>OZ038391.1:23864452-24454452 GCA_964036045.1 Eutreptiella sp. 'Long Island Sound 2002'
CCAAAACATGCCCAGGCCCCAAATAATATGGTCCCAGCGGCGGGTGCAGCTTAGCTAAAGCGTTGCAACCCACAGAAACTTTAATATCATTTGAATGGGACATTGTTGGGGGTCAGTATGCCTCTTTCAATCAGCTAAGAACAGTGGAATGCGCCGCAGGCCTCTTTTCTGGCAAAAGAGTCCCTCCCATAAGACAATGTGAGAGGGCGACATATCCTGTGCGGAGGACTTTCCTTGTTTTGAGTTGAGTTCGCTTTCTTCGGCTTGAAATGGGTGGATACCACAAATGAGCTAAAGTTGACAGTGTACATGCAGCCCCTTGTGAAGATTCCACAAAAGAACACGCCCTCGGATGGTGACACCAACATTGGTACCGGATTAGTTTCAGTGCCAAAATAACATGGTCCCTACGGGAAGTGTAGCTTGGACAGGGCGTCGTTTGGACAGGGAGGGGGTGGGGGTGATAGGAACGAGAAGCTCACTTCCATTCAGTATGCACCATTCAAATGACATGGATATCCTGCTAAGACAGCTGTGTGGGGGGGAGTGGCTCGGTTACGCCTCGTTGTCAATATGTGAACATAGGCAATGCAGTTGCTGCTCCTTTTGGTCCGAGAAACCGAGAAACCGAGAATAGCAGTGGCAGAAAATGGCACTGGATAACATCGGCCAGGGTCCTGAATGGTATCCCACACAGGCCACAGAGGAGGTTGTCAGAGTCGAAGGCGGGTGGAGGCTGGTGGCATGGCATAATATGGCATGGCACTGTATGGTATGGTGTGGTATGGTATGGTACGATATGGCATGGCATGGCATAGTATGGCACGTCAAAGTACTTGGCCAGGTCCATGGTGTGGTAAGGCCCAGAAATCCCCGACACAGCCAGCAAGAAGGTACCCGACAATGTTCCCAAGGAAAAATGGGAAAATAGGGGAAATGGGGGGAAATTGAAAAGAAAAAAAAAGGGGGGGGGGGTGAAATGTGGGGAAATGGGGGAAAGAATGGGGAAATTGGGGCAAATGGGGCAAAAGTACTGGTAAAATGGTGGACAATGGGAATAGACTAGGGGAAAATTGGGGAAAGATATGGGTATAGCCTCAGTCACAAGAGCCCCATTTCCAAAACAACCCCCCCCCCCTTTTTTTGGGAAGGGGGGGCTCGAGTTGCACCCGCCCCCCAACCGACCCTACCTCCCCACCCAAGTCGCTACTGGGTACCTTCTGTCGAGTCTGTAGACTCCCCTTGTCCGATGCTACCCAGGGATGTCCCTAAGGGGGGGTGGGGGGGACGTTGGTACCGCCAACAGAAACAAACGCTCACGGGCATGCTCTCTGCTTCCTGGTTATGGGACCTTCTCTACTTCAAAGGTTGACGATTGGCGGTTGATGGTTGGTGGCGATTGGCGGCGGTTGGCGGTTGGCAATTGGCGGCCGTTGGCGGTTGGCAATTGGGGGCGGTTGGCGGTTGGGATGCTGGCGGTGGTTGGCGGTTGGCGGTTGGCGGCGGTTAGCGGCTTGATCTGCCCCGATCTGCGCACCTCACTTCAAAGATGAGCGTCTACAACATGCAGACAGTGTCTACAACATGCAGACAGTGTCTACAACATGCAGACAGTGTCTACAACATGCAGACAGTGTCTACAACATGCAGACAGTGTCTACAACATGCAGACAGTGTCTACAACATGCAGACAGTGTCTACAACATGCAGACAGTGTCTACAACATGCAGACAGTGTCTACAACATGCAGACAGTGTCTACAACATGCAGACAGTGTCTACAACATGCAGACAGTGTCTACAACATGCACACAGTGTCTACAACATGCAGACAGTGTCTACAACATGCACACAGTGTCTACAACATGCAGACAGTGTCTACAACATGCAGACAGTGTCTACAACATGCAGACAGTGTCTACAACATGCAGACAGTGTCTACAACATGCACACAGTGTCTACAACATGCAGACAGTGTCTACAACATGCACACAGTGTCTACAACATGCAGACAGTGTCTACAACATGCAGACAGTGTCTACAACATGCAGACAGTGTCTACAACATGCAGACAGTGTCTACAACATGCACATAGTGTCTACAACATGCAGACAGTGTCTACAACATGCAGACAGTGTCTACAACATGCAGACAGTGTCTACAACATGCACACAGTGTCTACAACATGCAGACAGTGTCTACAACATGCAGACAGTGTCTACAACATGCAGACAGTGTCTACAACATGCACACAGTGTCTACAACATGCACACAGTGTCTACAACATGCAGACAGTGTCTACAACATGCACACAGTGTCTACAACATGCACACAGTGTCTACAACATGCAGACAGTGTCTACAACATGCAGACAGTGTCTACAACATGCACACAGTGTCTACAACATGCAGACAGTGTCTACAACATGCAGACAGTGTCTACAACATGCAGACAGTGTCTACAACATGCAGACAGTGTCTACAACATGCAGACAGTGTCTACAACATGCAGACAGTGTCTGCAACATGCACACAGTGTCTACGACATGCAGACAGTGTCTACAACATGAAGAGAGTGTCTACGACATGCAGACAGTGTCTACAACATGCAGACAGTGTCTACAACATGCACACAGTGTCTACAACATGCACACAGTGTCTACAACATGCACACAGTGTCTACGACATGCACACAGTGTCTACGACATGCAGACAGTGTCTACAACATGCACACAGTGTCTACAACATGCAGACAGTGTCTACAACATGCAGACAGTGTCTACAACATGCAGACAGCGTCTACAACATGCAGACAGCGTCTACAACATGCAGACAGCGTCTACAACATGCAGACAGCGTCTACAACATGCAGACAGTGTCTACAACATGCAGACAGTGTCTACAACATGCACACAGTGTCTACAACATGCAGACAGTGTCTACGACATGCAGACAGTGTCTACGACATGCAGACAGTGTCTACAACATGCAGACAGTGTCCACAACATGCACACAGTGTCTACAACATGCAGACTGTGTCTACAACATGCAGACAGTGTCTACAACATGCAGACAGTGTCTACGACATGCAGACAGTGTCTACAACATGCAGACAGTGTCTACAACATGACAGTGTCTACGACATGCAGACAGTGTCTACAACATGCAGACAGTGTCTACAACATGCAGACAGTGTCTACGACATGCAGACAGTGTCTACAACATGCAGACAGTGTCTACAACATGCAGACAGTGTCTACAACATGCACACAGTGTCTACAACATGCACACAGTGTCTACAACATGCAGACAGTGTCTACAACATGCAGACAGTGTCTACGACATGCAGACAGTGTCTACGACATGCAGACAGTGTCTACAACATGCAGACAGTGTCTACAACATGCACACAGTGTCTACAACATGCAGACAGTGTCTACAACATGCAGACAGTGTCTACAACATGCAGACAGTGTCTACGACATGCAGACAGTGTCTACGACATGCAGACAGTGTCTACGACATGCACACAGTGTCTACAACATGCACACAGTGTCTACAACATGCAGACAGTGTCTACAACATGCAGACAGTGTCTACAACATGCAGACAGTGTCTACAACATGCACACAGTGTCTACAACATGCAGACAGTGTCTACGACATGCAGACAGTGTCTACGACATGCAGACAGTGTCTACAACATGCAGACAGTGTCTACAACATGCAGACAGTGTCTACAACATGCAGACAGTGTCTACAACATGCACATAGTGTCTACAACATGCAGACAGTGTCTACAACATGCAGACAGTGTCTACGACATGCAGACAGTGTCTACAACATGCAGACAGTGTCTACGACATGCAGACAGTGTCTACGATATGCAGACAGTGTCTACAACATGCAGACAGTGTCTACAACATGCAGACAGTGTCTACAACATGCAGACAGTGTCTACAACATGCAGACAGTGTCTACAACATGCCGACAGTGTCTACAACATGCAGACAGTGTCTACAACATGCAGACAGTGTCTACAACATGCAGACAGTGTCTACAACATGCAGACAGTGTCTACAACATGCAGACAGTGTCTACAACATGCAGACAGTGTCTACAACATGCAGACAGTGTCTACAACATGCAGACAGTGTCTACAACATGCAGACAGTGTCTACAACATGCAGACAGTGTCTACAACATGCAGACAGTGTCTACAACATGCAGACAGTGTCTACAACATGCAGACAGTGTCTACAACATGCAGACAGTGTCTACAACATGCACACAGTGTCTACAACATGCACACAGTGTCTACAACATGCAGACAGTGTCTACGACATGCAGACAGTGTCTACGACATGCAGACAGTGTCTACGACATGCACACAGTGTCTACAACATGCAGACAGTGTCTACAACATGCAGACAGTGTCTACAACATGCAGACAGTGTCTACAACATGCAGACAGTGTCTACAACATGCAGACAGTGTCTACAACATGCAGACAGTGTCTACAACATGCAGACAGTGTCTACAACATGCAGACAGTGTCTACAACATGCACACAGTGTCTACAACATGCAGACAGTGTCTACAACATGCACACAGTGTCTACAACATGCAGACAGTGTCTACAACATGCAGACAGTGTCTACAACATGCAGACAGTGTCTACGACATGCAGACAGTGTCTACGACATGCAGACAGTGTCTACAACATGCAGACAGTGTCTACAACATGCAGACAGTGTCTACAACATGCAGACAGTGTCTACAACATGCAGACAGTGTCTACAACATGCAGACAGTGTCTACAACATGCAGACAGTGTCTACAACATGCAGACAGTGTCTACAACATGCAGACAGTGTCTACGACATGCAGACAGTGTCTACAACATGCAGACAGTGTCTACAACATGCAGACAGTGTCTACAACATGCAGACAGTGTCTACGACATGCAGACAGTGTCTACGACATGCAGACAGTGTCTACAACATGCACACAGTGTCTACAACATGCAGACAGTGTCTACAACATGCAGACAGTGTCTACAACATGCACACAGTGTCTACAACATGCAGACAGTGTCTACAACATGCAGACAGTGTCTACAACATGCAGACAGTGTCTACGACATGCAGACAGTGTCTACAACATGCAGACAGTGTCTACAACATGCAGACAGTGTCTACAACATGCAGACAGTGTCTACAACATGCCGACAGTGTCTACAACATGCCGACAGTGTCTACAACATGCAGACAGTGTCTACAACATGCAGACAGTGTCTACAACATGCAGACAGTGTCTACAACATGCAGACAGTGTCTACAACATGCACACAGTGTCTACAACATGCAGACAGTGTCTACAACATGCAGACAGTGTCTACGACATGCAGACAGTGTCTACGACATGCAGACAGTGTCTACAACATGCAGACAGTGTCTACAACATGCAGACAGTGTCTACAACATGCACACAGTGTCTACAACATGCAGACAGTGTCTACAACATGCACACAGTGTCTACAACATGCAGACAGTGTCTACAACATGCAGACAGTGTCTACAACATGCAGACAGTGTCTACAACATGCAGACAGTGTCTACAACATGCAGACAGTGTCTACAACATGCAGACAGTGTCTACAACATGCAGACAGTGTCTACAACATGCAGACAGTGTCTACAACATGCACACAGTGTCTACAACATGCAGACAGTGTCTACAACATGCAGACAGTGTCTACAACATGCAGACAGTGTCTACAACATGCACACAGTGTCTACAACATGCACACAGTGTCTACAACATGCAGACAGTGTCTACAACATGCACACAGTGTCTACAACATGCACACAGTGTCTACAACATGCAGACAGTGTCTACAACATGCAGACAGTGTCTACAACATGCACACAGTGTCTACAACATGCAGACAGTGTCTACAACATGCAGACAGTGTCTACAACATGCAGACAGTGTCTACAACATGCAGACAGTGTCTACAACATGCAGACAGTGTCTACAACATGCAGACAGTGTCTGCAACATGCACACAGTGTCTACGACATGCAGACAGTGTCTACAACATGAAGAGAGTGTCTACGACATGCAGACAGTGTCTACAACATGCAGACAGTGTCTATAACATGCACACAGTGTCTACAACATGCACACAGTGTCTACAACATGCACACAGTGTCTACGACATGCACACAGTGTCTACAACATGCAGACAGTGTCTACAACATGCACACAGTGTCTACAACATGCAGACAGTGTCTACAACATGCAGACAGTGTCTACAACATGCAGACAGTGTCTACAACATGCAGACAGCGTCTACAACATGCAGACAGCGTCTACAACATGCAGACAGCGTCTACAACATGCAGACAGTGTCTACAACATGCAGACAGTGTCTACAACATGCAGACAGTGTCTACAACATGCACACAGTGTCTACAACATGCAGACAGTGTCTACGACATGCAGACAGTGTCTACGACATGCAGACAGTGTCTACAACATGCAGACAGTGTCTACAACATGCACACAGTGTCTACAACATGCAGACTGTGTCTACAACATGCAGACAGTGTCTACAACATGCAGACAGTGTCTACGACATGCAGACAGTGTCTACAACATGCAGACAGTGTCTACAACATGACAGTGTCTACGACATGCAGACAGTGTCTACAACATGCAGACAGTGTCTACAACATGCAGACAGTGTCTACGACATGCAGACAGTGTCTACAACATGCAGACAGTGTCTACAACATGCAGACAGTGTCTACAACATGCACACAGTGTCTACAACATGCACACAGTGTCTACAACATGCAGACAGTGTCTACAACATGCAGACAGTGTCTACGACATGCAGACAGTGTCTACGACATGCAGACAGTGTCTACAACATGCAGACAGTGTCTACAACATGCACACAGTGTCTACAACATGCAGACAGTGTCTACAACATGCAGACAGTGTCTACAACATGCAGACAGTGTCTACGACATGCAGACAGTGTCTACGACATGCAGACAGTGTCTACGACATGCACACAGTGTCTACGACATGCACACAGTGTCTACAACATGCAGACAGTGTCTACAACATGCAGACAGTGTCTACAACATGCAGACAGTGTCTACAACATGCACACAGTGTCTACAACATGCAGACAGTGTCTACGACATGCAGACAGTGTCTACGACATGCAGACAGTGTCTACAACATGCAGACAGTGTCTACAACATGCAGACAGTGTCTACAACATGCAGACAGTGTCTACAACATGCACATAGTGTCTACAACATGCAGACAGTGTCTATAACATGCAGACAGTGTCTACGACATGCAGACAGTGTCTACAACATGCAGACAGTGTCTACGACATGCAGACAGTGTCTACGATATGCAGACAGTGTCTACAACATGCAGACAGTGTCTACAACATGCAGACAGTGTCTACAACATGCAGACAGTGTCTACAACATGCAGACAGTGTCTACAACATGCCGACAGTGTCTACAACATGCAGACAGTGTCTACAACATGCAGACAGTGTCTACAACATGCAGACAGTGTCTACAACATGCAGACAGTGTCTACAACATGCAGACAGTGTCTACAACATGCAGACAGTGTCTACAACATGCAGACAGTGTCTACAACATGCAGACAGTGTCTACAACATGCAGACAGTGTCTACAACATGCAGACAGTGTCTACAACATGCAGACAGTGTCTACAACATGCAGACAGTGTCTACAACATGCAGACAGTGTCTACAACATGCAGACAGTGTCTACAACATGCACACAGTGTCTACAACATGCAGACAGTGTCTACAACATGCAGACAGTGTCTACAACATGCAGACAGTGTCTACGACATGCAGACAGTGTCTACGACATGCAGACAGTGTCTACAACATGCAGACAGTGTCTACAACATGCAGACAGTGTCTACAACATGCAGACAGTGTCTACAACATGCAGACAGTGTCTACAACATGCAGACAGTGTCTACAACATGCACACAGTGTCTACAACATGCAGACAGTGTCTACAACATGCAGACAGTGTCTACAACATGCAGACAGTGTCTACGACATGCAGACAGTGTCTACAACATGCAGACAGTGTCTACAACATGCAGACAGTGTCTACAACATGCAGACAGTGTCTACGACATGCAGACAGTGTCTACGACATGCAGACAGTGTCTACAACATGCACACAGTGTCTACAACATGCAGACAGTGTCTACAACATGCAGACAGTGTCTACAACATGCACACAGTGTCTACAACATGCAGACAGTGTCTACAACATGCAGACAGTGTCTACAACATGCAGACAGTGTCTACGACATGCAGACAGTGTCTACAACATGCAGACAGTGTCTACAACATGCAGACAGTGTCTACAACATGCAGACAGTGTCTACAACATGCCGACAGTGTCTACAACATGCCGACAGTGTCTACAACATGCAGACAGTGTCTACAACATGCAGACAGTGTCTACAACATGCAGACAGTGTCTACAACATGCAGACAGTGTCTACAACATGCACACAGTGTCTACAACATGCAGACAGTGTCTACAACATGCAGACAGTGTCTACGACATGCAGACAGTGTCTACGACATGCAGACAGTGTCTACAACATGCAGACAGTGTCTACAACATGCAGACAGTGTCTACAACATGCACACAGTGTCTACAACATGCAGACAGTGTCTACAACATGCACACAGTGTCTACAACATGCAGACAGTGTCTACAACATGCAGACAGTGTCTACAACATGCAGACAGTGTCTACAACATGCAGACAGTGTCTACAACATGCAGACAGTGTCTACAACATGCAGACAGTGTCTACAACATGCAGACAGTGTCTACAACATGCAGACAGTGTCTACAACATGCACACAGTGTCTACAACATGCAGACAGTGTCTACAACATGCAGACAGTGTCTACAACATGCAGACAGTGTCTACAACATGCACACAGTGTCTACAACATGCACACAGTGTCTACAACATGCAGACAGTGTCTACAACATGCACACAGTGTCTACAACATGCACACAGTGTCTACAACATGCAGACAGTGTCTACAACATGCAGACAGTGTCTACAACATGCACACAGTGTCTACAACATGCAGACAGTGTCTACAACATGCAGACAGTGTCTACAACATGCAGACAGTGTCTACAACATGCAGACAGTGTCTACAACATGCAGACAGTGTCTACAACATGCAGACAGTGTCTGCAACATGCACACAGTGTCTACGACATGCAGACAGTGTCTACAACATGAAGAGAGTGTCTACGACATGCAGACAGTGTCTACAACATGCAGACAGTGTCTATAACATGCACACAGTGTCTACAACATGCACACAGTGTCTACAACATGCACACAGTGTCTACGACATGCACACAGTGTCTACAACATGCAGACAGTGTCTACAACATGCACACAGTGTCTACAACATGCAGACAGTGTCTACAACATGCAGACAGTGTCTACAACATGCAGACAGTGTCTACAACATGCAGACAGCGTCTACAACATGCAGACAGCGTCTACAACATGCAGACAGCGTCTACAACATGCAGACAGTGTCTACAACATGCAGACAGTGTCTACAACATGCAGACAGTGTCTACAACATGCACACAGTGTCTACAACATGCAGACAGTGTCTACGACATGCAGACAGTGTCTACGACATGCAGACAGTGTCTACAACATGCAGACAGTGTCTACAACATGCACACAGTGTCTACAACATGCAGACTGTGTCTACAACATGCAGACAGTGTCTACAACATGCAGACAGTGTCTACGACATGCAGACAGTGTCTACAACATGCAGACAGTGTCTACAACATGACAGTGTCTACGACATGCAGACAGTGTCTACAACATGCAGACAGTGTCTACAACATGCAGACAGTGTCTACGACATGCAGACAGTGTCTACAACATGCAGACAGTGTCTACAACATGCAGACAGTGTCTACAACATGCACACAGTGTCTACAACATGCACACAGTGTCTACAACATGCAGACAGTGTCTACAACATGCAGACAGTGTCTACGACATGCAGACAGTGTCTACGACATGCAGACAGTGTCTACAACATGCAGACAGTGTCTACAACATGCACACAGTGTCTACAACATGCAGACAGTGTCTACAACATGCAGACAGTGTCTACAACATGCAGACAGTGTCTACGACATGCAGACAGTGTCTACGACATGCAGACAGTGTCTACGACATGCACACAGTGTCTACGACATGCACACAGTGTCTACAACATGCAGACAGTGTCTACAACATGCAGACAGTGTCTACAACATGCAGACAGTGTCTACAACATGCACACAGTGTCTACAACATGCAGACAGTGTCTACGACATGCAGACAGTGTCTACGACATGCAGACAGTGTCTACAACATGCAGACAGTGTCTACAACATGCAGACAGTGTCTACAACATGCAGACAGTGTCTACAACATGCACATAGTGTCTACAACATGCAGACAGTGTCTATAACATGCAGACAGTGTCTACGACATGCAGACAGTGTCTACAACATGCAGACAGTGTCTACGACATGCAGACAGTGTCTACGATATGCAGACAGTGTCTACAACATGCAGACAGTGTCTACAACATGCAGACAGTGTCTACAACATGCAGACAGTGTCTACAACATGCAGACAGTGTCTACAACATGCCGACAGTGTCTACAACATGCAGACAGTGTCTACAACATGCAGACAGTGTCTACAACATGCAGACAGTGTCTACAACATGCAGACAGTGTCTACAACATGCAGACAGTGTCTACAACATGCAGACAGTGTCTACAACATGCAGACAGTGTCTACAACATGCAGACAGTGTCTACAACATGCAGACAGTGTCTACAACATGCAGACAGTGTCTACAACATGCAGACAGTGTCTACAACATGCAGACAGTGTCTACAACATGCAGACAGTGTCTACAACATGCAGACAGTGTCTACAACATGCAGACAGTGTCTACAACATGCACACAGTGTCTACAACATGCAGACAGTGTCTACGACATGCAGACAGTGTCTACGACATGCAGACAGTGTCTACGACATGCACACAGTGTCTACAACATGCAGACAGTGTCTACAACATGCAGACAGTGTCTACAACATGCAGACAGTGTCTACAACATGCAGACAGTGTCTACAACATGCAGACAGTGTCTACAACATGCAGACAGTGTCTACAACATGCAGACAGTGTCTACAACATGCACACAGTGTCTACAACATGCAGACAGTGTCTACGACATGCAGACAGTGTCTACGACATGCAGACAGTGTCTACAACATGCACACAGTGTCTACAACATGCAGACAGTGTCTACAACATGCAGACAGTGTCTACAACATGCACACAGTGTCTACAACATGCAGACAGTGTCTACAACATGCAGACAGTGTCTACAACATGCAGACAGTGTCTACGACATGCAGACAGTGTCTACAACATGCAGACAGTGTCTACAACATGCAGACAGTGTCTACAACATGCAGACAGTGTCTACAACATGCCGACAGTGTCTACAACATGCCGACAGTGTCTACAACATGCAGACAGTGTCTACAACATGCAGACAGTGTCTACAACATGCAGACAGTGTCTACAACATGCAGACAGTGTCTACAACATGCAGACAGTGTCTACAACATGCAGACAGTGTCTACAACATGCAGACAGTGTCTACGACATGCAGACAGTGTCTACGACATGCAGACAGTGTCTACAACATGCAGACAGTGTCTACAACATGCACACAGTGTCTACAACATGCAGACAGTGTCTACAACATGCAGACAGTGTCTACAACATGCAGACAGTGTCTACGACATGCAGACAGTGTCTACGACATGCAGACAGTGTCTACGACATGCACACAGTGTCTACAACATGCACACAGTGTCTACAACATGCAGACAGTGTCTACAACATGCAGACAGTGTCTACAACATGCAGACAGTGTCTACAACATGCACACAGTGTCTACAACATGCAGACAGTGTCTACGACATGCAGACAGTGTCTACGACATGCAGACAGTGTCTACAACATGCAGACAGTGTCTACAACATGCAGACAGTGTCTACAACATGCAGACAGTGTCTACAACATGCACATAGTGTCTACAACATGCAGACAGTGTCTACAACATGCAGACAGTGTCTACGACATGCAGACAGTGTCTACAACATGCAGACAGTGTCTACGACATGCAGACAGTGTCTACGATATGCAGACAGTGTCTACAACATGCAGACAGTGTCTACAACATGCAGACAGTGTCTACAACATGCAGACAGTGTCTACAACATGCAGACAGTGTCTACGACATGCCGACAGTGTCTACAACATGCAGACAGTGTCTACAACATGCAGACAGTGTCTACAACATGCAGACAGTGTCTACAACATGCAGACAGTGTCTACAACATGCAGACAGTGTCTACAACATGCAGACAGTGTCTACAACATGCAGACAGTGTCTACAACATGCAGACAGTGTCTACAACATGCAGACAGTGTCTACAACATGCAGACAGTGTCTACAACATGCAGACAGTGTCTACAACATGCAGACAGTGTCTACAACATGCAGACAGTGTCTACAACATGCAGACAGTGTCTACAACATGCACACAGTGTCTACAACATGCACACAGTGTCTACAACATGCAGACAGTGTCTACGACATGCAGACAGTGTCTACGACATGCAGACAGTGTCTACGACATGCACACAGTGTCTACAACATGCAGACAGTGTCTACAACATGCAGACAGTGTCTACAACATGCAGACAGTGTCTACAACATGCAGACAGTGTCTACAACATGCAGACAGTGTCTACAACATGCAGACAGTGTCTACAACATGCAGACAGTGTCTACAACATGCAGACAGTGTCTACAACATGCACACAGTGTCTACAACATGCAGACAGTGTCTACGACATGCAGACAGTGTCTACGACATGCAGACAGTGTCTACAACATGCACACAGTGTCTACAACATGCAGACAGTGTCTACAACATGCACACAGTGTCTACAACATGCACACAGTGTCTACAACATGCAGACAGTGTCTACAACATGCAGACAGTGTCTACAACATGCAGACAGTGTCTACGACATGCAGACAGTGTCTACAACATGCAGACAGTGTCTACAACATGCAGACAGTGTCTACAACATGCCGACAGTGTCTACAACATGCACACAGTGTCTACAACATGCAGACAGTGTCTACAACATGCCGACAGTGTCTACAACATGCCGACAGTGTCTACAACATGCAGACAGTGTCTACAACATGCAGACAGTGTCTACAACATGCAGACAGTGTCTACAACATGCCGACAGTGTCTACAACATGCCGACAGTGTCTACAACATGCAGACAGTGTCTACAACATGCAGACAGTGTCTACAACATGCAGACAGTGTCTACAACATGCAGACAGTGTCTACAACATGCAGACAGTGTCTACAACATGCAGACAGTGTCTACAACATGCAGACAGTGTCTACGACATGCACACAGTGTCTACAACATGCATACAGTGTCTACAACATGCAGACAGTGTCTACAACATGCACACAGTGTCTACAACATGCAGACAGTGTCTACAACATGCAGACAGTGTCTACAACATGCAGACAGTGTCTACAACATGCACACAGTGTCTACAACATGCAGACAGTGTCTACAACATGCACACAGTGTCTACAACATGCAGACAGTGTCTACAACATGCAGACAGTGTCTACAACATGCAGACAGTGTCTACAACATGCACACAGTGTCTACAACATGCAGACAGTGTCTACAACATGCACACAGTGTCTACAACATGAACACAGTGTCTACAACATGCAGACAGAGTCTACAACATGCAGACAGTGTCTACAACATGCAGACAGTGTCTACAACATGCACACAGTGTCTACAACATGCAGACAGTGTCTACAACATGCAGACAGTGTCTACGACATGCAGACAGTGTCTACAACATGCAGACAGTGTCTACGACATGCAGACAGCGTCTACAACATGCACACAGTGTCTACGACATGCAGACAGTGTCTACGACATGCAGACAGTGTCTACAACATGCAGACAGTGTCTACAACATGCACACAGTGTCTACAACATGCAGACAGTGTCTACAACATGCAGACAGTGTCTACAACATGCACACAGTGTCTACAACATGCAGACAGTGTCTACGACATGCAGACAGTGTCTACAACATGCAGACAGTGTCTACAACATGCAGACAGTGTCTACAACATGCAGACAGTGTCTACAACATGCACACAGTGTCTACGACATGCAGACAGTGTCTACAACATGCAGACAGTGTCTACAACATGCAGACAGTGTCTACAACATGCAGACAGTGTCTACAACATGCAGACAGTGTCTACAACATGCACACAGTGTCTACAACATGCAGACAGTGTCTACAACATGCACACAGTGTCTACAACATGCAGACAGTGTCTACAACATGCACACAGTGTCTACAACATGCACACAGTGTCTACAACATGCAGACAGTGTCTACAACATGCAGACAGTGTCTACAACATGCAGACAGTGTCTACAACATGCAGACAGTGTCTACAACATGCAGACAGTGTGTACAACATGCACACAGTGTCTACAACATGCACACAGTGTCTACAACATGCAGACAGTGTCTACAACATGCACACAGTGTCTACAACATGCAGACAGTGTCTACAACATGCAGACAGTGTCTACAACATGCAGACAGTGTCTACAACATGCAGACAGTGTCTACAACATGCAGACAGTGTCTACAACATGCACACAGTGTCTACAACATGCAGACAGTGTCTACAACATGCAGACAGTGTCTACAACATGCACACAATGTCTACAACATGCAGACAGTGTCTACAACATGCACACAGTGTCTACAACATGCACACAGTGTCTGCAACATGCAGACAGTGTCTACAACATGCAGACAGTGTCTACAACATGCACACAGTGTCTACAACATGCAGACAGTGTCTACAACATGCACACAGTGTCTACAACATGCAGACAGTGTCTACAACATGCACACAGTGTCTACAACATGCACACAGTGTCTACAACATGCACACAGTGTCTACAACATGCACACAGTGTCTACAACATGCAGACAGTGTCTACAACATGCAGACAGTGTCTACAACATGCAGACAGTGTCTACAACAAGCACACAGTGTCTAAAACATGCAGACAGTGTCTACAACATGCAGACAGTGTCTACAACATGCAGACAGTGTCTACAACATGCAGACAGTGTCTACAACATGCAGACAGTGTCTACAACATGCAGACAGTGTCTACAACATGCACACAGTGTCTACAACATGCAGACAGTGTCTACGACATGCACACAGTGTCTACAATGGGCAGACAGTGTCTACAACATGCACACAGTGTCTACAACATGCACACAGTGTCTACAACATGCAGACAGTGTCTACAACATGCACGCAGTGTCTACAACATGCACACAGTGTCTACAACATGCAGACAGTGTCTACAACATGCACACAGTGTCTACAACATGCAGACAGTGTCTACAACATGCAGACAGTGTCTACAACATGCAGACAGTGTCTACAACATGCACACAGTGTCTACAACATGCACACAGTGTCTACAACATGCAGACAGTGTCTACAACATGCACACAGTGTCTACAACATGCACACAGTGTCTACAACATGCAGACAGTGTCTACAACATGCAGACAGTGTCTACAACATGCACACAGTGTCTACAACATGCACACAGTGTCTACAACATGCACACAGTGTCTACAACATGCAGACAGTGTCTACAACATGCACATAGTGTCTACAACATGCAGACAGTGTCTACAACATGTACACAGAGTCTACAACATGCAGACAGTGTCTACAACATGCAGACAGTGTCTACAACATGCACATAGTGTCTACAACATGCAGTCAGTGTCTACAACATGCACACAGTGTCTACAACATGCAGACAGTGTCTACAACATGCACACAGTGTCTACAACATGCACACAGTGTCTACAACATGCAGACAGTGTCTACAACATGCACACAGTGTCTACAACATGTAGACAGTGTCTACAACATGCACACAGTGTCTACAACATGCAGACAGTGTCTACAACATGCAGACAGTGTCTACAACATGCACACAGTGTCTACAACATGCAGACAGTGTCTACAACATGCAGATAGTGTCTACAACATGCAGACAGTGTCTACAACATGCAGACAGTGTCTACAACATGCAGACAGTGTCTACAACAAGCACACAGTGTCTACAACATGCAGACAGTGTCTACAACATGCAGACAGTGTCTACAACATGCAGACAGTGTCTACAACATGCAGACAGTGTCTACAACATGCACACAGTGTCTACAACATGCAGACAGTGTCTACGACATGCACACAGTGTCTACAATGGGCAGACAGTGTCTACAACATGCACACAGTGTCTACAACATGCACACAGTGTCTACAACATGCAGACAGTGTCTACAACATGCACACAGTGTCTACAACATGCACACAGTGTCTACAACATGCAGACAGTGTCTACAACATGCACACAGTGTCTACAACATGCAGACAGTGTCTACAACATGCACACAGTGTCTACAACATGCACACAGTGTCTACAACATGCACACAGTGTCTACAACATGCAGACAGTGTCTACAACATGCACACAGTGTCTACAACATGCACACAGTGTCTACAACATGCACACAGTGTCTACAACATGCAGACAGTGTCTACAACATGCACACAGTGTCTACAACATGCACACAGTGTCTACAACATGCACAAAGTGTCTACAACATGCAGACAGTGTCTACAACATGCACATAGTGTCTACAACATGCAGACAGTGTCTACAACATGTACACAGTGTCTACAACATGCAGACAGTGTCTACAACATGCAGACAGTGTCTACAACATGCACATAGTGTCTACAACATGCAGTCAGTGTCTACAACATGCACACAGTGTCTACAACATGCAGACAGTGTCTACAACATGCACATAGTGTCTACAACATGCAGACAGTGTCTACAACATGCACACAGTGTCTACAACATGCACACAGTGTCTACAACATGCACACAGTGTCTACAACATGTAGACAGTGTCTACAACATGCACACAGTGTCTACAACATGCAGACAGTGTCTACAACATGCAGACAGTGTCTACAACATGCAGACAGTGTCTACAACATGCACACAGTGTCTACAACGTGCACACAGTGTCTACAACATGCAGACAGTGTCTACAACATGCAGACAGTGTCTACAACATGCAGACAGTGTCTACAACATGCAGACAGTGTCTACAACATGCAGACAGTGTCTACAACATGCACATAGTGTCTACAACATGCAGACAGTGTCTACAACATGCAGACAGTGTCTACGACATGCACACAGTGTCTACAACATGCACACAGTGTCTACAACATGCAGACAGTGTCTACAACATGCAGACAGTGTCTACAACATGCACACAGTGTCTACAACATGCAGACAGTGTCTACAACATGCACACAGTGTCTACAACATGCACACAGTGTCTACAACATGCACACAGTGTCGACAACATGCAGACAGTGTCTACAACGGCAGACAGTGTCTACGACATGCAGACAGTGTCTACAACATGCAGACAGTGTCTACAACATGCAGACAGTGTCTACAACATGCACACAGTGTCTACAACATGCAGACAGTGTCTACGACATGCACACAGTGTCTACGACATGCAGACAGTGTCTACAACATGCAGACAGTGTCTACAACATGCAGACAGTGTCTACGACATGCAGACAGTGTCTACAACATGCAGACAGTGTCTACGACATGCAGACAGTGTCTACAACATGCAGACAGTGTCTACAACATGCAGACAGTGTCTACAGACTGCATGGGTAATTCCTACTAAACCCGAGGGAGCACGCGACCTGTCGTTGAGGGCTGTCCGTAGCAACAAAAACACAATCCGGCTAAGGACAGCCCTGGCACTACCGGGTTCCTGGTGTCTCAGGGCCCAGATGGACCCCTGACACAACGTGCCCCCCCTTTGCGCAGGGGACCAGCACCGCTTGTCCACCGCCTGGGCGTGACCGTGCTTAGGCCCCCCAACAGCAAGGCCTTGGTAGAGGCAACACCCCCCGCAAAGCCCTCGCGAAGGCATTCTGCCAACGGAGCTTTGGCCTGCCTCTGAGTGTGGGCCGTGGCCTCCAATCAACGCCGTCCTCTCACCCCCACCCACCCTCCCAGGGGGACCATTTCCCTCCCTCCCTCCCGCCTTAGGGCCTGCCATCACAGCCCCCTTGCAACTGCCCACACCGCCCCACCTGCGACTGGAAGCCCGTGCCTGCCAGCCCCCATCTCGGGGGGGGGGGGGGGGTACCTGTTTCGCTGCGACCCAATCCCCCAGGTAACTGCCCAAAAAGCGCGGGGGGGGGGGGGCAGGGGAGATGGGGATCCGAGCCACCCATGACTCGAAATGATCAGCGCGAGTCATACGTGTGGGGGTATCAAATCCTTGTCAAAAAACTGTCGGGCAGGTTTGTGGCCCAAATGAAACCACCAGGGCTATCTTTCACAACCCGGAGGGAGAGGGGGGGTGGGGTGGGGTGGTCTTTAGCAAGTAAAAAAAGGGGGGGGGGGAAAGAAAACTGTTCCGTTACGCCGATGCTGTGAAAAAGCCGCGGATACGGACGGCGGTTGGGTAACCGACGGCAGATCATACCTGTGGACAAATGCTCTCAAGGGCGGTGCTTGAGGGTGGTCCTTAATAAAATTAAGGAAAAAGAGAGAGTCCCTGAGGATCGCCCTGAGGGTAGGTGCGGGGGATGGAGGGGGGTCCAATACGAGGACCAGAGCCGCCCCCCGGGGGGGGGGCCATGTGCCCACAAACCCCCCGCCACGACCGCCCCGCCCCCCCCCCACCACACGCCCCACTCCCATGCGCCCGCACGGGGGCGGCGCCTGCCATGCACACCCGCCTTGCCCCCTGCCTTCGCCGCCGCGGGGGCCGCCTTCGCCGCAGCGGGGGCCGCCTTCGCAGAGCCCGCCCGGCCGTTCTGCAGCGCCGCCCCAGCGGCGGCGGGGCTCACATCGGGCAGCCGCGTGGTGCCCCAGACGTCGGCCGCCGCCGCGGGCGCCGAGGAGGGGCTCCCGTTGGGCAGGCGCGTGCGACCGCCGATGTCCGCCGCGGCGGTGGCGGGCCTGACGCCGGGCAAGCGCGTGCCGGCGGGCGCGGCATCGGCCGCCCCGTCAAACAGGGCCCGTTCCACTGCGCGTGCGCTGGCCGGCGTCGCGGGGGTGCCGCTGTAGAGCTGCTGGATGGGCACGCGCGTGGGGCGCATCTTAGGGAGGGTCCCTGCCTTGAGGGCCTGCATCTCGTCGTTCAGGTGCGCGTCCAGGTCGTCCATGACGCCCTCGTGCTGGACCAGGTCCTCGACCCGCCCGACCGTCAGGAGACGGGCCTCAGGGGACATGGGGAAGTTGGGCATTGCGCGGTCCGTGCGGACTTGCGTGCGTCGCGGGGGTACGAAAGGTCTGGGAGGCAGAGACATTCGGGAAATGGCGGGGGGAACTTGATCGTTTGGCAGGGGGCCACAACAGACGTGCCGGGTGCCAGCTCAGACATGATCGGGTGGAGCAGGGTCCTACTGAGCCACACGCTGGATGCAGCACGGTCCTAGGGGGAATCCTTGCACTGCGAGCGCACTGCACGCTACTTTTAGACTATGCCCCCCCCCCCCCGGAGAGCCCCAAGGCACGCCCCTTGGAAACACCCTTGGAATTAGGCCCGATTCACGACTCTCAACCCATCTTGGTACTATTCCAAGTGGAGGAGTCCGTCTTAAGCTGTCCCAACCACCGTGGCAGGAGGTCGCAGGCCATTGGAGCGAGTGTAGAACACCCTATCCCCAATACTGAGATCCATGGAGAAAGTGGGCCTGAGACCCGAGGAGGGAAATATGATGTCCTGTAGCAGGCACCCTGAAAGCGTATCACCATATCAATGAACCGAGAAAAAGAGTAGATGTGGTGGAAATGGGTAAAGAATGTGTGCAAAAAGGTACAAACGGGTGAAACAGGGTGAACATCCAAAAAAATGCCATATCCGCAATGCATCAAAACCTACTACCAAACAACAATGATGCCCAAAGTACCACAAAGTATGGGTTTCTACTACTGCCAAACGCCCAAATAGTTGCACTGCGCGCGCACTGCACGCGCACTGCACTTAAGGTGTTGTACCATGGCAAATTGCTATTATAAAATTTTGAAAAAATTCAGAAGTGGAAGACACAGCCGGGCATGTTAGTCATGGCAGGGCTCTCTCAGATTGGATACCACCCCCGTTGTCACACATAGCAAGGGGGCCCCCTCTTTTTGCGTGGGCAATGGACCTTGTGGATTTCCGTCGGTTGCATGGCCTTGCATGGGCGATTACTATGCCAAGGGGGGAGGGTAAGTGTTCAGCAAGATACAGGGTGCAAGGCAGTGCCTCCCATGCAAGAATTTGAAGTACATGGCATTGCACCAATAGTAGTACCTTGTCCAACCAACAGACACATGGGAGAACCTCAATATCCAACCTTCTAGGAAACTCTGGAAATGGAAGGTGACGGTCCCCCCCCCCCTCCCCCGCTTACCAAACAAGGGCGCTTACTGGACAAGGGGCTGCACACAGGTCAAAGAGCGCTCGACACATGCACGTCCTAGTATGCATATGCAGCAATGTTCGGCAGTTCTCACAGCTGAGACAAACACTCAGCTTTCATTCTGGCTCAATGGGGGAATCCTTGCACTGCGTACTTTTAGACTATGTTCCCCCCGAAGAGCCCCCAGGCGCACGCCTTGGACACGCCCTTCGAATTAGGTGACCCAATCCGAGATCCGCCAGAACGCTTAATCCACCATTCAACAACATCTTTTTGGGGGTCAAGAGGGTGAGCTCCAGTGCTTTTCTCATGTATATGGAGCAACATCTCTAGGATCTTGTCTTCTATTTGTTTGTTCATTTTTGCCTCCCCGTAGGCTTGGAGATACATTACAAATGCCTCGAGTTCGGGGGAGGAGCCCATGGGGGTGGGGAATGACCCATTTGCCCCCTACATCCCCCCCTACCCGCCCCTTCCCCCGCTGTCCGGCCAAGAGGAGGCACGCAATAGCACTGGTGCACCCCCCCCCCCCGCGCCCCCCTCGCCCCGGGTGAAGCCGCTAGCCCCGCCACGACCCCCCACGAGGGAGGGAGGGAGTTTTGACCTCCGGGTCAGTAGCCGATTCGATGTTACCTGCCATTTTTTGGCGCATTTTTGCGGCCCTTCGACTCAGCGCCCCACAGAGTAGGCGCTCGTCCACCCCCGGGGGGGGGGGGGGGGCACTGCAACCCTCGCATGCCACGGCACTGCTAGCACCGACGGTACCTTTGCCAAGCCCCCGGGCAGTGTCCGTAGACGCAACCGTCGGGCTTCCCGACCCTTCAGCGGGCACGCCACCGGCGCCCCCGCCCGTGCAACGACCGCTGCAAGGGGAGGTTACGGCTGAGGTCAGGTGGCGGGTGGTGGTGGAGTAAAGAGAAAGAAAGCCCATGCCCCTGTCGGGGCACTGGGACCAGGGGAGGGGGGGGGGCTGGGCGCCCCTGGGGGGGCAGCAGCCAGGGGCACTGGGGAGAGGGTGGCAGAGGCGCCGCCTGTGGTGGCGCGCATGCGAGCAGTGCCGCACCAAGAGAGGGGAGGGGGGGGCAGGAGCACGGAAGGGTCCAGGGAGGCGGTACAGGGAGGCCCAAGGGTGGTGCGGCGGCAGAGGGCAAGCAGCAGGCAGCAGGCGTGGAGGGGAGGGTACTATAGAACACTGCTGATAATTTTCAGCAATGTCCTACTGCAATGCTGGCCTTTCTCCTTTGCACTGGGGACGTTAAGTGATCCGACACCCCACACCCGGCCCCCCACATGGATTGTAGTTTCCACCAAAACACCCAACGGGACCACTACCGCAAACACCTGGCATCTGCGATGCGCAGTGAGCAAGCATCAAGCCTTGAGAGCATGCCTGGTCAATGAAAGAACTGACTGCGGGTTGCAGGACTGTGAGAGAGTGCAGAAGAGTGCACAATAATACATCACCACCACCCCATGTCAATGGCCCGGGCCGTGTTTCTTCTTTCGAAGGGGGGGGGATTCGCAAGGGGGTACATGTTTCTTCTTTCGAAGGGGGGGGGTCCATTGACACGCGCACGGGGGGGGCATTGACTCGAATTCTCATCAAAACTCGAAAAAAAACGATTTGTGTACGCATTTTCTAGCTTGTGCCATCGGTGTAAACGTGGTGGGGACCAATGCTTGGTACTTCTTGCATCTTCGTGGTGGCTGTGGAGCTCACTCTGGCCACCTTTTGCAAGTTTTTCATGCTTTTACACCATTTTTGTTGTGGTGCTCAACATTTGTTTCCCATGCCTTTCCTTCTTCACACATACAGGCACACAATAGCAAACACGAAGAAAACGCGCAACTGCAACTTCAGAAACAATGATGGTTGAAACTGATGACCCCAGGCCTGCTTCAAAAAGTTTCAGCACCATATACTTCATGTGGCAGTCAATGAAGCTGACGAGCGTGGCGTGCATTAGATCGCAACATACCAATGGGGCCAGATGTGGCAGGGAAGCATTGTGGAAAACAGGCACACAACAGGGCTGAAAATGGTGGCCCCAGGCCTGCTTGAAAAAATTCAGCTCTGTGAAGTGCGCAACAATGATGTTTTAAAATAGACATGAATCCCATGCAACTGCAATTGGCTGACTGATGGAATGAATCACGGCACTTTGACCTGAGCAAAACATGCTGAAATCTGTGGCCCCAGGCCCGCTTGAAAAAATTGCAGCACTGTGAACCTGGCTGGATCACTCTGCGTTGCAAAGGTCCCAGGAGTTGATCACTATGGCTGTCAAACGCTGCAGCAAAGCAGGGGCAGCTGGGTGGCACAATGCACTGCAGAAGAAATGAGCAGAAACAACCTGGCTGGATCACTCTGCGTCTGAAAAGAGGTCTCCACTCAGCAACCAGAACACACTGCTTGTATAGACAGGCAAACAGTGGGCATCACTGTCAGTGATCTTCCATGTACTTACTGGGGGATCAATGGTCCGCTCTGATAGACTGAATGCCCCTGCGAATAGACACTTTCAGCCATTAGTTCGAAAGGGGTGCAGGTGGTGCATCACACAGGCAGGCATGGGTGTGAAACGCAACAAAGGAAAGCGGGGCAGGGGGGTAGGAGTGAGACATTTGCTCCAGCTGCCATCATGTAGTCCCTTCCTCAAACCTGAGACCTTGGTTCCTCTGAAACATGCACATGGGCTCTGTGCACATGGGCTCTGGCCAACATGGCCGAGTACCCGGCTTTACAAAATGCAGGCAAGACCAGACAATCTCAGGCAGCTCCATACTTGGAACATTCAGAGAAATGAAAATCTGTATTGAAAAAACAAACACATGACACCAACGATGGTGCTCATCACATGCCATTGCACACTAAAGAAACTAGGCAAAAAAGGGCAATTTGTGTGCGATTTTGTGAAAAAATCTCAGGTGGGGGGCATGTTTCTTCTTTCAAGAGGGGGGGCCCATTAGCAAGGGGGGCCATTGTTTTCTTTGGAGAGGGGAGGTCCATTGGCATGGGGGGCGGGGGTACTAAGGGGTCCCCATGTCTTATGGTCATGGTCATGGTGTCATGGTGTCAACGCCAGGTCCCACCTCCCGCAGGAGGCAGTTGCCCGCGGTCCCGGCCGGGCCAGAGTGGCACAATACCGCAGCAAGTGCAACACCCTGTGCGACGCTCCGTGAACCCCCTCCCCCCTTCCCCGCACTGTCATCGTCCACGCCACACGGCATGGGCAGCTACAGGGCCGACCACACAGCCGCGCCCCCACGCAGGTCCCTGTGCACACAGGGCCCCCAATGTATTCAGTTCTGTCAAAGTAAGAAATTCTGCATGGGCACACACCCAATGCCTTCAGTTCTGCCAAAAGTAATAAATTCTGCATGGGCACACACCCAATGCCTTCAGCTCTGCCAGAAGTAATAAATTCTGCATGGGCACACACCCAATGCCTTCAGTTCTGCCAAAAGCAATAAATTCTGCATGGGCAGACACCCAATGCCTTCAGTAGTGCCAAAAGTAATAAATTTTGCATGGACACACACCCAATGCCTTCAGTTCTGCCAAAAGTAATAATTTCGGCATGGGCACACACACAATGCCTTCAGTTCTGCCAAAAGTAATAAATTCTGCATGGGCACATACCCAATGCCTTCAGTTCTGCCAAAAGTAATAAATTCTGCATGGGCACGCACCCAATGCCTTCAGTTCTGCCAAAAGCAATAAATTCTGCATGGGCACACACCCAATGCCTTCAGTTCTGCCAAAAGCAATAAATTCTGCATGGGCACATACCCAATGCCTTCAGTTCTGCCAAAAGTAATAAATTCTGCATGCGCACACACCAAATGCCTTCAGTTCTGCCAAAAATAATAATTTCTGCATGGGCACGCACCCAATGCCTTCAGTTCTGCCAAAAGTAATAATTTCGGCATGGCCACACACCAAATGCCTTCAGTGGTGCCAAAAGTAATAAATTCTGCATGGGCACACACACAATGCCTTCAGTTCTGCCAAAAGTAATAAATTCTGCATGGGCACACACCCAATGCCTTCAGTTCTGCCAAAAGTAATAAATTCTGCATGCGCACACACCAAATGCCTTCAGTTCTGCCAAAAATAATAATTTCTGCATGGGCACGCACCCAATGCCTTCAGTTCTGCCAAAAGTAATAATTTCGGCATGGCCACACACCAAATGCCTTCAGTGGTGCCAAAAGTAATAAATTCTGCATGGGCACACACACAATGCCTTCAGTTCTGCCAAAAGTAATAAATTCTGCATGGGCACACACACAATGCCTTCAGTTCTGCCAAAAGTAATAAATTCTGCATGGCCACACACCAAATGCCTTCAGTTCTGCCAAAAGTAATAAATTCTGCATGGACACACACCCAATGCCTTCAGTTCTGCCAGGAGTAATAAATTCTGCATGGGCACACACACAATGCCTTCAGTTCTGCCAAAAGTAATAAATTTTGCATGGACACACACCCAATGCCTTCAGTTCTGCCAAAAGAAATAAATTTTGCATGGGCACACACCCAATGCCTTCAGTTCTGCCAAAAGTAATAAATTCTGCATGGCCACACACCCAATGCCTTCAGTTCTGCCAAAAGTAATAAATTTTGCATGGGCACACACCCAATGCCTTCAGTTCTGCCAGGAGTAATAAATTCTGCATGGGCACACACACAATGCCTTCAGTTCTGCCAAAAGTAATAAATTTTGCATGGACACACACCCAATGCCTTCAGTTCTGCGAAAAGTAATAAATTTTGCATGGACACACACCCAATGCCTTCAGTTCTGCCAAAAGCAATAAATTCTGCATGGGCACGCACCCAATGCCTTCAGTTCTGCCAAAAGTAATAATTTCGGCATGGCCACACACCAAATGCCTTCAGTTCTGCCAAAAGTAATAAATTCTGCATGGGCACACACACAATGCCTTCAGTTCTGCCAAAAGTAATAAATTTTGCATGGACACACACCCAATGCCTTCCGGCCTGCCAAAAGTAATAAATTTTGCATGGGCACACACCCAATGCCTTCAGTTCTGCCAGGAGTAATAAATTCTGCATGGGCACACACCCAATGCCTTCAGTTCTGCCAGGAGTAATAAATTCTGCATGGGCACACACCCAATGCTTTCAGTTCTGCGAAAAGTAATAAATTCTGCATGGGCACGCACCCAATGCCTCCGGTTCTGCCAAAAGCAATAAATTCTGCATGCGCACATACCCAATGCCTTCCGGCCTGCCAAAAGTAATAAATTTTGCATGGGGACACACCCAATGCCTTCAGTTCTGCCAAAAGTAATAAATTCTGCATGGGCACACACCCAATGCCTCCGGTTCTGCCCAAAGTAATAAATTCTGCATGGGCACATATCCAATACCTTCAGTTCTGCCAGAAGCTATAAACTCTACATGGGCACACACCCAATGCCTTCAGTTCTGCCAAAAGTAATAAATTCTGCATGGGCACACACCCAATGCCTTCAGTTCTGCCAGGAGTAATAAATCCTGCATGGGCACACACCCAATGCTTTCAGTTCTGCCAGGAGTAATAAATCCTGCATGGGCACACACCCAATGCTTTCAGTTCTGCCAAAAGTAATAAATTCTGCATGGGCACGCACCCAATGCCTCCGGTTCTGCCAAAAGCAATAAATTTTGCATGGGGACACACCCAATGCCTTCAGTTCTGCCAAAAGTAATAAATTCTGCATGGGCGCACACCCAATGCCTCCGGTTCTGCCCAAAGTAATAAATTCTGCATGGGCACATATCCAATACCTTCAGTTCTGCCAAAAGCTATAAATTCAGCATGGGCATACACCCAGTGCCTTTAGTTCTGCCAAAAGCGGAGGGTGGACGCACGTCAACCTCCACCTCAGCTGCCATACGTCCTGTAGCCCCAGCCGTTACACTGCAGCTCGACGCAGCCAGCCCCCATCCCGTTACCAATCCAGGGACTGTGGGGAGGAGGTGCAACCTGCACCTCACCTGCCACATGGCAAGAGCCCAGGCCGCAGCAGTGGCGCCTTTGCTTGACGCAGCCAGGCCCCCCCCGTTACCAATCCAGGGACTATGGGGGGTGCTGCACCGGTTCCGCAAGCACCGCAGCAGTCCTTCTCAGATGCTGCAAGCACTGCAGCACTCCTTCTCAGCTGCTGCAAGTATTGCAGCTCTCCTTCGCTGCCGCACGGTAGCAGTCCTGGAGCTCCAGCTGCTGCACTGCAGCTTGACACAGTCAGCCCCCGTCCCGTTACCAATCCAAGGACTATGGGGGGGTTGCTGCCTCCCACTGCACCCGCCGCACGGCGGGGCCCAGGGCCGCAGAGCTGTCCATAGCCAACCGGCTTCACAGATGCGGTGTGCCTGGGCTCAGGCTGATCGCACGACCAGCAAAAAGGCTCAAGCTGGACGCCCAGCTCTGAAGACTTAAAACGGGCCATGTCATTTCCTGGCCGTGAGGCAGGGGATGGGCCCCTGGGCTCACCGGAAGTTATTTTGGCCCCCACCCCCTTGTTTTCCCCATCCCCGGCTGTCACACCGCATGGCGGGGCCGCCCAGAGCACAGAAGCCGCACGGCCTCCGCGCCAAGCCACTGAGCCAAGTGGCTGTTTTAGTCTGCTCCCAAGTGCCCCGGTCACACGACCCTTGGGTAACTTCCGCGACCCATGTCTTATGGTACCCTGTGTGCATTTGGTCCCCATGTCTTATGGTACCGTGTGCGCACTTGGTCCCCATGTCTTATGGTACCCTGTGCGCACTTGGTCCCCATATGTCATGGTACCCTGTGCACACTTACCGAGGAACACTCACTACTAGGTCATGTTTCCTCATTATGAACCTTTGGAATTTTGCCATATAAAATTGACCTGCACTCCTCAAAAGAGTGAACAAGTAATGACCGTCATTGCCACACCTCGCCGTTTGAGCATGATTCGAATCATTCGAAATCATCCCTGGGTACATGTATATATATATATATATATATATATATTTATGGTATGGGATAGCCAGAGTAGAGTAGAGCCCGGAAGTGGCATACTCAGTCCACTCTTCCCGATTACTGAGCCAGGCCTTCCGGAGGGCAGGCTTCCAGGCAGGGCATTTGATGAGCCGTATTTGGGCCTTTTGTATGTGTGGCGCTGACCTGTGTGTTGTGTACTTGGCTGACTGGAGGTCTGAGACTGCAGGAGTAGTCCGTTGTCAGAGGATTCCTCATCAATTAGCTCTGGCCCTCCTCGAGGCACAACCCATTGCTGTAA
Organism: Eutreptiella sp. 'Long Island Sound 2002'; assembly: GCA_964036045.1. NCBI lineage: Eukaryota > Euglenozoa > Euglenophyceae > Eutreptiales > Eutreptiaceae > Eutreptiella > Eutreptiella sp. 'Long Island Sound 2002'. The sequence continues at coordinate 23,892,630 of OZ038391.1, forward strand.
AGCGATAGGGGCATGTGCTCCCAGCTGCCTCAACAGGGCCATATAGTTGCGAATGGGGGCCATCGACTGGGACACTGGGTAGGAAGCCAGCTCCCGCACGGGGGGAGTGAGGGAGGCGGGCGTAGAGCGCCCTGAATCAGGAAGATGTATCTGGAGCAGTAGGTCCAGTAAATTTGGTGCAGCCCTGACCCTCCTTCATTCACCGGATCCGTGATGTGCGTTACATCATGGCGGGGTTCAATACCCTTGGCTGCAGTCACGAAAGGGCGTGCCTGTTGATCGATGTTGTAAAGCATATGGTCATGTGGAATGAAAAGTGATTTGTAGCACCACTTCGGGAAAAGGACCACGGAAAGCAATTGTGCACGTTCACATGCATCCAGTGGCAGATGCTGGTACCGCGACAGCTCTGACGTGACCTAAGACATCAGCTCTGTTTGGGCACGACCCAAAAAACGGGGATGCGCCAGGTCGTACCCCAGGGATTCAAACACAGGCGATAGGATTTTTATCTTGTTTCCTTCCCATTGTGACGGACGCTGATTTGTGTCGGGGGGCCCATCGGTAGATTTCGCTCTTCGAGTGGTTGACCCTGAAGCCCAATAACATGGACAGTTCGCGTGTTCGGCGCAGTACCTTATGTAGAGTGGCGTTATCAGGTGCGACCACCGCAATATCATTGACATAAACGAAAAAACGGGTGGTCGGAAATTCTCTGGCCAAGGTGGCGTGAAACGCCTCATACACAGGGGGCGTTTTCGCACAGCGCGGGCACAGCGCGGGCACAGCGCCAATTATTACGGTGATTATCCAGGTAACAACCCTGAAAACCACGCACCTGCGGAATCATGCACAATCACTTCAAAACTCAAAAATTCAAACATCTGATGCTTGCCATGGGTCCCAGGGACCTAAATTCTGCCCCCTATAGCCCCGTCCACTGCAGCAGCCATTCAATGACGTCCTTTCAATCTTCTGAACTTACCGAACTCCCGGTGGTGGAGAACAGCCAACTTTTTGCACAGCGCGCGCACAGCGCACGGTACACCCCCACAAGGATGAAGAGTGGGGGGCAGAGGGGGCAGCCTTCTTTAATGCCACGGCGAAGGGGGTAGCGAAAGTCGCAGTACTGTTTGCTAGAGGAGGTGTAAATTGCATTGACCAGCTGGAGCAAATCTTGGGGTGTGCCAATCAGTCGGAGGGCCTCCAGGATGCAGGGGTGGGTGGTGCTGGGAAAAGCTTTTGCAATGTCAAGTAGGCACACATAAGATTTATCCCGCTGCGGCAATTCAGACCAGAGGCTCAGGGCTTACATTGAAGTGGTGTATGCTTTTCGGCTGCCAGCCTGTGTTGTTGAGAGTGAGCTTTCAAAGGGGGGTTTCAAGGCATTTAGTAAGAGTCTAGACAGCACCGGGTACATAGAACAGGACATACTTATGGGGCGGTAATTTCGTGCCGATTGCGCTGGCCCTTTTTTGTATATCAGGGTCACCCGGGAAGCGAAGCCATTCCTCTGGGATGACGGGTGTATCCCAAACTGTGCAAAGGGCGAGATCCAAGTCCCACTGTAGGGCTAAGTGTTTGCACTGCGTGCGCACTGCGTGCGCACTGCGTGCATAGTGCGCACGCAGAGGCTAGGATACTCACCCAAGAATACCACTCATCTGTCCAGTAGCACGGCGAAGCAGCAAAGCCCAAATCAGAACAACAAAACTGCCTGCAGCTTGGTAATCCGGTGTCCTTAGAACAAGGAAATCAGCCTTATAAAGTACAACTATGCAAAGGCATGCAAGATGCACACATGTTCAAGTGGCAAGTGCCACACTCGGATATATCACCGGGACGGTGGCCACACAATTGGCAACAAACACCGTCATCATTTTCTTCCTCTACAACGGTTGCCTCCTCCTGTGCCCATACAGACTCTGGCACATGAGGCCAAGGTCCATACGGTTGATACCTAGTCTGTCTGCGAATGCAAAACTGAGTAAGGTGGAGCAAAATACGCACATGGCCGTGCAGCTCCGTTGCAGAGCGTGTCCAGACATTGCGGACAATCCTCCACTGCCACAACCGTGCAAAGAGGTGCTCCACCCTTGCACGATAGAAGCCATGGACATCATTATACTCTTGTTGGTCGTCAGTCAAAGTTTTCCGACCAATATAAGGTACAGCGGTGTGCAAGCGGCCCTTATAGGCGCCGTCATGCGCACCAATTTCGAAATCGAAAAACTGTCCATGTGTTCGCGAAGGACCACGTTGATCCCAAATCATAACATCGGCGGAGGTTCCGGGCATAAGGTCACAAATCCATACTATATTCCCGAGATTGTCCACCGCCACGGTTACCTTGTAAATGTGGCCTGCGTACTTGGGATTAAATAGCACATCCGACAACTCCCCACCCACCGAGCATATGGGCATGCTGTCGGTAAAATGAGTTACGAAGTACGGGAAGTGGGGATTATGGTTGTACGGTGAAAGTCTCTCCTCCCACCATATCTCATCCACCACAGAATTCAACAAGGTTCGAACACGGGAAACGTTTTCCATAAACACGTTATCCGAACAATCGGAACGAGATTGATAAGCACAGTTGTCCCAACTGGGGCTTTGACGGAGAAAGTACAAGTATTGGAACAAGTCTTCGCGGGACAACAAACCTTCCGCGCCATACTTCATATAGAACTCCTCCGCTGTAACACAGTCAACGCCGATGAGATTGACTTGTTTGCGGAGTTGCGTAAAGATCAGGCAGGGATCTCCAGACCCCTGATTGCCTCCTCCTCGAGCCGGGGTATGAAAGCTCGAGGCAGGGATCTTCAGATGCCGGTATCGGCGAATTGAACATAGCAACATAGCAACAGAGGGAACAAAATCAAAACTCAAAACCTACGCCAGGGGTCACCATGATGCACCACACAACAAAGCGTGGATTCAAAGATTGTCCCGGTTTCCTCAATAGCACCGGACGGTTGGGGCCCAAAAGAGGGCGGAAATGCTACGTCACCCCTGCATTCTCGGGGGTCCCCGACAAAGGGAACAAAATCAAAACTCAAAACCTACGCCGGGGGTCACCATGATGCACCACGCAACAAAGCGTGGATTCAAAGATTGTCCCGGTTTCCTCAATAGCACCGGACGGTTGGGGCCCAATGATTTTTGGAAATGTCGCCCTTGTCTTGCCCTCAAGTATGCACGGATCTTCAGGTGGCGGTCTCGGCGAATTGGCTACACAGCCCCAGCAGACTCTGCCACAGGGAAGGGGCATTTACACAATTTACATTCCAAAATGGACAAGAATCTAGGAAATGGTTGACAATTCAAATATGCCACGTCCTAAATGCTTGGGAGGCCAAAAAACCCTTGTATGGAACCAAAAACTTGTCAAAAGGGGCCAAAGCTAGGGTTCGAGTATTGGCCGACATCCAAAACTTTGCACTGCGTGCGCACTGCGTGCGCACTGCGTGCATGGCATTCCCTAGGTCCTCAGGTAACCAATGGAGCAAGTGGGGCCTGAATCTGTCTTGCCCTGGCGCTTTGCTCGGGGGTTGTCGGAGCACTGCCTTGAATGGCTCCCATGTCGAGGGTTCTGGTCTGCTGACGGAGGGTATTTGGCAGGATATCAAAAGCCTGTTCAGGTTCAGGTCACTTGTCAGGGTCGGGTCACCTGCAAAATGTGGCAGGCAGTCTTGCGCGGATTGCATACTGGGCTGGGGCCGGACTGATCTGAAGGGTGTCAGACACCACAATTTGGATTCAGTGAAAAAGGTTTTGGTGCAGAAAACAGCAGATTTGCGGAAGCGCCGCAGTGCGCTGCGCACAGCTGAGGCTTGTTTTTTCCCCATATAAGTGCTCCAGTCAGACAGTGCCTGCCGTGAAGTGGGGGTTTTTTCAAAGGTTTCTGGAAGGGACGTCTCATGTGGTCTCCCTTTGGTGTAGGGGAGGGGGGGCTGGCGGCCACATAACTCGCTACTTCATCCAGGATGCGTCGGTGCCGCTCCAATGGAGACCCAAACTCAGGTTGTCGCTGGGACCAGTGCTCCATGTGTCGGCGGAAAGCTTTAAACTTGTGATTTGGCCACGTGCGAACGGACCCAGCCACTGGCGTGCGTGCAGCTGAGGTGGCCTACCGATTGCTCTCATGCAGGTCACTGTGACTCCCTGATGGTCTTCTGCTGATGGGTATGCCTGTATGGTCACAGACGAGGGCGGGGTGCAGTGCCAGACCACGGGGGAGAGTAGAATGGCGTCACGTCGCTGCCCATTCCTGGTAGCAAGAGAGGGCTGTAAAAGCCAAGAATGCAGGCTGATACCAGTCAGCAACAGGTATTTCATACATTATCGGGTAGGGAAACATACAAGCAAGGTTGAGCATTACTGGCTGGAACTGGGGGCGTTACCGTTCCCGCTGGCACTGTGGGGGGTTGATCGGAGATGCAGGGGGGTCCGGTCACACCATCACTGCCGCTCTGGCGTTGCATCATGTGGACAGAAGCAGGTGCCATGCGTGCAACCTGTGAGATTTGGTTCTGATGTTTTTGAAATCTGACTTCCTGCAGGGCCACTATGCGTGGCTCATCGACAACCAACTCCTGAACCAGGCGGTTCCATTGGCGGTTGGCCAGATGTGGGCTGCCCACATTTAGTGTGGTCACCCGGAAGGTGCTGGGACCCCGTGGTGTGCGTGGTCTCAGGTACCATGGCCATCCAGGTGTCGAGTGAACTGTGGTCTGATTTTGTAAAAGGTCCATGGAGGTTCACTACGCTGCATGCAGGTTGTCCTGGCAGGGTGATTTCAATGGCAGTGGCAAATCTACAGGGTCAGTGCAGCAGTTCTGTGTAGGGTGCGATGGATTGATGTATTAGGAACATTGTATCAGGATTCAGGTGTGTGCGCATCATGGGCACATAAGCAGGAGCCAGGCTTGCGACCTGTGAGATTTGGTTTTGATGTTTTTGAAATTTTTCTTTTGGTTCAGACTAAGATGAGCTGGCGCAGCCTGCTCTCTTCAAAGTACTCGAGATTACATCTTGGGGCCAAGGTTCAGAGCTGTCCGGTTCTACGATAATCCCACTGTAAAGCTGTGGTAGCGGATCTGGCACGTAGTGAGGATTAGCTACATCTGAGGACCTGGTAGTGCAGCAGGAGACTGCCACGCCCGTAGGCTTCCCAGCGTGTGCTAGGCACAGTGATTGCAGGCTGTAAAAGCCAAGAATGCAGGCTGATACCAGTCAGCAACAGGCGCCTTCGAGTACCGCCAAGCCGAAGGCGGGGGATCGTGCCAGCTGGGTGGCGGCGCCCGTGGCGGGGCGCGCTGCTGCAGGGGAGGCGTGGCCTCCTCACCCCTTTTTTCCTCGTTGTACTGTCTGGTAGTGGGTGGGTGCAGTACTCGTTGAAAACAAGCGAGTGTCCGTGCTGGACGGAGACTCCAGACACAAAAACCTGGCAGGTGCATGTAGCTAATGGGCTGACCTGGGACCTGGTCGGGACCCGGGACCCCTGCCATAAGTTAGGGGGTTCATATTGAAGAAAATAATTCTTCAGGACCCAGGTCCAAAAACATACACAACGGCCACAATATGCAAAGCAGTTTTGACCGCCCCCCAACCCCGCCCCCCCCCCCCCCCCAAAAGGGGGTACCGTGGTACGGGGGGGGGGGGGGTACGGGTGTCAAAATCCAAAAAATTCATTGGGGGATCATTTTCGGTCCGAAAATGATGGTTTTACAAGGGGTTACACGTCGGAAACCATACGCTGGGCTATGCTACGCAAACGACCCTGAAAAAGGGAGGTGTACGATGCCCGCACCTGCGCTAACCTAACAAGCTCTCTTCGAGGTGATTTGAAGTGCACAGCGTTGCATCAATAATAGTACCTTGTCCAACCAACAAACACACAGGATAACCTCAACCTTCTAGGAAAACGGAACGTGACGGTTCCCTCGCCCCCACCGCTGGGGGAATGTTTGCCCGGCGCGCGCCCTGCGCGCCCCCGGCGCGCTACTTTTAGACGATGTTCCCCCCGAAGAGCCCCCAAGCACACCCCTTGGAAACGCCCTCAGAATTAGGTGACCCAAACTGCCCCAGCTCAAGAAAGTTGCAAACTGGGGTACACAGTACCACTCTCGCTCCTTTAAGGGCGATCTTGGTCAACACCTTAGCAAGTTGGGAGAATGGGGGGTTAGGATAGCACAACCGCATCGATCTCAGTAGAAGCGATAGGCGTTATTGAGGTATCGCGAAGAGTAGAGCTGCATCATAACATTGGTCCCACAAGTGTGGGTGTCAATACATTCAGTACAATAGTGCTCCTTACACTCATCACAAACTGCGACGGTGGAGCGTTGTGGCAACACAACACACACACATCTGCCTCATCCTCTGCCTCATCTTGCGTGCCGTAACCGAGCAAACAGCTGCTCAATGCGTGCCCTATACCACCCGTGCACGTCATTGTAACATTGTTGGCGGGCTGTCAAAGTGCCATTCTTTCTTCCAATGAATGGCACAATGACATGAATCCGGCCCTTATAAGCACCATCATGGCCCCCAACTTCGAAATCAAAGAAATCACCTCGGGTACGAGAAGGTCCGTACCCATCCCAAATCAAAACATCTGCTGATGTCCCGGGGGCCAAGGGGCAAATCCATATAATGTTGCCCAACATATCAACGGCAACAGTCCACCGGTAGGACACGGGTCACAAAAGATGCCCGGCGCGCGCCCGGCGCGCTAACGTTCCCCCGCTTACTAGACAAGGGCGCTTACTGGACAAGGGGCCGCACACAGGTCACAAAGCGCTCCACACATGCGCATCCTGGTATGCATATGCAGCAATGTTTGGCACTTCTTCCACAATGGCCAGAGCCACTTAATTGCTATTATACACATGTCACTGTGTATGTGTACACTTCGGTTGCTGAGACCTTGTTTCGTCAATCCTAATGGATTTAAATCGTACAGTACACCCGCTGAGCGCACCACTGCCATAGAGGTCGGAGAGTCACTTTGCCTAAGGCTGATCGCAGTTGACCAATGAACACCCGGGTCCTGCAAGCTAGTGGCGGAACAGTTAGGGCTGAATAAAAGAGAGAGATAGAGAGAGAGTCAGAAAATTCGCTGAGGTGGCCAGAGTCCAGTGTGCCAGAGCCTCTGTGCCTCTGTGCTGGGTGAATAGTAACAGCATCGCCGTCGTTTCGATGGCTGCACCATGGGCGAAAGGCCCCATTGTCTGCAGGTATGTATGTAGTTCACAGACTGAGAGTCCAAGCTATCAGAAGAATGCGCGTTACATACGGTGGTCGCAGTGACCGTGGAATCGTTAGAAACAGAATCAGACATCTGGGGAGAGGACTGTGAACGACTGGCCATCAATCTGACATCGTCTGGAATGACTTCAATGTCAGTGGGTCATATTGCAATGCTGGCCTTTCTCCTTTGCACTGGAGACGTTAAGTGATCCGACACCTGGCTGTACCGTCGGCAGAGCAGAAAATCTGCAACAGACAAAAGGACAGACACCTCCGTGTAGCCCCGTGCAGCCCCAGTGCAGAACCGGGTGCAGCCTATTTTGTTTTGGCTCAGCCCAAAGATGAGCTGGCGTAGCCCGCTCACTTCACAGTACTCCAGATAACCCCTCGGATTCAAGGTTCAGAGCTGTCCAGTGCTACGATGATCCCACAAATGACTGCGGTAGCGGATCTGACACGTAGTGAGGATTTGCTGAGTCTGAAACCAGGTTATGCAGTGGGAGACTGCCACGCCCGTAGGCTTCCCAGTGTGCATGAGGCACAATGACTGTAGGCTGAAGAAGACAGCGGTGTGAAGATTGCAGGCCGAGATGAATCAGCAAGTTGCATTTCATATACTGTCAGGGAGGTAAGGGGAATGACATTCAGGTACAATGGACCACTGTTTGCTTGGGGCAAAGAGTACTGCTGTGGGGTGGTCGGTGATACACAGGAGAGGACTAAGCAGGAAAGAAAAACACAAGCAGGGTTACGGCGCGCTGAGGAGTGGCATTCGACACCTGTGGGGGAAAAAATAGAAAAGGGAAGGACGCCACAGGAGGGCCAACCTGCCACGGGTTGGTGAAAAAATAGTAACTTGCACGCAGCCGACACCACCGCCAAGTGTAGCGACAGGATTTCATATGTCAAATCTACAGAGGGTTAGACCACTGCTTTCAGGAACTGGGCCACACCGTCAATACGACTCTGGCTCTGGGGGTTGTGGTGCAGAACCGGGTGCAGCCTATCAGCATGCGGAAACACCGCAACAAACAAACCAGACAGTACGTGCATGCTACTACAATGCCACCGGCCCCGGCTTATCAACTAACAACAGTTTTACAGCGTGCCGTGGAAGCTTCAGTTTTTTCCATGCCGCAATGACAGCTTCAACAACGGTTGCACCATTCACTTCATCCACCTTCTTCCCACAACATTTGCACATGTTGATGTACAGCGCATACTTACTTACCAAAAAACCTGGCTTGATCCCTCTGCGTCTGAGAAGAGGTCCCCACTCAGCAACCAGAACACACTGCCTGTGTAGACAGGCAAACAGCGGGCATCACTGTCATTTATCTTCCATGTACTCACCACACACCCACAGAAAAACAAGCTGTTCTCTGGGTATCTTGTTGCCTGTTGTTTTTTGAAGGAGGATGCGCGTGCCTGGTTCGCAGGTGAAAGGCGGATCTCAGAAGCCTTTCGCCTGTCATGTAGAATGGCCTTCCACAAATAGTCTGCACTGCATGTGAACTGTATGCCACCACTGACTCACAGTGCAGAGCATACCACACCCAAATGGCCTTTGGTTGGTGGGTGCAGATGCTCGAAACTGACCCATACCTTGACATGCACACCATAGCCAGTTGCATGCCAAAGAGCCATGGCCGTACATGCAGTTCACAGCAGTGCAGGAACAACCTGAAATTGCGTAAAACGAAGTGTTCTGCGTAATACATAGAGAAATGTATTTCCTCGGATGCAAAAGACACAGCGGATTCATCACCGCAACGCAAACACCTTCAGTAAATGGTCTTTTTTACGGCCACTCTCAAAAATCCACTGATTCGGGCTAACGTTTCGGGCTGATTCGGGGAAACCGGGTCCCCGAAACGGGGGTGGGGGGGGTTGTACTATCAGTCACAGTCCCCAGTACCTGGCCCCGTGGCGCCACTTGCAGGGCAGCAATGCAGGCTGACAGTTTGGCCCGATTGACTGTCTGCACCGGGCCTTCCAGGGGCTGCGCCATATTGCGTGGGTCCATAGCCTGCTCACTTCACAGTACTCGAGACAACCTCTCGGATTCAAGGTTCAGAGCTGTCCAGTGCTACGATGATCCCACAAATGACTGCGGTAGCGGATCTGACACGTAGTGAGGATTTGCTGAGTCTGAAACCAGGTTATGCAGTGGGAGACTGCCAAGCCCGTAGGCTTCCCAGTGTACATGAGGCACGATGACTGTAGGCTGAAGAAGACAGCGGTGTGAAGATTACAGGCCGAGATGAATCAGCAAGTTGCATTTCATATACTGTCAGGGAGGTAAGGGGAATGACATTCAGGTACAATGGACCACTGTTTGCTTGGGGCAAAGAGTACTGCTGTGGGGTGGTCGGTGATACACAGGAGAGGACTAAGCAGGAAAGAAAAACACAAGCAGGGTTACGGCGCGCTGAGGAGTGGCATTCGACACCTGTGGGGGAAAAAATAGAAAAGGGAAGGACGCCACAGGAGGGCCAACCTGCCACGGGTTGGTGAAAAAATAGTAACTGGCACGCAGCCGACACCACCGCCAAGTGTAGCGACAGGATTTCATATGTCAAATCTACAGAGGGTTAGACCACTGCTTTCAGGAACTGGGCCACACCGTCAATACGACTCTGGCTCTGGGGGTTGTGGTGCAGAACCGGGTGCAGCCTATCAGCATGCGGAAACACCGCAACAAACAAACCAGACAGTACGTGCATGCTACTACAATGCCACCGGCCCCGGCTTATCAACTAACAACAGTTTTACAGCGTGCCGTGGAAGCTTCAGTTTTTTCCATGCCGCAATGACAGCTTCAACAACGGTTGCACCATTCACTTCATCCACCTTCTTCCCACAACATTTGCACATGTTGATGTACAGCGCATACTTACTTACCAAAAAACCTGGCTTGATCCCTCTGCGTCTGAGAAGAGGTCCCCACTCAGCAACCAGAACACACTGCCTGTGTAGACAGGCAAACAGCGGGCATCACTGTCATTTATCTTCCATGTACTCACCACACACCCACAGAAAAACAAGCTGTTCTCTGGGTATCTTGTTGCCTGTTGTTTTTTGAAGGAGGATGCGCGTGCCTGGTTCGCAGGTGAAAGGCGGATCTCAGAAGCCTTTCGCCTGTCATGTAGAATGGCCTTCCACAAATAGTCTGCACTGCATGTGAACTGTATGCCACCACTGACTCACAGTGCAGAGCATACCACACCCAAATGGCCTTTGGTTGGTGGGTGCAGATGCTCGAAACTGACCCATACCTTGACATGCACACCATAGCCAGTTGCATGCCAAAGAGCCATGGCCGTACATGCAGTTCACAGCAGTGCAGGAACAACCTGAAATTGCGTAAAACGAAGTGTTCTGCGTAATACATAGAGAAATGTATTTCCTCGGATGCAAAAGACACAGCGGATTCATCACCGCAACGCAAACACCTTCAGTAAATGGTCTTTTTTACGGCCACTCTCAAAAATCCACTGATTCGGGCTAACGTTTCGGGCTGATTCGGGGAAACCGGGTCCCCGAAACGGGGGTGGGGGGGGTTGTACTATCAGTCACAGTCCCCAGTACCTGGCCCCGTGGCGCCACTTGCAGGGCAGCAATGCAGGCTGACAGTTTGGCCCGATTGACTGTCTGCACCGGGCCTTCCAGGGGCTGCGCCATATTGCGTGGGTCCATAGCCTGCTCACTTCACAGTACTCGAGACAACCTCTCGGATTCAAGGTTCAGAGCTGTCCAGTGCTACGATGATCCCACAAATGACTGCGGTAGCGGATCTGACACGTAGTGAGGATTTGCTGAGTCTGAAACCAGGTTATGCAGTGGGAGACTGCCAAGCCCGTAGGCTTCCCAGTGTACATGAGGCACGATGACTGTAGGCTGAAGAAGACAGCGGTGTGAAGATTACAGGCCGAGATGAATCAGCAAGTTGCATTTCATATACTGTCAGGGAGGTAAGGGGAATGACATTCAGGTACAATGGACCACTGTTTGCTTGGGGCAAAGAGTACTGCTGTGGGGTGGTCGGTGATACACAGGAGAGGACTAAGCAGGAAAGAAAAACACAAGCAGGGTTACGGCGCGCTGAGGAGTGGCATTCGACACCTGTGGGGGAAAAAATAGAAAAGGGAAGGACGCCACAGGAGGGCCGACCTGCCACGGGTTGGTGAAAAAATAGTAACTTGCACGCAGCCGACACCACCGCCAAGTGTAGCGACAGCATTTCATATGTCAAATCTACAGCGGGTTAGACCACTGCTTTCAGGAACTGGGCCACACCGTCACTACGACTCTGGCTCTGAGGGTTGTGGTGCAGAACCGGGTGCAGCCTATCAGCATGCGGAAACACCGCAACAAACAAACCAGACAGTACGTGCATGCTACTACAATGCCACCGGCCCCATACTGAGGGTTGTGGTGCAGAACCGGGTGCAGCCTATCAGCATGCGGAAACACCGCAACAAACAAACCAGACAGTACATGCATGCCGTTACAATGCCACCGGCCCTGTACTGAGGGTTGTGGTGCAGAACCGGGTGCAGCCTATCAGCATGCGGAAACACCGCAAGAAACAAACCAGACAGTACATGCATGCCGTTACAATGCCACCGGCCCCGTACTGAGGGTTGTGGTGCAGAACCGGGTGCAGCCTATCAGCATGCGGAAACACCGCAAGAAACAAACCAGACAGTACGTGCATGCCGTTACAATGCCACCGGCCCCGTACGCGCGGAAGGCAAACATATAGGGGTGACATGGGCGAGGGCCAATATGCACCCCTGCGGACTGGTCGCTGGACCCGTCCTGGTGAATGGTTGAAAGAAAGGAAAAAAACGCAGTAGTATAGGCCGCACCCACCTGCCGATCCACGCCCTCACCGAGCCCGGCATGACGTGCGCACGACCACTGGTGAATGTCCCGCAGAAACAGTCTGGTCACGCAGGAAGTGGCGCCTCTACAGGTGGGCCAGCCGCCCACTGTTCGCACGCTCATTGCCTACAACACCAATGTGGCTGTAGACATGCCGCCACAACGTGCGTGCTGTACGAGATGACAACTCCGACTGCAGCTGCTAGCTGCTGCCAAACGTCTGCATTGGGAAAAGGCCTCCTCTGCAACCGCCAACGTGGGAGGCGCCTGAGAATGCCATCATATACATACTTACTACTTACAGCACATATGCAATTCAGCGTGTTTTAAAAAAAGCAGCCAAATGCTTCCTGAAGGACTTTGCACGATACCCTGCATTATCAACTAACAACAAATTTACAGCGTGCCGCGGAAGGGTCAGCTTTTCCCATGCCGCAATGACAGCTTCAACAACAGTGGCACCGTTCACTTCATCCACCTTCTTCCCACAACATTTGCACATGTTGATGTACAGCGCATACTTACTTACCAAAAAACCTGGCTTGATCCCTCTGCGTCTGAGAAGAGGTCCCCACTCAGCAACCAGAACACACTGCCTGTGTAGACAGGCAAACAGCGGGCATCACTGTCATTTATCTTCCATGTACTCACCACACACCCACAGAAAAACAAGCTGTTCTCTGGGTATCTTGTTGCCTGTTGTTTTTTGAAGGAGGATGCGCGTGCCTGGTTCGCAGGTGAAAGGCGGATCTCAGAAGCCTTTCGCCTGTCATGTAGAATGGCCTTCCACAAATAGTCTGCACTGCATGTGAACTGTATGCCACCACTGACTCACAGTGCAGAGCATACCACACCCAAATGGCCTTTGGTTGGTGGGTGCAGATGCTCGAAACTGACCCATACCTTGACGTGCACACCATAGCCAGTTGCATGCCAAAGAGCCATGGCCGTACATGCAGTTCACAGCAGTGCAGGAACAACCTGAAATTGCGTAAAACGAAGTGTTCTGCGTAATACATAGAGAAATGTATTTCCTCGGATGCAAAAGACACAGCGGATTCATCACCGCAACGCAAACACCTTCAGTAAATGGTCTTTTTTACGGCCACTCTCAAAAATCCACTGATTCGGGCTAACGTTTCGGGCTGATTCGGGGAAACCGGGTCCCCGAAACGGGGGTGGGGGGGGTTGTACTATCAGTCACAGTCCCCAGTACCTGGCCCCGTGGCGCCACTTGCAGGGCAGCAATGCAGGCTGACAGTTTGGCCCGATTGACTGTCTGCACCGGGCCTTCCAGGGGCTGCGCCATATTGCGTGGGTCCATAGCCTGCTCACTTCACAGTACTCGAGACAACCTCTCGGATTCAAGGTTCAGAGCTGTCCAGTGCTACGATGATCCCACAAATGACTGCGGTAGCGGATCTGACACGTAGTGAGGATTTGCTGAGTCTGAAACCAGGTTATGCAGTGGGAGACTGCCAAGCCCGTAGGCTTCCCAGTGTACATGAGGCACGATGACTGTAGGCTGAAGAAGACAGCGGTGTGAAGATTACAGGCCGAGATGAATCAGCAAGTTGCATTTCATATACTGTCAGGGAGGTAAGGGGAATGACATTCAGGTACAATGGACCACTGTTTGCTTGGGGCAAAGAGTACTGCTGTGGGGTGGTCGGTGATACACAGGAGAGGACTAAGCAGGAAAGAAAAACACAAGCAGGGTTACGGCGCGCTGAGGAGTGGCATTCGACACCTGTGGGGGAAAAAATAGAAAAGGGGAGGACGCCACAGGAGGGCCAACCTGCCACGGGTTGGTGAAAAAATAGTAACTTGCACGCAGCCGACACCACCGCCAAGTGTAGCGACAGCATTTCATATGTCAAATCTACAGCGGGTTAGACCACTGCTTTCAGGAACTGGGCCACACCGTCACTACGACTCTGGCTCTGAGGGTTGTGGTGCAGAACCGGGTGCAGCCTATCAGCATGCGGAAACACCGCAACAAACAAACCAGACAGTACGTGCATGCTACTACAATGCCACCGGCCCCATACTGAGGGTTGTGGTGCAGAACCGGGTGCAGCCTATCAGCATGCGGAAACACCGCAACAAACAAACCAGACAGTACATGCATGCCGTTACAATGCCACCGGCCCTGTACTGAGGGTTGTGGTGCAGAACCGGGTGCAGCCTATCAGCATGCGGAAACACCGCAAGAAACAAACCAGACAGTACATGCATGCCGTTACAATGCCACCGGCCCCGTACTGAGGGTTGTGGTGCAGAACCGGGTGCAGCCTATCAGCATGCGGAAACACCGCAAGAAACAAACCAGACAGTACGTGCATGCCGTTACAATGCCACCGGCCCCGTACGCGCGGAAGGCAAACATATAGGGGTGACATGGGCGAGGGCCAATATGCACCCCTGCGGACTGGTCGCTGGACCCGTCCTGGTGAATGGTTGAAAGAAAGGGAAAAAACGCAGTAGTATAGGCCGCACCCACCTGCCGATCCACGCCCTCACCGAGCCCGGCATGACGTGCGCACGACCACTGGTGAATGTCCCGCAGAAACAGTCTGGTCACGCAGGAAGTGGCGCCTCTACAGGTGGGCCAGCCGCCCACTGTTCGCACGCTCATTGCCTACAACACCAATGTGGCTGTAGACATGCCGCCACAACGTGCGTGCTGTACGAGATGACAACTCCGACTGCAGCTGCTAGCTGCTGCCAAACGTCTGCATTGGGAAAAGGCCTCCTCTGCAACCGCCAACGTGGGAGGCGCCTGAGAATGCCATCATATACATACTTACTACTTACAGCACATATGCAATTCAGCGTGTTTTAAAAAAAGCAGCCAAATGCTTCCTGAAGGACTTTGCACGATACCCTGCATTATCAACTAACAACAAATTTACAGCGTGCCGCGGAAGGGTCAGCTTTTCCCATGCCGCAATGACAGCTTCAACAACAGTGGCACCGTTCACTTCATCCACCTTCTTCCCACAACATTTGCACATGTTGATGTACAGCGCATACTTACTTACCAAAAAACCTGGCTTGATCCCTCTGCGTCTGAGAAGAGGTCCCCACTCAGCAACCAGAACACACTGCCTGTGTAGACAGGCAAACAGCGGGCATCACTGTCATTTATCTTCCATGTACTCACCACACACCCACAGAAAAACAAGCTGTTCTCTGGGTATCTTGTTGCCTGTTGTTTTTTGAAGGAGGATGCGCGTGCCTGGTTCGCAGGTGAAAGGCGGATCTCAGAAGCCTTTCGCCTGTCATGTAGAATGGCCTTCCACAAATAGTCTGCACTGCATGTGAACTGTATGCCACCACTGACTCACAGTGCAGAGCATACCACACCCAAATGGCCTTTGGTTGGTGGGTGCAGATGCTCGAAACTGACCCATACCTTGACGTGCACACCATAGCCAGTTGCATGCCAAAGAGCCATGGCCGTACATGCAGTTCACAGCAGTGCAGGAACAACCTGAAATTGCGTAAAACGAAGTGTTCTGCGTAATACATAGAGAAATGTATTTCCTCGGATGCAAAAGACACAGCGGATTCATCACCGCAACGCAAACACCTTCAGTAAATGGTCTTTTTTACGGCCACTCTCAAAAATCCACTGATTCGGGCTAACGTTTCGGGCTGATTCGGGGAAACCGGGTCCCCGAAACGGGGGTGGGGGGGGTTGTACTATCAGTCACAGTCCCCAGTACCTGGCCCCGTGGCGCCACTTGCAGGGCAGCAATGCAGGCTGACAGTTTGGCCCGATTGACTGTCTGCACCGGGCCTTCCAGGGGCTGCGCCATATTGCGTGGGTCCATGGGCCCATACCACACCCGATAACCGCAAATCCCTGACCTGGTCCCTCGGGGGTATAGGAGCCATCCATGTACACCTCACGGACGTGTACTACGCCTGGCTCTACACACTGAGCATGTGCCAGCGCACGTTTCCTGCCCACTCTGTCCACAGTCGCTTTCCGGAAGTAACGATCTGGCTGTTGCGGGACCGGGTTACCCCGCTTCTGGCCTGCCGCATCCGACTCAGGACTGACTGGGATATTGCGGTCCGTAAGACAGCCCTCCAGGCTCCTGCAAACAGGCGAACCGCCTGGTGATCCAAAGACAAATCCGGCATAGCCAGCCATTTGAGCACCTCCGAGTGGAGTACCCGAAGGTAATCCTGCACAGAAAACTTGGCTTTCTGAAAAACGGTAGCGCACCTACAGGACCATAGTACCCTGATAGCCTTCCAGAGGAGGACACCGGGAGCCCTAGTCAACGAGAGCAGGGGGTAATCAGAGCACAGCCGACTCATCGGCACCCTGCCACCCGGACCCCAGACCGAGGGGAAGGTACACTGCAGAATTCTCACTGGAATGGTTAGCCACGAACACGCTTTGATGCAGTGGTAAACATCCTCCAAGGCCGAGTCAAACGGGCAGCAATCAGAATAGGCGGGCCAGATCGCTTTCATGCGCGAACCCACCGGGTGTTTCTTCCAAAGGCAGGGGTAGATGAAGTCTACGTCCGCGGGGGGGGGGGGGAGAGGCGGTTAAACGCACGCCACACCTCTGCCGGCTGACGTCGGTCTGTCCGGCGGCGCGGCGCTACTGCCCCCGAAATAGGCGTAAAACACATCCCCTGATCCATAGGGAGGAGGGGGACGACACCCTGAATCAGCTGGCGCCCCTCCCAAGCCAGGATGAGGCGGCGAACAAGCGACAAAGGCGCCTGGTGCTGATGCGCCTGGAGTTTCCGGGCACAAATCCATCACTGTGACACAACGGCCTGGCATGAGGCTGTGTCCACCAAGTCACAGGGCATGTAGGTCCCGGAGGTCTATACAGATGGCTCATTTGCTCTTGAGGTGCCGGGACGAGGGGTTGCGGGATATGGAGTCTGGTTTGGGCCGCTGGACCCACGCAATATGGCGCAACCCCTTGAAGGGGTCGTGCAGACAGTGAATCCAGCAGAACTTTCCGCTTGCATTGCAGCCCTCAGGGTCGCTCCGAGGAAACAGGCACTGCGGATTGTAACAAGTATGTGTATGATGGTATTTTGAAGCACCTCCGGCACTGGAGACTGCAGGGGAGACCTTTCTTGAACTCTGACCTTTGGCTGCAGCTACAGGCGGAGGTTGATGCACGGGTGGCCCCCACATTGTGGCGCCATGTATGTAGCCACATTGGGATTAGTGGGAATGAACGTGCCGATGGGTTGGCCAACCAAGGCCGGCTAGCACACCCCCTCAGGCGCCACTGGTGCAGGTCCCACCCTTCAACTCAACGATATTGTAGAGAAAATCACCAAAAACTGTTGGCAGTGTAGCCTGCAAAAGTCAAGCTAACCAGACGCATTTTGACGCAGCGTAGGCCTGCACACATATATATGCATGTATATATACAACCCGGTGTCTACATCAGTGCTGCAGGGCGCAGTGCAGTCACACAATAACTCATGCGCCCCGTCAGGAGAAACTGAACCTGTGCCTGCAGGACATACATGGTTGTGCAGTGGGTACTGCCGTGCAGAAGCGACCCATGAAAAATCAGCAGACAAATTCGGTGATGGAAAATCAATTCGGACATATTCGGTAGCGTAAGATCAATGTAAGACAAATGCACGGTGTCGGGATGGATGGCAAAAGAGATGCCCGGTGGTGGGCCTGCATGTCCAGGCCGGAGTATGTTGGGGTGACCATGTTTGCTCAGCTGCTTCGAAGGCGTCGCTGGAGCCGCTGATATTGTGTATATATCTGTTGCCAGTGGCAGCTGAGTAGAAAGGTGGCAAAATTGTTCATTGCATTCATGTACGTGTGCCTGTAGGCGCGCAAAACCTGTGTGTAGTGACCCCATCTCAGTTGCCGTTGTTGCCTGGCAGGGGGTGGGGGAAAGGTTGATGCCACTACCGTGGCTGCTGTTTTTTTATTATTCCCGTGCCCTGCCGGCCCTGAGCCCTGTGGGCAAAGGCTTTGCACATCATCTTGACCACATGCTACGATCTCTGGTTGGAGTCGTGCTCCAATAGACCGGTGGCAGCTGCAACTGGAAATGACTGTCGGCAGTGGCTGGCCCCCTCTCTTCACGAAAAGCATTGCTTCGTCAGCAGCCGTAGTCGCCGGTCTTGCTGGACATCCACATTTGATTGTTGCCGACCTTGTACTTGTATTGCACAAAAAACGCCTGCAGCCTTCCCTTTCCCTTTGCATGCACCGCGTGGTGCTTGAAGCTGTACTGCTTGCGGTTCCGGACCGCATTGTACGTTGACTCCGAGACCAGCACCGAACCCGCCTGCCCGTTGCTCTCCATCCGCGATGCCACATTGACCGCATCGCCCCACACGTCGTAGCTCTTGCGAGCCACCCCGATGACGCCTGCCACGACAGGCCCTGTATTGATGCCCACCCGCATTGCCAGTGCATGCCTGTTTTCGGGCCAAACAGTGTGCGTCATGGAGATCACAGCAAGGCCAAAGTCGATGGCTTTGTCAGCGTGAGCGCGGACCTCCTTCGGCACCCCCGCAACCGCCAGAAACCCATCGCCAATGGACTTAATTTTCGTCACCTTGTACTCCTCACAGGCCATGTCAAGGCTGATGGTCAGGGGAGTCAGGAGCTGGACAATCGCCTCCGGCTCCTGACTGGAGGTCATTGCTGTGAACCCCACAATATCCGCAAAGACGATGCTCACGGAGTTGTGGCGCTCGGCTATGGTTCGGCTGGGGTCTAGCAGGAGCTTCTCCATGATCTCCAGCGGGAAGTTGTCCAGCAGCAGGCGGCTCTTCTGCTGCTCCGCGGACTGCGAACGCAGGTACATGACAAACAGCGTGCCCACTGCCAAGCCACAGGGGCAGGCTATGGTATTCAGGTCAACATGCACGACTTCGCCGGCCCGGCTCATGCCTGCGATACCCCTGGCTTCGCCTTGGTTTGACAAGCACCAATTTGAATCCTGACTGCCGTCCTCTGTCACCTGCGGCAGAACCAACGCCAACGGTTGCCCAATTGCCTCCTCGCAGTCCCATCCAAAGAGTTTGTGGGCGTTGGGGCTCCAAAAGCAAATGGTGTCATGGGCGTCGCAGACGATCACGGCGTCGATGCTCTGGTTCAGCAGCGTGCAGAGGTGGCCTTGCAGGGCCCTGAGCATTGCAGGATCACTTCCACTGTGCTTCTCCTCAGGCGCAGAAACAGTGGACCGGAGTGAATCGCTGGAGTAAGACGGTGGAATGACGCTGGAGGGACTGGGCTCCTGCTCGCGAAACTTTGACATGATAAGGTCTGTGGCGTCGAATTTCATACAGCCAGAGAACAGAGGCGGCGCGCCGTTGACATTTGGGTCGCATTGCTGCACAACAGACAGCAGGACGACTCTTTGCCGTCCGTCGCGGGTGAGCACGGGGACAGTGCGCTCCGTGCCAATTACGTTGCGGACCCCTGTGTCATGGTAGCGCTTCAAGTAGTGGTCGTGCTGCTCTGCATAGGGGCTTGGCATCAGGATGCGCACGTTGCTGCCGATCAGCTCCTCCATGTCATAGCCAAAATGCCTGCACATCGCCGCATCGGCCCACAAGATTACCCCGACAGAGTCAATGACCGTGTATGCGTGATCTGTATCCTCCCATGTCTTGAGGTCGTCCCTTAGAAAGTGCAGAGGGGCCGCTTCCTGCGACTCTGAGGCCTCCTCTTGCGGCGCCGCACCGATGTGGAGCTGATGCATCTGCATGAGGACGAACCGGACCCGGCAATCTGCCGAAACGTACCGGGAGGAATGGCAGGTGCTGATGGTCTTGTGGACGGCCTCTGCGATCCGGTGCAGCAGGCTGCGGGTTCGCAAGGTCTCCGCGATAAAGAGCCAAACAATTGCCACGACGACCACCCCCACATACCATGCCGCATACCACACGCTCGGCAGCGGAACCGCTATCAAGAGGACTGCAGAGGATGAGGCTATGAGGCATGTAGGCCACAGGAAGGGCACGAGCTCGGGCACCGCAATTGTCAGCAAGCCTGGGAGCTGCAGCCCCTGGGAAACCTCGCTAGGGTTGGTGCAGCGAACGGAGAAACTTGCCCGTGGTTTTCCCGTGCTCTTGGTGCTTGCGGAATAGCTTGCTGTCCGGGAGCTGGCTACGGATGAATGCGGGCTGGAGATGCCATGGGGAACGGGGAGACTCAGGTTGGGGTCCACGATTACGGTCCTTGTGGAAGAAATGCGGTGGCGGGATGCAGAAGATGCTTGCGGGCTGGGGCGACCCGGGGACTTGGGTGGCGGCATGAGAGTGGTGTGGGTGACCATGGCATTCTGCACGAGGCATGTTGGTGTTCCTCCGTCGGAGACATTCCTTGGATTTTCAGAACCAGACGCCTGTGTATCCGCTGTCTCGTGCAGCAACATGATGCCACTCATTGACCCGGGTAACAGGTTCCATGAATCTAGTGCAGTCGAATTTGAACTTGGTATGGTTTGCATGGTACAGAACACCACAATACTCTGCAGAAGATAGACCGTCAGAAAGGCAACACCGACGCAGATGGGGTAATCACCACAGCTTCCTCGCCTTTGGAGAAAATTTTACTCAGAGACATCGTCTTCAAGGACGGAGCACTGGTTTCCGGGAGCCACTTTGGGAAGGGAAGAGACCCCCAAAATCTGACCCCTCCAATTGGATCCTTTATGGTGCAGCAGATTGACTGCTCCAATGAGGAGTGGGGCTCATCTTCCTGCGCCACACCTCTCATACCCCCCACCCCCCTTGCAATCTCCCCCGTTACAGCGCGACAGTCTCCCGGCCGGGGGGGGGGGGTTGCCAAGTGACGGTCTCCCGCGCCGCGGGGGGGGGGGGGGATTGCAAGGGTACTGGGTCCTTGTCCAAAAGTTTCGCCAAAATAGGATGTGTGTGGCCCAAACGGCATGGGATATGCAACCACAATCTATCTCTCCTTTTTTTCTCTCATTTTGGCTTTGGTTTGCCCAGCAGGTAGGGGACATGCAACTACAATTCACATCCTTTGAAATTCTATTGCCTATCGGCAAGACACCTCAAAGGTAGGGAGCACAGTCAGTCCATCAGTTAGCTAGTCACGAAGTTCAAGCCCCACATCCCCCCTCCAACACCCAAATGGGGTGAAAACCACAGAAAGAGGGTCTAAAACATGCTTTAGGTAGGATATTTGATCAGTGTGAATGGTCAGGACATCACAAAAATCGGTTTCGGACATTTCCGTTGCTGAGCTGCCGAGGTTGGAAAGCTGCATAAGCAAACCTTTTTTTTGTTCCTGACGCTCAAGGTGTCATTGAGTGTACTCGGGAGAACCGCAGAAAGCTGAAGGTCCATTTATGTACAGCACCAGTGCACTCAGAAACTGAGCAGACCAGAGCTCCATACATCATACTGGCATAACATCTGTCATTCTGGAAAGCTGCATAAGCAAACTATGCCCTAGCCGCCTTGGGACCCCCTCCTCGGTACGATGACGTGTGAGCTGTCACGTGTGTGGTGTTGGTTGAGGCGAAGTCAGCACAACACGCAGCACACAGCACATGCAGTTCACAAGAACGAAGAAAAGCTTTTCAAGAGCCGAAAAACGGCCCTAGGCGCCGTTCGCAAAAAGGTCTGTGAGATGCAATGTAATGTGTCCATTTTGCGTGGGAAAGGAGGCAACATCATCAAAGTCATTTAGCAACCGGCGACACATGGCGATTCAACGAGAGAACGAAGGGTATGGCCGGAAACGCCGGCAACGAACAAACAGGGCATTCTGTGGAAGCGACGTGTCACCATTATTGACCTACACCCCTCCGCTCAGCCCACACCGGAAGGTGGGAGGGAGCTCACACATTGTAATATATCCCAGTCATCACTCCGGTCACCGCACCAGTCAGTGTGGGGACCGTCTTGGTCGACATGAAACGACGCATAAGGATAGCCGTCCCAGCAAGCACAGTGCTGGAGCCATCGACAAATCAAAAAGGCCACTCGTGATTTTGGAGCTGGCAAATGTGGCATCAGAAAGGCTATGCACTGCCGGCTAGGTCCCACAGCATAATGTGTACGGGCTACTACACGTGTCAAGGCACAATGGATTGCGCGTAACGTCACAGGCACAGAATGACCGCATACTAACCTCATGGTAACCCAAGCAGCACAGCTCATGAGGAGGCCACCCCAAGAGGAGATGAAGGGTAACCTAGGGGGAATGTTTGCCCGGCGCGCGCCCGGCACGATACTTTTCTATTAACTATCCCGACTTCAGCCCCAGATTTACCCTCCCATGGAGAAGCCCCCAAGTAGACCACATTGCACTGCACACCTTCCCTACAAAGCACGTTGCAAAATAAAGCAATATCTGTGAATTCAACCACTCCAACTGTCATTTGTAGTGTAATTAACAAACAACATTGGTCCCACAAGTGTGGGTGTCAATACATTCATTACAATAGTGCTCCTTACACTCATCACAAACTGCAACGGTGGAGCGCCGTTGGCAACACAACACACACACTTCCGCCTCATCCTCTCCCTCATCTTGCGTGGCGGCCGAGTTGTATCATCATATTACCAGCTCAGCGTGCCCGTTTCAAAGTGCACATGCACGCATTTTAGGAACTACGCAACGAAACACAACGCAACGCAACGCAAAGCAAAAGCGTAACGAAGATTGTCCCGGTTTCCTCAATAGCACCGGAAGGTTGGGGCCCAAAAGAGGGCGGAAATGCTACGTCACCCCTGCATTCTCGGGGGTCCCAACAAAGGAGACAAAATCAGAAGTCAAAACCTACGCTAGGGGTCACCATGATGCTCCTAGTATCGCAAAGTGTGGGTCTGTAATACAGCCAGGCGCCCAAATAGCTGCACTGTGCTAAGTGCGCCCCCTTAGTGCACGCCCTAAAAGGCCACTAGAGGGGCACGGGTCCAAAAAGATGCCCGGCGCGCGCCCGGCGCGCTAACATTCCCCCCTAGTGACCAGTACACTTGTGTACAGGTTTCCCACAGTGGCTTTGTGGACTGCCCATGCCGACTGCAGGGGTGGTCCCAATTTCAGTGACAATTGGGTCCAAAGCGCAAATGGATGAGCCAGACAACAACCCCGCCCATGGGACCTGTGCATGGATATGCCGAGTGCCTGCAGGTCCTGTGTCATTCATGGTGACGTGCATAGATCGTCAGGCTTCTTTGTACAGGGGCACAGCACGCGGAGAGACCACATATCTATCAAAGTGTTGCGCACATCGCACATGGCGTTGTGTCTTCCAGGCCCGGCAGAAGCCACAATAATACTGTCGCTAAACTGGGCAAGGGCCATGCGGCCGGCGGTGGTGCGCCACGTAGGATACCCGTCAAGACTAGTCGACAAGGTTCCCCGGTGTCGAGCGCGGGTTTTGGCAAGATTAAATTTCCAAATACAGTACAAGTCAGCGGATTGAGCACAAATGGAACCGGCCATAGGTATAGCAAATAATCGCTACTATGCCTGACTAGCTGCCTAGCAGAAATTGCAGCTGCAGAGAGAAAACTCAATGAGATGAACAAGGTGAAACATGACTAATAACAGAAAAATTGTAATCGGTAACCTTTCCCGCTCAATCCATAGCCATGCCCGTTTGCCGTGCTCTCATTTCCTAAAACCAAAATAAAGAGTGTGAAAAAGGACTTTGGAACCGTTTAGAAATTCACAAACCGATTCACAGAAAATTACGTTCACACTCGCATTCATACGTACATTCATAGGTCATTCACATGGTTTAGACGAACGCAAATTTCGCACAATTTCGCACCAATTTATCACCAATCTCACATTCATGTCACATGTGTTTCCCATATGTCACACATGGTTTCCCCTGTGCAATAGAGCTTTGTTTCTACGGTGTCGCCACAGTTGTCTCAGCTAGAGGCCTGGCCAGATCCCACAGCTGACACCCACTCCCACTACCAGTCGCGCCCCATACTCGCCCATGAGTTGGAGGAGGCGACCTACGACTCCGGTGACCTCAATTTAATCTACCATCGGAAGGGGAAGGTGGAGTGGTCTTCCCTTTTGAGAATGTCAAATTCTTCAACGGCGCCCATGTCACATCCGAGGGGGACGGTGACAAGGTTGTGCACAGGTTGTACACCTTGCACACGCCCTCCTTGGGCTTACCCTGCCCTTGCCCCCCCATAATCCCTATAAGATTTTCCACCGTCTTCTCCCCCGGGATAAGCCTCAAGACTGAAATCCCTGGAATCGCCCGCTTCAACTCCACCCACAGCTTTGTACTCCACCCCTTGCCACATTACACTTGAGTGCGATCTGAAGATCGCATATCGATGTGCACTACCGTAGGGGGGGGGGGGGTGCTGTTTGCCTACCCATTCCACAATTGACCCAAAATCATGGGTTGCTCCCGAACACCCCCTTCCTAACCTCACCACCTCCACCCTGTACACCACGGCATCCCAAGCCTGGTATCAAGGCTTGGCCCTCCCCCATCCCTTCATCACCGCAACCCCCCCCCCCTCCCCGCCCTCCGCACAAGCCCCAATTGGCTGCACCGTGCATCTGGTTTCACTCCTCCATGAAGTCAGAGAGGGTCTGTTTTTGTTTGTGCTAAGCTCAACTAAGGGTTTTGCTTTTTTCACATTGATGCTATAGCCCGGCAATGTTATCCCGCCCTTTGTGCAAGCACCTTGAAAGTAAGGGAAACGGCGGTCAGACCAGCTTCAGACCAGCTTCGGCTGTGCGTCCGCCGCGCGGTACAAAAAGAAGGTATGCCCTGAAAACCCGCATGTGCCCCCCACACACATGGAAACACAAACTTCACCGGGTTGCAGTGCCAAAGCAGAGTGTTATGACCAGGAGTGACAATGACACCAATGACCCAGCCCCTCTTTCCCTCTGCAAAGGGCACACAACCACGTCACGTTGCATTTGTGAGAATTGGGACCACGGTCAGAAAAGGCCATGGAAACGGCGGTCAGACCGGCTCAAGGTGCTTAGACGGGGCGGTGCTTGCGCAGGGGGGGGGGGGGGCTACAGACAAAGCACATAGAGAACATGCAACACGAAAGAAAGGTCTTCTGCCAAGCCCCCTGCGTTTGGGAACGTCCTGGCGTTACGGGAGGAGGGAAAAGAGTCTCTGGAGTGGTGTTCGAGAGATGGTGCTAATGCTGCCCAGCAACAATTAAAAATGGATTGGGGGCACTTGTGCAGGGGGGAAGTGTTGCTGATATACTGTATTACCGAAGACCACTAAAGCCAGAACAGCGCAGATATACTGATTTTGTTGACGGATGTTCGTTTGGCTGCCACTTCCTTCGGTGCCAAGCTCCCAACAAGCCGCGCAACTCAAAGCTAAAACACGTCCGGCGCAGACACAAACTGTCAAAACCCTCAAAACACGTAATGTCACCATACACAAGGACACCGAGCCCTTCAACACTGGTGGGGCACGATAACAGGCCCTGGGAGCCAATGGATTGGTGGTTAGAGACAGGCGATTCGGCGGATGGGGGCTGATCCGCGATGTGGTTCAGTGAGGCAACAACAGAAAAATTCATCACTTCTGTCAATGTGGACGCTGCTGAGAAGTCATTCAACCGGGGGTTATCGCCACCTTCCATGGCAAAGGCATCCGTTAGAGGCTAAGAAGGGCACAGTGTATAGCGGTATGGCTCGTAATGTTCGATGATTCGCCCCTGGTGCCTGTCCCACTGTTCTGATGTCAGCAACTGCCGGAGGACAGACAGGCAAACAGCCGTTCAAAGCTGTACCACATATCCAACAGAACTGAACGCAAAAAAGTCAAAAGTGCCAACCGTCAAGTGTGAACAGATTCAAGATAGCGCTCCAATGGATCGACGGGCAGGCAACAGCATCTTCGAAGAGATTCATTACCGCCGAAGGCGAGGACAACCGTTCTGTTTTCTATTTCTGTACAATGTCACACGGGTGTCCAGGCAGGGGCTAAGCTGCCATGCAGTGAAGGAAACAATGCATGAACACTGCATGCATTGCAGGCACATCTGCCACGCTTGCCTGTGCATTGCGGCTGCACCCAAAAAGCGGTTTTGGAGGGATAATGTACAGTTTGCCACACACGTGCCTCACACGACCAACAGTGAAGCACTCGACAAAAGACGGACAACATGTCTTGTGGCGGTGGCGCATATGCGGGAGTGAAGACCAAGAGGGCAGCACGGGCGCAGCTGATGCAATGGCTGCTCAGATGGAGGTGTTGCATGATGACCAGCGCTGGCAGAGGCAGACGGACACCTCCCGGCAGACAGAAACTGTCAAAGCCCTCAAAACACGCAATGTCACCATACACAAGGACACCGAGCCCTTCAACACTGGTGGCGCACGATAACAGGCCCTGGGAGCCAATGGATTGGTGGTTAGAGACAGGCGATTCGGCAGATGGGGGCTGATCCGCGATGTGGTTCAGTGAGGCAACAACAGAAAAATTCATCACTTCTGTCAATGTGGACGCTGCTGAGAAGTCATTCAACCGGGGGTTATCGCCACCTTCCATGGCAAAGGCATCGGTTAGAGGCTAAGAAGGGCACAGTGTATAGCGGTATGGCTCGTAATGTTCGATGATTTGCCCCTGGTGCCTGTCCCACTGTTCTGATGCCAGCAACTGCCGGAGGACAGACAGGCAAACACTGAAGCTCTCCACCTCTGCGACGGCGGGGCAGGCGAAGGACGAGAGGCCGAGCTATTGGGCCGCAGCAAATCTGAGGCGGACGGCGTGGCAGGAAAGGGCGACGTAGTTGGCCGTGGCTGCGGCCTTGAGGGCTGCTGCGGGATGCTGTGCAGATGGGGGAGATTCGCCGTGGACGCCGCTGGAATACGAATAGAATACGGATAGAAGGTAAAAAGAGAAAAGGATGCCTCAACCAAGGAGCAAGCTTTTGCGTATTAGCGTCTAGAATGGTAGAAGGAGAGATTGAGGTGAGTAAGGTTTGTGGTGTAGAAGTATCCCCCACCCATTTCAGGGTTGTAAGATCACCGACTATGCGGTGATTTTCGGTGAGTGTGTGCCCATTTTCCACTCGGTGAGTGGTGGTGAGCAGGTTGTGAACAAGCCCATACTTGGAAGACTTATCTTCTGTCTTCACCTTTAGGCCAAGGCTTGTCCCTTCTCTCATTTGTCCACCTGTCCAATGCCATGGATCCCCCAAGGAATTTGCAAAGCAAGCATGCATTTTTGACCCAAGACCCCAGCCACAAACCTGCCCCACGACCCTACTATGTACCCTTTGATGTTTCCTCACGACGTGCATGCCCAATCGGTTGAAAGCCGGCCGACTTTGGTCAATTCCGAGCCACCGAGGCGGCCGATTTTGGTCAATTTGGGGCCACCGAGATGGGTCCGTGGTAAAACTGAATAAAAAAATTTTTCTTTAAAAAATGCACACGTTGTGTGGAGTGCCCCAAATGGTAGGTTACAGCAAAACAATGGACATAAGTGCAGCGAGTGCAAAAGGGTAGGACGAAAATAGGAATAGTGTAAAGCAATTCCACACATTACGAACAGTGTAAGCCTTGTACCAATGGTATACACATAGCTGGTCCCCTAGTCCTGTCTGTTCAACAGGTTGGGCACACACAATTGGTCCCTTGCTGTCTCCCTCCTCCAATACCCAGCCCTCTGGCCTCAGTGTGATGCTATCTGAGTTCCTGCAAATCCACCTGCCGTGCCTGTGCACACAGCACACATGCTGCCGACTCACCCACTGGGACCCGGGAAATGCGGAAGGGCAGTGGGAGGCAATGGGGCCGGAGAGAACATGTGTGATGCGATGCATGTAGTGACCTGCTGCTTCGGCAATGGAAGGGAGGCCGACGTGCCGTGTCCTGGAGTCAACACAAGGTCCATGACCGCTGCAGACTGCTGATCAGCAATCGCCTGCCGTGCCGCTGCCTCCGCGTGCAGAAGACCCTCCGCCTCCTGTCGCATCACAACAGCCCGGCCGCTCTCCTCGGCATCGCGCGGCGCATCGGGTGCTGCATGTTGTACACGGGAAATCACCGCACAACGCCCGGCCTCGGTCCCCCCTCCCCGTGGCCCTGTTGTACACATCATCTACATCCACCTGGGCATCCCGCTGTGCCCGCATGTCTCGCTACTGTGCCGGCCAGCGCTTACTCCGGTGCGATGCTGAGGTGCTGCAGCAGCGCGCGATAAAGCAGGGGCTCGTCCAGCATTCCCAAGAGCATGTCGTTGATGGCGGTACCTGTGGAACACGGATGTGGTGGCCCCAACATACAACACAACACCATTCCAAAGGGGAGTAGCTGTGTAGGGCACCTACACAAGACGGCCCACAACATAACAGCTGCGTTGACCTGTTCAGTCGCGTGGCAGACGGAACTTCCTCTTCGTCACTTATGGTATGCGGTCAGCACTTTGATCACCCCCAAAAATTACGTGGAGGCAAAAGTGCTGAGTACTCAACGGGGCATCGGGATAAGCAAAGCAACCGACAAAACCTTTCCCCCTCACCTCCGGAGCCCCCCCCCCACACAAGATGCACGTCTTGGGGCCCAGAACTGCACTCAAATGCCCTCAATGGCCACCCGCCTTTGAGTTTCGCACATGCCGTTCAGCCCCCAGTCCCCGTGTCGGCTCCGCTGGTTGTCCGGGAAGAGGGGCTGGCGGAGGCCGTACACAGCCCTCGCACCCTCTGTCCGAAACCAACGCCCCACAGCACACCTTCCTCATGTGTGATCCACTCGCCCACCATCAGTGCCTGGCACTCGGGCGTCGCCAACAACGTCTTCTGCTCCGCCCGCCCGGACTGCGGCTCCAATGACTCCTGCTGTGACTTCGCCAGAGCGTCTTGTATGGTGCTCAAGGCTCAGCAGCACCTACCCAGTTGTGCGTAAGTGATGAGCGTTGGCTTTGGAGTCTCTCCAAACGTCGTCTCAATGCGCACGCCAAATTAAATGACACCAAATTAACCAAAATGTGCATGTGTCCAATTTCCACTTCTTATCTTTCGGATCATCATTGTTTGTGATGCATTCAGCGGCTTCAAGCTTCGTCAAGTGTCCTCTAGGGTCCCAAATAGCGGCGTACCGGAGGTGAGGATGGTAGCGCTTGAACACAATAGTGTGTTGTGCAGGGAAATCGTTCACAGGACACATATCCATCACAATGTATGCCGTGCCAGGACATTCCTCGATCTTTTCATTGCAGTATTGGAACAAGTCCACGATAGTTGCTTGCGACAAGTAGGTCGTTGGTGCATCTGGTTGGTACTGAAGCTCCGCCAAGATACCACACCTCTTGTAGCTCCAATCCCTTTCGTCGTAGGTCGCACGAATCCATCTCCTCATTTTTGATAGGAGCATGGCCAACTCATCATCCAGAGATCGATACCATGGCGAGCAGCGACCGTGGTAAAGTGATGGAAGATTTCCTCAAATTTAATTTGTAGCAGCACACTCCCAACCAAAGAAAAGCTCATCAACGTACATGTGTGATCAAGCGTTCCTTGCTTATGATGTGATCCTTTGTGCTTGCCAAACTTGCCTGGGGCTAGCTTGCATTCTTGCATTTGGCGCCGCATTTCCTCAACCAGCTCGCTTGTGTTTCCACCAATTTTGGACACCTCGGCGTTCATGAGATCAAAATCGGCATTTGCTTTCACCAAACTTTTCGCGACAGACTCGACATCACCCTGATGCTCATAACGAAGGACGTTTTCATGGCTAACATTCGCAGCTAGCAAGTTTCGACCATGGGAGGGCGTGGTTGCAATGGCGAACTGACCATCAATGGACCAGTCAACAACGTGCCGAAGAAGGTCAACAAATCTTGCACCAACTGGTCTCGTCCAAGCCAAGATGGCATAATACGGCGATCTCGCAGCACCTGGAATCGTCAAGGGATGCAACATCTTACAAATCGGGCGAAGAGTGGCTTTCAAACCATTCATGTATCTTTGCACATTCTTGGCAGTCTCGGACAGATCCTTCGACAGTTTGGAGCCGAGGTATTCATGGACTCCGAGCCAAAAATCATTTTGGGGAACATAGAGATAGTAGCAATCTAGGGGAAACCCTAGCTGTTCCCACATTCGTTGGTTTGCATATTGTACTTGTTCAATCTCATCATCAAGGGCAGCCCACCTTCCCTTTTTAGCCGCGGGTTCTTGATCATCCCCAGGCTCTGCGGCAACCGCCACCAAAAGGTCATTGGGCTCCATCTCCGGCACATATGCTTCTTCTTCCGGGCTGTCCAACGCAAAAGATAGTCTCCGAGATTCGTCCTCACCCACAACAATGTTGGCATTGACAAGGGTGCCTTGTCCTACATCATGCACCAGGCGGTTCCGGGCCTTCTCCGAGAAGCTGCTTACGTCCACAAGAACCTTTGTTTTTGTTGGAAACTTATTTTTGATCGGAGAATCATCCGGCAGATTATAGTAGTCATGAGTGGTGACACCATGCTGCTCCAAGTATTGCCGAGCAATCAATTTGCTGCTCACGTGTGAGATGCGGCCCTTGGAGAGAGATTTGATCGCTGGTGTGAGAGGGACAGCCTGGGTTGGGATTCTTTGTGCTCGACCTTGAGGTGACTTGACAGGCGTCACATCCATGTGGCAGACCAAGAGAACAGATTTTTTTTTTTTGATCAAAAAGGCCAGTTCATAAGTGCCAAGGGCCACAGTGGACCAAGTTCGATGTAAGATACAGATTTCGGCAAAGCCAGGGTATGCATACGGGCTGCAGCTCGTGACTGTGCCCCCATGGTTTCCCATTGAGGTTGGTGTGGTCATGTCATTGGTACTTCCCACTCATTCGGGTCCCAGTGCGTTTTGTGGCGTTTTGGTAGCGGTTGCAACGGGACTTCCCACAAGGTGGGGTCCCAATGCTCCCGCGGCCGCTTCCGTATCAGGTATATTGTCTGTCGGGCTGGTCGGGTTGGTTGCCAGTATTGTGTTGTCTTGTGTTTGCAGGCGTCTTGGTAGTACTGTGCCATGGCAGTCAGGTGTGTCTGCTGCCGCCACATGTAGGTCGCTTGTTGTTGGTGCAGGTCAAGTAGCTTGTCGGTGCCAGCGCTCAGCCTCCGGTATCGGTCGTTGATCATCAGCAGCAGTTTTGCGTCAGCGTACCATATCCTTGTGTCATCCTTTGCTTGTTCGTACCATTGCCTACGTATTTGGTATAGGTGTGCGTGTGTGTCCTGCAGTCGTTGTGCTTGTCTCTGTTCGTCGACTAGTTTTGTGACGAGCCTGTGGTAGTCCGTTTTTGCCGTCAGTGTGTTGGTGTAGCCCATGTGTAGGGTGTGCAGGTGTTGTCTCGCCACCGCCTCTATGTGTGCTTTGTGGTATATGTCCCGTGCTTGCTGAGCGTGTTCATGAGCCAGCCTGTCTGTGGCCGTCTTGTATTGTTCCCACTGCTGTGTGTCAACGTTGAGGCGCTGACGTTTCTTTATGTGGTCGTCTTGCCCTGTGTTAGTTGCTCGTGCGACGAACCATGCCACTGCCTCACCATCGCCTGCGTTGCGCGCATCCTGTAACCATTGGTCGGGGTCGATTGGGACAGCCGTTGCGACCTCGGCCTTACGTTTGCGTTTCGCGCCGCACCACGTGGGCGCCCCGAGGTGGTTCCGTAGGTTTTGGGGCGTTTCTCGCGGCGGAAGTGCCTGTGCAACGTATTTGGTGAGCCACAGGGGCGACGGTGGTTGTTGTGGTGTAGGGTCGGCGTACTTTCGTCTTAGTGTTTGGACGGACTGTATCATGTGAAACTGGAACAGGCCCACCTCCGTCCGCAGTTTGCGTCGTTCCGCAGTGGGTATGGCGTCGATGAGAGATAGTGGTATGAGCAGCCTGACACAGAGCCATAGTTCTTGGTTGTTGGCCGCTTGCAGCCATTGGTGCGTGTATGGGGCCCAATCAGTCCAGCTCTTGCGCCACAGTTCCCAGAAGTCGCTCCAGGCAGGACAGTAAGCTAGTCTTGACTGCACTGATGCTCCGTGTTGGTGGCCACATTGGGAGCAGAGGCGGGGAGTCCGCTCCCAGGGGGCGCCCATTCCCCACCATCGCACCTGCCCCCACAGCCAGGGTGTCCACGCGTTCCGTCTGTAATGCTTCATGGGGAGCCAGCTCACCCAGTGTACGTCTGGTGTTTGTTTTTGTCTACGCACTTGCATGATCCATGCCTTGGCAGGCGTGGGCATGATCTGTCCTGTGATGACAATATCATGGGGTTGTGGTTGTTGGGAGTCCATGGGCAGGTTGTCGCCCATATTGGCAAGGACGTCGGAGTGGTTGTTTCCCTGTATGTCCTGGTAGTCTTTATACATGGTGGCTTGTTCTAGATTGCGGTGCCCTGGTGTCCATCGGATCGTCGGTCGTTTCGAGGTGGAGTTGAGGTACCCTATGTCGCGGTAGTCCTGGTCCTTGACCACTCCTTTGCGTTTTATAGGTGTGGCTTTCACCACACTCTGGTTGTCTAGTATAATGTCGTCTCCAGGCTTGGCCAGCTCAGAAGCTGAGGCGCAAGCGATCGTTTCGGCCCGATAAACCTGTTGTGGCCCGTGCACCTGGAAGGCCGCACGGTACGTTCCGTTGTAGATGCCCCCTCCTGCTCGTCTGTGTCGTTTCGACCCGTCTGTGTACCACCGGGTGGTGGTGGGTTCTCCTGTGTAGTGTACGGTGATCCCGTGGAGCTTTTACTGGTGGGGGAGTGCCTGACAAACCTCGTGGGTTTCCTCAGGGGTTGGCTCATCTGGAGGGTTCATCCAGCTGTAGTCTAAGCGGTTGGTAGCCGGCCGTGTCTTCCCTGCATGTGTCTCCTGGTCCTCCTCTGAGCTCTCCGAGTCATAGAGTCCCGCGGACAAGGGTCGGTGTTGTCGGGGTTGGGATATACGCTGACCCACCGTGCCCCCTAGGGCTCGGACGGCGTCTATGTATTTATATTGGATTGCGGTGAGGTGTTGTGTAGGGCCGGTGTGCTGCAGTTCCTGTTGGCCAATTGTGACCCACCGGGTGATGTAGGACCACCACAGCTGGCGTAGGCCGAGTCCCCCTTGGCTGAGGTTGGTAGTCAGCCGGTGTTTGTTCATTTGTTGTTCTACCCTGGGTGTATCCCTGATGAACTGTAGCAGTATGTCGTCCCAGTGCGCCATTCGTGTCCTGTTTCCGAGGAACCGCCCCCTGTAAGTCCAACGGGGGATGAGGACGGCGTTGATGATAGCCACCTTTTCGTAGGCGTTGAGCGGCAGGGTCCTGTACGCCGCTACGTCGTGGTGTAGTTGTGTAGTGACCATGTCCCATGCTGTGTCTTCTTGTGTGGGGTGGGCAAGCACATGCCCTAGGTAAGTCATTATGGGAGGCCGCACGGGGATGAGCTGGTGCTGCCACGTGATGGGCGTTAGGTCGTAGTCCTTAGCCCAGTGGCACACTTCAGTTTTGTCTTTGTTGAAGCGTAACCCCATTGTGTAGGCCACGTCGTGAAGGGTATCCAGGGTGTGCAGCAATGCTTCTTTCGTGGGCGCACGCACAGCTATGTCGTCAACGAACACGTATAGTCGGGCTCCCGGGCATCGTTCCATGGTTTCACGTAGTAGTATGTCGTAGTATAGGAGAAACAGTGTTGGGGAGAGGGGGCACCCCTCCTTCATACCCCTGGTGGGTCGTATGGGTAGGTCCTTTCCGTGTAGGGTTAGTACGGCCGGTGTATGATGGTATATTTCCCCCAACATCCGTATGATGTTTTCTGGCGCCCCTGCCTCCTTGACGATCCCAGTCAGCATGGGTCGGGGGACTGATGGAAAAGCTTTGGCCACATCAAGTAGGGCCACGTACCCGTCCTCGGCGTGCAGGTCGTTTAATAGTTTCGTGGCTAACGTTGTGGTGTTTCGGCCCTGTGTGGCGCCGTGGTGTATGTCCAGTAGTCCCGGGGTCAAGGCCCCCGATATACGCGTCAGGAGGAGGCGTGTTAGTATGCTATATATGGCCGTGGATACGTAGTTTGGCCGGTAGTTTCGTGGGTCCTGGGGATCCTTCTTTTTATAGATGAGCACTACCGTGGACTGCAGCCAAGCCACTGGGATGTGCTGTCCGTTCCAGACTGCAACGATTGCCTGGTATAGTTGCTGCTGCACGTGGTCCGGTAGGTGCCGGAGCAGGTGTGGGGGAACACCGCCAGGCCCGGCAGATTTGTTCTTTGGTGCCCGAAGGCACCGTAAGTTCTCCTCGTATGTGGGAGTTGTCGTGTTCCACGTGCGGTGCCGTACATGTTTCCGTATGAGTCGTCGGCACGCGTCTTCGTCGTATGTTGGGTCGCCCGCAAAGTGGTTGAGTACGTACTGTGTTCCTCCTATCGGGGGCTGCGGTGTGTCTTGGGCTATGAGTCCAGTGCGCCATCTCTTGACCATTTTATAAAAATAGCCCGATTTGTGCACTGCTGCTCGGCGCAGTTTGCCGATTTGTCTCCGTATGTGCTGCTCTTGTATCTCCCCGTACTCACGTAACCGTGCTTTGGGGTCCGTGGTATCCGACCAGTTTGCGGTGGCCGCTGTCTTGGCGCGCGTGGGTTGTCGTGGTCGCGCCGCGTGCGCTATTGCCGATAGGATCCGTCGTGCCGTGCGTAGGGGTGGGTTGTTGTTTGTTACGGGTAGTGTGGATATGGTGTTAGTAAACCGTTGGAATTGTTTGGTATACCACTTCGCGACTGTGGGCTGTGGTTTTCTGCGTGGTGGGTCGGGGGGCCCTATCCTCCATCGGACCCCAAGCAGGACCAGAGCATGGTCCGATATGGGCATTTGTATGGTGTCATAGTAGGTCCAGGGTATGTTCGGTATTTGTTGCCTAATCAAGATGGCGTCTAGGCGACGAGGGCGTCCATGCCTAGGGATGCGGGTATAGTATTGCCGGGGATCCGGGGGTTGGCTACTAGCGTGCAATGGGTCGAGGAACACTCCGTTGGCCAGGTCTTCCTGCCACGGGCGTGTCGGGTTGGGTGACCAAATGTCATCGTTGTAGTCCCCCATAATGATGTCGTAAGGTCTCAGGGACTGCAGGAATAGGTCTACCTCTTGTTTGTCCTGTTGGTTGAATTTGGAGTACACACACGCAATGGTGCGGCGGGGGCTGTTTGGGAGCTGTATCCTGATGGCCCCTGCTAAACCGTTGGGTGAGTATGACGTTTCGAGTATGTGGGGGACCACAGGGTTGCGGACAATGAATGCTATCCGTGGTTCGGTCCCAGGCGCAGCGTAGCACTTGTAGTCGTTATTGAGTGCTGTTGTGGCTGCCTCTGGTTTAGGGAAACACGGGTTATACTCCTGGATGCCGCAAATGTCGATACGGCACTGGCTGATCAGGTGGAGGGTACTGGCCCAGCGTTGTAGGCTGACGGAGCCCTGTGCTCCTTGTATGTTCCAGGAGGCTAGTTTCATGCCGTGGTCCTTCGCGGTGG
Organism: Eutreptiella sp. 'Long Island Sound 2002'; assembly: GCA_964036045.1. Taxonomy (NCBI): domain Eukaryota; phylum Euglenozoa; class Euglenophyceae; order Eutreptiales; family Eutreptiaceae; genus Eutreptiella; species Eutreptiella sp. 'Long Island Sound 2002'. The sequence goes on from OZ038391.1 coordinate 23,928,207, forward strand.
TTGCGTCGTCTAGACTGTCATACCGTCGATTGGTGTTGACCACCAGGTGTTGAGCATACTCCTCAATGTCAAGCAACGGTATGGGGGGTCCCCGCACATCCCGGCATCCGCGCCGGAGCTGGTATATCCTACGGTGCCCGGGGTTGGGGTGCACATCTCCGCATTGGAGGACCCAGTTGGTGTTATACCGCGTGTTATATGGGATGGTTACCGTGGTGATAGTGACAGGTGGATGGTAGCGGCATGGAGCTGCCGTGATAGGGGCGGTCGGGGTGTGGAAGAAACAGACAATATAGAGGAGGAGTAGGCCTGGCCGCCATATACGGTAACTGTGGGGGTTGGGGCCCCGAGAGTGGCCTTGCCGGTGCCGTAGCGGCGGGGCATATCGTCTGCGGACTCTCCGGTTCACAGGGAGTAGATATACCGGCCCCTCAGTATGCGTGGGGGCCAGGAGTAGGAGGAGGGCCATGATGGCGATGCATGGCATGAGGAACAGGCACCTCACTTTTTCCCTTTGCCCTGCGGGTTTTTTGGCGGCCCCTTCCCTTTCCCCTTGTGTTTGTTGTCCACGGTGAAGGCAGCCGTGCCGTCTGCTTGTTGTTTGGTTTGTGGCGATGCAGGTGCTGCCTTCTTCTTTTTTGGTGGTGGCGTTGTTTTTGTGGGCGTTTTATGTGGTGTCTTGTTGTGGGCCTTCGTTTTCTGTACTGGGTGTGACTGTCGTGCGTGTGTTGTGGTTGGTTTTGCCGGGTTGTCTGGTTGCTGGACGGGGGTTTCATCCGTGTCCATGGTGGCCATATTTGGGTGGGTGTCCGTTGGGGTGTCGTCGTTGGTGGTATGGCCGAGTTCGTTCAGAATGGCCTCGTCCCAGTCTGCCACGTTGATGGGTTCCGGTTCTGCGAGCAGCTGTTTTTCCCTGTTGATTTCCTTGATGACGCATTCAGTCATCATGTCTGAGCCCAGTTGTTTCCCTGCCTGCATTCGTCTCCGGAAGGCCGCGTCGTCGCCCGTTTCCTGCGGCATTTTGTGTGCGAGCATCTGGTCGATGCGCTCTGCCACCTGTGTGTCCGTGTTGTCGTCTCCTAGCGTGATGTGGACGTATTCACCGGGTGCGACTCCGATGTATTGTCCGGCACTGAGGGCCACTGCCGTGGCGTGTTGGTATTGGAGGGAGGCGTAGGTGCAGCCCGCGTCGCTCCACATGTTGGGTTCCGGTTTCCAGCTGGTCCAGCATCCAAAGAATGATGCCACGACTTTCGCCGTGTCGTCTCCTGCGCCCTGTGTCCACCCTACGAACACCGTCGTGGTGTCGTGTCTAGTCGGTTTTGGCGGCCGCTTGATGTCCCTAGAGCGGCTTGTGGAATGTGTCCAGTTATTGCGGTTGAGGATGACGTTGGTCATCACGTGGACCAGTTCGTAGCTTTTCATGCCCTTTAGTAACTGGGCAATCAAGCGTCGGTCTGCGTCTGGGTGAAATTGTACCAGTAGACGGTATGAGTCCACTGGTCGGAACCCCTTGAGGAAGGATGCGATGCTCCTTCCTAGCTCGAGCTGTTCCCTGTCCCGGTCGTCCAGAATCTCGTGTACGGACGTTATTCTGTCTTCTTTGTGTTCCGTGTATTGTTGTCTCAGTATATACAGGCTCTCATAGTCCGTTTCGGTGAGCCAGTAGGGTCCAGGGTTGCCGGCGTTTTCCTCCTCTTGTTTTATGGTCTGTAGTGCTTGTGTCAAGCGAGGTAGCAATTGCATGGGCAGATGTAGTCTCCAGGCGTGCGACCCACTTTGCCCCGCGGTGTGTTCGGATGCGCACTTCCACCGAAATGTGTTGTGGGGGTCTTTGCTTGCTATGGTGGACGCGACGTCAGACTGGTGGCCGTTGATCCGTTTCATAAAGGCGTCTCGCGTCCTAATGCCCGTTTCCGGTGGGCACTCCACTACGATTGTAGTCTTGGCCGGTTCTGGTTGTAGTGTGTCTGTGCGGTCTTCTAGTCCCACTTGTATGGGTGTGCCCTTTGTGAGTGCGATGGCAGACCAAGAGAACAGATCAATACACCTGTGACAAAAGAAAAAAAGGATGGAACATCCTTTCCGCTTCATCATTTGATACATGGTTGTGTATGTGTGTGTATGCATGCGTGTCGTTCAACTGCTGCAACGACAACCCACCCCCCCCTTCCAACAAACGCGCTAACATTCCCCCCTAGTGACCAGTACACTTGTGTACAGGTTTCCCACAGTGGCTTTGTGGACTGCTCATGCCGACTACAGGGGTGGTCCCAATTTCAGTGACAATTGGGTCCAAAGCGCAAATGGATGAGCCAGACAACAACCCCGCCCATGGGACCTGTGCATGGATATGCCGAGTGCCTGCAGGTCCTGTGTCATTCATGGTGACGTGCATAGATCGTCAGGCTTCTTTGTACAGGGGCACAGCACGCGGAGAGACCACATATCTATCAAAGTGTTGCGCACATCGCACATGGCGTTGTGTCTTCCAGGCCCGGCAGAAGCCACAATAATACTGTCGCTAAACTGGGCAAGGGCCATGCGGCCGGCGGTGGTGCGCCACGTAGGATACCCGTCAGGACTAGTCGACAAGGTTCCCCGGTGTCGAGCGCGGGTTTTGGCAAGATTAAATTTCCAAATACAGTACAAATCAGCGGATTGAGCACAAATGGAACCGCCCATTGGTATAGCGAATACTCGCTACTATGCCTGACTAGCTGCCTAGCAGAAATTGCAGCTGCAGAGAGAAAACTCAATGAGATGAACAAGGTCAACATAACTAATAACAGAAAAATTGTAATCGGTAACCTTTCCCGCTCAATCCATAGCCGTGCCCGTTTGCCGTGCTCTCATTTCCTAAAACCAAAATAAAGAGTGTGAAAAAGGACTTTGGAACCGTTTAGAAATTCACAAACCGATTCACAGAAAATTACGTTCACACTCGCATTCATACGTACATTCATAGGTCATTCACATGGTTTAGACGAACGCAAATTTCGCACAATTTCGCACCAATTTATCACCAATCTCACATTCATGTCACATGTGTTTCCCATATGTCACACATGGTTTCCCCTGTGCAATAGAGCTTTGTTTCTACGGTGTCGCCACAGTTGTCTCAGCTAGAGGCCTGGCCAGATCCCACAGCTGACACCCACTCCCACTACCAGTCGCGCCCCATACTCGCCCATGAGTTGGAGGAGGCGACCTACGACTCCGGTGACCTCAATTTAATCTACCATCGGAAGGGGAAGGTAGAGTGGTCTTCCCTTTTAGGAATGTCAAATTCTTCAACGGCGCCCATGTCACATCCTAGGGGGACGGTGACAAGGTTGTGCACAGGTTGTACACCTTGCACACGCCTCCTTGGGCTTACCCTGCCCTTGCCCCCCCATAATCCCTATAAGATTTTCCACCGTCTTCTCCCCCGGGATAAGCCTCAAGACTGAAATCCCTGGAATCGCCCGCTTCAACTCCACCCACAGCTTTGTACTCCACCCCTTGCCGCATTACACTCCCAACGAGATTGTTCCGGCGGGAATTGTTCCCATTGGGAATATTCCAGTCGGGAACAACATTGGGTTTCAAACGCGTACCAAGGGAGGTTGTGCACAGGTTGTACACCTTGCACACGCCCTCCTTGGGCTTACCCCGCCCCCCCCTTGCGCAAGCACCAGCCAGGTCAGGAAAGTGACGGTCAGACCGGGTCTTGGTGCTTAGACAAGGCGGTGCAACCGCGCGACACGCGGTACCAAAAGGAAGCATGTCCCAAAAACCTGCTCCGACCTCACCCTAAGCACAACAGTTGCAACAGGGCCCTAGAACACCATGTGCAGGCAAATTTCAGCAAGTTCTGGAAGTCCTCACTTCCCATCAGGGGCATTAGGAGCTTGGGAATTGTGCATGTGAAGGGCGAGGAATTTGCTCGGTGTCCTTTAGGTGTTTGGTCTTTTCAATCACCCCTGGAGCAAAGAGTTCCTCCATCTCAATATTCGTTTTTTTTGCTCACCTCATGCTTGTCACATGCCTGAGACCCAAGCAGAATGTTGTTATGAGCCTGAGGACTCATCACAAGCATGAAACAGCCCCTCTTTCCCTCTACAATCGGCACAATCACACTTTGCCTACTTTCTGACCGTAAAAGCTGTGGTCAGAAAATTTGGTAAAAGTGACGGTCAGACCGGGTCCTGGTGCTTAGGCAAGGCGGTGCTTGCGCAAGGGGGGGGGGGGGGTACCCTGCCCTTGCCCCCCCATAATCCCCATAAGATTTTCCACCGTCTTCTCCCCCGGGATAAGCCTCAAGACTGAAATCCCTGGAATCGCCCGCTTCAACTCCACCCACAGCTTTGTACTCCACCCCTTGCCGAATTACACTTGAGTGCGATCTGCAGATCGCATATCAATGTGCACTACCGTAGGGGGGGGGGGGGTTGCTGTTTGCCTACCCATTCCACAATTGACCCAAAATCATGGGTTGCCCCCGAACACCCCCTTCCTAACCTCACCACCTCCACCCTGTACACCACGGCATCCCAAGCCTGGTATCGAGGCTTGGCCCTCCCCCATCCCTTCATCACCGCAACCCCCCCGGCTGCGGGATACGAGAGTTGAATGCTACACTGCTAAAGCAAGCAGGCGAGTGCAATACAACAAAGTCAGAACAAAAAGCTCTTCAGTGACATTGCCATAGGCGCCTTTCACTGTGAAACAGAAAGTACCCCGAGGCACAGTGCAGATGGGGGCTCATTCCTGTGACACACACAAAGCTACTCCTACTGAAATGTCGGACACACAAATCAAATACATCAGACCAACATCAGTGCACCCCCCCCCCCCCGCCCTCCCCACAAGTCCCAATTGGCTGCACCGTGCATCTGGTTTCACTCCTCCATGAAGTCAGGGAGGGTCTGTTTTTGTTTGTGCTAAGCTCAACTAAGGGTTTTGCTTTTTTCACATTGATGCTATAGCCCGGCAATGTTATCCCGCCCTTTGTGCAAGCACCTTGAAAGTAAGGGAAACGGCGGTCAGACCAGCTTCAGACCAGCTTCGGCTGTGCGTCCGCCGCGCGGTACAAAAAGAAGGTATGCCCTGAAAACCCGCATGTGCCCCCCACACACATGGAAACACAAACTTCACCGGGTTGCAGTGCCAAAGCAGAGTGTTATGACCAGGAGTGACAATGACACCAATGACCCAGCCCCTCTTTCCCTCTGCAAAGGGCACACAACCACGTCACGTTGCATTTGTGAGAATTGGGACCACGGTCAGAAAAGGCCATGGAAACGGCGGTCAGACCGGCTCAAGGTGCTTAGACGGGGCGGTGCTTGCGCAGGGGGGGGGGGGCTACAGACAAAGCACATAGAGAACATGCAACACGAAAGAAAGGTCTTCTGCCAAGCCCCCTGCGTTTGGGAACGTCCTGGCGTTACGGGAGGAGGGAAAAGAGTGTCTGGAGTGGTGTTCGAGAGATGGTGCTAATGCTGCCCAGCAACAATTAGAAATGGATTGGGGGCACTTGTGCAGGGGGGAAGTGTTGCTGATATACTGTATTACCGAAGACCACTACAGCCAGAACAGCGCAGATATACTGATTTTGTTGACGGATGTTCGTTTGGCTGTGGGGGAATGTTTGCCCGGCGCGCTACCTTTCTATTCACTATCCCGACTTCAGCCCGAGATTTACCCTCTCAGGGAGAAGGCCCCCCAAATAGACCATGATGGACTGCGCACCTTCCCTGCAAATCAAGTTGCAAAATAAAGCAATATCTGTGAATTCAGCAACTCCAACTGTCATCTGTATTGTACTTAACAAACAACATTGGTCCCACAAGTGTGGGTGTCAATACATTCAGTACATTAGTGCTCCTTACGCTCATCACAAACTGCGACGGTGGAGCGCTTCTGGCAACACAACACACACACATCTGCCTCATCCTCTGCCTCATCTTGCGTCCCACAACCGAGCAAACAGCTGCTCAATGCTTGCCCTATACCACCCGTGCACGGCATTATAACATTGTTGGCGGGCTGTCAAAGTGCCATTCTTTCTTCCAATGAATGGCACAATGACATGAATCCGGCCTTTATAAGCACCATCATGGCCCCCAACTTCGAAATCAAAGAAATCACCTCAGGTACGAGAAGGTCCATACCCATCCCGAATCAAAACATCTGCTGATGTCCCGGGGGCCAAGGGGCGAATCCATATAATGTTGCCCAACATATGAATGGCAACAGTCCACCGGCGGGGCACGGGTCACAAAAGATGCCCAGCGCGCGCCTGGCGCACTAACGTTCCCCCTTTCACTGCCTTCGGTGCCAACCTCCCAACAAGCCGCACAACTCAAAGCTAAAACACGTCCGGCGCAGACACAAACTGTCAAAACCCTCAAAACACGTAATGTCACCATACACAAGGACACCGAGCCCTTCAACACTGGTGGCGCACGATAACAGGCCCTGGGAGCCAATGGATTGGTGGTTAGAGACAGGCGAGTCGGCGGATGGGGGCTGATCCGCGATATGGTTCAGTGGCGCAACAACAGAAAAATTCATCACTTCTGTCAATGTGGACGCTGCTGAGAAGTCATTCAACCGGGGGTTATCGCCACCTTCCAAGGCAAAGGCATCGGTTAGAGGCTAAGAAGGGCACAGTGTACAGCGGTACGGCTCGTGATGTTCGATGATTCGCCCCTGGTGCCTGTCCCACTGTTCTGATGCCAGCAACTGCCGGAGGACAGACAGGCAAACAGCCGTTCAAAGCTGTACCACATATCCAACAGAACTGAAAAGTCAAAAGTGCCAATCGTCAAGTGTGAACAAATTCAACATAGCGCTTCAATGGATCGACAGGCAGGCAACAGCATCTTCGAAGAGATTCATTACCGCCGAAGGCGAGGACAACCGTTCTGTTTCTTATTTCTGTACAATGTCACACGGGTGTCCAGGCAGGGGCTAAGCTGCCATGCAGTGAAGGAAACAATGCATGACCACTGCATGCATTGCAGGCACATCTGCCACGCTTGCTTGTGCATTGCGGCTGCACCCAAAAAGCGGTTTTGGAGGGATAATGTACAGTTTGCCACACACGTGCCTCACACGACCAACAGTGAAGCACTCGACAAAAGACGGACAACATGTCTTGTGGCGGTGGCGCATATGCGGGAGTGAAGACCAAGAGGGCAGCACGGGCGCAGCGGATGCAATGGCTGCTCAGATGGAGGTGTTGCATGATGACCGGCGCTGGCAGAGGCAGACAGACACATCCGGGCCGACGGAAACTGTCAAAGCCCTCAAAACACGTAATGTCACCATACACAAGGACACCGAGCCCTTCAACACTGGTGGCGCACGATAACAGGCCCTGGGAGCCAATGGATTGGTGGTTAGAGACAGGCGATTCGGCGGATGGGGGCTGATCCGCGATGTGGTTCAGTGAGGCAACAAGAGAAAAATTCATCACTTCTGTCAATGTGGACGCTGCTGAGAAGTCATTCAACCGGGGGTTATCGCCACCTTCCAAGGCAAAGGCATCCGTTAGAGGCTAAGAAGGGCACAGTGTACAGCGGTACGGCTCGTAATGTTCGATGATTTGCCCCTGGTGCCTGTCCCACTGTTCTGATGCCAGCAACTGCCGGAGGACAGACAGGCAAACAGCCGTTCAAAGCTGTACCACACATCCAACAGAACTGAACGCAAAAAAGTCAAAAGTGCCAACCGTCAAGTGTGAACAGATTCAAGATAGCGCTCCAATGGATCGACGGGCAGGCAACAGCATCTTCGAAGAGATTCATTACCGCCGAAGGCGAGGACAACCGTTCTGTTTTCTCTTTTTGTGCAATGTCACACGGGTGTCCAGGCAGGGGCTAAGCTGCCATGCAGTGAAGGAAATATTGCATGAACACTGCATGCATTGCAGGCACATCTGCCACGCTTGCCTGTGCATTGCGGCTGCACCCAAAAAGCGGTTTTGGAGGGATAATGTACAGATTGCCACACACGTGCCTCACACGACCAACAGTGAAGCACTCGACAAAAGACAGACAACATGTCTTGTGGCGGTGGAGCATATGCCGGAGTGAAGACCAAGAGGGAAGCGCGGGCGCAGCTGATGCAATGGGCACAGCGATGACACTACTGCTGTATGGAAGAGGGAATTGAACCCACGCAGTCCGTCCGTGGAAAATGGCTATTCAATGAGTTAACGGGGCTCCCCATGGTGCACCCTTGTACGAGCGCATAGCACAAGATCTCCCGTTGCAGCTCCACCTGTCCAAATGCCAAGGGCTATCCGACGCTGTGCACAGGAGCGATGTCGGGGCCAAGGCGCGAGAAAAGTGGAGGGGTCCACACAGGCGCGGATGGCGCGCTTTGGCTTCCATCCCCCTTGCGGTTGACACCGGCTTCCTCTTTGGCTTCCTTCTTCATTCCCTTGCTTCTCTGTGGCTCCAACTGCCTCCTTGGCTTCCGTCCTCCCTTCCCTTGCTCCGGGAAATGAAACTAATGCAGTCCGTCCGTGGAACAGAAGGCCCACATGCGTGACCGACAGAGGGAAGGACTGGTACTGCAAGACCCACAGCTCATCCAGTGGTGCGCCCCAAATCTGCAGCACCATCCCAAACGGGTTGTTGTGCGGTGGACTCCTGAACGAACGGTCGCATGGTCGGACGGTTGCCGCGTGCTGCTGTGCAGCTGCGAGACATTCACCGAGCGCGCCGCTGGTGTCTGCGGCCGGAATACGGTCTCCTGTGCGACAAGCACAAGGGCAGTGGCACTGCGCCTGGGTGGGTGCTAAAGCTGCGTGGATGCCACAGTCCAAACATGTATGGGCAGGTCAAAATGAATGGCTTGCAGCGATCAGATCAAGCACCAGGCGTGGGCAGGGGACATGAGGACAAAGGCAAAATGACGCAGAAAAATATACATATTGAAATTTCGGTGAGAACTTCACCTGAAGACGATGCCTCCGTTTGTCAGACGCACAGGAGGTTTGCGGTGGCCAAATGGTCTGTTGCAGCAAAACAATAGACTGCAGCGGGTCACAAAAGGTGGGAGTGATGTAGGGACAGTGTACAGCAATGCGACGGATTTAAAACAGTGGAAACCTCGTGACAATGCTACACACATAGCTGGTCCCCTACTCCTGTACGCTGAGCAGGCTGGGCACAAACAATGTGTCCCTTGCTACCTCCATCCTCCAATACCCAGCTTATCGGGCTGAGTGTCCTACTTCATGGGAATCAGCCTGGCGTTCCTATACACACAGCCCACACCCCGACGGCTCAACCACTGGGAAATGCGGAAATGCAGTGGAACGCGACCTCTGCCAGACGCAAAAGGAAGCAGCTGGTTGGTCGCCTACAATGGGGCATCGGGATATGCAAAGCAACCGACGAAACCTTTCCCCCTCACCTCCGGAGCCCCCCCCACACAAGATGCACGTCTTGGGGCCCAGAACTGCACTCAAATGCCCTCAATGGCCACCCGCCTTTGAGTTTCGCACATGCCGTTCAGCCCCCAGTCCCCGTGTCGGCTCCGCTGGTTGTCCGGGAAGAGGGGCTGGCGGAGGCCGTACACAGCCCTCGCACCCTCTGTCCGAAACCAACGCCCCACAGCACACCTTCCTCATGTGTGATCCACTCGCCCACCATCAGTGCCTGGGCCCTTGGGCGTCGCCAACAACGTCTTCTGCTCCGCCAGTCCGGACTGCTGCTCCAATGACTCCTGCTTTGACTTCGCCAAAGCGTCTTGTATGGTGCTCAAGGCTCAGCAGCACCTACCTACTTGTGCGTAAGTGATGAGCGTTGGCTTTGGAGTCTCTCCAAACGTCGTCTCAACGCGCACACGGGGCTGACGCGCGTTGCGTGGCGGTGGGCGGCAGTGGGTGTAAGTATTGCGTGTGGGCAGCAGGACATGCAGTAGGACGTGACCGGACAGCGGCCCCCAAATCGCGGAGGATGGTTGCTTCTGCACTCGTTACAATGCCCCACAGGGATCACAGAGTGCATCCCAGTCTTGCTGGTTGTGTGCCCAGTCCATGTCAGGACACGTTTACTGCTCCTTGGCAGCCTCGTAGCTCCGCCCGATGTGCGCAACCGACTTGGGTGGCAATGGAGGGGGCGCTGACTCATTGGGCTGCCCTTTCTTTGATCTGCTTCTTTCCCTTCTGTTGGGCTGTGGACTCACTCTCTTTGGCCTCATTCGTTTGCCTCTCTTCGGCGGTGGCTGCCTCTTGGGCATCTCTCTCTTGGGCCTGCTACTTTTCCTACTCTTGTACGCTGCTACTTCTCTGGTTCTCTCACTTTCTCTTCGCTTGCTTCTCTTCGGCCGTTGCTGCCCCGTTGGCTCCCTCTCTTTGACCTCCTTGTTTTGTTTCTCTTTGGCAATGATGACACCAAGCGCGAGTATGTGCCCAGTCACATGGGTGAAAGACTACGGTGACACACAACATGGCTATTTAATGAGTTAACGGGGCTCCCCATGGTGCACCCTTGTACGAGCGCATAGCACAAGATCTCCCGTTGCAGCTCCACCTGTCCAAGTGCCAAGGGCTATCCGACGCTGTGCACAGGAGCGATGTCGGGGCCAAGGCGCGAGAAAAGTGGAGGGGTCCACACAGGCGCGGATGACGCGCTTTGGCTTCCATCCCCCTTGCGGTTGACACCGGCTTCCTCTTTGGCTTCCTTCTTCATTCCCTTGCTTCTCTGTGGCTCCAACTGCCTCCTTGGCTTCCCTCCTCCCTTCCCCTGCTCCTCGTCGGCGGAGAGTACCTTTTTGGGCTCCTTCTCTTGTTTTTGTTGGGTTGCGGGGAAACTCTTTGGATGCCTTCTCTTTGGCCCCCCTCTCTTAATTCGGTTTGATTGTGGCTGCCTCTTTTGCCTTCCTCGCTCTTCATCCACCAGACGAGCCCCCAAGAGATCAATACCATGACGAGTAACGAGCGTATTAAAGCGGTAAAAAAGTGTTCCTTTCTTTGGCCTCCTTCCTTGCTCTGTCACTTCTCCGTGGCTCAGACTGCCTCCTTGGCCTCCCTCCTCCTCCCGTTGCTCTTCGGCGGCGGCTACCTTCACGGGCCCCTTCTCTTGCTTCGTTCTGGGCTGCGGGTCATGCCTTTTCTTTGGCCATATTTGCGTGCTTTTTGACCACCCTCTCTGTTCATCCTCCTTCCCTTGCTCCTCTTCGACGGCGGATACTATCACGGGCCCCTTCTCTTGCTGCTTTCAAGTTGTGGATAATGGTTTGGGCGCCTTCTCTTTAGTCCCCCTTCTCTTCCTTCACTTTGCTTGTGGTTGCCTCTTTGACCACCCTCTCTATTCATTCCCCGGACAGGCCCTGCAAACTTGCTACCAACGCGAGCAGCAAGCATAGTGATGTGATGACAAACGGTGTTTGGCACAACTTGCCTCTTTGGTCTTGTTCCTCCTCCACTTACTTCTTTGTAGCTCCAACTGCTCGGCCCCTTGCTCCTCTTGGGTGGCAGCTGCCTTTGTAGGCCCCTTCTCTTGTTGCTTTTGGGTTGCGGATACCTCTTTGGGCTCCTTCTCTTTAGACCCCTCTCTGCCTTCGCTTGTATTATGGTTGCGTCTTTGGCCAGCATCTCTATTCATCCACCAGAGGAGTGCTGCAAAGGCAATGGTGTAGTGAGCATCAACCATAGTAAAGTGATGAAAAACTCCTCCTCGCTGCCTTTGCCACCTGTTGCTTCTTTCGCCCCCTTGCTCCTTGTCTCGCTTCGCCTTGGCTGCCAGCGCCTCCTTGGCTTGTCTTTTATCTCTTGCTCATCCCCAATGCCGACTCCATCTTTGACCTCATTCTCTTCCTTCGCTTTGAATGCGGGTGTGCTGTTGCCCTCCAACTCCCGACTCTGCTCGGGCCACACCCTCCTTCCTCCTTATCTTGCTTCTATGTGGCCTCGGCCTATCCTTGCTTTGGTGATTTGTTTGGTATGGCCTGTTTGGCCTCCCTCCCGCTTCTATTGCTTCTCTTTGGTGGCGGCTATTCCTTTAGTATCCCTGTTCTGGCTTTTGTCTCTTGATCTTCGTTGGCTCCGGTTGGCTGCTTTGCCTCCCTCCTCGTTTTCTTGCTTCAACTTGGCCCCGGCTTTCTCTGTGTTTGCCTTCCTCTCTGGGTTAATTTGGGCTGCAGGTGCCTCTTTGGCCTCCATCCCTTTGGCCTCCAACTTCCTTATCTTGGTATGTGGCTCCCACTCTTTGGTTCCTCTGTCTTTAAAAAGGCAACAGTAGCCGAAGCAAGAGAAGGACAAATACGATGCGACTTGCCAAGCGCTCAATAACACCAAATTAACCAAAATGTGCACGTGTCCAATTCCCACTTCTTATCTTTCGGGTCATCATTGTTTGCGATGCATTCAGCGGCTTCAAGCTTCGTCAAGTTTCCGCTAGCGTCCCAAATAGCGGCGTACCGGAGGTGAGGATGGTAGTGCCTGAACACAATAGTGTGTTGTGCAGGGAGGTCGTTCACAGGACACATATCCATCACAATGTACGCTGTGCCAGGACATTCCTCGATCTTTTCATTGCAGTATTGGAACAAGTCCACGATTGTTGCTTGCGACAAGAAATCCGCCATTGCTGGTTGGAACTGAAGCTCCGCCAAGATACCACACCTGTTGTAGCTCCAATCTCTTTCGTCGTAGGTCGCACGAATCCATCTCCTCATTTTTGGTAGGAGCATGGCCAACTCATCATCCGCTAGACCAGCGTTCCAGAGATCGATACCATGGCGAGCAGCGACCGTGGTAAAGTGATGGAAGATTTCCTCAAATTTAATTTGTAGCAGCACACTCCAAACGTAAGAAAAGCTCATCAACGTACATGTGTGATCAAGTGTTCCTTGCTTATGATGCGATCCTTTGTGCTTGCCAAACTTGCCTGGGGCTAGCTTGCATTCTTGCATTTGGCGCCGCATTTCCTCTACCAGCTCGCTTGTGTTTCCACCAATTTTGGACACCTCGGCGTTCATGAGATCAAAATTGGCATTTGCTTTCACCAAAATTTTCGCGACAGACTCGACATTACCCTCCAGTTCGTGACGAAGGACGTTGTCATGGCTAGCATTCACAGCTAGCAAGATTCGACCATGGGAGGGCGTGGTTGCAATGGCGAACTGACCATCAATGTACCAGTCAACAACGTCTCGAAGAAGGTCAACAAATCTTGCACCAACTGGTCTCGTCCAAGCGAAGATGGCATAATACAGAGATTTCGCAGCACCTGGAATCTTCATAGGATGCAACATCTTACAAATCGGGCGAAGAGTGGCTTTCAAACCATTCATGTATCTTTGCACATTCTGGGCAGTCTCCCACAGATCCTCCGACAGTTTGGAGTTGAGGTATTTATGGACTCCGAGCCAAAAATCATCTTGGGAAAGATTCGGAGGGTAGTCATCCGGCGGAAGCCCTAGCTGTTCCCACATTCGTTGGTTTGCATATTGCACTTTGTCAATCGCGTCATCAGGGGCTCGACCTTGAGGTGACTTGATAGGCGTCACATCCATGTGGCAAACAAAGAGAATAGATCAATACACCTGTGACAATAGAAAAAAAGATGGAACATCCATTCCGCTTCATGGTTTGATACATGGCTGTGTATGTGTGTGCATGCATGTGTGTCGTTCAACTGCTGCAAGGACACCCTCCATCCAAAAAAGAGCAGTGCACAATACAAACACGAAGAATGACCCTAGTATTCACCAATAGCACATGATGACCGCCACCTCCTTGGTCCAAAAAGGCAGTGGTGCGTGCATGTGACGTGGAAAATGTTTGCAAGCACTGCCATTTATTAGTATGCATCATTGCCATGGTAAAAGCCAAGATGGACAGGTCTTGGCACTCGTAGGATGAAAAGCGATTACCCAAAGCAAAAGCATATTGTTGCCTCCTGTAGAATCCCAGTCCCATGCATATGCCCGTCTTAGATGAAAATGTAGGGGCGAAGCCATAAGGAGGATGATGAGGTAAGGTCGTTTGCAAGGCTCATTTAGGACACTTGACGAAGCTTGAAGCCGTTGAATGCAGCGCAAACAATGATGACCCGAAAGATAAGAAGTGGAAATTGGACACATGCACATTTTGGTTAATTTGGTGTCATTGAGCGCTTGGCAAGTCGCATCGTATTTGTACTTCTCTTGCTTCGGCTACTGTTGCCTTTTTAAAGACAGAGGACCCAAAGAGTGGGAGCCACATGGCAAGATAAGGAAGTTGGAGGCCAAAGGGATGGAGGCCAAAGCCGTATCATCTGGTGGGGTAAAAGATGATGTATGGATGAGTTGACTCTCAACAAGTAGCACTCACAATGGCACAGGGCACAGGGGCACAGGGCACCAATGCACATATTTTGATGCACTTGATTGAAGAGAATATCACCGTTTATTGTCCCATATCCGTTCATGTATTGTTCTCTTTCAAAAGGTTAGCTCTCCATTGTTTGGGTTGTCGGGTTTGGAAAGGGTGGGGGGGGGGGGGTTAGATCAGCAGCTCCAAGGACAACCCTAGGCACCCACGAAGGGGCAGTGGACGACACACTTTTGAAATGCACAATCCCAGCACAGTGAACAATGTGCTGTTGAACGATGGAAAAACTTCATGGAACTTTGAGACAAGTGCGCATTCGAGAGACATCAAAACCAATGCTGGAAACATATCCCACCGATGCATGCTGGTCATTAACAATGGACCAATCATTCACAATGGACCAATGAGCCAAACATAAACTTAATGGCGAATAGGGGGATAGAGCTTGTTGTTGACCCCCGTAAATTGTCCTCTGTTTGGCACCAACGGCCTTTGCTGGCAGTCGCAACCGGCAACGTTACTCGCTGATTGCTTGTAGTTTTGCCTTGTGCGGGGGATTTGTGCCAGGAGTATCATCACCCAAAGATCGATACATCCTGTGAAGGCGGCTAGGCACCCCATACCTTGTATTGGGCTGTAGCCACCTTGCCTCACGGCACTGGGGAGTATCATGGATTGTTAGGAGCACGTAATTACAATGATTTTCTGATGGGGCCAGCCATGGGATATCCCTAGTGTTCCCGAACGCAACATACTCTCCGAAAATCTAAGCGTTGGTTACCAGCAAAGCTGTCAAGGGGGGTAGCAACATTTGTTGCATGCTGCACAGCACTTTTGAATCGCTAAGACTTTGTGTGATGGGAAAAGCCTTGAAACCAATTGCTGCCGTCTTAGGGTCACCAAAGTTGGAAGGAAGTTCAAAGGGCCCTGCCATCTAGGGCTACCAAGGTGACGAACAAGGAAAACAGCCCACAAATACTCCAACAGGTCATCCAAAACTGGTCTACTCAAAATGGCCTTACAATCCGAGAGTCCCCAATTTTGAGGAAGGATCAAAAAGGCAATGCAACACATGTTGTTGCAGCAGGGTGGGCCGATTAACCAACGCACAAGCATATTGTTGCCTCCTGTAGAATCGTTCCAATGCATATGCCCGTCTTAGATGAAAATGTAGGGGAGAAGCCGTAAGGAAGATGGCGAGTCAAGATCGTTTGCAAGGCTCATTTAGGCCGCAATTCATGCCCAAACCGGTCCTTGAAGAGCCAAAAAAAGACGCAACGCGCTCCAGCCATTTCAGTGAGCACTTCCCAATATGACGGCTTCAATCTGCATTCTAGACAGCAAAATGGCCTTAAAACACAGTCTTCTCATGTTTGATTTAATTGGAAGCAAAGGTAAGCCGCTTGCAACAGGGGCTCTCAGCCGCCACTTGTCCAATCTTGGTGTGATTGCACTTAGGATCCATAGGGAGCCTCAACTAAAAAGCGCCGGAATCTGAGTTGCCAAGATTCACCTGCATTAAGTGCAAGATTACCTAGCCGTTACTCATGTGTTGCAGCTACGTGCTGTTACAGAAGGCATCCCCAACTTGACCCCGGAAAGTGGTTGTAAACTCTGAAAGAAAAGAAGGTGAAAAGACAACCGTCGTTCCACCCTATTATCCTGTGGGGTAAAAGGTGATGTATGGATGCGGTGAGTCTCATCATGTGGCACTCAAAAAGGCCGTTTAGGGCACAATGCACCCATCCGCATGTTTTGATGCTCTGGATTGAAGAGAGTATCACTGTTTATTGTCCCATATCGTTCTCTTTTAAAAGGTTAGCTCTCCATTGTTTGGGTTGTCGCGTTTGGAAAGAGTGGGGGGGGAGTTAGATCAGCAGCTCCAAGGACAACCCCAGGCACCCACGAAGGGGCAGTGGACGACACACTTTTGAAATGCACAACCCCAGCAGGTGCTGTTGAACGATGGAAAAACTTCATGGAACTTTGAGACAAGTGCGCGTTCGAGAGACATCAAAACCAATGCTGGAAACATATCCCACCCATGAATGCTGGTCTGGCTGCTTGACCCCTGCCGTATTGGGGGGGGATTGAATGGGTAATTGCCAGGGAGAACGCAAAAAGGCTACGTCACCCCTGCCGAATCGGGGGGGAAAGAAAACGGGTGAGGGTTCGGAGACAGGAATGGCTGCGTAACCGATGCCGCCTCGGGCACAGGCTGGTGGGGAGAAGGGAAAACAGCTACACAACACCTGCCCTGTCAGGGGGGAGTGAAATGGAGAGAAATGGAAATGGCGACGCGACCCTTGCCGCATGGGGAAGAGACCAAATGAGTGAGGGGTGGAGAGAGGGCGAGATTGTGAAAACCGTTGTGAAACCGCGAGAGAGTGGCCAGCCGAAGGGAATTAGGCAATGCTCGGAGAGGGTGGGAGAATGGACGCGTAAGCCCGTCCCGTATTCGGGGGGGGGGGGGGGGTTGAGGAAATGGGCGAGGGTTAAAAAAGAAGGGCGAAATGCTGTGGAATTCCTGCCGCCGCGGGCGTAGGCGGATAGGAACAAGAGGAAAACCGCTAGACAACCCGTGCCGTATCGCGGAGAAGTGAAATGGGTAGAAGTGGAAATGACCATGGCCTTCCAGCCGCCCCCCAGTGCCGTGGCAACGGGACTCAGCGAGGGGCAGGCCGTGGCTACGGGTGGTGTCACGGGCTGCAGAAGCGGCCGGGGTCACAACGCGGGGCGGAGAACAGCGGCGCGTAGTGGAGCGAGACGTGGATGGCAGGGAAGTCCACTACCTTGGCGTTGCTGTCCCGGTGCCTGCGCCATCGGGCGAACCCACACACCCCGTGATCCCCTAAAGCACCGCGCGCCCCCCACGCGGTCATGGGCCAGGGCCCCAGATGATGCAAATACAAGGCCAATGCCAAGATCAAATGGCCGCATCACACAATATCCCACGCACGCACCGTGGACCCAAGAAAGGCCAACAACACGAACCACTTGACGCCAGCCGCTGAGCACTTGTCTCGACGGAAGAAGAAAAACTGAACGTTGTCGACCCTTGATCTTGTAGGATGGCATCCTTTGTGGCCCCTGTCCCATGGGAAGTCCAACCACGATTACAGGTACACGACGGCCAGGGGACCGAGTGTAAATCGTGAACCTCTTTGGGGCGGGCGCTGTTGTGGATTCGTATCCAGGCCAAGCCCGCTACAGGCAGTAGTCGCAGCGGCGTACGAAGTTTCACCATCATGCTGAGGCCAAAGAGCTCTGTGCAATCATCATCGACGTCTGCCCCCTCCTCCTCCCCCATCTCCGCACCATCAACAGTACCCCAGCACCCCGGAGCATGGCGGCTGCTGGGGCTGATGCCGGTGACGTCGCCGGGGCCGGGGCCACCAGGAATCGTTGCCGCTGGGGCTAGCGTCGCGGGCGGCACGGGGCGGCTGCCGCACGCCCGCCGGCGGCAATGCGACCGGCACGCACCGGCGCAGGGCACACAAGACATCCGCAACGACGAACTCCACGTGCTCGAGATGCAACGCAACCAGCGGCCGTGCTCCGGCTGCGCCTCCATTTCCACGGCCCCGGCCATGGTAAGCCACGCAAGCCCACGACCAAAGCGCCGCGCGCGCTGCCACACCTCCTCAAATGTTGTCCACTTCACGGCCCCGCCGGTACAGAGCACACTACCGAAAGGCGGATCGGCGTACATGGTCACAGCCGCGCACGTTGCTGCCTGCAAACTCTGGTGGCCCAGCGGTGAACACTGCAGAAGGGCCCTGACAAAGGCACGGCCGCACCCGCGTCGTGTGGCATGTCACACACAACCGATGGTCAGGCGCCGCACAGTACAATCCCCAAAACGATTGCCGCTGGCGTCGGTGACCCCACCGCCGCCCCCCTCGGACAGTCCTGGGCAGCGCACCACAGCCATCGTGTCAGCGGCACGGGCTCTGTGGACGAGGACACAAAAGCGACCACTTGGCACCGCATCAAGTGCAACCCACTGACGCACCGGACCCGGACCCCGGAAGACAAGAGCCCAAGAATGTGCTACGCGCCGCAAGGGAGGTCCTCCCACAGGGACCACAGCAAGACAAACAGCCAACAACAGCCCCCCAAATTGGGGAAAATCTCAAGGACGGCTCTCCAAAAAAAGGGGGTCATGCGTGGGGGGGGGGGGGGTGTCACGTGGGAGACTTGGCTGTTGGGTGGTGCTGTGCCGTCTTTCGTCCCGCCCGGGGCCTTTGGAGGGTGGCAGGAGCACCTGTCCGGGTGTCTTGTGCCCATCGGGGTCGTGGTCGCGTGCAGCACGCTCCGCAGGGATGTCGGTTTCCATATTTGAGACCGAGACCATGAACTTTCGCACCAAATCTCCATCACCGCCGGTGCCTTTTGCTGCATCGGGCGGCGGCGGCTCCAATGATCGATCACGTCCGATTGGGGGCGCACTGATTACGACAGTTCACTCCCTTGGACAGTGTACAGTGGGAGGCGTTCATTCGTGTTGCACCACCAAGGCAGGGTATGCGGGGGTCGCATGCACGTATGTAATGCATGGACCCAGAAAAAGTAGGAGCAGCCATTGCAACGGGGGAGACACACCGAAAGACTTCGCCGCATAAGGCGGCCGTGCCCCGTGGGTGTGTCATGGCAAAGCAGCCACAAACAGACCAGAAAAAGTAGATGAGCGTCATACCAAAAACCGTCACCGTAGCTCAGAGTATTTGCGAATCCCAATGCACATCGTATTGCGCTTCGAGCACGTATCAATGCAGTTGGGTCATCATCCACATAATATGAGGTTAGCATACCTTTGTAATCGCTTCGGCGTCAGCGAGCGAGCTGTGCAACTTGCGATGGCTTTTGGAGTGTGCTTCAAGGTCCGTTTGCACCATGTCAAGCTTTCCCTTGAAGAACTTGGCAGTTCTCGTGTGATTGGCGAGATCGACATCGATGTCGTTCGATTTGTTCCTCAAGTTGGTGAGGCGAGTCTTGGTGTTCTCCGGGCCACCAAAATTGCTGGATGTGGTTGAATTCGCTGCTACACCTGATCCCCAAGTGTCTTCATCAAGGGAGATAGCACACCTAAACTCAAGCTGCACGGTCCCATCCGGCCCAACATGTGACAACAATGAGAACAAGCGGTCGAAGAAGAAATGCGCATCACCGCGTTCGTGAGGAGAGGAAACTGGTATGCAAACGTGTTGATTAAAGTGACTTAGCGTGGATTGCAACACAACACAACACGCAGAAATACAAAGCCAATATGCGTACAATGTTGTTCATTTGTGTCCAGGTGAACGTGCAACGTGATGTTACCCATCGAAAGCATGCCATGCGAACTCTACTCACGCCGAGAAGCTGATTTTAACCCCCCAAAAAACTTCATCTACAAAGTGGTTGTTTAAATTGATGTATTTTGGGTTAAAAGCCCACACAAAGGCACATACACAAGCCGATATGAGTTGAACGTTGTCCATTCGTGTCACCATGATTGTGCAATTTCATGTCACTCGTGTAAGGTATGCCATGCTACCCCGATTCACACGGGAAGCTAATTCTCACCCAAAGAACACTTTGTACGCAAAATTGTTGATTACAATGAAGTCCTGGGCTGCAACACAACACAAAAGCACAAATACAAATGTGTTTATCAATGCACGCAGAATGAGCCAATCGTTCTTCATTTGTGTCAAAGTGACAGTGAAAGTTGATATCACCCATTTAAAGCATGCCATGCTCCCTCTCCACTGGAAAGCTGATTTTAACCCACCAAAAAGCTTTGCAGGCAGAATGGTTGTTTAAACTGATGTAATTTGGGTTGCAACGCAACACAAAAGCACAAGTACAAAGCTAATACAAGTTAAAGATTGTTCATCTGTCTCAAAGTGAACATGCAATTTGTAGTTACCTTTTTAAAGGATGCCATGCCACGGGGAGGTCGCGCGCCCCTAGGCGGCCGTGGGGCTCCAGGGGCACATTGGGTTTCTTGACTCCGGCAACAGGGAACGCGGCGTATGGCTTGGAGGATGGCCATGGACGCCATGTGCGATGGGGGGGGTATGGGCCTCCGTGGGACGAGCACGTGTCATGTGGTGTGCGGTGTGTTGTGCGGGTCCTGATGTAGGGCCACGGGGGAAGGAGCGAGATCTGACACACGAGGCGCGGACAAACAAGGTCGACCTTCAGGGGCCCCACGTGCTCTACAGTCCATTCGGCGTGCGGCAGTCGCTGCTTACGCAGGGCCTTTGGTGTAGACACTGAGCAAGCCCTCTGCCGATGCGTGGGAGATAGAAATCAGCCCCTCAACCATGTCTCCGCCTATCGTACTGCCACACTGCGGCGTGGCATATTGTCTGCGCTGCATGCTGGTGGATTTCAGATGCAACTTAGCGACGTGTGGCAAGCCACTCGGGCATGTTCAGTTTCTGAGTGGCCGCACGTTGCACCTCCATGCCCCACCTTTGTTTCCGAGGTTCTCCCGAGCACAGTTCGTTACACCCTGACTGTCCGGTACAAAAAGAAGAGGACGTACGATGGCAGCCGGACCTTTTAAAAGTCCCCCACCGTATCTTCGATTCTCAGTCATTGCTCATTCAGAGCGGATACACACGGCTTGGGATACAATTGTGGGAGTCGTGACCGCCAGTTTGAACAGATACACATGGCTGCCCCTAGACGCATCCGAGAGGGCCCCCTAGCCACAAGTCAGATCCAACCATGCCACTTCCAGACACGAACCCACGCTCCTTCCCGCATGTTTTGAGGGGGGATGTGGACAACAGGGGGCGCTGAGATAGGAGCTGATTGTGCCTGACAAGTGGCAGAGAGAGAGAGTATGGGGGCACCTCTCATGTATCCACTGGGCCCATTGCTGGTCCGAACGGGCACCGGTATCTGTACGTGGACTCCAGAACTCCTAACCACCCGGCCAAGGTCTCATATTTGATCTCTGAAAAGGGCGCATTTACTGGTGTGCGCTTCAAATACCATATGTTCGGGGCCACATTGGCAATCTAAGCATTTCGGTCGAGGTCCCAGACGGCAACTGGTTTGAGGTTTGGTGGCGTGACGGACCACAGCACAATTCCAGCCAGGCAAGGTGGGCGGATGCCACAGTCGCCCTGAATGTGACTTCCTCCGCCGTACAAAGAGTCCGATTTGAGTCTGTGACAGGAAATGGATTCACTGGGGACACTGCAATTGCTGACGTTATGGTGCATGTGGTGGGTCCAGAGCCTCTCAGAGTCTGTCAATTTCAGTGGGAAAGGTTCGGTTTCTGTGAGGGCTTGTGGACTAGAGGAGGTGCTGACGTGGGTGCTGATGTTGCGTGGCACTGGTCGGGTGTCGCCTACACACGCTCTCCGTTCACTGGACCCAGCACCGGCTCAGCCCTAGTTGGCCAAAATCATTGGCTCCGATAACAAGGACGGAATCTACTTCTGGGGACACGGTGAACGAAGGTTCGGAACCAAACCGGCCAGCTCCAGTGGGGCCCTTGGTGCAAGATCCCATATCTATGGTGTACGAGACCTGCTGCGAAGCATGAACTTCCCCACCCACTACTCATGTGTAGTCTCCGGGTGCAAGGCAAATGGCAGTAGATTGGTTGGCATCAAAACTGACGTTGAAGGCCTTGTCCGGGCCCCAGTCAACGAGAGGGGGGGAGAGCGAGTGGGGGACCTCTTTGAGAACGCCACCGCCACGAGACCCGGCTCCCTCAGGCAGACACCCCCTGACCGCTCGCACCCGCCCCGACGGGCCTGTGCATACTCCTGATGCCACTGCCGGGGCCTCCCGCATTGAGGGCGGTGGAATGAGGACCTCCTACGAGGGACTCGCCGCCTTCCAACGATTCGGTGACGCAATCGATGTCGCTGAGGGGGTCGTCGCCCTCGTCCGCATCGCCCGTGGCCGCCAGGCAATAGGAGCCGCGGTCCTTCCCGGAGAGATCAGGGATGCCCAGGTCCGGCAGGGAGTACCCCTGCTTCTTGAGGATGAGGACGCCCCCGCCCCCGAGCGTCAGGACGAAGGCCGTGCCGAGCACGACGATCATGACCGTCGCGACCTTCCCCGAAGGCAGTTTCCGAAACTCAAACAAAGTCTCCTCATAATGAAAAACTTTGAGCTTCTTGGCCGAGGACGTGATAGCCTTGCCTAGTGAATCGAATTTCAGGTCTCCACAAGGCACCCAAGCCATTAAACTCGTGTCATTGTGGCATGGATGACAAATTTGCACAAGGTTGGGCTTGCTTAATTTTTTCAGAGAGTTGCAAAGGCGAGGCGGAGGCATCCCAAAAGTGCGACTTTTCAATTTTGCAAGTTTTGAATATATCGCTTTTCCGCTGCTGCAAAGAGCTTGTGTATTGAGGCGAACAATGTTGCAATGACACCCACGACCAAGGCAAGGAAGGGGGAAAAGTTGACGGCTGAAGAATTGGCCGAGGCATGGCAAGGCGCGTTGCGTGCATGCGTCGTGAAGTATGAGCGGAGACACCTGCGATAGCACAACCTCGAATCAAGAGATGGTTGATCAAAAGCTAGCAAATTTTTATTGGACGATTAAACTTCACCACGACCACAGTGTCTCCTCAGTATCCTTTCTTCCACAATGGACCCGCACGGCACAGTATGACAGCGCTAGCAAAATCCCATTATGAAAGATAAAAGCCTGAAGAGTATAGGTGTAATACAACTTGCCACTGACTGGCCCACCCGATAGGTGGGCCGGTTGTTGGGGTTGTGTTTGGCTTTTCGTCACGTGTGGCACATACATGGGGAATCCAGATAACTGGCGACAGTGCGCATTAGCGCCTCACTGAAAGATCAGGAGCATCAGTCTGTAGAGGCTGTGTGTCACCTGTGTGTCAACCTGAGAGTGCCGTGCTGACAATATGACTGATGGTGCGTGGGTGGAAACCTTGACTGGTGAGGCGTCCTCGTAGCGTGGGCACCCACCATGGCTGTGGGTAACCTTTTGAGTTCAGTTCCTGGACTAGGTGGATGCAATTTATATGGCGTGCAGGCACATCATGTGCGTAATAAAGACATTTCCCCACCATGCTTGGAACCATACCTTGCAAAACCGTGCGGCAATTAATCGAGTAAGCATCAACGAATCGGATCACAGCCTGGTTTTTGTGTGGCATTGGTGGGTTTCGGTGTTTCCAGTGGAGGGAGATGTCATGAGTACCAGGATTCAGGGTGACCACTGATTCAAGTGTGGTCAGGGTATGTCCGACGGCTTCGACCTGGAGTTTCAGACCATAGACAGACTGTAGAATCGACATCACGTGGCTGATGGTGTAGCCAGGCAGGGCATTCAAGATGCCAACAATATTGTCACGATAGCGGTAAGGGAGTAAGGGGAGCATCTGTGGTGGCAGGTGTGCACTCATACGCTTGCTGTATCTTTTGGGCCACTTCAGGGCCTGGTATTCTTTCCACATACAAAACAGCGAAGCGCACTGTGCGGATGCAGTGCCACCTATCGCTACTCCTCTGACCTGTCTGTAGACTCGGGATCCTACGATAAACACAGTGTTTTGGAAAAGCTCAAATCGCAGGAAGGTCAGGAGTTCTTGCTCAGAGATGTTGACGAAATCCCGGGAAGTACCCTGCCCCATTCTGTCTAGCCATGCCGTCAACATATGTTCAACTACCAACGCTGTTCTCGCTACTGCTCCACACAACAGGCTTGAGTTCACAACGAGTACCCGCTTCGTAATTACAATCTACAACGGGTCTACAATCTACAAAGGGTGCATCCTACAGCAACACGGCGCGATAATCGCCTCGGGGGTACCGGGAGCCCGCTGGTTTGAGCAAAAACAAAAAAAAGGAATTCCAAGCACATGTTGCATGACGTGACGGATGTATTCTCAAATTCTGTGCACCTAGCCTGGAATCATATTCGAACATGATCATCAATCAATCAATCAATCAATCAATCAATCCGGCCTGTCGCAGATTCCCAGCGAGGTTTTCTGTGGCCATCGTGAAAGAGAAAAAGCCCGAGTGCCCTGGGTGGCAGCGGTCCCGGGACTCGATCCCGCGTCCGGGGGTCCTGGGAGCCTGCGTGTTACCACTCGGGTACCGATGAGTGCTGATACATATGGCCTCCTCATTATATAAACAGTTATTTCGTGGTACGGGATTGGCGGCAGAGTCAAAATGTAATCATGTGAGCATTGGTAAAATGCTGTTGTGTGTGTTGTTGGCACAGCACAACATACTTGCTTGGGTAGACAAACAGAATTCCACAACCGAAGATCAGATCAACAAGCACATGCATTAGACTGTGACCTGTGCGAAAAAACCCCTCCTTGTTATTCCAACACCCGATGTGAGAAAACACAAACACAACCAATACATAGACAATGGACAATTGGGTTTTGCCACACCTCCTCCATCATTCCTTGGATACCACGCTGTACAATAAGCTGCAGCCACGCTCTATGAAATACTGATATATGACAATACAAAAACATCAAATGGCATGATTTCTATCTGCCTTTCTGATTGAACTATACGCACATTTGTCCATTGTTCATAGCACACTGTCATGTGCTGTTTTTGGCTCAAACAGCAAATGCTGCAAAATGGGCTGCTCTAGAAATCTATTCTGTGACACCTCAGGCACCTACCGGCTCACGCACAAATTTCGTCCCTAGTTGGTGGGGAGGGGGGTGGAGGGTTATGGGATACGTGATCCGGATCTTTTTTTTTGATAAACGGCGGGCAGTGGGGATGGGGGTTTTGGATCCAAAAGTGATCCATGGATCATTCTTGGACGGTTTTGCCCACTGCACTTCCAACGATATGCCCATGCTCTTGTTGACTTATGGATCAAGTTTGTGTGCCCTGGCCTAAACTTTGAACTATTTTCTAAAACCACTTTTTTTCAAGATGAATTGTGGGACCAATTTTGTGTGCTTTGGTGTGGCTTTTTTGGGAGGGGGAACGTAAATTGTTGGATCATTTCTCTTCCTCCTACTTGCATGTCACACTAGGTCGCCACGTGTGTTTGAACAATTTTTTTCGAAGATGAATTGGTGGATCGTTTCTTTGCTTTGTGCTTGCATGTTACACTAGGTCACGGTCCGGATTGAACAATTTCTTTGGAAGCCGAATTAGTAAATCCTTTTGTTTCTTCCACATGCCTTTCATGTTGCGGCAGTTTGTGCAATGTCAAAGTGTCCGTATCCGGATGGATAGTCCGGAAAACCCGTGCATCATTTTGCTAGGCAGTTGGAGGGGGTGTGGGGTATGGGGTATGATCCGTGATCCATGGTTCAAATTAGGGGGAGGGTGGGGGAGGTTTATGGACCCCATACTGATCCGCGGACTATCCACTCCACTTGCTACACCTTCGGCAAATACCCTTAGCATGAATGTGGCAACAACAATGACCGCACACACAAAGGCTAGCGACGTCTTCTTGCCCGATAGCGATGGAAAGCGGAAGTCCGTCCCCATGTCACCGTCGAATCGGCCGTTGAAGCAAATTTAGAATCGGTGACAAAGGAGACCAAGTCGTGTTTCGTTTTCAATGTGTGCAATCCGACTAAGAAAGTTGACGAAATTTTTTTGGACGATGTGTTCTACGCTTACAGTGTACAAACGAAGGTAAGTTGTGCTTGGCTTCGACGCCCATGTGATGGCTGTGATGAATCGACAATTCAAAACGTGCCGATTTCTAGGAGGGCGATGTGACGTGACGGCGATGTGACGTCTACCATGGATGCGTGTTGCTCTATCCGCGTTGTGCTTTCATCCAATTGTCACTTTGGACTACCTTGCCACAATATCCCCACGCACGGATGAACGTGGAACGCAAGTGTTTGTGCGTATGCCTATGCATCGTTGCTTCCATGTTCTCGTTGTTTCGTCATGATCGCGAATGTGTAATTCCGTTGGGCTTGAGCGTCTCATGACTTACGAAAGATTGAGTGATCGACGGTAGGCAAACAAGTTTCCTCCCAACAATTGAAATCACGGCGTCTTGAATGGCGCGATTGGCCGAGCAAATGCATATCACCCATGCAACACGCAATGGAACCATACTTGTCGCGATTTCATGTTGTGTGATGTCTTTGTGTGCTATATGCATCCCTCACGTGGGTACCATCACGGACTACGCGTTGGCGCCACTTCAAAGAACGCCGAAATTTCCCTTCTTGACTTTGCGTAGTTGCAAGCAGACCCGTGGTTAGAAGCGTGCGCACAGACCAGGGTTAAGCGTGCGCAAGCGTGCGCAGTGTTGGGTGGTAAGTGTGTGTAAGTGTGCGCCATCTCCCCGTCCAAGCGTGCGCAAGCGTGCACTTTTTTTTTTTCCACCGGAAAGCCCCTTAAGTGCCTTTTCGGCACATAGTGCTCTTAAACAAAAATTCCACCAGCACCAAGTATTTTCTGCAGAGAACCTGTGCATGACTATACAAGAGGTCCACCTCTGTGTCCCCGAGCCCAAGCGTACACAAGCGTGCGGAGTGTTGGGGTGTAAGCGTGTGTAAGCGTGCATAGCCATGGCAAGTAAGCGTGCACAAGCGTACCCGCAAGCTTCTAACCACGGGTCTGTTCCAGTCCTTAGTCCTTAGTCCTTAGTCCTTGCCCCCTTGAACTTAGACATAGGCATGAAATAATTGTAGCGCTTCTTCCAAAGA
Organism: Eutreptiella sp. 'Long Island Sound 2002'; assembly: GCA_964036045.1. Classification (NCBI taxonomy): domain Eukaryota; phylum Euglenozoa; class Euglenophyceae; order Eutreptiales; family Eutreptiaceae; genus Eutreptiella; species Eutreptiella sp. 'Long Island Sound 2002'. The sequence continues at coordinate 23,955,192 of OZ038391.1, forward strand.
GACACGGGAACGAAACCCACTGTACATAGGCCCACATTGTGCCGGAGTGAACACCACCATTTTTTTTCCGCGCGGTATGCAACTATGCACAGGTTGGATTTGACATGTCTTTTCCTTGACAAGCTTTCTTGTGTCCTGCTACCAATCCTCTGCTGCTCTTCGACCGGCGTACCGAGCTGCGTGTTCTGCAGCGTTGACAGCGCGGCTTCCTGCGTTCTACGAAATTGCCAGCTGTCGTGTGTACGTACCTGGCATACATCTTCACTGTTGTACTGTGTTCCCCCTGCAAGTTGTCCCGCCTTCTTTCCGATGGACGGGTTACGTCCTCACTCGCGGACCTCAGGCAGTCCCTAACGACACCCCCTGTGCCAGCAAGCCGCTCACGCGGCCCAGCACGGCCGCCGAAGATCTACATACTGCCCCTCTGCATGAGTGTGCCTGCCCTACACCCGCGTGGTTCACGAGGGAGGAGATCCACCAGGTGACAGACTCCCGGTTCTCCCCTGTTTTCGACGTGGGCAGCAACTTTGTACTGTCAAAAACCCCCAGAGAGCTGTACCGTGCGACCAGCGAGGCGCTGCGGCTTGTACATTCAGCCCTGCCCAAACGCCGACCATTCCCCTTTCCCAAGTTCGCCGAAGCTGTCCAAACCCAGGTCAAGCTCGCCTGCACCCACAACCAAGCGCCACACACTACACCCCCCACAGTACCGCTCACCCGCAGGTTTAAACAGGACCACCCCCAGTTGCGTGTTGTCTTCCTCGACAAAAACTGTATGTGCTACGTATTGTTCTGTTGGAGGTTTTGGGTCCAGATCATCCTGAATGCGTATGACCGCCCTGAATACACCCTGCACCGTACATATCCTTCCCCGGAGGCGTGCCGTTCCATCCTTTTGTTGTACTATTATTATCTGGCATTGACTTTCCCCGTCCTGCGTAAGCACATACCCCCCCGTAGACTTCGCCGCAACCTCACCCTGAACCTACCGTGGCTTAAGGCTGCCCGCCTCCCCCCCCCGCCCACACTGTGCACAACAGTCCCCGCCTGCGAAGCCGACGCTGTGACCATCAGGAACCTGCTCGTCTCGCATGCAGAACAGGTGCTCCAGGACACGTCTGCCCGTGCACGTGACCTGGGCCTCGGTTCCCCCGACTCCCTGCACCTGCCAGCGCGCCATGGCAAGTGGAAGGTGCCAACCACAGAGGGCCTGGCTAAGTAGAAAAGTATCCCTGTGAAGCCCTCACGCGAAGTAGCCACCCGTGAAGTCTTCTCGCACGCCGGCCACCCCCTCAACCCCCAGTTCCGCCACGCCTCACGCATCAGCTCACTTCAGGAGCGTCGCTACACCTGCTCCTTCTTCACCCTCAACGTTCTCAACCAAGAGCACCTGATTGAAGGGTTCCTGAAACCCGCACGAGAGTTCTACCGTGCCCAAGGAATACCGGTCGGGGGGGGGGAACTAGATGTTGTGCGTATGTTCCCCTCCCTCAAAAAGGAAAAGATTATTGCCGCTAGGAATAAACTGTATGAACGGTGGAAACCCATGTTGGATCTCCAACGGGGTACGAAAGACGTGCATTTTAGCATCAGTAAATCGGCCAACAAGAAGCTATATTCCTTTGGCTACTAGCACAACGGTCTTGTCCGGTCTGGATTTTTGTGCAAATTGTGACTTTTGTGTGAAAAGTTGGGTCAGGGGTATTTGCATGTGGCGGATCTTGTGGTTTTGGTGTTTTTTGATGATTCAACGAAGGATTAGAGTTTTGCATGTAGACCAGTTTGGCAGATCACAAGACCGGTCTAGACCGGTCTTTGTACCAACTCAAACGAACTCAAACGAAAAAGGGATACAAGGATTACAAGGTTTTTACTTCTTCTGCGCCAACTGCATAAAACGAGACGAACTGATCGAACCGACCGGACCGAACCGTTCATTTCACTTCGTGTAAAGACCAGACCGGACCGGTCCGGACCGGTCTTTGAACAAACTGCATAAAACGCGCTAAACTGGGCGGTCCGACCGGTTCGACCTGTTTATACCTGTTTTTGATGTGAACTGCATAAACTGCTTGAAATGATCGGACCGGCCCGTTTAGATCGTTTTACGCGGTTTGTTCAAGGACCGGTCTGGACCGGTCTGGACCGGTCTTCTGGTAAACTAAAACGAACCGCATAAACTGCATAAACTGTTCGGTCTGCATAAACTGCATAAACTGCGTAAACCGGCGTAAAGTAGAAGTTTTGCTAGAATAAACTGCGCGAAACGGGAAGACCGGGCAGACCGGAAGACCGGACTTTATGAAATGCGTACCTGTAGCCAAAGGAATATAGATGAGGTAGGAGCCAAAGGCACAAACCTCTGGCACGTGTACACTGCACAAGAATGTTTGGAACTTGCGCTCCTGAATTTGTTCCTGAATGATTTTTTCGGTAGAGCTTCGGAGCTTAGGCGCCAAACTGAGGGGGCAGCTATCGGAGGCCTCCTCAGCGCACAAGACGCCGACCTCTGCTTGATGTTGCCTGAGTCCGAGGCCCGCTGGGGCAGCACATTCCCGCTCAGTTTGCGGCTGGCCCGTTTTCGCGATAACCTCATGTTTTTCTGCCCTCTGCAGTTTGTCCCGTATTGGACCCACCACCTTAAGAAATTCTTTACAGACCTGTACGAATTAGACCTTGATTTTGAACAGATGGGACGGTCCCTCACTTTCTTGGAGGTCCAGGTGCAGTGCGAGGGCCCGAATATCCGCTGGGGCTTCAAAAATAAAGTCCTGGCAGGCTACAGCTCACGGACAACCCGGCCATCTTGCGCTTCCTTGACCCCCACACCAGCACAGCCCGTGACGCTGTGCACGGCCTGGCAATAGCACTGTCAAAAAAGGCAGAAAGTATCACTATTGACCCGCCTTTCACTGAATCAAACTTCTCCCAGGTGGTATGGGAACTGAAACACCGCGGGTATCCCACGTCCTGGTGGGTGAGCCCTGTACGGAGAGCGTACCTCAGGTCCGATGCCATCACCCCTTGGGCAGAGTTAAAGGAAAATCCCAGGTGGCTGACCCCAGTGCCAGCGAAACATTGCATTCTGTGCCCCCACTACACCCCTTACCCTATCCCCCTTCCCCTGGACTGTGACAGCCGCGAGACCATCCGCAGACTGGCCACTGTTGGGGTCCCTATGATTCCCCTGAAGGACGCTGTCACACTGCCAGTCCACCACGTACCACCTGAAATGCAACATCACACACGCAAACACGACAAGCAAGCACCTACAGCCCGCCAACGGGTGCGACCGGCGCGCAGAAAGACGCGCAGGCTGACGCTGCGCAAACGCCCTGCGGAAAAGCGACGTCAGCCGGGCCCCCTGCCACCAGGGCCTAAGCGTAAGCGGCTGACCAGAACGTTGGGCAACCCCCCCCCCCCCCGGACCGGCAGCAGTCCACAGTGCCCTCGAAGCGACGCGGCAGACCGCCGCGTGCGGCCACAACCATACAGCCCCCAGTATCCCCCGAACCACTGAAGCAAACGCCCCCCCCCCCCCCTGCGCCCCAGACCCCGTGCCTCTACCTTCAGATGATCTGCCACACGCCCTAACCGACACTCACAGTGTATGCCCCAGCGTGAGCAGTTCCACTTCCTCCTTGCCCCAGTCCACCCTTGTCCCCATCGGTGTGACGGCGTCCCCGGAGCATACTGCGCTGGTGCAGTATTGGTGGCAGCAGGAAATCGAACCATACAAAGGGCTAATACTAGGCAACCACGAAGCGCGCCATCTGGACAGCCTGCCCGCTGACGATCTGTGGCTGTACCAAAAGTACAGGTACGATGTACACTACCACTACCAGCACACCACACCGCCCACCCACGCCATGTGGCAGCAGGGCATCTTGAGCATGGACTGCCCTCAAGCTATCGCGTGGCTGAATCTGCAGGCCATGACCACGCCCGACTCTGATTCCTCTGACGGCTAGTGGCTGCCCACCTGGCTGCCCTTCTGTGTTATATTTGTGTTGTACCTTGTGGGGGGCACCACAGTGCCCCCTTGAACTTAGACATAGGCATGAAATAATTGTAGCGCTTCTTCCAAAGAGACACGGGAACGAAACCCACTGTACATAGGCCCACATTGTGCCGGAGTGAACACCACCATGTTTTTTCCGCGCGGTATGCAACTATGCAGAGGTTGGATTTGACATGTCTTTTCCTTGACAAGCTTTCTTGTGTCCTGCTACCAATCCTCTGCCGCTCTTACTTCCTCTTTTGGGGATAGCGGCAGTAATCTGAGGGTACAAACATTACTCAGTATGTTTGTCTTTGGTGAGAAGGTAGTACCAATCTGCTCGCTTTGGTAAAAGTACAGTAAAAGTACGGTACAATACATTACAACGTGGCATAGTGCTTTCGGGGCAAACCATAGGTTAGTACATCATAGTACAGCTCCACAAAGCAAGGCAGGACACTTTGAATAACAACATTCTTTCCTCAAGGTGCGATGCATGCTAGATGGATGGGATGACGGCGGTTATGGCCCAGTGAGGGCCTACGGGTGCTCTAGGGTTGTGCCCCTCGTCCTGGAAGTCTGGTCATGTGTCAAACTGTGAGTGAATGGGTGTGGGTGTATTTCCAGTCCTTACTTCCTCTTTCGGGGATAGCGGCAGTAATCTGAGGGTACAAACATTACTCTGTATGCTCTAGCGAACCTAGGTGGCGGGACGGGCACAAGAGGCAAAAACAATCTTCAGATGGCCATTAACCTATGAAGAACCATGTCCGACAAATACGTTCCAAGCAACAGTGTTGTCTTAAGTACAAAGTAAAGTTCATAGATCCAGCTTTCATGTATCACCTCGTTACCAAAACAAGCAAAGCGCATACTACTTCCGTTGATTATTGATACAACCATGCAGGTCAAAGCATGAGGCAGAATCCAACAATCATTCGTGGAATACAAAGAGTCAGGAAAAAACCACAACGAGAAATCAAGGGCAAAAATCCATAAATGGCACTGTTAGGAGCCCCTGCCTGGGCAGGGGTAAGCTCAGGAGGCCAGGGGTCGCTTGCTAGCACGAGTACGTGCCGGCAGGACCAAATCAAGGTTGAAGCGAGTCAGCTCCCTGGCACCACATCGTGGGCGTTTGCGCGGTGGGGCGGCGGGGGGGGGAACGTACATGACGGCAGGGTGAAGGGGTACATAAGGAGCAGTGTAGGTGGCGATAAGATGAAGGAGCTCACACGGAATCAATTTATAGGAGACATGGGCAAAGACATAGAGTGTGCGACGCGACTGCACCTGAAAAACCTGGCGGGCGAGTATGAAAAGGGGCCCGTACACAGGGCTCAGATGAGGCAGGCTAGGGTCCTTGCGCGATGTGCGCTGGTGCCCCAGGAGCATGTCTGCGGCACAGAGCAGTGAATATCGGCACGTCAGTGCCAGCCGGTGTGCCTGCAGTGGGGTGAGAAATTGGCTCACACGATGCCACGGTGAGCCCCGTTGCAGGGGACTGAAAACCTGGGTCGCATCCTGGACCTTGCGCACTTGGTATCGCCCCCGGTGGGCTCGACGTACCTCCGGGGGTGGCGGTTTGGGGGGGGGGATCTGCGAATTTTCGGGATACGGCAGTGGGTCCGGGGCCGGGCTGTGTGAAAGTCTGCAGGGACATAAATGTCAGGGTCGCTGTACGCAGTCTGCAGAGTGACAAGGGGGAGGTGTGTGTGCATGTACGCTCGGAGGGTGCGCACATCAAATGTCCGCAGGGAGATCACGGGGAGGGGTTTGTCCGCATCCAAGAGGACAGTCTTGGGGGGTACAGTGGTTCGCCAGTGCAAGTGCATGCACCTTCAGGTCAACCCAGCGGATCGTGTTCAGTGATTTACGATATTGGCGGCGCAGTAAATCCTCCCACCAGGAGGTAGGGTACAGCAGAGACAATTCCCAGTATGAATGGGCAAAATTAGACTGGACCCATGCAGGGGAACTCGCAATCTGTAGTGGGATGCAGCGTTCTAGGGCGTGGTGCGGAACCCCTAGTTAGAGCGCAATTTCTGGAACACCCACCTACCCTCAATTTTGGGGCAAACCACCTAAAAAAATGGATTCAGCACCCTCAAAAACCCCCCATCCCCTTTCTTTCCCACATAACCCTCATCGTAGGGGTGGTTTTTTTGGGGGGGGTCAAACAGTTAGAGCACAGTTAGAACAGAGTTAGAACGCAGTTAGAGCACCTTGCTCTAACTAGTTATCGCGCTAGTTATCGCGCGATAACTCAGTTATCGCGCAGTTATCGCGGGTAGTTATCGCGCACCCCTCCTCCCTCCCTCACTAGGACAAACAACAGAAAACACTTGGCACAAAGCATGTATGGTCTTTTTTCATACAAAGTCATCAATGTCTGAGGCCTTGGCTGCCTCCAGTCCCAAAAGCCCTTGCTCCAGGGCGTTCATGGACATGCAATGGTGCATGTGGCGGAGGGACATACTTGGCCTCACCAAGGACCAACCCTTAAAACAATTTTTGAGCCTCCTCTTGTAAGGCCCATGCCGATACTCCGTTGGGATGGAGGAAAACTGAAAAATGTTCCTCCATTTCTCGGCAAAAAAGGTGGAATGTGCCAAGCACCAATGGATCCACCTGGTGGGGGACCAACCTGAGTCTCCCCACGCTTTTGAAAATTTTGTGGTCAACGCACGGTGGCGTTCCACTTGGGTTAGAGTGTACAACTCCCTCACCCTCCAAAGCTCATACAAACCCTCAATGCATTTCACCATGACATGCACAACAACCCATAACATAGCTCCCCCAGGGGTCCTCACTGTGGGGACATGCTCTTTGAGGCAATCCACAAATTGCCTTTGGAAGGGGGGGGAGGTTAGGAAAGCTTTGGTGCTGGTTAGATCGAAATCCTTTTCTGTGGCCCTCGAGGCCGAAGGGAGGCGTTCCCTAAGAGGGATGCCTGAGGTCTCATCCTTGAGGGCTTGCTTGAAGGCCTGCAAAGCTGCCAGAGCTTGGGCCTTACCAGGGGTACCAGGGGGGAGGGCCTGAAGGGTGGTCTCAATGCGCTTTGCAATGCCGTTTAGGATGCGGCATGCTGCATGTTGGTAGTCCCCCGGCCGCCTATCAGGGGTCACACTTCTCAAGAATGCCCCCCATCTTGAGGTCTCCACCCCCCTTTGCTCAACAATCCCATTGGGGTCTTTGCACAACCAACACTTAGACCCAGCCCCCCCCCATTGCTTGCATCCCCTTCCCATCCCCTGTCAAAATGACAGTGCAAGTCAAAAATTGGTTTGAAAGAGGACAACGTCCTCTTCCACATCCCTCACCTCTTGGTTGAGGTTGGCGGAGATGTCCAGGCTTCTCAAAAAAGCCTGTTCATCCCCACCATCCATGCAAAACCATGAGGCCCATAGCTTCACCTTTGAAGCATATTTTGCCCCCCCCCATACATTAACCCATACATCCGCACGGGTGGAGGATGCCTTCCACAAGGAAGTCGCATCAACTGAAATAACAACAATGGCAACGCCACTAGGGGGGGGTTTCCCGATAACTCGGGCCATAGATATTGCATTTTGCACAATTGATTGCAAAGGCACATGGGCAGCTGCCCTATTGCGGCCTGTGGTAGACTTTACAATGGTGGTTTGGGGAAAGTAGGGCATGATCCGTTGCCGAACGGTCCTTAGGTCCCGTTGTGTGCAACGGCGGGGCATTCGCAAAAGGGCCCGTTGGGAGAGATGCATGCTGCATGCCATGCGTAGCATGCTCAGGGCCTCATGCTCCTGAGCTGTTAATGCAAGATGGCCGCCAAGTGGGCCAGACAGGGCAGTGCACGCCCCACCACTTAAACACACTTCGCCTTTGGTGTTGGTGCCACACACGACGTCTGGGTCACCCAATAGAACTCGCACCAGCCGCTGAACCGCCTTCAAACGCCGCCGCCGGGCCTTGGGGCACTGCAGATCGGTGTAACGCCGCAGGTTGGCTGTGTTGAGAGCCCGCAGGGCCTCATTGACAGCACTGTCCATGAAGAATAAGAGGACCTGGGCGCGAAATGAGGGAGGGTTTTGAAGCAAGGGCCCAAAAAACACACGCGATAACCCACGCGATAACCCCCGCGATAACTAGGTTATCGCGCGATAACCCCCGCGATAACCCCCCGCGATAACTAGTTAGAGCGCCATAACCCCCCGCGATAACTAGTTAGAGCACCCAGTTAGAGCGCGATAACCCCCGCGATAACTAGTTAGAGCAGGGGTTAGTGCGCACTAACTGGTGGGGTTAGAGCAAGCGTTGGGCACCCTAAAACCTTCACAAACGTTGATTTTGCACCCAGGAAACCTTGGAGATGTCAACAATGTGCAGACACGGGGTACATGGCGCCACAAACGCAAATTCAAATCAGTCAAATGGACATGTTCCGGGCTAGTTGCCCCTCCTCAGAGTCCACAGAGTACAGTAATAGAAAGAGTGAACAATAATCGAATCACAAATTACACTAACTGGAGGGGTTAGAGGAAGCATTGGGCACCCTAAAACCCATGGACACCAGCTGCTGCCGCCACAAAGGCGTGCAGTGCAGAACCCCCCCCGCACTATGACAACTAGTTAAGAGCACCTAGTTAGAACGCGATAACCTAGCGCGATAACTAGTTAGAGCAGGGGTTAGAGCAGGGTGTTGTGGGAAGTTTTCACACCTGGTGACATGGACACATGCCTTGGCCCTCCTTCTTGGCGTCGTCCAGCACCAGGCCCAGCCTCCGCAGCCACACGAAGTCCGTGACGGCCGCATACTCCCCCACCTGCCGCCACTCCACCACCTGGGCCACCCCCTCCACCTCAGGGGCCACCCTTGCCACTCCCGCATACAACCCCCTCCTCACCACCAAAATGGTGCCCGCCGGCACCTTCATCCCAACATGCCCTTGCAAGGTGGGCCAGGGCAATGCCTCCCCATGGCACACCTTGGCCAAGGGGCACTGATCGGGGTGGCCTGCGACCGCCCCCGCCTCCTCATTAGTGAGGGGGGCAATCACCTCCCTCACAATCCCCCACCCCGACAACAAAAAATGCCCGGTGGTTGTTCCCACCGGGAGCAAGCACTGAGCAGATTGCTCAATGCTGACCCCATTGGGGTCCACCACCACCTCCTCCTCCTCCCCCCCCTCCACCTCCTCCCCCTCCTGGCATGGCACACAAAGGCCATCTTTGTGGGCGGTGCACAAAATCAGCCGATTGCATCCATAGCAATTGGCTACCACCTTCCCCCTACACCTAACCGCCCCATCACACTGGACTGTCCTGGCCACCCGGCCAGCAGGTGCCCCCAGCTGGGGCCTCTTAATGGACTGGGTCACGTGCAGGTTGGGGAATCGAAGATTCCCCCCTTGGGTAAGCTCAATGGCAAAAAATGCCATGAGGCGGGGGTGGGACACCCCCGTGGGGGAGGCCTTGGGAATCCCCGACCCCCGGTGTACATCAAGGGCATTAAAAAAAAAGGCAGTGCCCCTCTTGAATGGCACAGCCCTCTCCACCCAAGGGTCAGGGAACCCCGAACTGCTGGAGGGCACAAAAAGCAAATGTGACCCATCCTCCTCCTCATGATTATGGGTTAGCATAATAAGGCAATTGACAATCAATGTGCCTTCAGGAATGGTGTAGGGGGGGGCGTCGCGATGGAGGTGCTGGGGGGTGTGGTCATAGCTCGAAATTTCGGCCATGTCAAGGATGGTGCAGCTCCATCCAACCCCCCCCACCACAGTCTTCTTCGCCGTCTCAAGCACACGATCTGCCACCCTTTTGAGGTCTGGCAGATCATGGAGCTTGTGGGGGTTGTGCCTGTGGTGGTTGGCACCCCCATAGTTGCCATACAATGTACGGCGGGTCCCAGAATCTTGGGGCCTGCCGACAATGGGGGGGTTCTCATTGAAAATGGGTGCCTTCTCTGAGAGAGGCACCCTATCCAAATCATCCAAAAGACTTTGGAGCTGCACATCACTCAAAAAATCGTGCTCCGGGAGGTGGTTGACCACCAGCTTCCCCCCCACGGTGAGCACAAGGTCATTGGGGTCCCTATTAAAGGCCCCCAAGGGCTCGGCGGCAACCACCTCCTCCGCCTCCCCAATAAGGGGGGGTGTTGCCCCAAATGGAAAAAGAATCACCCCCTGCCCCGAAACAATGTTGGGAGTGGTGACCCCATACCACTCACGCTCCCACTCCCTTGTGGGGCAAAGGGAGTGCATGGGGAGCTTGTTTTCGGGGTCGTCAGTGCAGACCCGGCGGGTGTTGTGGGTGAGGGGTTGGGGGAACCAACCATCTGACTGCCCCTTCCCCTTACCCGGTCGGATCCTTACCTTCTGGACACTAATCATGAGGGGGTTGTGGGGCTTCTCCTTCCTCCCCCCAGCCCCCACCCCCCCCGCATCCTCCTCCTCCTCCTCCACTTCCTCCTCCTCCTCCTCCTGACCCACATAGAGGGTCGTCTTCGTCCCCGCACCCTTCTCGGCATGGGCGGTGACGGACTCCACCACGGCGTCCACATCGTCCGGATGAAGCTGGATCAAAAATCCAGCAACCCCTGGATTTACCTCTAGCAACTCGAAGATGTAGTTGCTGAGAACCAGGGGGTCTCGCTTGTCCGCCATGAAGGGGGACTTATGGACAAGGAGTCCAAAGTCCACACCATGTTCAAAGCGGGTCGCCACAGGGCGCCTCACATTGGCATCACCCATCGTAAACCCCTCAGGACCGCCAAGGCGACGGACCCCAAGGAGCTTTTGATAGTGCTCGCACCAAGCGTGGGCAGCAGCAAGGGCCATTATCAAAGAATATGAAAGCTTTGAGAGCTAAAGCGAAAAGGGGAAACATAAAATGAAGCGCGATAACCCACGCGATAACCCACGCGATAACTAGGTTATCGCGCGATAACCCCCGCGATAACCCCCGCGATAACTAGGTTATCGCGCGATAACCCACGCGATAACTAGTGCTCTAACCCCGTTCTAACCCCGCGATAACTAGTTAGAGCACACAAAGATCAAATCGCAAAAAGTGCAAAACGGGCAATATTGAGCAAACGAAACATGGAAGGCACATTGTTGCATCATGGTGCACCCATGTAACATGTGAAATTCCGGGTTCCCACCATATTAACAACACCCAAAATTGGGGGGGTTCCGCACAACGCCCTAGAACGCTGCATCCTAAGGGATTTCAGCGCCAGGGCGTGTGCCATGCCGCGCACAGTGTGGCAGGCCATTTCACCCCCTGGGTGTGGGTATCGTTTAATCTCTGGCTGCGTAGTCATGTGACCATGCAGCACCTTATTTTTCAGGCCGAACTGAATTTCACAGCCAACACACTCCACCTGTACCTCCAGGAACGTGAAGCTACGTCCTAGTTGTTCAACATCCAGGGTCATATGGTACAGGTCCTGGAGGAAGAGGGTGAGTTGGCGGGCTCAAAACTGGGCCTCAGGCAGCGGGCAGAAAAACATTATGTTATCGCGGAACCGCGCGACCTTGACACGCAGCGGTAAGGTGGAACCCCATGGCACGTCGGCTTCAGCCGCCATCAGGGTGATGTCAGCGTTCTGAGCCGACAGGTACCCCCCGATCGCGGCGCCTTCGCGCCGGCGGTTACACGTGTCACCCATGGAGAAAAAATAATTTAAGAAGAGATCTGCAAAAATAATTTCGCGGGCTGCCGTCATGGTAGAGGTTCGCCAGCAGTTCGTGCCTTTGAGGCCAATGGCATCAAGTTTTTCGTCTTTGGTGCGTGCGATGGAGAAGTGAACGTCTTTGGTGCCACGATGGAGGTCACGCATTTTCGCGTACCTGGCAGCCAGTTTCGGGTGTGCAGAAATGATACGGTCCCGCTTCAGGGAGGGAAACATGCGAGCCAGGTCTAGTTCACCCCCCCACAACGTGCTCCACAGTCAGTGGGGTAGTCGGCGTGCCTGCTCCCACTGATTTCTGTTTAAATGTACTGGTCGTGGAGGGTATACGCCATTTGCATTTCGCAGGGCGGGGCACGTGCAGGGTATCAGGCGGACCCTGTCCGCGGGCCTTCGCACGTGCGGACAGGTCGTTGTACCACACCACGGCTTGCCGGAAAGCATCGCCACGGAATGCGTCGTACAGATCCGCGCTACATGCACTAGGCGGGGTGAGGTACAGGGGGGGTAGGCGGAGTCCCCGAAGCCAGGGCAGTTATTGGTTCCGTTTGGTGCGCATGGCTGCGGGTGGCTGCACCTTATGGAATACGGGCAGCACACGGGAGAGGATGAAGTAATACAGGACCATCACCGCTTCGATTACCTCCGCAGAGGTTGCGGTATAGTGGTGACAGTACTCCGGTCGGTCGTTGTATGCCTTCAGGACGACACGGAGCCAAAAAGCGTAGCATACGACCACATAGCACAGGCCATTCTTATCTAAGGTGACCACCCTGTGGTGGGGAAAGTCCCGGCGGAACGCCCGGACATCACTAGTCGACGGGACGTCGCGCTGTTCACCACGACATGAGTCCTGTGCCAGGTACCGGTGAACGGTGGCAGCAAACTGCTTGAAGGGAAAGGGTCTACTCTTCGGGATCCGTTTACACAAGGTTTGCAAGTTGTGGCGCGCGCGTGTGTGCACCAGGTCACCTGGGCGTGTATATGCGTTGGCGCATGTCGTGAGTATGCGCGCATGCGATTCCCCAAACTTCTTGCGGAGCTCGTCCGGGAAGAATAGGAGCTGGCGTTGGCAGTGGCGAGCCTCAGCCGCAATTTCTCCGCATCCTATGGTTAGCATAACTTGGCATACCAAGAATACCTGGGAGTATACGGGTAAAAAAGGGGGTTTTGGGAGAAAGGGGTATGTGGCATGTACAGGTGGGTACGAATGTATAATGCACAATGCATGCATAGGTGGGTTGGGGAATAACTCTAGTTTGCCAATTGTGATGGTCAATGTTGTGTTTGAAACTACCCCATTTTGGGCTCTTGGGGTATACGGCCGTATACTCAAGGCTCCAATACCTCAGTATACGGCCGTATACTGTGGAGTATACGGCCGTATACTTGGAGTATACGGCCGTATACTGGGGGTATTTGTTTGCACCATGTGGTTGTTTCAAGTTGAAAAATTCCATTGTTGTGCCTTTTGTGCCCATCTTGTTGCATGCTTTGCCTTTGCCCAACAATTGCACACCACTTGAAACCAATCTAGGCTCATACTTCACTCAAGATTGCAATGTATGTCTCCATATGTGTCCATTCCAATCCATATTATGTTGCTTCTTGCTCTCCCAGGCCCTCTTTTTCTGCCACCATGACTGATGCGGGCACTCATGCCTTGTTGAAGAAGTGGGCCGATGCCGTAGCTCTCCGCACAGTGCACAGAGGTGTTTACAGCCCCGACAGCACACGCACCGTGTCTTGGCCTTCTCTTGAGAATTGTGCTTGGTCCACCTTGGACACCCCTGTGGCCCTGGTGAAGCTAACGCACCCCGGCGTTGCCCAACCCCACAGCCTCACTGACCCTTTGTTGTCGTTGTTTGACAACAACCCTAATCTGCAAGCTATTGTGTTGCAGCTCCATGATTCGGATGCCCGCGCTGTCGTGGAGCATATTAAAAAAAGCTGTGGGGGGCCCAATAGGGGGATGAGTTTGTATTTGAGGGAATGGGAGATGCAGGATGGCTCTCCGGGGATTCATGTCTCGGGGGACGTGGCCGCTGGCTGGCGCAAATGGGAGTGCAAGGCCCAGCAAGTGCAGCGGGGGCATTGGGAGGACACCGCCCCCCTCTACTCCCCCCACTCCCAATCGCCATGGTCCTGGCATGCCGATTTGGAGGGCCACACCCTCCCCACCTGGTCCAAGGGTACTGGGATGCACCCCTCTCTTTTCTTCCCCCTCACCACTACCCCCCTTTTTGGTGTTGAACACCATCGTGTCTCCATCCCCGTTGATGTCGTCGATCATCGTCATGTCGACGACCTCAAGGATTTCAAGGAATGGGGCCCTGCTTTCCAATCTGGCTTCATTTCTGTCAGTTGTATGGACAAGCTTCAGGATGAGTATGGGGAACTTAGGGCAGATGCGGGGCTCAATATTTATGGTGCTCCAAAGTTTTGGGGGGGAGCCTGTCCCCGGGGAGCACTCCCTCGCCCTCCAGGCCGAGTTGGCCTCGAGGGCGGGGAAACAGCTTGGGGGGAGGGGGCTGAAGCGGGCTCACGATGAGCCCGCTGAGCCAAGGGCCACCCCTGCACCCACCCCCACCCGGAAGGCCCCCAAGCCTTCCGGGTCTGCTGCTGCTGCTGTTGCTGTTGTCTCGGGGGGGCTTGAGGGGTTTGGGGGGGTGGGAGGGATTGAAGCAGCTGCCCGCCGTGGCACATGCGAGGCCCTGGGGGACCTCGATGTGCCCAGCACCGCTGACATTGTCAGCGGTGTTGTGGCGGGCTTGGGGAAGTCCCGGCTGAACATCTCCCGAGAGATCGGGGAGTTCAGCCGGACTTCCCTGACCTCCTTGAGGGAGGCCAATGCCTCCCTCAAGGAGGAGCTGAAGGTTGCCCATGCTGAGGGTGACGCCAAGGACAAGAGGATTGCGGACTTGGAGACCAAGTTGGCCGATGCCACCACAAGTGCCCATGACCGGCACCTCAAGGCCAAGGAGTTGGAGACGCAACTGCAAGCGGCCAAGGCCAACGAGGAGTGGGCGAGGTCCATTGTGGCCCATAGTGTCACACGGAGTGCACCCCCACCCCAAGGGTCTGGGAGTCAGGGCAGTGGGAGTCAGGGCAGTCAGGCCGCCTACCCAGCACGTGGCCTCCCCCCAAAGCCGCAATGACTACCCCCATCCAACCCCGCCCTTGCAGCTTTATGCCGAGAGTTGGTGTACCGCAAGGTGCACATCTTGGGTGTACAAGTGCACAATGTGCAGTTTGGGGCTACAGGGACACGCAGGCAGGGGAAGGATTGGCGCTGTGCTCGCTTGTGCAGCGGCAATGAAAGGCAAAGGGAGCTAATTTGCCTTTCAAATGCACATGCGCATGCGAATTTTCCAAGGTGGTTCCATTGGACCACCATTCAAGTGGTACAATGCGATACTTCACAAAGAATGCCGGGCCATCGCCATATGAGGGATCCTTCTCCGCTTTCCGCCATCTGCGTTGTCGGGGCGCACAGTGGTGGGGAGGTCTGTGTTGAAACAGGTGGAGTGCTCCATAGTCCCATGCAAGGGACCCCGATGCGGTTGGATGTACATGGAGGTGGTGTTGTGGATGCGAAGGCCTACAAGGGCTGGCCGGGTGTGGTTTTCAACTCCAAAGCCCACCACGGGCCTGCCCCATGGAGGGGGGAGCGCTATGCCATTTTTTTCTACAATGGGTTCAACACAGATTACCTCCCGGATGAGTCTGTTGATGAGTTATTGGCCTATGGCTTTCGTCCTTGGGGCCACTAGTGAGCACCGTATACTACCAGTATACGGCCGTATACCTCCGAGCATACGGCCGTATACCTGGAGGTATACGGCCGTATACTCGAAGTATATGGCGAAAGATTTGTGCTGAATCGTACATGCTGTGCGCCTGTTGCATGCGCCTGTGCGCACGGTTTCACTGGGCAACTGGCCCACATATGCCTGGCACATCTCTCCACAGCAATTATTGTAAGCAATATGTTTGCAAATGCCCATCAGAAGGAGAAGGGGCTTTGTTTGGAGAGCATTCAAGATTTTTGTGAGGGAATCAAACGCCGGCATTTGACCCCCTATGCAGTATGTGCTCTGCATCCACAAACGTCAACGCCAGCACCCTATTTTGTTTCACATGTTATGGCCCACCCTGTTTTTTTTACAATAGGATTGCGGGGAAAGAGGGCAACGGCAAAGACCTTTGTGGATGCAATCGGTAGCATCAGCATTGCTTGGTGACGATGTACTTTTGCGACCCCATGCCCAAGGCCTCATGATTATTTTAAAAGATGGGGAGGTGGATGTGGCCGACAAGGAGGCAATTAACCTACTCCGATGGATGCGGCGGCACCACCTTTCCATCCGGGCATTGAAGGGTTGCATGAGGACCACATGCACTTGGGACCATGTGATGGCAATGCGTAAGACCCTCACACCTTACCTGTCCAAGGGGAGGGTTCTGGAGGTGGCCACTAAAGGGGGTACCCGGACATGTGGGGTGGTGGAATTGCATGATATTGTCACCACCATGGTTGCGTGTGCCCATGCCGAAGACAGCATTCGGAAGTATGAGGAGAATACATATTTGGCTGTTGTAATCTGTTCTGATGCCACTGTTTTTCATAATGCCAGTGCCACACGTTGTGACGTGTTTGTGGACTGTTTATGGGAGGATAGGGGGGCACACCATGATGGTCAGGCATGGGCCTCATGGTGGGTTTTTGATGGGGGGGACGATATGGCCCATCTGCAAAGGATGGATGCCGTGGGGAAATTGGATGACCAAGTCAAAAAACTTGAAGCCGAGGGCGGCATAGAAATTGGGGGTACTCCCAAAAAATTATTGTGTTTTAAAAGTTGGGATGGGAAAGTCATGATGTCGGGTTCGTGTGGGAAATGTTGGAATTGCAATCTCAAGTATGACCAATTTCAAGCCCATTTGTTTGCAATTGCAGATTTTCCAGTGCTTCCTCGCATTGGGTCCCTTATGTCTTGCATCCCTCCTGTCCGCAGTGTTGGAGATGTGGCACATTGTTGTGCAAGGGTGGGGACAGGCATTGGGAAACGTCTCAAGGACAGCGCCCGCACATGGGGTTCACCAGGAGCTCTAAGGGCCGTGTCCCATTTCATTTCTAACCTCCGGCAAGAAGCAAAGCACATCCCTGTGGCTGAGAGAGTGATGCGTGCTCCCTCGAAAGAGAAGGAACACACTCTCGACATTAACGCCTCCGTGTTTTTTTCGAAACACCTGAGTTGCACGCCGAGTTGGTGCGCATTGTTGCAATGTATTGTACCCATGTTGTGAAGTGGGAGGGCAACAGGTGGCTCAAAACCAGTGCCGTCCTGCACCTCATGTTGCAGGCTTGTTACTATATGCAAAAGATTTGGCGCCATGTGGGTCCTGTTCCCATGGATCAACGCCAACGTTATGCATCCATGGTTACACAATTCACCAAGGCATGGGGGGCATTGGGGTGGAGTGTTCCGGTTTGGGTGCATTGGGTGGTGTGCCACAGTGGGGCACACCTCCAAAGGTGGGGGAATTTTATTAAGTTTTCCTCCATTCCCACGGAATGGAGGAACAAAAGTTTTAAAATGGACATCCGCCATTGTTTTCAAGGGTGGAAGTTGAGCAAGCCTTATGTCACCCGATGGGGACTAAGGCATGCTCTGCACCTGGATGCCCTTGATTGGGGCATCCGGTTGTGGTTTGGGGAAAAGGGTTTGGGTAGAGAGGGGATCAAGTTTGGCATGCAACGCATGCGGAAGAAGCATCGTGCACCAAAGCACATGTAGGTATATATCATGTGATGTGCAATATGCGTAAGTGTGTATATTAGGTATATATAACATGGGGAAGTGGATCACATTTGACATTTCGGATGGGACATCAAACAAGGTTGCTTCTTGTGGTCTTCTGCTTTGCTCATATGGTGCTCTTTTGTGTGTACAATGTGTTTGGGGATTGCAGGGTCATGAGGAAATGCAAGGGGGAGGGGTAGGTGATGAGAATGGTGGCATGGGTGGAAGGTAGAAAGTCCCCGTATACTCCAAGTATACGGCCGTATACTTCTGAGTATACGGCCGTATACTCCGAAGTATACGGCAAGAATACTTCTCCAATACTTCGAGTATACTGACAAATACCTCAAAAAGTGTAGATTGCCACACACGGGTGTGGGTGTATGGAATTGGCTTTCCGGTTTTTTGACCCCCCCCCCCTATTTTCAGGGTGCTAAACTCATTTTTTTATATCCCATGGGCACACGGAACGACTAGGTACATGTGCCAAAATGGCTGTTTTGGGGGGGTATTCTTGGTATGCCAGGTTATGCTCACCATACCGCAGCACTGCGTGTCGCGCAGGGTATTGATCATGTCACTGATGGACAAGTCAATGGTCGCAGGGATGAGGGTACCGCCGAGTTTACACACCGGGTTTGGTACAACACGCAGCATGGACGCGAGATATACCTGCACAAGACGGGGCAGTCGTGTTCCCTTCAAAAGGAGGCAAAATGCTTTTTTGCCACGTGAACACGGACGGTGGCTCTGGGTGGGCAATGGCAGTGCCAGTGTGTAGGGTAAATGGATCCCCGTATGCCGAGCGACATAGGGGATAAGTTTGTGCTGCAGTGGCACAAAGTCCTGCCTAGGCAGGGCCTTTCTGGCTGCAGTCAGGATACGTATGGCATCGCCGGGGTGAATGGCCAGCCGCTTCAGGGTGGGGAGTCGGAGCCGGCGGTCTGGACTGACTAGTTCGGAGTGAGCTAATTTCTTCATCATGTCACCTCTGACCAGGAACCGGTAATAATTCTTTTTGCGGACGCGGCGATCATTGAGGTTCGGCACCTCACTTCTGATGAAGTGAGTCTCAAGGGCATCCAGGGCGAGACGTGTCGACCGACGGACAGGGACCACGACAAAATTTTCTACACCCAGGGCATGCATGACTTGCAACAGGGTAGGCCCTTTCAATTTACCCTTGTATAGTGTGCGCCATGACCTCACTGACGCCATTTCCCCTTGAAACCTGTCAATGACACTGCGGGCCTCCCGGATGGCTCCCGTTTGGCCCCAATAAATTCTACCGTCAAGGGGATTCCAAATAGCATACA
Organism: Eutreptiella sp. 'Long Island Sound 2002'; assembly: GCA_964036045.1. Taxonomy (NCBI): domain Eukaryota; phylum Euglenozoa; class Euglenophyceae; order Eutreptiales; family Eutreptiaceae; genus Eutreptiella; species Eutreptiella sp. 'Long Island Sound 2002'. The sequence goes on from OZ038391.1 coordinate 23,973,987, forward strand.
ACCACTGTCCGGGGACAGTGAGGTCATCTACGTACCTCCAATCAATAAGCACGCACAGCCTGCGACGCCATCGCTGTGGCGCCAGAGGGAGGACGGCGTTGCACCGCCTATACGAGCGCACAAGGTCAGGCCAAGATAGCTGTGGCTGGCGCATAATCTCTCGTCGGATTTGCAGTTCACGGTTCCAAACACGCCAGAAGACCGATTTTCCGCAGGGCTCCGCGGCAATGGAAATCGGGGGTACACAGGGTGTGGCACGTGTAATCGTAGCATGGCATTTCATATTAGGGACATGGGACAACTTCAGATGCGAAGGTAGCGAGTGTGGGCGCATGCGCATATGTGTGAGTGTGGGGTGCAGGTGCGCGGTACACAGTGCCTGGGACAGTGGCCAGGCACTCGTAGCAGTGTCATTTTGTAGCACAACCAGTGTGACGTCGTGGGGCGAGGCACGCGGACGACCCTCGGCCACAACCGTGTGTATCAAAGGCAGCGTGTGCAGATCCCGTGTCGTATGATACACGTATGTTGGTATAAGGAGCACAAGCCGTATGGGTGACGCTGCGCCGAAAAACACGGCGTCACGGGCAGAGGCAAGCAGTCGAGGGAAATCATCGCCCAGTGTCTAGTCGTGGGGGACGTAAGCGGCACATAGGTACCCGAACTCTGTGAGCAGGGAGCAGCAGTTCCCATGGGTAAACGTGCTCATGGCACCAAAATGCGCCTGCATAGGCAGGGGTGAGTGCATCAGCGGGGGCACATAGAAGTCCATCGTGCACCCAAACGTGACGCGTATCCCCTGCAGCAATTTTTTCCGGTGTCTAGGGAGGAAGGATGGCGTAGGTGCGCGGTAATGCGACCGCGTCGGGGGCCCAGTGACAAACAGTGAGCATGGAGACGTGTGGTTATCGTGAGGGAAACACCTGCACAGAGCACGTAGGAAAGCGATGCACTTGGCATGCGTGACGTGTGTCCATACAATTTTCTGCGCCGTCCGCATGTGGCGCTCCCATAAATTTCCGAGGAAAGGGTAGCGGTACAGTACCCGAGCCCAGTACACAACGAGGGGGTTGTGTGCAGGGTATTCAGACCCCAGGTCAAAGGTACGTGTGTACGCGTAGGTGGTACGCCGCATATCGTTCAGGCAGTCCTGCAGATGCCTGACATGCATCTACAACTCAGATTTCCGTTTTTGCAGCTCAGAAAAAACATCCATGCCGGTTACCTGAAGCAGTGGGTTCTTAGCACGTACAGTTTTCAGGGCATGCAGGACCGCCTGTGTGTCCGTAGGTGGCTGTGCGACAGGAAAGAATGCATGCCAGAATGGGCATGACCACAGGCACGTAGGTACATACCACAAACTGAAAAAAGCGTGCTGAGAATAGGTAGTGCATGGGACATGTTGAGTGATGCGTGTGGTAGCGCATGCACAGCGCAGATCCAGCAGGGTGGGCAGTCGCTGGCGGATACCCGTAGCCCGCCCTGCCTAAGCGTTAAGGGCATTCAGCCCTGCCTGGTACTTGGTAGCGTCGTCGTCGGTGAACAGCTGGCGCACCAACGTCATCGTCCCGAATTCAGGGCATGGAGCCCCGTGTTGGTCCATGGGGACGACGGCAACATATGGCTGGCCATCAGCGCCTGTGACATGCGCGGTGTCAACACGTACCATGGTGATGGCTTTAGTTTCGGATCCGATGATGGAGCATCGCAGTGGCAGATTGGAGAGGTCCGGGCAAGCAAGTCCATCCGGACGTGAAAGGAACGGGCTCGCCGCGGTGCTGGTGGCCGGCCGTTTGGACGGCGGTGTTTCCGGGTCCGCGCGTTCCACGCGGTCGGCACGTGCGGCTTCGTCTTGGCGGCGAGCATCGTTTAATTGCTTGACGATGTCGTTGGCCATGGAGCCGATACGAGAGTCCAGGTGATCGATCTTGGAGTTCAGGCCGGTGATGTCCTTTTCAATTTTCTGGAACCGCGTTTCCGTACGGTCCGTGATGTCCACATCCATGCCCAAGGTGTCCGGCGGCGTATCTGAAGTGGATGGCGCAGCCGGGGCGGTCGGTGTCGTGGGTGCCGGCGCTAGCGTGAGGCCGGCAGGTCCCAAGTTCAGGCCGCTGACGACGGCAGTCGGGGCATCACCCAGGTAGTCCACAGTGATCGGCTTGTCCCCGTCGCGGAGGGTCTTCAGTCGGTCATGTGTGGCCCGTTGCGTGGCGGCGTCGGTGAGGCCAAATACAAGTACTCTCCCTTCCGTGTACACGCGGGTGAGGCCGGTAACGTTCGCACGTACCCAATCCATGTCCGTGGTGGTGGTGTCTCTCGGAAACGTGAGCTTGATACCGTGCTGGCAGTTCAGGAGGCGGATGCGATGCGCGGCGTCGGGGAGGCATTCCGCCAAAAGTTTGCGTACTTCCATGTGCCAGCCCTGAGGCGTCGCGGAGCCCGCATATGGCGGTGGGGTTGGTGGTGGGGGTGGGGCGTTTCCGTTCATACCGAGCGGTCCGCGGCCGCGCTTGCGGCATTCATGTGGGTGATGGGCGCCCCATGCTTCATGGTAGGGGCACCAGATCTGCGGCTTTCCCGAGTTCCATTGGCCAGCGGTTTGCGATTGAGGCTGGGGCGGTGTCATGTGGAGAGTGGATGCGCCGGGCGATCCATTCGACTTCTGGGAAGGGCACTGGAATGACATATGCCCAAATCCTCCGCACCGATGGCATTGAACGTTTGCAGACATGGCGAAGTCGCTGTGGTAAAGGGGTCGAGTGTCCGTGTGGTCGCAGGCCAAATGATAGACGATGTGAGGGCAAGTGGTAGACGGTGTCTGAATTAACAGCAAAGTTGATGGGGCCGTGATCAAGGCCCTGCTCGCTGTCAGTGAACTCTAGCGAAGCTAGGTGGCGTGACGGGCACAAGAGGCAGAAACAATCTTCAGATGGCCATTAACCTATGAAGAACCATGTCCGACAAATACGTTCCAAGCAACGGTGTTGTCTTAAGTACAAAGTAACGTTCATAGATCCGGCTTTCATGTATCACATCGGTACCAAAACAAGCAAAGCGCATACTACTTCCGTTGATTATTGATACAACCATGCAGGTCAAAGCATGAGGCAGAATCCAACAATCATTCGTGGAATACAAAGAGTCAGGAAAAAACCACAACGAGAAATCAAGGGCAAAAATCCATAAATGGCACTGTTAGTTTGTCTTTGTTGGGAACGTAGTACCAATCTGCTTGCTTTGGTAAAAGTACTTCAGAAGTACGGTGCTGTACATTACAACATGGCATAGTGCTTTCGGGGCAAGCTATAGGTGAGTACATCATAGTACAACTCCACAAAGCAAGGCAGGACACTTTGAATAACAGCATTGCGTGTGATTCGCATGTTTACACGTCACACTTGTTGCAGGTCAAGTGCTTTTTGACAAGTGCTCTTGTGCTTTGCGATTCTGCATTGCAATTAACGTGCGATGCGTGTTAGACGTATGGGATGACGGCGGTTATAGCCTAGTGAGGGCCTACGGGTGCTCTAGGGCTGTGCCCCTCATCCTTGAAGTTTGGTCGTGCTGAGTGAATGGGTGTGGGCGTACTTCGAGTCCATACCCGTGGGTACAAGCGTGCGCACAAGACCAGGGTTAAGCGTGCGCAAGCGTGCGCAGTGTCGGGTGGTAAGTGTGCGTAAGTGCGCCATCCCCCCGTCCAAGCGTGCGCAAGCGTGCACATTTTTTTTTGACTGGAAAGCCCCTTAAGTGCCTTTTCGGCACACAGTGCTCTTTAACAAAAATTCCACCAGCACCAATTATTTTTCTGCAGAGAACCTGTGCATGACTATACAAGAGGTCCACCTCTGTGTCCCCGAGCCCAAGCGTACACAAGCGTGTGGAGTGTTGGGGTGTAAGCGTGCGTAAGCGTGCATAGCCATGGCAAGCAAGCGTGCACAAGCGTACCCGCAAGCTTCTAACCACAGGTCTGGTTACAAGGACTTCTTGTGGCTTCGCGAAGTTTTGATTCGAGAAAACGATGGCGTCATCATCCCGCCTCCACCCCCGAAGCATTTACCGGTTGAAAAAGCATTCCGATTGTCATGTGGTTTATGAGCGTTTTGTGATGTGGATCACTCTATATTGGTTGCGGTCAGGAAGAATGTTTGGGACCTGAATTATTCACCAAGATTCATCCCTAACCCCAACCAATGTGTCTCGAAAAAGGCTCATTTACCTCGTGGAAGTGAAACGGAGGCCCGAAGCCATGCCGACGGGTTGTTCTATGGAATGGCGAGTGCATTGCGCGCGGCTGGCTTGAGTACTTCGGAGGTTTGGGTGTGTGTGCCCAATAATGTCCACAGGCCATTGACACGGACGTGTCCAATTTGCTAAAGATGCCCACTGAAAATTTCGCAGGGCCCCGTTGCCCTTCGCGAGCAGTGCACAGTGCGTAGTGTGTGCACTGTCGCCGTACGCAGTATGCGCTCCGAAGTGCAGAGCGTGTCGTGTTGTATTGCGCAAAGTGCGCGGGGCATAGAGTGCCGAGTGCCAGTGCCCGCTGTCTGGGGTGTAGTCTGCGGTGCGCAGTGTCCGCCGTGCATCGTGCACATTTTGCGGCGCACGATCGTGTGCAGGGTGAGGCGTGCAGGGTGTACCGTGTGCCACGTCCTCTTCCCCACCCCCTCGGTCCTCATGCCCAGTCCTGATGGGGTCATCAGGGCACGTCTCATGCCAAAACGCGCACCTACTCGACACTCGGTAATCACTTCTGTTTTACCTCCAACGCTTTGGTTTGGGGCCGCGTGGTTTTGCATTCGTTGCTGAGGGTTTCCCTGGCATCCTTCACTCGATATTTTCAAGAAAAGGGGGCACCTCCCCTGCGGTGCTGAACGTGGGCCCTTCGTGCCAACGCACCGAAGAACTCTGAACTGCGGCTGCAACACATCGGTGTACCCTGACCATCAAATGTTGGCAATCGGCGTCATGCCAGCAGGTGCTGTGCATGCCCCCTCCACTGCAGTGGGCATGGAAGCAGAACAACGCTTGCAGCGAGAGATCCACGGGTTGCAAGAGAAGCTCGGCCGCATGGAGGAGCAGGGCACCTAGGCCTCACGCACACAGAACCACAGCGAGGCAGGCTATGGACGGCCTGTGGACAGAGGCGTGTGCACGGCAAAAACAGTCAAACGACCCCGGCAACAACCAGCACAACCTCAATACGCCAACTACTGGGCACCACTGACGCGCAAACGGCAGACCCGCGTGAAGAACACTGCCAACACCCTCCTGCAGGAGATGGATCCTTTACGAGGGGACATCTGGTAGTGCCTTGTGCCCGGCGCCGTGTCCTCCTCTGTGCCCTCTGCGCGTGTGCGCAGGGCTGTGTGGGCGTCCTACCCCGTGCCCATGCTCTACCCCCGTTCCCCGTGCGTGAACCCCATGTCCCAAACCGCACCACAACCGTACGTGCGCTCTGTGTGTAAAGAATGTCTCCACAGCGGAACATCTTTCCCAGGCTTGTTGCCGTTACCCCCCCACCCCACCCCCCCGAGCAATAACCGTGCGACCCATGTTGTCTATCTTCACCCCCACCCTCCAGGGGGGCAGGGGGGGGGGGGGGCTGCACGGTCCAGGGAGGATGCGCACTGAGGCGGAGTGTTCCCAAGTGCCACTTGGCCTTCAATTTCGCGATTTCGGGTTCTGGCAACAAAATTGTGGCGCGTCCTGCTGGCGCCTGCCCTGCACGCGCACCGTGCCGCCGCCCCCTTACAGCCCCCTTACATTGATAATCCCTCCGATCGCCGTCCGTTGCCCTTCAGCCGCCGTCTGATCCCACCCGTCACCCGTTGCGGCCCATTTAGGGTCTGCAGCGGATGGCACACGGCAGTGGAAGCCCCCCTCCCTCCCCCTCCCCCTGTGGTGGCCGTAGGCTGAGGGTGTGGGGGGGGGGGGGGGGGGCTGCACACCAACCACTGGGCTCCGCGAACGCGGACACGACACCAGAGCACCGGCCGCAGTGGCCGATAGAACGCAGCGACCCGACGCAACATGCGAAGGGACGAACGCAAGACACGAGACAGGGACACACACAGCAACAGGAGCGAAAGTGAGGGATTAATGGACGCAATGATCCAGTGGAATAAGGGGCAAATACACCGGGGAGCATTTATTCCCGGCCTGTAGCTCGACGGACAAGCACCTGTACACGCACGGTGAGAACACGAGTTCGAACCCCGATAGCGGAAGTGGAAGATACCACCACGTCGGAATAAGCGCCTGATATCGCGCTAAGGACCTATGGCGACACTCGAGGACCTGGACCGTGACATGCGATACGATGGGGACAAGGCCCTACAGATACCTTGGACGCAAGACACGAGACAGGGACACACACAGCAACAGGAGGGAGTAATGGACGCAATGATCTGGTGGAATAAGGGGCAAATACACCGGGGAGCATTTATTAGTGGCCTCTAGCTCGACGGACAAGCACCTATACACGCACGGTGAGAACACGGGTTCGAACCCCGATAGCGGAAGTGGAAGATAACGGGTGACTGTCCAGGGCCCCGTAAAGAAACAACAACGCGACAGAATGTCACACGGGGGGTGTGAGGGGAAGGGCGGGCTGTGTCCGATGTTTTTGGTGCCGAAATGCCGCCGAAATGCAGGAGCGACGGTTGTCCTCTTCGATTTGCTCTTGAAACGGGGGCGCCAGGCTCTTGGTCCCTTGACCCATTTCGACAAGGGCCCAATTGGGACGGTTCAATAGAGGTGGAGGAGAGGGAAGCCCCTGCAACGGGCACCACTTTTCATGGGGCCAGCCATGCCCCCCCCGGAAGGCGTTGTATGTCAGGTCTGCCACTCGCTGTTCCACTGAGTGAACTGGCAGGACCACGGACAAGTCCGTCGCCAAGGCCCATGCCCCCAGACCCTGCCTTATGTCAGGGGGACACCGGTGTACACGGGGTGCGGGCAGGGATGCATTGGAAGCCCCCCCCCCCCCCCTCCAGAGTAGCCAGCCTATGCCCAGCCATTGTCTTCCTCGCCAAGTGCCAGCCTCATTGGCATTTGTAACCAACAGTAACCGCCCCCAACCGCTTTGGCAACCTCCTCCAACCCCGGTACAACCGCAGGCACCACTTTTCAATTGAAAGCTGAGGGATACATGTCCGGCCGGCCGGCAAACAGTGCGGACGGCATCCGTTGCCGACCACACCTTTTGTGCAGGAACTGGTTCACTCGTGGGCACATTGTTTCTGTTGCATCCGGCACCCTCCAGGGGCCCTCCATGAAGTGGGGGGGGGGAGGGGGGCGTCACGCACACGGAAACACAGAGAGGCAGGTTATGGACGGCCTGTGGACAGAGGCGTGTGCACGGCAAAAACAGTCAAACGACCCCCACAACGACCAGCACAACCCCCAATACGCCAACGACTGGGCGCCGCTGACGCGCCAACGGCACACCATGCCACATCCAGCACAGCCCCGGCACACCAACCACTGGGCAAACACAGAAACGACACCAGCAAGAGCACCGGCCGCAGCGGCCAACAGAACACAGCGACCCGACGCAACATGCGAAGGGAAGACCGGGTGACTGTCCAGGGCCCCTGCAACCCGACGGAATGTCACACGGGGGGGGGGGGGGGCAGCCCCCCCCCCTCCCAGATCAGGGGGTCGGGGGTGGCAGATGCTTGTCCTCCAAGGGGCCCAGGCAGAGAGATCCTTCGCAGGGCATCCTCCCCCTAAGGCCCTCCTTTGCACCGTGCAGATCATCTTGCGGAGGTGCTCTCCTGCTTTGTCGCCCTCGCGGTCCGCCACCACCGCCGCGCCCTCAACGCCCGGGATCTGAAGAGCAGCGAGGGTCTGTGGGAGGGCCCGTAGACGCCGGGCGGACACCGCCTTCCCCGGAGCCTTGGAGCCTTGCAGCAGTGAAATGGCCGTCGCGCTCTTCCGTAGAGGCTCGGCCAACCGGTCGGCGCGGCACGTGAGCGTTGGCGCGAAGAGGCACCACCCCTTCCCGGAGGGAATGGTGGCGCGCCGGGCATCGCTTCCCCCCATCTTCCCCCTGTTCTCCCCCCCCCCCCCCGCGCCTGCAAACGCTGCAGCATCCGGATGCCCACGGGGCCTCAGCTGCACACCAGACGACAATCCGGATCCCTCTGACCCGGGGGACGTTGCAGCCGTGCTCCGCCACAACACCGGCGTCAAGGGTGCCAATCGGAGCTTCTACAGCCACCAAAGTGGGATCGCTGTGCCCGTTCGCGCAGAGCTCGACGCTGGCACATCCTCGTGGGGGGCTCCCTATGGGCCTCCCTTTGTTCGCGCCCATTGTAGGCACCACAGCATGTGTCCGGTGCACAGCATCGTGCACTACGCGCGTTCCAGGGGCGACCTTGTGTCGTTTGTGCTTACGGTCCCTGGGCTCGAGGAGGGAGTACTGTTGGGGGGTCAAGCATCGGGATGATGCAGGGCCGGAACATGGATTTGGCTGCCGGGCGTGTGCCGCGCGTGCGCCGGGCAAACGTTCCCTGCAGACCCCTGGCCCTGACCTGCCCTCTTGATGGCCAGCCACTCGTCAGACGATGGGCTATGCGATGCATCGTTGGCTACGGCAGTCGCCGGCTTCTCTAATCCTCCAGCCCTGAACCGCCTTCTTCAGCGCCAAGCGGTTCTTCGCTACCCCCAGCGGCCCCCACATTGTTCCGGTTCGCCGCTGCAGCACCCAACCCACCTGAAGCGGCAGCCTGCGTGGGCCAACCCCCCCACCCCCACTCAAGAGCCTGCCCGATGGTGCAGACGCAATCCGCTCCATTTGCAAACGGTGTCCGCAAAGCATGCGTCGGGGGTTCGATCCCCAGCTCCGTGGAATATGATCTGGGGCTACGGCGGTATGCGAGCTGACCGCGGCCTCCTCCTCCTACGCCCCTCAAGCGCCCCGACCCGCGGAGCTTCTGTAGATAAAACCAGACCCGTGTCGCGTGCGCTGGTCTGTCCGCGCGGCATCGATCCTGCTACCCCCGCCCCTCCCTTTCCGCCACGACCCCCTGTGGTCCGACCTGCAACGGCGGGAGGGGGAGGCGAGTCCGTGCCGGACGAGGTGAGTGAGTGTTTGGGTCCCTCTGCGGTACATGTGCGTTGGCATGGGCCTCGTCCGTGTGCATTTGTATGCGCGTGCGCGCGCGTGTACGTGCGCAGGTGCGTGGTGCTGCCCATTGGCGTGCGTGTAGGCACTGATGGCTGTTTCCCATTCGGTACACCCTGACGCCACAGTGTTCCAGCATCGGAAAATGCTTTCTATCGGGCAGGTCGCCGATTGGAAGTGGGTTGTGCTGGGGCTGGCAACTGGTTCGGCGCTGTGTTTGAAGCTGCGCGGAACACCGCGGGGGTCGCGTGTGCTGCGTGCGCGCGTGTGCCCTCGCGGCGGTGCATGTGCGGTGTCCTGATCCGTGGGGGCATAGACGCCATGGTCTGGGCACGGGCTCTGTGGCATTGCCTGCGGTGTGTGCACGCCCAGTCTTGTGAAAGCGCCGGTTGCCCATCCCACAAGGGCAAGGGGGGGGGGTATGGGTATCGTAGGGGGTGCGTTCCACTGGCCTGCGGTGCTTCTAGTGGCCCTTGCCAACCCTGTCCCTCTTCCCCCCCTCAGTTCACCCTTTGCCCACCTTCTAACGGCCCGTTGTCCGCTCCCCGTGCCACCCACCCCATGGCCAATCCACAGCGACTCTGTCATCCCAAGTGGCACTCTCAACGTCCAGAAGACACCGAATCACTCTAGTGTGTACGACCAGCACATGTCGGTCTCACGGCGGGACGGTGTTTGTTGTCGCTGGGCTCTGAGATTCGCGTGTCATCCGGCATTTTATCATGAAACGGACTGAAACACCCAAGCACCGGAAGAGAGACCGTTTGCCATGCGTCGCAGACCTTTCCACTGCAGCACAACACACGCCCCGCCGCATGTGCAAGTTTGTCCCAACGCGGCGACCCTGTGCCACCGTCATGTTCGGGACCATGTTTCGAGCACATGGTTCTGACGCCGCTTGGTGGCTGACAGAGAGGGTTTTGACTGGTGCTTTTTGTCACGGTGTACGCATGACTGCGCTTGTCCCTTGCAACCCCTCTGTGGAACAGTGTCGTGCCAGTCTGCATTCCTGATCCCGTCTAAAGAAGTTGGAGATCGTTGCACGTGCCCAGCGGTACCACGGCATTGGCAAAGCACAGTGACCCCGCGAGACCGCCGTTTTGGGGTGTTTTGCGTGTGTTTGCGCAAGCGTGGCTGGAGTAGATATGGATGAAGAATGCTCCACCCCTTGCGCCCAGGGTGAACTTCTGGAGCCTGTTCTTTGGGATGGGGCAATTTTGACGAGAGAGAGAGAGAGAGAGAGAGAGAGAGAGAGAGAGAGAGGGAGGGAGAGAGAGAGAGAGAGAGAGAGAGAGAGAGAGAGAGAGAGAGAGGAATTGTGGTGCATTAGCATCCACTTTTTTTTCTGTCAAATTTCTCCCGGGCCAAAAGATCCGATTGTCAGTGATCAAAAGCAGGCAGATCCAAGGGTATGGACACCATCGCTTTGCTGTGGTGTCCAGTTGGCGTCGATGGTGTGGGTGTGGTACTCCACTGCCGGTTGAGAGTGTCCTGAGCCATGCGCAATGTTACCCTGGACCTTCGGTTTGTTGCAAGTGTTGGTCAAAGTATGTCTTGAAGGTTAGTCTACCAAAGGATCTGCCTGCACCTTTGCGTAGCTCACCTTGATCAAGCGTCCGCCCCCCCTTTCTTGCTCCTCACAAGAATCACAAGGCGGGGTTGGGTATGCAGGATTTGGGGTCTGGTGGTTTGGGGGGGGGGGGGGGGTGAGAGGAATGTGCACTACCCTGTCCCTATCACTGAGCGTCAGTCAATTACCAGGGCAGAGCTCAAAGCAGCTCTGAGGGTGCTGCAGAAAAAGTGCCTGGGAAACCCATTACAGTTGGTGACAGACTTGGAACTTGTGCACGTTGGACTCAAAGAGAAGTGTGAAAAGTGGTGTAGACACAAGTGGGTGGGGTCGCAGGGCACACTTGCACATGCAGATTTGTGGTAGGAAATGTGGAGCCAGTGGCTCTAGCTGGGAGACAATGTCTCCATACAATGGGTACCATCGCATGTGAGTGGAAGGCAATGAATGAGCCGACCAACGAGCAGCAAAGGGGGTAGTAGTACACAAAACTGTTGCAGACATTTGTGCAGAGCTTGGGCTGCAAGAAATGTCAGACACCCCCCCCCCCTTGCAATAGCTACGCAACAGTACGGAATTAATACGGTCCCTACGCCTACTGTAGCATAGACAAAGGCGTGGCTTGCGCGTGACACATACAACTACCGACACACACGTGCATCTTCAAAGTCATCTTCAAGTGGTGAGCATGTGCAGTTGTTCTGCATGGTGTATGATCGCAAGAAAGGTTTCCAAGCCGAACATTTGTAGGCTTCTCATGCCTCATAGCTTGTAGGAACATGGGTGCAAACCTAAAATTTCATGTTTCCAAAAACTTCTTGTGTTTACATGCCTTTGGGAACGTGCGCAGAGGTTAAGGTGTGCACATACCATGCACTCCTTTGCCCGAGGTTTAGGGCTGGTTTGGGCTTGGGCAACTTCAAGTTCTTTGGAATGACATTGCCTTGCATGTGGTCTCTTGTAAAGTACAACTTCCCATCAAAGACATGGGCCGTTCCCCACACACCCCAGGCAGCCTTAGCCCAATAGCTTCATCGGGGTTAAAGAGAAGATTGCATGATGCGCCGGTGCAAGAAAGGGGGATATATTGCAGAAGTATCCCCAAAACCAGAGCAATGTGGGTTCAAGTGGGCAGACACCCACAACAAATGTGTCCATGACCCTATGTAACTGGCAAATTTGTCACCTAACCCATGTCTCATGTGGCTGCGCTACATTTGGTACCAAATTCAAATTCGGTACTAAATTAATACCGTCCCTACGCCTACTGTAGCTTTGATAAGGGCGTGGCTATTACAAGAGGGGGGGGGGTATGACACAGACGCCACAAATTTCAAAGGCAGATGAACGTGAGATAGTGAGGTAATTGAGAAGCTCCCGCGGTTGTAGTGAGTGTTGCTGCTACCCTCTGCTGAGGGAGATTTTGGGTTGATTCAGACGGCCAATGAATCATTCAATGACCGCATCAGCGGTGAACTCAAGGCAACATTCGGTGCTGAGTTGGTGGTGGTGATCGTGTGCATGCCTGTGACGCGTGGTATACGGCAGCTAAGTATCCAACGTTGCATCCCCCCCCTTTCTTCCTCACAGGGGTGGAGGTCACCCCCCTCTGTGATGCGGATCTGTGCACACCCTTCACGCTGCGGGCCCTCCAGGACCCGCAGCCACATCAACACGATTTGCCAGTGAGGCGACTATTTGGGGCAGAGAGTCAGTCTGAGGTACTACCTAGTGACCCTTTGTCTGACGACTCGCTTGTCCTCTCGCAGGTGTCCACCATTGAGTCGCCAGACTGTCAGAATGAGCCTGATTTTATGTCCAGTGATGAAGTCTCTGCATTGGAGTTTAGCACAGATGTAAGTTCAACCAGGAAACGTAGGAATCACCGATAAATCTGCCTGCCTCCCGACTCCCCCATCCTACAGCCCAACGTTACCGACTGACTTGTGGCCAATTGCGTGCCAGCCATAGTGCAGGGTCAAACGGAACACGGAAGCTGCCCCAGTAGTAGAATGCAGACTGCCTTTGGTGGTCGACAAAACACGGCAGCCATGGCACAGCATGTGACTCAATACGTGTACATAGCGGTCAGGGAAAGAAAGCACGATGATTGGAACTGCCGAACTTTGCTGCATATGCATACCAGGACGTGCGTATGTGGAGCGCTGGTTGACCTGTGTGCGGCCTTTCTTCCTCCACCATCCAGACCCCCCCGGCCCGAGCCATCGCACTGTATGGCCAAATGAGTGCCGGGGTTTTACCGACAGGAACTGAGAAGGAAGGTAGTTCTATGCATGTAGACAGCGAGTATATTATAGGGCTGTCGCCTCACCATGACGCCTCCAACTAAATCGTTCTGTTTTGGCTTTCTGTCTCAGGCCCATATAACTATGAGTCGCTTTTCCGTTCATAGATGTATGCATCCTGTACATAGCATCCCAAAGACTTTCGAATTGTTGCAGTGGAATCATGACTGCGCCATCGCAACACAGCGGTCAGTCCTCGTACTGAATGGGGTCCCTTGCTTGTATTTTCGGTTGCATGATGGAGTGGACCTCTTTATGACTTCACCTGCGCATTCGTGGCAAGGTGTTTGCATTTATCCTTGCAGGACCTAATCGACTTCATTTGACGGCATCTAACCCTGTTCAACACCACCACCTCCCAAGGGCTGCCAGGATTTCCACCCCAAAACTTTCAAAAGGAGGGGGAAACGGGAGCGATGCATTGGCGTGTGAAGAACGCACCAGCACCACATGAGGAAGAGGGGGGGGGGGGGGGCTTGGTCCAAATGGCTGGAAGCCTAACCCAGCCAAAGGTAGAATGAAGTACTAGCGGCTGTGGAGGTCCATTGAATTACGTTGTAATGATACAAGTTTGGATGTCCGGCTCCAAGGATCCCATCCCACCCTAGCTAATCGGGGCAGGGGTAAGAGGTGGTTCCTTGTGGGTAGCCTGGAGGGTAGGGCTAGGTCCGTGTTGTTTGCACTGAGAGCGGGGCATGGCCCTAACGAGCAGCGGGACGATGTCAAACTGGACCTCGCAAGCGGACGGCAACAACATGTGTGTCCTTCAGAATCGGCTTCGGGACTGTGTTGAACAACCGTGTGTGAACCTGCGGGGGACTTGCACAGTCCAATGCCGTTAGACTCATCCGGCCGGCGCAGTGGTCGGCATTCCTGTGCAACAATGGCTCCGAAACCGCCAAATGGCCCAGCCGGCACTAGTGGTGGCCCCAGGTCAGGAGTGACATGGTTCACACTAGCCCCGGCCTGCAGCAGGCGGCCCACTATCTCTGTGGAGCCACGCACAACGGTGTGAAGTGCTTGCCCCCCCCCCCCCCCACCCCGCCCCAATGCAAAGGGAAACCCGTGGCCGTTGACATTGTCGTGGTGTGACGGCTCGAATGGCTTTGGCCATTGCAAACAGACTGGAACCGACGGTTCCAGCGGTAGAGGGGGCTCTTGCTGCTTATAGTTGCCCAACAGACGGCGCTCAGTGGGTGCCTTGATCGCCTTAAGTTGCGTTGTGATGGTGGCTGAACTGCCCGTGGACCGCAGACCTGTGACAATGCCCATATCCCGGCAGGGGCTACCTGTTTTCTGCTGTCACTGCCAGCCCAACTGCCCGTGGGCTGCCTGTATGTGCCTCCTTCTCTCCTCCACCAACCCCCTCCCCCCTTCTTCGCATCCGGTTGTGTTGTTGCCCCGCGGCACCCGTAGTGCGTTGCCCCTAGTTGAGTCGCCCCGAGGGGAGTAGCCTGGGGGAGTAGCCTGGGGTGCTGGAGAGCAAGAGCGGCACCCAAACGGGGGGGTGTGCATGAGTAGACCCGCCCCCCCCCATCCCTCCTTTATGCCCATTGGCACCCATGGGGGCTGGGTGCTTTGAATGCCCTCACGTTCTACGGCAGTCCAGGCAGGCCTGGGCTGTCCAAAGTTGCCCGCCATAAGCTGACAGGTCAACAGCTCTATCACACCAAAGCCCAAATTCCGTGGGTCAGCGAAGCCCGAATTCAAGAACTGTTGATGGCACGTACTGCGAGAGATTGGAGCTTTTCGCCCGTGTCCTAGGTAGTTGCCCCCCGAATTCTCACACCATCCATCCATCCATCCATCCATCCATCCATCCCCCTCCCCAAGATGTGGGTGATGGTATGGGAGTTGCTGAGGCTGTTCATGGAGGTGTGGCTGTTGGAGTGGCTGTTGGTGTCGAGGAAGGAGTCGGCGTAGGTGAGACCGTGGGTGTTACCGTTGATGTGCATGTCGTTCTGGATGAGGCCGTGGGTGTGGGTGTACACGTCAAAGTCGGCGAGGCAGTGGGCGTCGAGGTGGGCGTCGGCGTAACTGTGCGTGTCAGCATACATGTCGATGTGGGTGTGGGTGTGTTGGTCGGTGAGTATGTCGGTGTAGAAGACGGTGTAGAAGTTGACGTACGGCACTAGTTGTGGTCCCAGGTCAGGAGTGGCATGGTTCACACCAGCCCCGGCCTGCAGCAGGTGGCCCACTATCTCTGTGCAGCCACGCACAACGGTGTGAAGTGCTTGCCCCCCCTCCCCCCCCAACCCCGCCCGGAGTGGCACCGAACTGGTCTGCGCTGCATTGCAGCAAGGCAAAACATTGAACTGAGTGGTGATGACCATGCGCCTGTGACACGGGGGCGTATGCGAGCCCAGTATCCGTTGCCTCATGGCCCCAACCCCGCCCTAATGCAAAGGGAAACCCATGGCCGTTGACCTTGTCGTGGTGTGGCGGCTCGAATGGCTTTGGCCATTGCAAACAGACTGGAACCGACGGTTCCAGCGGTAGAGGGGGCTCTTGCTGCTTATAGTTGCCCAACAAATGGCGCTCAGTGGGTGCCTTGATCGCCTTAAGTTGCGTTATGATGGTGGCCAAACTGCCCGTGTACCGCGGACCTATGACAGTGCCCAGATCCCGGCAGGGGCTACCTGTTTTGTGCTGTCACCCAGTGGATGTGGTTGTGCATGTGGGGCTACACGTAGGCGTAAATGTAGGCGTGAGCGTAGGCGTCAGCGTGGGAGTGAATGTCGGCCCAAGAAAGCGGGGGGATTACAAGGGGGAAACGTGTGAGAAACGAAACGCACTATCAAAGCAAGAAAGTACTACATTTGCGCTTTCCGGAAAGACGAGTACAAACCCATGTATCCTCCTTCGTACCCACTGACACAAGCCGATAGCTCAAGCTCCTCCAACGCCCATGGAAGTCGCCACAAAAGCAGTCTCAAAAGCCTCCACTGAAGTTGACACATGAAGACAAAGAGGAAAGCGAAAGGAAGCTCCAGAGCCTCTACAAATTAGAAAAGTTGGGGAAGCAAAAACTCAATGAAGCTGAGCAATGTGGTTTGGAGTTGACCTTGGAGACACTTGGCTCCTCATAGGTATAGAGGTAGAAGGTAAAAAGAGAAAAGGATGCCTCAACCAAGGAGCAAGCTTTTGCGTATTAGCGTCTAGAATGGTAGAAGGAGAGATTGAGGTGAGTAAGGTTTGTGGTGTAGAAGTATCCCCCACCCATTTCAGGGTTGTGAGATCACCGACTATGCGGTGATTTTCGGTGAGTGTGTGCCCATTTTCCACAATACCCAGCCCTCTGGCCTCAGTGTGATGCTATCTGAGTTCCTGCAAATCCACCTGCCGTGCCTGTGCACACAGCACACATGCTGCCAACTCACCCACTGGGACCCGGGAAATACGGAAGGGCAGTGGGAGGCAATGGGGCCGGAGAGAACATGTGTGATGCGATGCATGTAGTGACCTGCTGCTTCGGCAATGGAAGGGAGGCCGACGTGCCGTGTCTTGGAGTCAACACAAGGTCCATGACCGCTGCAGACTGCTGATCACCAATCGCCTGCCGTGCCGCTGCCTCCGCGTGCAGAAGACCCTCCGCCTCCTGTCGCATCACAACAGCCCGGCCGCTCTCCTCGGCATCGCGCGGCGCATCGGGTGCTGCATGTTGTACACGGGAAATCACCGCACAACGCCCGGCCTCGGTCCCCCCTCCCCGTGGCCCTGTTGTACACATCATCTACATCCACTTGGGCATCCCGCTGTGCCCGCATGTCTCGCTACTGTGCCGGCCAGCGCTTACTCCGGTGCGATGCTGAGGTGCTGCAGCAGCGCGCGACAAAGCAGGGGCTCGTCCAGCATTCCCAAGAGCATGTCGTTGATGGCGGTACCTGTGGAACACGGATGTGGTGGCCCCAACATACAACACAACACCATTCCTAAGGGGAGTAGCTGTGTAGGGCACCTACACAACACGGCCCACAACATAACAGCTGCGTTGACCTGTTCAGTCGCGTGGCGCACAGAACTTCCTCTTCGTCACTTATGGTATGCGGTTAGCACTTTGATCACCCCAAAAAAGTACGTGGAGGCAAAAGTGCTGAGGACTCAACGGGGCATCGGGATAAGCAAAGCAACCGACAAAACCTTTCCCCCTCACCTCCGGAGCCCCCCCCCCACAAGATGCACGTCTTGGGGCCCAGAACTGCACTCAAATGCCCTCAATGGCCACCCGCCTTTGACTTTCGCACATGCCGTTCAGCCCCCAGTCCCCGTGTCGGCTCCGCTGGTTGTCCGGGAAGAGGGGCTGGCGGAGGCCGTACACAGCCCTCGCACCCTCTGTCCGATACCAACGCCCCACAGCACACCTTCCTCATGTGTGATCCACTCGCCCACCATCAGTGCCTGGCACTCGGGCGTCGCCAACAACGTCTTCTGCTCCGCCAGCCCGGACTCCGGCTCCAATGACTCCTGCTGTGACTTCGCCAGAGCGTCTTGTATGGTGCTCAAGGCTCAGCAGCACCTACCCAGTTGTGCGGAAGTGATGAGCGTTGGCTTTGGAGTCTCTCCAAACATCGTCTCAATGCGCACGCCAAATTAAATGACACCAAACTAACCAAAATGTGCATGTGTCCAATTTCCACTTCTTATCTTTCGGATCATCATTGTTTGTGATGCATTCAGCGGCTTCAAGCTTCGTCAAGTGTCCGCTAGGGTCCCAAATAGCGGCGTACCGGAGATGAGGATGGTAGCGCTTGAACACAATAGTGTGTTGTGCAGGGAAATCGTTCACAGGACACATATCCATCACAATGTATGCCGTGCCAGGACATTCCTCGATCTTTTCATTGCAGTATTGGAACAAGTCCACGATAGTTGCTTGTGACAAGTAGGTCGTTGGTGCATCTGGTTGGTACTGAATCTCCGCCAAGATACCACACCTCTTGTAGCTCCAATCCCTTTTGTCGTAGGTCGCACGAATCCATCTCCTCATTTTTGGTAGGAGCATGGCCAACTCATCATCCAGAGATTGATACCATGGCGAGCAGCGACCGTGGTAAAGTGATGGAAGATTTCCTCAAATTTAATTTGTAGCAGCACACTCCCAACCAAAGAAAAGCTCATCAACGTACATGTGTGATCAAGCGTTCCTTGCTTATGATGTGATCCTTTGCGCTTGCCAAACTTGCCTGGGGCTAGCTTGCATTCTTGCATTTGGCGCCGCATTTCCTCAACCAGCTCGCTTGTGTTTCCACCAATTTTGGACACCTCGGCGTTCATGAGATCAAAATCGGCATTTGCTTTCACCAAATTTTTCGCGACAGACTCGACATCACCCTGATGCTCATAACGAAGGACGTTTTCATGGCTAACATTCGCAGCTAGCAAGGTTCGACCATGGGTGGGCGTGGTTGCCATGGCGAACTGACCATCAATGGACCAGTCAACAACGTGCCGAAGAAGGTCAACAAATCTTGCACCAACTGGTCTCGTCCAAGCCAAGATGGCATAATACAGCGATCTCGCAGCACCTGGAATCGTCAAGGGATGCAACAACTTACAAATCGGGCGAAGAGTGACTTTCAAACCATTCATGTATCTTTGCACATTCTTGGCAGTCTCGGACAGATCCTTCGACAGTTTGGAGCCGAGGTATTCATGGACTCCGAGCCAAAAATCATTTTGGGGAACATAGAGATAGTAGCAATCTAGGGGAAACCCTAGCTGTTCCCACATTCGTTGGTTTGCATATTGTACTTGTTCAATCTCATCATCAAGGGCAGCCCACCTTCCCTTTTTAGCCGCGGGTTCTTCTTCATCCCCAGGCTCCGCGGCAACCGCCACCAAAAGATCTTTGGGCTCCATCTCCGGCACATATGCTTCTTCTTCCGGGCTGTCCAACGCAAAAGATAGTCTCCGAGATTCGTCCTCACCCACAACAATGTTGGCATTGACAAGGGTGCCTTGTCCTACATCATGCACCACGCGGTTCCGGGCCTTCTCCGAGAAGCTGCTTACGTCCACAAGAACCTTTGGTTTTGTTGGAAACTTATTTTTGATCGGAGAATCATCCGGCAGATTATAGTAGTCATGATTGGTGACACCATGCTGCTCCAAGTATTGCTGAGCAATCATCTTGCTGCTCACGTGTGAGATGCGGCCCTTGGAGAGAGATTTGATCGCTGGTGTGAGAGGGACAGCCTGGGTTGGGATTCTTTGTGCTCGACCTTGAGGTGACTTGACAGGCGTCACATCCATGTGAAAGACCAAGAGAACCGATTTTTTTTTTGATCAAAAAGGCCAGTTCATAAGTGCCAAGGGCCACAGTGGACCAAGTTCGATGTAAGATACAGATTTCGGCAAAGCCAGGGTATGCATACGGGCTGCAGCTCGTGACTGTGCCCCCATGGTTTCCCATTGAGGTTGGTGTGGTCATGTCATTGGTACGTCCCACTCATTTGGGTCCCAGTGCGTTTTGTGGCGTTTTGGTAGCGGTTGCAACGGGACTTCCCACAAGGTGGGGTCCCAATGCTCCCGCGGCCGCTTCCGTATCAGGTTTATTGTCTGTCGGGCTGGTCGGGTTGTTTGCCAGTATTGTGTTGTCTTGTGTTTGCAGGCGTCTTGGTAGTACTGTGCCATGGCAGTCAGGTGTGTCTGCTGCCGCCACATGTAGGTCGCTTGTTGTTGGTGCACGTCAAGTAGCTTGTCGGTGCCAGCGCTCAGCCTCCGGTATCAGTCGTTGATCATCAGCAGCAGTTTTGCGTCAGCGTACCATATCCTTGTGTCATCCTTTGCTTGTTCGTACCATTGCCTACGTATTTGGTATAGGTGTGCGTGTGTGTCCTCCAGTCGTTGTGCTTGTCTCTGTTCGTCGACTAGTTTTGTGACGAGCCTGTGGTAGTCCGTTTTTGCCGTCAGTGTGTTGGTGTAGCCCATGTGTAGGGTGTGCAGGTGTTGTCTCGCCACCGCCTCTATGTGTGCTTTGTGGTATATGTCCCGTGCTTGCTGAGCGTGTTCATGAGCCAGCCTGTCTGTGGCCGTCTTGTATTGTTCCCACTGCTGTGTGTCAACGTTGAGGCGCTGACGTTTCTTTATGTGGTCGTCTTGCCCTGTGTTAGTTGCTCGTGCGACGAACCATGCCACTGCCTCACCATCGCCTGCATTGCGCGCATCCTGTAACCATTGGTCGGGGTCGATTGGGACAGCCGTTGCGACCTCGGCCTTACGTTTGCGTTTCGCGCCGCACCACGTGGGCGCCCCGAGGTGGTTCCGTAGGTTTTGGGGCGTTTCTCGCCGCGGAAGTGCCTGTGCAACGTATTTGGTGAGCCACAGGGGCGACGGTGGTTGTTTTGGTGTAGGGTCGGCGTACTTTCGTCTTAGTGTTTCGACGGACTCTATCATGCGAAACTGGAACAGGCCCACCGTCCTCAGTTTGTGTCGTTCCGCAGTGGGTATGGCGTCGATGAGGGATAGTGGTATGAGCAGCCTGACACAGAGCCATAGTTCTTGGTTGTTGGCCGCTTGCAGCCATTGGTGCGTGTATGGGGCCCAATCAGTCCAGCTCTTGCGCCACAGTTCCCAGAAGTCGCTCCAGGCAGGACAGTAAGCTAGTCTTGACTGCACTGATGCTCCGTGTTGGTGGCCACACTGGGAGCAGAGGCGGGGAGTCCGTTCCCAGGGGGCGCCCATTCCCCACAATCGCACCTGCCCCCACAGCCAGGGTGTCCACGCGTTCCGTCTGCAATGCTTCATGGGGAGCGAGCTCACCCAGTGTACGTCTGGTGTTTGTTTTTGTCTACGCACTTGCATGATCCATGCCTTGGCAGGCGTGGGCATGATCTGTCCTGTGATGACAATATCATGGGGTTGTGGTTGTTGGGAGTCCATGGGCAGGTTGTCGCCCATATTGGCAAGGACGTCGGAGTGGTTGCTTCCCTGTATGTCCTGGTAGTCTTTATACATGATGGCTTGTTCTGGATTGCGGTGCCCTGGTGTCCATAGGATGGTCAGTCGTTTCAAGGTGGAGTTGAGGTACCCTATGTCGCGGCAGTCCTGGTCCTTGACCACTCCTTTGCGTTTTATAGGTGTGGCTTTCACCACACTCTGGTTGTCTAGTATAATGTCGTCTCCAGGCTTGGCCAGCTCAGAAGCTAAGGCGCAAGCGATCGTTTCGGCCCGATAAACCTGTTGTGGCCCGGGCATCGTTCCTTTTTTTGACGTAGTAGTATGTCGTAGTATAGGAGAAACAGTTTTGGGGAGAGGGGGCACCCCTCCTTCATACCCCTGGTGGGTCGTATGGGTAGGTCCTTTCCGTGTAGGGTTAGTACGGCCAGTGTATGATGGTATATTTCCCCCAACATCCGTATGATGTTTTCTGGCGCCCCTGCCTCCTTGACGATCCCAGTCAGCATGGGTCGGGGGACTGATGGAAAAGCTTTGGCCACATCAAGTAGGGCCACGTACCCGTCCTCAGCGTGCAGGTCGTTTAATGGTTTCGTGGCTAACGTTGTGGTGTTTCGGCCCTGTGTGGCGCCGTGGTGTATGTCCAGTAGTCCCGGGGTCAAGGCCCCCGATATACGCGTCAGGAGGAGGCGTGTGAGTATGCTATATATGGCCGTGGATACGTAGATTGGCCGGTCCTGGGGATCCTTCTTTTTATAAATGAGCACTACCGTGGACTGCAGCCAAGCCACTGGGATGTGCTGTCCGTTCCAGACTGCAACGATTGCCTGGTATAGTTGCTGCTGCACGTGGTCCGGTAGGTGCCGGAGCAGGTCTGGGGGAACACCGTCAGGCCCGGCAGATTTGTTCTTGGGTGCCCGAAGGCACCGTAAGTACTCCTCGTATGTGGGAGTTGTCGTGTTCCACGTGCGGAGCCGTACATGTTTCCGTATGAGTCGTCGCCACGCGTCTTCGTCGTATGTTGGGTCGCCCGCAAAGTGGTTGAGTACGTACTGTGTTCCTCCTATCGGGGGCTGCGGTGTGTCTTGGGCTATGAGTCCAGTGCGCCATCTCTTGACCATTTTATAAAAATAGCCCGATTTGTGCACTGCTGCTCGGCGCAGTTTGCCGATTTGTCTCCGTATGTGCTGCTCTTGTATCTCCCCGTACTCACGTAACCGTGCTTTGGGGTCCGTGGTATCCGACCAGTTTGCGGTGGCCGCTGTCTTGGCGCGCCTGGGTTGTCGTGGTCGCGCCGCGTGCGCTATTGCCGATAGGATCCGTCGTGCCGTGCGTAGGGGTGGGTCGTTGTTTGTTACGGGTATTGTGGATATGGTGTTAGTAAACCGTTGGAATTGTTTGGTATACCACTTCGCGACTGTGGGCTGTGGTTTTCTGCGTGGTGGGTCGGGGGGCCCTATCCTCCATCGGACCCCAAGCAGGACCAGAGCATGGTCCGATATGGGCATTTGTATGGTGTCATAGTAGGTCCAGGGTATGTTCGGTATTTGTTGCCTAATCAAGATGGCGTCTAGGCGACGAGGGCGTCCATGCCTAGGGATGCGGGTATAGTATTGCCGGGGATCCGGGGGTTGGCTACTAGCGTGCAATGGGTCGAGGAACACTCCGTTGGCCAGGTCTTCCTGCCACGGGCGTGTCGGGTCGGGTGACCAAATCTCATCGTTGTAGTCCCCCATAATGATGTCGTAAGAATTCCAATTTTGGAATATTTTCATGTTTTGGGGGGGGGTTTTTCAACCCTAACCGCATATCCATGAATAATGTCATTTTTGTGTCCCATAGGATTGTTTTGGCTGAGGAGGACCCTACCTAGGGTCGAAACGCGTACTTGACATTGGAAGTCAGTGGACTTTGTTTGACATTCATTGTTGTGAGTGTTGCCGGGTGCATTTGTCTTGGAACTTAACACAAGTGGAGTTTGGACAATTTTACCCGAGGGTTGCTATATCCGTCGACGACTTTTATCTTTGGGAATGTCATCGTTGTAGTCCCCCATAATGATGTCGTAAGGTCTCAGGGACTGCAGGAATAGGTCTACCTCTTGTTTGTCCTGTTGGTTGAATTTGGAGTACACACACGCAATGGTGCGGCGGGGGCTGTTTGGGAGCTGTATCCTGATGGCCCCTGCTAAACCGTTGGGTGAGTATAACGTTTCGAGTATGTGGGGGACCACAGGGTTGCGGACAATGAATGCTATCCGTGGTTCGGTCCCAGGCGCAGCGTAGCACTTGTGGTCGTTATTGAGTGCTGTTGTGGCTGCCTCTGGTTTAGGGAAACACGGGTTATACTCCTGGATGCCGCAAAGGTCGATACGGCACTGGCTGATCAGGTGGAGGGTACTGGCCCAGCGTTGTAGGCTGACTGAGCCCTGTGCTCCTTGTATGTTCCAGGAGGCTAGTTTTATGTCGTGGTCCTTCGCGGTGGTTGCGTCGTCTAGACTGTCATACCGTCGATTGGTGTTGACCACCAGGTGTTGAGCATACTCCTCAATGTCAAGCAACGGTATGGGGGGTCCCCGCACATCCCGGCATCCGCGCCGGAGCTGGTATATCCTACGGTGCCCGGGGTTGGGGTGCACATCTCCGCATTGGAGGACCCAGTTGGTGTTATACCGCGTGTTATATGGGCTGGTTACCGTGGTGATAGTGACAGGTGCATGGTGGCGGCATGGCGCTGCCGTGATAGGGGCGGTCGGGGTGTGGAAGAAACAGACAATATAGAGGAGGAGTAGGCCTGGCCGCCATATACAATAACTGTGGGGGTTGGGGCCCCGAGAGTGGCCTTGCCGGTGCCGTAGCGGCGGAGTATATCGTCTGCGGACTCTCCGGTTCACGGGGTGTAGATATACCGGCCCCTCAGTATGCATGGGGGCCAGGAGTAGGAGGAGGGCCATGATAGCGATGCAGGGCATGAGGAGCAGGCACCTCACTTTTTCCCTTTGCCCTGCGGGTTTTTTGGCGGCCCCTTCCCTTTCCCCTTGTGTTTGTTGTCCACGGTGAAGGCAGCCGTGCCGTCTGCTTGTTGTTTGGTTTGTGGCGATGCAGGTGCTGCCTTCTTCTTTTTTGGTGGTGGCGTTGTTTTTGTGGGCGTTTTCTGTGGTGTCTTGTTGTGGGCCTTGGTTTTCTGTGCTGGGTGTGACTGTCGTGCGTGTGTTGTGGTTGGTTTTGCCGGGTTGTCTGGTTGCTGGACGGGGGTTTCATCCGTGTCCATGGTGGCCATATTTGGGTGGTTGTCCGTTGGGGTGTCGTCGTTGGTGGTATGGCTGAGTTCGTTCAGAATGGCCTCGTCCCAGTCTGCCACGTTGATGGGTTCCGGTTCTGCGAGCAGCTGTTTTTCCCTGTTGATTTCCTTGATGACGCATTCAGTCATCATGTCTGAGCCCAGTTGTTTCCCTGCCTTCATTCGTCTCCGGAAGGCCGCGTCGTCGCCCGTTTCCTGCGGCATTTTGTGTGCGAGCATCTGGTCGATGCGCTCTGCCACCTGTGTGTCCGTGTTGTCGTCTCCTAGCGTGATCTGGACGTACTCACCGGGTGCCACTCCGATGTATTGTCCGGCACTGAGGGCCACTGCCGTGGCGTGTTGGTATTGGAGGGAGGCGTAGGTGCAGCCCGCGTCGCTCCACATGTTGGGTTCCGGTTTCCAGCTGGTCCAGCATCCAAAGAATGATGCCACGACTTTCGCCGTGTCGTCTCCTGCGCCCTGTGTCCACCCTACTGACGCGAAATCGTGGGCTGTCCACGATTGCGCAAGAACAGGCCACTCATCGGGTGTTTCCTGGGATGGATGAATGTACCCTAGGTACTCCGTAGACCTCTTGGAGCCTGCGGACAGGCAGCGCGAACACTGCCGCTAAGCGCCAGATTGTCGCAGGCGACAATTGCCCGGCATGAAAGACCGCAAAAAGGCAGTGATTTTACAATAAAATTTTATTGCAGATCACGAATTTTTATTATGACGGGTTCATCCAAGGGTGTAGCATAAGTTGCAGGATAGCGTGGGATCTGTGATTCACAGAGACCAAACACTCTGCCCTTTTTGTGCACAGGGACCATGCAAGGGTCCTACGATGATTTAAGCCAAGCAATGGACATGGAGAACCCTGTGGGAACGACGGACACAGAAGTGACTTCAGTGCTCCTCGTGTATCGCTCCGTGCCTTGAAGGATGACCAAGAGTGGGGTTGGGGCGCTACTGGAGGCGCTTGCACGTCCGGAGAAAAGAGGGTTTTCCGAGTTTGACAAATCTCAAGAGATTTTGCGAAAAATCAGGGATTTCGACAAAAACTTTGCAGGAACTTCAAGGGCCGTAGCAACGGAACTGGTGAAGTGAGGCAAAGCGTCAAAACACAGAATCCTCACAATATCTGGGCAATAAGGAGCCAAAAGCATGGGCACCCCACCTACCGCTTCAAAATCATCGTACCGTGCAGCAGGTCCCATGTAGCGTGACATGAGTGGCACTGCGGCAGAGACGCCCAGCGATCCGCAGTGCAGCGCCCGAGGACAATAACTGCATCGCGGCTGTATGGAGGTGCGTTGCTGCGCCGGCTTACGCAGTACCCCTCCACCCAATGGGTCTACACGACACCAGACTCAGCCGTCGCTCGTGAAGATCGTCAGCGATTCCCCCCGTGTGACGCGGCTGTTCTGCGCCCACTGTAGTAATGCTGGCCTCGGAAGCACCATGGGAGCCCTCGCTGCAGACCAAGGCAGCCTGCAGCATCGAGGCAAACGAGACCCTCGCTGTACAACGTCGAGTACAGCATCGTGGCAGATCCCGTGCGCTTGGACGCGCCAAGCGCATTGAGGCATGGTGTGCGAAGAGGTTTGGTACGTAAGTAACCAGTCAGGGAGCGCCGCTGACGCTCTTCAGTGGCCAGTCCAGTGAGACCAGCGTGGGACCAGCGTGAGGTCTTGTAGTGTACTGGCTACATTGTGACAGCCCCATTCTAGCCGGGAATGTACCTGTAAAAGCTGCAGGTTTTCGCCAAATTTATACAGATGTCCATGCTGGTTCGATTCCATGATCTGGGATGAGAACGGGGGGCGGAGTGGCGGTAGTGGGCGGGGGAGGCGTAGCAGGGTAGGGAAAAGAACCAAGTCTTGTGAGGGGTTGGGGGGATGTGGTAGCCCTGAGGGGGACGCGTGGAGGGAGACGTTGTGGAGCTTATCCTTAGCAGAAAATTCGATAGAATCCGCCTGAAAGGGGACCGGCATGCTTTTCTGATGTTTGTCGTATTTGACTGCAGTGCTCATGAACCAGCCTGTGACAAACTCTACATGGATTTGTTCCCCTAGTAACAGGTCTGCCACCGCGCACAGGTTCCAAGGACCCAAACAGTAGCAACGATCTTCCAAGGCACACATGGCGTCAACGAAGTTTTCTTGCAACTAGTTGGAGTTTGTAGCCGTGAGCACCTGATGAATGAACTCACCTCCCTTCACCGGTCCATCCTTGTTGAGAAAACGCATACCATAGTTGTGAGCTTGGGCATGCGCAAAGACACGCAGGGCGGTTAGGGCCAGACCACCCTCTTTTTTTGCGACGTATCGGTCCTTGCGGGAAAGAAGTCGAGGCAATTTCCCCCACCTGGCCGCATTTTACCATATAGCCTGCTGTAACTTATGTAACTTATGCAACTGACTGTTTGATACCGGCCCCGCCAGCATGCGGTATGCCAACGTGGGTATTAGGTGTTTGTTGGACAGCCAAATTAATCCAGAAGCAGTGAGCCTCAAAGGGGCGAATCATTGAAAGAAAGAGTTGATCTCTGCTCGGACGAAGTCAAAGACCTTAGAGGGACGATCGCTGGTATAAAGATACACACCCAGGTATTAGTATACCTCGTGTGGTTGTCCTTCACAGTTGACGGTAGACAGCACCCCACCGTGGCAGTATTGAATAGTTGTGTGTCCACAACCCCTCATGACGTGTAACTCCGTCTTGTCGAGGTGCATATCAAGTCCTAGCTGTCTGGCTGGGCTGTCGAAGGCCTCGTCCTTTTTTTTGACATCGTCCAGGGACCTGCCTATAAAAAGGATGTCATCAATGAACGCATATAGATTTTTTTCTAACCATAATCAATATGTTCGTCCAAGTGGAAAAACATAGATTAAGGTACAGAATAAAGAGTAGTGGGCTCAGCGGACGGCCTTGCCTGACACCTCTCTCTTGCAGGTGGCCTTCGGTAACTACTACGTTGACCATTGTGCTCGCCACACCTGTGACTTTTGAGTCCCCTGTCCTGACAGGGGACGATAAGGTTAAAGGTGTGCGACAGGTCTGTTAACTGATGGCATTGCCATGCAGCGGACAGTTTTACTAGCGATGGAATAAGAGAGTTCGGACGATAATTAGACTTGTCGCGCTTATCCCCTTTCCTAAACGGAAGACACACCCTGGCGTTCGACCAGTGAGGGGGGGGGGGGGTGCAGGACGTGCTGAATGGCTTGCAGAAGCTGATTCTGCAGCGACGGGGGCAATAGTGAGATAATATAATAATTGATAGGATCCTCCCCCTTCGCTTTTGTGGGTTTTGACTGAGATGTGACCCCTTGGAGCCGTTACAGTGTTGGCATGGGTAGAGGTAAATCATATACGTGAGGAGGGCATTTGGGCAGTTTGCTCATGAAGGAAGCTGAAACCTCGTTGTTGACTCTGAACTTAGGGTCTCCGCCGAGAGAAGAAAGGCATAGGGAAAAAATCTTACCTATTTTGTGAGGGTCAGACTCCAACACAGGCGGAGCGGTTTCATGAGTCATGAGTTGAAAGGAGGAGGAATGAGTGGGGTGAAGTGCTTTGTTAATGTAGTGGAGCTTCCTTTCGTCCGTTTTGTGTTGTTGTTGTTTCCATTTGTCACTAAGCTGTTGCAAGCGTCTTATCGCATGGTTGCGTGCTGCACAGCTAGAAGGGATGGTAGAGAGTATATTGTTGAACTCCCTTTCAATGGCAGTCACTCGGTGTGGTTCGCTTGGGCGGGTGATCGAGTGAAATGCCCTAGCAATCTGTGGAACAACTTGGTCGACAAGGGAAACCAAGAGGTGTGGAGGAATACCGCAAGAAAGGGCTTCGTGCGCCCACATATCCAAGGGCTGGATGGAAGCGAGGAACTTCGCTTCTTCTGTGGATAGGCGTCGGAACAGTGTATGCGGGGAGGGGGGTGGTTGGGCTGGGGTGAAAGGCAACTGCATTTTTAAAGTGATGAGCGGGTGGTCAGAGGTGATGTGGTCGTGCACTATGTCGGCCTCGCTAATTTTCATGTGCGGCGTGAAGAGGAGGGAGTGAGAAGCGATGAAGAAGTCGATGCGTGTGTCACAGGGTAGCAGTGCATTTCTGTAACGTGTAAAACCGAGTGCTTCATGATGAAGCATGTGAACCGTGTCCACTCCTTCCTTTTTCTCTTCAACCAAGGAGCAAAGCCACGGCCATATGTTGAGAGTTCTTCTGTTGGTGTGGAGGCTAGCGAGTTGGGAGTGGAAATCTCCCCCGAGGACCCATCTGGGATACTTCTTAAGAAGGGCATTTTAGGCCTTTCCGACTTCAGGCCTTTTAGGTGTCTGGGAGTAAACAGAGACAATCAACACTGGCGCCTGCCTCGGCAAATGAAGAAGCGCCGCACATAATGAACCCGGGCACGGGGATGGAAGGGGTGTAGCGAAATCGGCCACTTGCTCTGACATAAGAGTACAAGTGCCCTCAGCTCCACTGGCAAGGGAACTGAATATCCTTGGCTGCTGCTCTTTGGGTTGCCAGGTGAAGGGAAGGATCGGTGCATGTGTCAGCTCCTGATAAAGCACTACGTCTCATCCTTCTTGCAAATCAGCATGCACGAAGGCCTCGGGCTTCTGTTTGTTAATGTTGTGGGACTTCACCTTTAAATGCTGGGCAACGAACGACTTTTGGGGGGCAGGGGGTGTTGTATCTATTGTGCTTGGTGGTGGCGGCACGGTGTGTGCTTCCGGGCTTGTATGGACGGGACCCTGTGGAGCGTCCCCAGCCCCCGGGGCTGCATGAGCCGAGTGGACGGATTCCTCGCTAGGACAGACGAGATCCGTAAGTCTCGGGTGAACGCCTATGGTGCTGAGTGCTGTGCGCAAGTTGTCGTGTGTGTCAGGACCCGCGTCTATCGCGAGGGGTAGGCGCTGCCTCAGTTGTCCTGTATTAGAATATGCGTGCTGCAGCGAGTGTTGTGTGTGTGCGCATGAACGGATGTCCTGCCACCGCGTCAGGTGTGGGTGGGGGGAAGGGGGGGGGGGGGGGGCATGACACACCCTCTTTGGATGGATCGACGCAAGGCGGGGCGCGGTTACCCGGATCGCACTCCTCGAGGAAGGTTGCTTGGATACCTCCGTAAAGCACGAGGACAGCACAAGTTGGGTCCTGCAGGGTTGATGAGGCATATCGTTGGGGGCTGGCACGCATTGTGAAGGGGGGGGGGGTGTGCGTGGATCAGTGAACGTGTGTTTGTGTATGGAAGACTCAGTTGTCCGAACTTGAAATTGCGTATTGGGCCATAGACAGAGGCACAAGGCCTTGTGGAGTTGTACCTCCCTCAAATACAATGGCGATGATTCGTGCAGGCCAACGCTCACTGAATTCTTCGGGGGTGGTGTGTGTTGTAACGGCTTCCGTTCACTGTCGTCAAAATTGATTGGTGTTAAGCTAAGACAGCGTGCAAGGACATACAATGACAAAGCCTTCGTCATGCCTAATTTACCAGCCGAGTTGCACAACCACGGCACACGCTGAGGGCGATGCGGGTCGAGTTCAGAGCTGAGCTCGGAACATACTGTACTGTTGGACCACAGCGTAGCTGTCATTGATGACCACGGTTCGAGTCTTTGCGACACACTGTTTGCGGGATGGTGCATCTGACCTGTGAGTGGTGTTTGTGTGCGTATGAGTGGTACGCTCCTGTGTGACTGCCTGAGAGGCACCCCAGGTGCGTGCGAAATTGTGACCGCGTGCGTCTGCATGGAAGACCCAGTTGCCAAAACCTGTATTTTTGCCGTTGGCTGTTGGCAGGAGCACAGGGCCGTATAGTGCGGCACCACTCTCGGACACACAGGCAATGATGCCTTCTGTTCTCCACTCACTGAATTTCTCGGGGGTAGTGTGTGATACAAGGGCTTCAGGCTGTTTACTTCAGCATGGATTGGTGAAGAGTTGAGACAGTGTGTGAGGAGAGATAATAGCTGTGTCAATGTCATTCGGACCTTACCGGTCAGGGCAAAAAATCGTGGTGCACGTTGTGAGCGATGCGGGTCACAACACACTTCACAACATACTATACCGTTGGACCACCACAGTACTGTCACCGATGTCTACCGAGCTAGGCTCAGCGCCTCGCTGTGTGCAGAATAATCGGTCTAGCCTGTGAGTGGTGTCTGTGAGTGTGTGGGTGGTTCCGTCGCGTGTGATTGCCTAAGCAGCGCCCACAATGGCTGGGGGAAAGGGGCAGCAACACACCTCCCGCGGATAGAATGGCGATGAGTCCTTGCGGTCAACGCTCATTGATTTCCTCGGGAGTTGGATACAGCGGAGGTTTCCCGCGACGGCGTTGCGTAACTCAATAGAGTTGAACCCATCGTGAAAAAGAACATTGAGAAAAAAAGGCAATGGTGTGGCCTGTCGTTTACGGGGTCTGAGCACTTCGCACGGATGTGCGTGTGGGGCGTGTTGTTGTAGCAGTGGCCGCTCCAGCGCATTCACAGGGTTAGAGCTCATTGTTTGAAGGGGGTTGAATCGCTCTAAATGTGAGAGAGTAACACCTACTCTTTTCAATGGTTTCACCGTAGAAGGTGTCGTGCATACGACTGGCCAAGCTTTGCTTATATCTATGTCTGTGATCCGTTGAAAGGAGTATCTGTACATGCGCACTGAGGACCGACGTCCGTCGTACACCGGAGCAAAGCCCAACATAACGTGTAAGCCCATATTGATTATGACCGACACCGGACCCCGTGACTCGTTTTCTTTGTTGTATGCAAACCGACTCCCGGCGATTAAACGGAAACGGTACACTGACCGTGTGCTCTTCACTGTTGCAACGTAGCCAGTCTTGGACCCTGTGAAGCGTGTCTTCGAGGAATGGTGGGATGGCGTCTGTTTTTTTCACCTCCACACCGTCGGCTTTAAATGAAAAACCTAAGTGCTTCAACTTTTTGTGGTGCAGTGTTGTGAGCAGCTCAAACTGGTCAATGTGTTCCGTGATCTCCTTTTCTGTG
Organism: Eutreptiella sp. 'Long Island Sound 2002'; assembly: GCA_964036045.1. Lineage (NCBI taxonomy): Eukaryota > Euglenozoa > Euglenophyceae > Eutreptiales > Eutreptiaceae > Eutreptiella > Eutreptiella sp. 'Long Island Sound 2002'. Next base: position 24,005,175 of record OZ038391.1, read on the forward strand.
TGTGCAGCCAACTGGTCTCTTGGAGCCAACCAGATATCTCGTCGTTGCATGGGTGGAATTCACCAAACGTGTCTACTTTAGCGGTGGGTGGGACGAGATCTTCAGCCAGCTTTTCATCCTCAATGATGCTTTTCACCCATTCGGAGGAACCCAGTTTCATGGCGGCGAGTATCGCTGCTTGGAGCGTGTTGTCCTTCGGTGAGTTTTCGTCCAACTCATCAATGAGTGGTTTTTTTCGAAGCTCGTTAGGGTGCACGCACATTATGGGGGAGCCTCCAAGGACATAGTAATGGGCCAGAGCCACGGTGTCTTGTTGGGCGTAGGCTCCACGGTACACATGTCCAATCTTACGATGGGTCGTGTACTTTGTGGAAATTAGTGAAGGGTCGGAACAATCCGGCAATGACCTGGGCATGCATGAGTCTCTCATTGGACGGCACGCGCACTTCGAATGACAACTCGTTCGGCGGTGAGGACCAATTTTTCGTGTTTATAGGGGCCAAGGATGGCGCGGCAGATTCTGGCGTGTGGGAGGACGAGTTGGCCCAAAATCGGACCAGCTTTGCTTAGGACCAAAAACGATTATGAGATTGTCATTGTGAAATAGGTTCCAAGCAAACGACCGTTGTAGATTCCTCCCGGCGTCGCAAGGGACATTGGAAATGTCAAGCGAAGCGAGGATTGGCATTTTGTTTCTCAATGTGCACCCATTGAGTTGTCTATAGGGGGGTTTGCCGAATTTTGATTTTATCATGATGGATAGGCACTCCGGGCCATCCATCTCGGGCGAGTCCTTGAATGCCTCTCTTGTGGCTTCTATTTGATACAAGTTTCCTTGAGACAAAGTATCAATGTTGATGATAATCAATTTACCATTGTGCGTCCATGTGTGTGAGTTGGCGAGGCGAAGGTTCGCCTTTTGCTTGGGGAAATGACCACTCAAATCTTATATACTCGGGGTGTTGTGATTTCCCTAAAATGCCACCTCCAATTCGAAAATATGCAGGTTCTTTTGTTGAGGGACAAAGGTCCTGTTGATAGATTTTTGGAAAGACCTTATGTTGGTGGGTAATTTCTCCGTGATTGGTGTGGGTGCTCTATTGGCCTCCAAGTCGGCCAACGTCCTGCGTTTGTAATCATCGTTGAGGATCTCTACGTGCGTGTCGAACTGAAGGTTCATTAGAATCAATGCAGACGCACACCCAACCCAACCCAACCCCTGCATAACAGACTCTTGTACCTTCGATTCAACTTCGTACTTGGGGTCTTGATGCGGGAACACTGATTGGTATTGATGTCGGTAAAGCTGCTTGACCAAGCGAGGATCCCAGGCACCAGGTTCAGCAGGCTAATTTTTTTCCGGTCGTCGACTTCCTCCTCATTGTTGTCCTCTGTGAAGAATTCAAAGTCGGTTTGGAACTTCGTGACATCGTGCTCGTGCATGAATTTTTGAAGGGATGAAGGATGTGGTTGAATGAGTTGCAGGTTGTAGGCCTCTTTGGTCAGGGAAACGTTATTGGACTTATTAGACCAAAACATATTAACGATGAGGTTGGATAAAGTCTTGTTTTCTTTTGCGGCTGGTCATACTTGACAAACGCCGACAGGGAAACTCATCTTCTGGTGGTTTGTTGGAGGTGTGAGGTTGGTGGACTATCGGTGGTTCCACTGAGTGGCACCATCGGTTGAATGGTGAGTTTTGTGCGCTTTGCTTCTTGGGTTTTGGTTCTTAGGAAAGTTGGGTGCCCTCAATCCGGCAAATGAAGACAAGATAGAACCATACTCCCGCTTAGGCGGGGCTTTCAACCTACTTTGTGCAAGAAATCCGGAGAAATTTGCCAAAACAGAATTCCCAGATACTACTCCTGCAGCTGCCGCAATCGCCACGAGCAGCTGAGAACATGTCTTCTTAAGAGAGAAAGAATGAATACGACATCGTAAACACCAACAACCAACAAGTCCCGGAGAACCCATTGGTCTTCAACGTTAAGCAAGTCACAACACGACGAATTACTTGAACAAGTATTCGACCTTTTCGACAACAACAAGAACATCCCACTCACTCACGACGCCTACACCATCACCGTCCTTCGCGAAAGCATGAACACTCCTCATCCCAAATCTTATTCTCAAGCTGTACATTATGGGGCTGGCCTAGGGCCCCTCAGAGTGTGGTGCTGATTGCACATCTATCACGTATGAGCACTCTTGTTCTGTGGTGACACAGAATTGAAGAAGGGAGTTGTAGTGAATCGGACACCAAGGTTGTGTGGGTAAAGAGTGCTTGCAGAGTATTGGGATTGGCAAACATTTTTGAGGAGAAACTGTACTTCACACGAGATGCTACGTAAATGGTTTGCCACAAGGGCTCCATTGCCAAGCCTCCAGGCCTCATGCCGAATCCCTAGCCAAGGTGGCACTGAAGTTTGCAGCAGCAAGCCCATTCCATACCTGCTTCCACCTCCACTATAATCTCGGATAATCTTCGCCGTGCGACACACCTCGCACTCTGGAGGTGCCAACTGCAGGCCGGCCGCGAAAGCATGAACACTCCTCATCCCAAATCTTCTTCTCAAACTGTACATTATGGGGTTCACTTCGCTGACATCAGAGATTTTCTTGGACCCCCAACCTCAGCTCCTCTATGAACCATACAGGTGCCGAATAACCCTCAATCCGGCAAATGAAGACCAGATAGAACCATACTCTCGCTTAGGCGGCGCTTTCAACCTACTTTGTGCAAGAAATCCGCAGATCTTTGCCAAAACAGAATTCCCAGATACTACTCCCGCAGCTGCCGCAATCGCCACGAGCAGCTGAGAACATCTCTTCTTAAGAGAGAAAGAAGGCATACGACATCGTAAACACCAACAACCAACAAGTCCCGGAGAACCCATTGATCTTCAACGTTAAGCATGTCACAACAGGATGAATAACTTGAAAAAGTATTCGACCTTTTCGACAACAACAAGAACATCCCACTCACTCCCGACGCCTACACCATCACCGTCCTTCGCGAAAGCATGAACACTCCTCATCCCAAATCTTCTTCTCAAGCTATACATTATGGCGCTAGCCTAGGTTTATGGCCCCTCAGAGTGTGGTGCTGATTGCAGATCTATCACGTATGAGCACTCTTGTTCTGTGGGGACACAAAATTGAAGAAGGGAGTTGTAGTGAATCGGACACCAAGGTTGTGTGGGTAAAGAGTGCTTGCAGAGTGTTGGGATTGGCAAACATTTTTGAGGAGAAACGGTACTTCACATGAGATACTACGTAAATGGTTTGCCACAAGGGCTCCATTGCCAAGCCTCCAGGCCTCATGCCAAATCCCTAGCCAAGGTGGCACTGAAATTTGCAGCAGCAAGCCCATTCCATACCTGCTTCCATCTCCACTGTAATCTCGGTTAATCTTCGTCGTGCAACAGACCTCGCACTCTGGAGGTGCGAACTGCAGGCCGGCCGCGAAAGCATGAACACTCCTCATCCCAAATCTTCTTCTCAAGCTGTACATTATGGGGTTCACTTCGCTGACATCAAAGATTTTCCTGGACCCCCACCTCAACTCCTCTATGAACCATACAGGTGCCGAATAACCCTCAATCTTGCAAATGAAGACCAGATAGAACCATACTCCCGCTTAGGCGGGGCTTTCAACCTACTTTGTGCAAGAAATCCGCAGATCTTTGCCAAAACAGAATTCCCAGATACTACTTCCGCAGCTGCCGCAATTGCCACGAGCCGCTGAGAACATCTCTTCTTGAGAGAGAAAGAAGGCATACGACATCGTAAACACCAACAACCAACAAGTCCCGGAGAACCCATTGATCTTCAACGTTAAGCATGTCACAACAGGATGAATAACTTGAAAAAGTAGTCGACCTTTTCGACAACAACAAGAACATCCCACTCACTCCCGACGCCTACACCATCACCGTCCTTCGCGAAAGCATGAACACTCCTCATCCCAAATCTTCTTCTCAAGCTATACATTATGGCGCTAGCCTAGGTTTATGGCCCCTCAGAGTGTGGTGCTGATTGCAGATCTATCACGTATGAGCACTCTTGTTCTGTGGTGACACAAAATTGAAGAAGGGAGTTGTAGTGAATCGGACACCAAGGTTGTGTGGGTAAACAGTGCTTGCAGAGTGTTGGGATTGGCAAACATTTTTGAGGAGAAACGGTACTTCACATGAGATACTACGTAAATGGTTTGCCACAAGGGCTCCGTTGCCAAGCCTCCAGGCCTCATGCCAAATCCCTAGCCAAGGTGGCACTGAAATTTGCAGCAGCAAGCCCATTCCATACTTGCTTCCATCTCCACTGTAATCACCGTTAATGTTCGTCGTGCAACAGACCTCGCACTCTGGAGGTGCGAACTGCAGGCCGGCCGCGAAAGCATGAACACTCCTCATCCCAAATCTTCTTCTCAAGCTGTACATTATGGGGTTCACTTCGCTGACATCAAAGATTTTCCTGGACCCCCACCTCAGCTCCTCTATGAACCATACAAGTGCCGAATAACCCTCAATCCGGCAAATGAAGACCAGATAGAACCATACTTCCGCTTAGGCGGGGCTTTCAACCTACTTTGTGCAAGAAATCCGCAGATCTTTGCCAAAACAGAATTCCCAGATACTACTCCCGCAGCTGTCGCAGTCGCCACGAGCCGCTGAGAACATCTCTTCTTAAGAGAGAAAGAAGGAATACGACATCGTAAACACCAACAACCAACAAGTCCCGGAGAACCCATTGATCTTCAACGTTAAGCAAGTCACAACACGACGAATTACTTGAAAAAGTATTCGACCTTTTCGACAACAACAAGAACATCCCACTCACTCCCGACGCCTACACCATCACCGTCCTTCGCGAAAGCATGAACACTCCTCATCCCAAGTCTTCTTCTCAAGCTGTACATTATGGGGCTGGCCTAGGGCCCCTCAGAGTGTGGTGCTGATTGCACATCTATCACGTATGAGCACTCTTGTTCTGTGGGGACACATAATTGAAGAAGGGAGTTGTAGTGAATCGGACACCAAGGTTGTGTGGGTAAAGAGTGCTTGCAGAGTGTCGGGATTGGCAAACATTTTTGAGGAGAAACTGTACTTCACACGAGATGCTACGTAAATGGTTTGCCACAAGGGCTCCATTGCCAAGCCTCCAGGCCTCATGCCAAATCCCTAGCCAAGGTGGCACTGAAATTTGCAGCAACGAGCCCATTCCATACCTGCTTCCACCTCCACTATAATCTCGGATAATCTTCGTCGTGCGACACACCTCGCACTCTTGAGGTGCCAACTGCAGGCCGGCCGCGAAAGCATGAACACTCCTCATCCCAAATCTTCTTCTCAAGCTGTACATTATGGGGTTCACTTCGCTGACATCAGATATTTTCTTGGCCCCCCACCTCAGCTCCTCTATGAACCATACAGGTGCCGAACAACCCTCAATCCGGCAAATGAAGACCAGATAGAACCATACTCCCGTTTAGGCGGGGCTTTCAACCTACTTTGTGCAAGAAATCCGCAGATCTTTGCCAAAAAAGAATTCCCAGATACTACTCCCGCAGCTGCTGCAATCGCCACGAGCAGCTGAGAACATCTCTTCTTAAGAGAGAAAGAAGGCATACGACATCGTAAACACCAACAACCAACAAGTCCCGGAGAAACTATTGATCTTCAACGTTAGGCATGTCACAACACGATGAACTACTTGAAAAAGTATTCGACCTTTTCGACAACAACAAGAACATCCCACTCACTCCCGACGCCTACACCATCACCGTCCTTCGCGAAAGCATGAACACTCCTCATCCCAAATCTTCTTCTCAAGCTATACATTATGGCGCTAGCCTAGGTTTCTGGCCCCTCAGAGTGTGGTGCTGATTGCAGATCTATCACGTATGAGCACTCTTGTTCTGTGGTGACACAAAATTGAAGAAGGGAGTTGTAGTGAATCGGACACCAAGGTTGTGTGGGTAAAGAGTGCTTGCAGAGTATTGGGATTGGCAAACCTTTTTGAGGAGAAACGGTACTTCACATGAGATACTACGTAAATGGTTTGCCACAAGGGCTCCATTGCCAAGCCTCCAGGCCTCATGCCAAATCCCTAGCCAAGGTGGCACTGAAATTTGCAGCAGCAAGCCCATTCCATACCTGCTTCCATCTCCACTGTAATCTCGGTTAATCTTCGTCGTGCAACAGACCTCGCACTCTGGAGGTGCGAACTGCAGGCCGGCCGCGAAAGCATGAACACTCCTGATCCCAAATCTTCTTCTCAAGCTGTACATTATGGGGTTCACTTCGCTGACATCAAAGATTTTCCTGGACCCCCACCTCAGCTCCTCTATGAACCATACAGGTGCCGAATAACCATCAATCCGGCAAATGAAGACCGGATAGAACCATACTCCCGCTTAGGCGGGGCTTTCAACCTACTTTGTGCAAGAAATCCGCAGATCTTTGCCAAAACAGAATTCCCAGATACTACTCCCGCAGATGTCGCAGTCGCCACGAGCCGCTGAGAACATCTCTTCTTGAGAGAGAAAGAAGGAATACGACATCGTAAACACCAACAACCAACAAGTCCCGGAGAACCCATTGATCTTCAACGTTAAGCAAGTCACAACACGACGAATTACTTGAAAAACTATTCGACCTTTTCGACAACAACAAGAACATCCCACTCACTCCCGACGCCTACACCATCACCGTCCTTCGCGAAAGCATGAACACTCCTCATCCCAAATCTTCTTCTCAAGCTGTACATTATGGGGCTGGCCTAGGGCCCCTCAGAGTGTGGTGCTGATTGCACATCTATCACGTATGAGCACTCTTGTTCTGTGGGGACACAGAATTGAAGAAGGGAGTTGTAGTGAATCGGACACCAAGGTTGTGTGGGTAAAGAGTGCTTGCAGAGTATTGGGATTGGCAAACCTTTTTGAGGAGAAACGGTACTTCACATGAGATACTACGTAAATGGTTTGCCACAAGGGCTCCATTGCCAAGCCTCCAGGCCTCATGCCAAATCCCTAGCCAAGGTGGCACTGAAATTTGCAGCAGCAAGCCCATTCCATACCTGCTTCCATCTCCACTGTAATCTCGGTTAATGTTCGTCGTGCAACAGACCTCGCACTCTGGAGGTGCGAACTGCAGGCCGGCCGCGAAAGCATGAACACTCCTCATCCCAAATCTTCTTCTCAAGCTGTACATTATGGGGTTCACTTCGCTGACATCAGATATTTTCTTGGACCCCCACCTCAGCTCCTCTATGAACCATACAGGTGCCGAACAACCCTCAATCCGGCAAATGAAGACCAGATCGAACCATACTCCCGCTTAGGCGGGGCTTTCAACCTACTTTGTGCAAGAAATCCGCAGATCTTGGCCAAAACAGAATACCCAGATACTACTTTCGCAGCTGCCGCAATCGCCACGAGCAGCTGAGAACATCTCTTCTTAAGAGAGAAAGAAGGAATACGACATCGTAAACACCAACAACCAACAAGTCCCGGAAAACCCATTGATCTTCAACGTTAAGCAAGTCACAACACGATGAATTACTTGAAAAAGTATTCGACCTTTTCGACAACAACAAGAACATCCCACTCACTCCCGACGCCTACACCATCACCGTCCTTCGCGAAAGCATGAACACTCCTCATCCCAAATCTTCTTCTCAAGCTATACATTATGGCGCTAGCCTAGGTTTATGGCCCCTCAGAGTGTGGTGCTGATTGCAGATCTATCACGTATGAGCGCTCTTGTTCTGTGGTGACACAAAATTGAAGAAGGGAGTTGTAGTGAATCGGACACCAAGGTTGTGTGGCTAAAGAGTGCTTGCAGAGTGTTGGGATTGGCAAACATTTTTGAGGAGAAACGGTACTTCACATGAGATACTACGTAAATGGTTTGCCACAAGGGCTCCATTGCCAAGCCTCCAGGCCTCATGCCTAATCCCTAGCCAAGGTGGCACTGAAATTTGCAGCAGCAAGCCCATTCCATACTTGCTTCCATCTCCACTGTAATCTCGGTTAATGTTCGTCGTGCAACAGACCTCGCACTCTGGAGGTGCGAACTGCAGGCCGGCCGCGAAAGCATGAACACTCCTCATCCCAAATCTTCTTCTCAAGCTGTACATTATGGGGTTCACTTCGCTGACATCAGAGATTTTCTTGGACCCCCACCTCAGCTCCTCTATGAACCATACAGGTGCCGAACAACCCTCAATCCGGCAAATGAAGACCAGATAGAACCATACTCCCGCTTAGGCGGGGCTTTCAACCTACTTTGTGCAAGAAATCCGCAGATCTTTGCCAAAACAGAATACCCAGATACTACTCCCGCAGCTGCCGCAATCGCCACGAGCAGCTGAGAACATCTCTTCTTAAGAGAGAAAGAAGGAATACGACATCGTAAACACCAACAACCAACAAGTCCCGGAAAACCCATTGATCTTCAACGTTAAGCAAGTCACAACACGATGAATTACTTGAACAAGTATTCGACCTTTTCGACAACAACAAGAACATCCCACTCACTCCCGACGCCTACACCATCACCGTCCTTCGCGAAAGCATGAACACTCCTCATCCCAAATCTTCTTCTCAAGCTATACATTATGGCGCTAGCCTAGGTTTCTGGCCCCTCAGAGTGTGGTGCTGATTGCAGATCTATCACGTATCAGCGCTCTTGTTCTGTGGTGACACAAAATTGAAGAAGGGAGTTGTAGTGAATCGGACACCAAGGTTGTGACGGTAAAGAGTGCTTGCAGAGTGTTGGGATTGGCAAACATTTTTGAGGAGAAACGGTACTTCACATGAGATACTACGTAAATGGTTTGCCACAAGGGCTCCATTGCCAAGCCTCCAGGCCTCATGCCAAATCCCTAGCCAAGGTGGCACTGAAATTTGCAGCAGCAAGCCCATTCCATACCTGCTTCCATCTCCACTGTAATCTCGGTTACTGTTCGTCGTGCAACAGACCTCGCACTCTGGAGGTGCGAACTGCAGGCCGGCCGCGAAAGCATGAACACTCCTCATCCCAAATCTTCTTCTCAAGCTGTACATTATGGGGTTCACTTCGCTGACATCAAAGATTTTCCTGGACCCCCACCTCAGCTCCTCTATGAACCATACAGGTGCCGAATAACCCTCAATCCGGCAAATGAAGACCGGATAGAACCATACTCCCGCTTAGGCGGGGCTTTCAACCTACTTTGTGCAAGAAATCCGCAGATCTTTGCCAAAACAGAATTCCCAGATAGTACTCCCGCAGCTGCCGCAGTCGCCACGAGCCGCTGAGAACATCTCTTCTTAAGAGAGAAAGAAGGAATACGACATCGTAAACACCAACAACCAACAAGTCCCGGAGAACCCATTGATCTTCAACGTTAAGCAAGTCACAACACGATGAATTACTTGAAAAAGTGTTCGACCTTTTCGACAACAACAAGAACATCCCACTCACTCCCGACGCCTACACCATCACCGTCCTTCGCGAAAGCATGAACACTCCTCATCCCAAATCTTCTTCTCAAGCTGTACATTATGGGGCTGGCCTAGGGCCCCTCAGAGTGTGGTGCTGATTGCAGATCTATCACGTATGAGCACTCTTGTTCTGTGGGGACACAGAATTGAAGAAGGGAGTTGTAGTGAATCGGACACCAAGGTTGTGTGGGTAAGGAGTGCTTGCAGAGTGTCGGGATTGGCAAACATTTTTGAGGAGAAAATGTACTTCACACGAGATGCTACGTAAATGGTTTGCCACAAGGGCTCCATTGCCAAGCCTCCAGGCCTCATGCCAAATCCCTAGCCAAGGTGGCACTGAAATTTGCAGCAGCAAGCCCATTCCATACCTGCTTCCATCTCCACTGTAATCTCAGTTAATGTTCGTCGTGCAACAGACCTCGCACTCTGGAGGTGCAAACTGCAGGCCGGCCGCGAAAGCATGAACACTCCTCATCCCAAATCTTCTTCTCAAGCTGTACATTATGGGGTTCACTTCGCTGACATCAAAGATTTTCCTGGACCCCCACCTCAGCTCCTCTATGAACCATACAGGTGCCGAATAACCCTCAATCCGGCAAATGAAGACCAGATAGAACCATACTCCCGCTTAGGCGGGGCTTTCAACCTACTTTGTGCAAGAAATCCGCAGATCTTTGCCAAAACAGAATTCCCAGATACTACTCCCGCAGCTGCCGCAGTCGCCACGAGCCGCTGAGAACATCTCTTCTTAAGAGAGAAAGAAGGCATACGACATGGTAAACACCAACAACCAACAAGTCCCGGAGAACCCATGGATCTTCAACGTTAAGCAAGTCACAACACGACGAATTACTTGAAAAAGTATTCGACCTTTTCGATAACAACAAGAACATCCCACTCACTCCCGACGCCTACACCATCACCGTCCTTCGCGAAAGCATGAACACTCCTCATCCCAAATCTTCTTCTCAAGCTGTACATTATGGGGCTGGCCTAGGGCCCCTCAGAGTGTGGTGCTGATTGCAGATCTATCACGTATGAGCACTCTTGTTCTGTGGGGACACAGAATTGAAGAAGGGAGTTGTAGTGAATCGGACACCAAGGTTGTGTGGGTAAGGAGTGCTTGCAGAGTGTCGGGATTGGCAAACATTTTTGAGGAGAAAATGTACTTCACACGAGATGCTACGTAAATGGTTTGCCACAAGGGCTCCATTGCCAAGCCTCCAGGCCTCATGCCAAATCCCTAGCCAAGGTGGCACTGAAATTTGCAGCAGCAAGCCCATTCCATACCTGCTTCCATCTTCACTGTAATCTCAGTTAATGTTCGTCGTGCAACAGACCTCGCACTCTGGAGGTGCAAACTGCAGGCCGGCCGCGAAAGCATGAACACTCCTCATCCCAAATCTTCTTCTCAAGCTGTACATTATGGGGTTCACTTCGCTGACATCAAAGATTTTCCTGGACCCCCACCTCAGCTCCTCTATGAACCATACAGGTGCCGAATAACCCTCAATCCGGCAAATGAAGACCAGATAGAACCATACTCCCGCTTAGGCGGGGCTTTCAACCTACTTTGTGCAAGAAATCCGCAGATCTTTGCCAAAACAGAATTCCCAGATACTACTCCCGCAGCTGCCGCAGTCGCCACGAGCCGCTGAGAACATCTCTTCTTAAGAGAGAAAGAAGGCATAGAAACGGTACTTCACATGAGATACTACGTAAATGGTTTGCCACAAGGGCTCCATTGCCAAGCCTCCAGGCCTCATGCCAAATCCCTAGCCAAGGTGGCACTGAAATTTGCAGCAGCAAGCCCATTCCATACTTGCTTCCATCTCCACTGTAATCTCGGTTAATGTTCGTCGTGCAACAGACCTCGCACTCTAGAGGTGCGAACTGCAGGCCGGCCGCGAAAGCATGAACACTCCTGATCCCAAATCTTCTTCTCAAGCTGTACATTATGGGGTTCACTTCGATGACATCAAAGATTTTCCTGGACCCCCACCTCAGCTCCTCTATGAACCATACAGGTGCCGAATAACCATCAATCCGGCAAATGAAGACCAGATAGAACCATACTCCCGCTTAGGCGGGGCTTTCAACCTACTTTGTGCAAGAAATCCGCAGATCTTTGCCAAAACAGAATTCCCAGATACTACTCCCGCAGCTGCCGCAGTCGCCACGAGCCGCTGAGAACATCTCTTCTTAAGAGAGAAAGAAGGAATACGACATCGTAAACACCAACAACCAACAAGTCCCGGAGAACCCATTGATCTTCAACGTTAAGCAAGTCACAACACGACGAATTACTTGAAAAAGTATTCGACCTTTTCGACAACAACAAGAACATCCCACTCACTCCCGACGCCTACACCATCACCGTCCTTCGCGAAAGCATGAACACTCCTCATCCCAAATCTTCTTCTCAAGCTGTACATTATGGGCCTGGCCTAGGGCCCCTCAGAGTGTGGTGTTGATTGCAGATCTATCACGTATGAGCACTCTTGTTCTGTGGGGACACATAATTGAAGAAGGGAGTTGTAGTGAATCGGACACCAAGGTTGTGTGGGTAAAGAGTGCTTGCAGAGTGTCGGGATTGGCAAACATTTTTGAGGAGAAACAGTACTTCACACGAGATGCTACGTAAATGGTTTGCCACAAGGGCTCCATTGCCAAGCCTCCAGGCCTCATGCCAAATCCCTAGCCAAGGTGGCACTGAAATTTGCAGCAGCGAGCCCATTCCATATCTGCTTCCACCTCCACTATAATCTCGGATAATCTTCGTCGTGCGACAGACCTCGCACTCTGGAGGTGCCAACTGCAGGCCGGCCGCGAAGGCATGAACACTCCTCATCCCAAATCTTCTTCTCAAGCTGTACATTATGGGGTTCACTTCGCTGACATCAGAGATTTTTTTGGACCCCCACCTCAGCTCCTCTATGAACCATACAGGTGCCGAATAACCCTCAATCCGGCAAATGAAGACCAGATAGAACCATACTCCCGCTTAGGCGGGGCTTTCAACCTACTTTGTGCAAGAAATCCGCAGATCTTTGCCAAAACAGAATTCCCAGATACTACTCCCGCAGCTGCCGCAGTCGCCACGAGCCGCTGAGAACATCTCTTCTTAACAGAGAAAGAAGGAATACGACATCGTAAACACCAACAACCAACAAGTCCCGGAGAACCCATTGATCTTCAACGTTAAGCAAGTCACAACACGACGAATTACTTGAACAAGTATTCGACCTTTTCGACAACAACAAGAACATCCCACTCACTCCCGACACCTACACCATCACCGTCCTTCGCGAAAGCATGAACACTCCTCATCCCAAATCTTCTTCTCAAGCTATACATTATGGCGCTAGCCTAGGTTTATGGCCCCTCAGAGTGTGGTGCTGATTGCAGATCTATCACGTATGAGCACTCTTGTTCTGTGGTGACACAAAATTGAAGAAGGGAGTTGTAGTGAATCGGACACCAAGGTTGTGTGGGTAAAGAGTGCTTGCAGAGTGTTGGGATTGGCAAACATTTTTGAGGAGAAACGGTACTTCACATGAGATACTACGTAAATGGTTTGCCACAAGGGCTCCATTGCCAAGCCTCCAGGCCTCATGCCAAATCCCTAGCCAAGGTGGCACTGAAATTTGCAGCAGCAAGCCCATTCCATACCTGCTTCCATCTCCACTGTAATCTCCGTTAATGTTCGTCGTGCAACAGACCTCGCACTCTGGAGGTGCGAACTGCAGGCCGGCCGCGAAAGCATGAACACTCCTCATCCCAAATCTTCTTCTCAAGCTGTACATTATGGGGTTCACTTCGCTGACATCAGAGATTTTCTTGGACCCCCACCTCAGCTCCTCTATGAACCATACAGGTGCCGAACAACCCTCAATCCGGCAAATGAAGACCAGATAGAACCATACTCCCGCTTAGGCGGGGCTTTCAACCTACTTTGTGCAAGAAATCCGCAGATCTTTGCCAAAACAGAATTCCCAGATACTACTCCCGCAGCTGTCGCAGTCGCCACGAGCCGCTGAGAACATCTCTTCTTGAGAGAGAAAGAAGGAATACGACATCGTAAACACCAACAACCAACAAGTCCCGGAGAACCCATTGATCTTCAACGTTAAGCAAGTCACAACACGACGAATTACTTGAAAAAGTATTCGACCTTTTTGACAACAACAAGAACATCCCACTCACTCCCGACGCCTACACCATCACCGTCCTTCGCGAAAGCATGAACACTCCTCATCCCAAATCTTCTTCTCAAGCTGTACATTATGGGGCTGGCCTAGGGCCCCTCAGAGTGTGGTGCTGATTGCACATCTATCACGTATGAGCACTCTTGTTCTGTGGGGACACAGAATTGAAGAAGGGAGTTGTAGTGAATCGGACACCAAGGTTGTGTGGGTAAAGAGTGCTTGCAGAGTGTCGGGATTGGCAAACATTTTTGAGGAGAAACTGTACTTCACACGAGATGCTACGTAAATGGTTTGCCACAAGGGCTCCATTGCCAAGCCTCCAGGCCTCATGCCAAATCCCTAGCCAAGGTGGCACTGAAATTTGCAGCAGCGAGCCCATTCCATACCTGCTTCCACCTCTACTATAATCTCGGATAATCTTCGTCATGCGACACACCTCGCACTCTTGAGGTGCCAACTGCAGGCCGGCCGCGAAAGCATGAACACTCCTCATCCCAAATCTTCTTCTCAAGCTGTACATTATGGGGTTCACTTCGCTGACATCAGAGATTTTCTTGGACCCCCACCTCAGCTCGTCTATGAACCATACGGGTGCCGAACAACCCTCAATCCGCCAAATGAAGACCAGATAGAACCATACTCCCGCTTAGGCGGGGCTTTCAACCTACTTTGTGCAAGAAATCCGCAGATCTTTGCCAAAACAGAATACCCAGATACTACTCCCGCAGCTGCCGCAATCGCCACGAGCAGCTGAGAACATCTCTTCTTAAGAGAGAAAGAAGGCATACGACATCGTAAACACCAACAACCAACAAGTCCCGGAGAACCCATTGATCTTCAACGTTAAGCAAGTCACAACACGATGAATTACTTGAAAAAGTATTCGACCTTTTCGACAACAACAAGAACATCCCACTCACTCCCGACGCCTACACCATCACCGTCCTTCGCGAAAGCATGAACACTCCTCATCCCAAATCTTCTTCTCAAGCTATACATTATGGCGCTAGCCTAGGTTTCTGGCCCCTCAGAGTGTGGTGCTGATTGCAGATCTATCACGTATGAGCGCTGGTGTTCTGTGGTGACACAAAATTGAAGAAGGGAGTTGTAGTGAATCGGACACCAAGGTTGTGTGGGTAAAGAGTGCTTGCAGAGTGTTGGGATTGGCAAACATTTTTGAGGAGAAACGGTACTTCACATGAGATACTACGTAAATGGTTTGCCACAAGGGCTCCATTGCCAAGCCTCCAGGCCTCATGCCAAATCCCTAGCCAAGGTGGCACTGAAATTTGCAGCAGCAAGCCCATTCCATACCTGCTTCCATCTCCACTGTAATCTCGGTTAATGTTCGTCGTGCAAGAGACCTCGCACTCTGGAGGTGCGAACTGCAGGCCGGCCGCGAAAGCATGAACACTCCTCATCCCAAATCTTCTTCTCAAGCTGTACATTATGGGGTTCACTTCGCTGACATCAAAGATTTTCCTGGACCCCCACCTCAGCTCCTCTATGAACCATATAGGTGCCGAATAACCCTCAATCCGGCAAATGAAGACGAGATAGAACCATACTCCCGCTTAGGCGGGGCTTTCAACCTACTTTATGCAAGAAATCCGCAGATCTTTGCCAAAACAGAATTCCCAGATACTACTCCCGCAGCTGCCGCAGTCGCCACGAGCCGCTGAGAACATCTCTTCTTAAGAGAGAAAGAAGGAATACGACATCGTAAACACCAACAACCAACAAGTCCCGGAGAACCCATTGATCTTCAACGTTAAGCAAGTCACAACACGACGAATTACTTGAAAAAGTATTCGACCTTTTCGACAACAACAAGAACATCCCACTCACTCCCGACGCCTACACCATCACCGTCCTTCGCGAAAGCATGAACACTCCTCATCCCAAATCTTCTTCTCAAGCTGTACATTATGGGGCTGGCCTAGGGCCCCTCAGAGTGTGGTGCTGATTGCAGATCTATCACGTATGAGCACTCTTGTTCTGTGGGGACACATAATTGAAGAAGGGAGTTGTAGTGAATCGGACACCAAGGTTGTGTGGGTAAGGAGTGCTTGCAAAGTGTTGGGATTGGCAAACATTTTTGAGGAGAAACTGTACTTCACACGAGATGCTACGTAAATGGTTTGCCACAAGGGCTCCATTGCCAAGCCTCCAGGCCTCATGCCAAATCCCTAGCCAAGGTGGCACTGAAATTTGCAGCAGCAAGCTCATTCCATACCTGCTTCCATCTCCACTGTAATCTCGGTTAATGTTCGTCGTGCAACAGACCTCGCACTCTGGAGGTGCGAACTGCAGGCCGGCCGCGAAAGCATGAACACTCCTCATCCCAAATCTTCTTCTCAAGCTGTACATTATGGGGTTCACTTCGCTGACATCAAAGATTTTCCTGGACTGCCACCTCAGCTCCTCTATGAACCATACAGGTGCCGAATAACCCTCAATCCGGCAAATGAAGACCAGATAGAACCATACTCCCGCTTAGGCGGGGCTTTCAACCTACTTTGTGCAAGAAATCCGCAGATCTTTGCCAAAACAGAATTCCCAGATACTACTCCGCAGCTGCCGCAATTGCCACGAGCCGCTGAGAACATCTCTTCTTGAGAGAGAAAGAAGGCATACGACATCGTAAACACCAACAACCAACAAGTCCCGGAGAACCCATTGATCTTCAACGTTAAGCAAGTCACAACACGACGAATTACTTGAAAAAGTATTCGACCTTTTCGACAAGAACAAGAACATCCCACTCACTCCCGACACCTACACCATCACCGTCCTTCGCGAAAGCATGAACACTCCTCATCCCAAATCTTCTTCTCAAGCTATACATTATGGCGCTAGCCTAGGTTTATGGCCCCTCAGAGTGTGGTGCTGATTGCAGATCTATCACGTATGAGCACTCTTGTTCTGTGGTGACACAAAATTGAAGAAGGAAGTTGTAGTGAATCGGACACCAAGGTTGTGTGGGTAAAGAGTGCTTGCAGAGTGTTGGGATTGGCAAACATTTTTGAGGAGAAACGGTACTTCACATGAGATACTACGTAAATGGTTTGCCACAAGGGCTCCATTGCCAAGCCTCCAGGCATCATGCCAAATCCCTAGCCAAGGTGGCACTGAAATTTGCAGCAGCAAGCCCATTCCATACCTGCTTCCATCTCCACTGTAATCTCGGTTAATGTTCGTCGTGCAAGAGACCTCGCACTCTGGAGGTGCGAACTGCAGGCCGGCCGCGAAAGCATGAACACTCCTCATCCCAAATCTTCTTCTCAAGCTGTACATTATGGGGTTCACTGACATCAAAGATTTTCCTGGACCCCCACCTCAGCTCCTCTATGAACCATACAGGTGCCGAATAACCCTCAATCCGGCAAATGAAGACCGGATAGAACCATACTCCCGCTTAGGCGGGGCTTTCAACCTACTTTGTGCAAGAAATCCGCAGATCTTTGCCAAAACAGAATTCCCAGATACTACTCCCGCAGCTGCCGCAGTCGCCACGAGCCGCTGAGAACATCTCTTCTTAAGAGAGAAAGAAGGAATACGACATCGTAAACACCAACAACCAACAAGTCCCGGAGAACCCATTGATCTTCAACGTTAAGCAAGTCACAACACGACGAATTACTTGAAAAAGTATTCGACCTTTTCGACAACAACAAGAACATCCCACTCACTCCCGACGCCTACACCATCACCGTCCTTCGCGAAAGCATGAACACTCCTCATCCCAAATCTTCTTCTCAAGCTGTACATTATGGGGCTGGCCTAGGGCCCCTCAGAGTGTGGTGTTGATTGCAGATCTATCACGTATGAGCACTCTTGTTCTGTGGGGACACAGAATTGAAGAAGGGAGTTGTAGTGAATCAGACACCAAGGTTGTGTGGGTAAAGAGTGCTTGCAGAGTGTCGGGATTGGCAAACATTTTTGAGGAGAAACAGTACTTCACACGAGATGCTACGTAAATGGTTTGCCACAAGGGCTCCATTGCCAAGCCTCCAGGCCTCATGCCAAATCCCTAGCCAAGGTGGCACTGAAATTTGCAGCAGCGAGCCCATTCCATACCTGCTTCCACCTCCACTATAATCTCGGATAATCTTCGTCGTGCGACAGACCTCGCACTCTGGAGGTGCCAACTGCAGGCCGGCCGCGAAGGCATGAACACTCCTCATCCCAAATCTTCTTCTCAAGCTGTACATGATGGGGTTCACTTCGCTGACATCAGAGATTTTCCTGGACCCCCACCTCAGCTCCTCTATGAACCATACAGGTGCCGAATAACCCTCAATCCGGCAAATGAAGACGAGATAGAACCATACTCCCGCTTGGGCGGGGCTTTCAACCTACTTTGTGCAATAAATCCGCAGATCTTTGCCAAAACAGAATTCCCAGATACTACTCCCGCAGCTGCCGCAATCGCCACGAGCAGCTGAGAACATCTCTTCTTAAGAGAGAATGAAGGCATACGACATCGTAAACACCAACAACCAACAAGTCCCGGAGAACCCATTGATCTTCAACGTTAAGCATGTCACAACACGATGAATTACTTGAAAAAGTATTCGACCTTTTCGACAACAACAAGAACATCCCACTCACTCCCGACGCCTACACCATCACCGTCCTTCGCGAAAGCATGAACACTCCTCATCCCAAATCTTCTTCTCAAGCTATACATTATGGCGCTAGCCTAGGTTAAAGGCCCCTCAGAGTGTGGTGCTGATTGCAGATCTATCACGTATGAGCACTCTTGTTCTGTGGTGACACAAAATAGAAGAAGGGAGTTGTAGTGAATCGGACACCAAGGTTGTGTGGGTAAAGAGTGCTTGCAGAGTGTTGGGATTGGCAAACATTTTTGAGGAGAAACGGTACTTCACATGAGATACTACGTAAATGGTTTGCCACAAGGGCTCCATTGCCAAGCCTCCAGGCCTCATGCCAAATCCCTAGCCAAGGTGGCACTGAAATTTGCAGCAGCAAGCCCATTCCATACTTGCTTCCATCTCCACTATAATCTCGGTTAATGTTCGTCGTGCAACAGACCTCGCACTCTGGAGGTGCGAACTGCAGGCCGGCCGCGAAAGCATGAACACTCCTCATCCCAAATCTTCTTCTCAAGCTGTACATTATGGGGTTCACTTCGCTGACATCAGAGATTTTCCTGGACCCCCACCTCAGCTCCTCTATGAACCATACAGGTGCCGAATAACCCTCAATCCGGCAAATGAAGACCAGATAGAACCATACTCCCGCTTAGGCGGGGCTTTCAACCTACTTTGTGCAAGAAATCCGCAGATCTTTGCCAAAACAGAATTCCCAGATACTACTCCCGCAGCTGCCGCAGTCGCCACGAGCCGCTGAGAACATCTCTTCTTAAGAGAGAAAGAAGGAATACGACATCGTAAACACCAACAACCAACAAGTCCCGGAGAACCCATTGATCTTCAACGTTAAGCAAGTCACAACACGACGAATTACTTGAAAAAGTATTCGACCTTTTCGACAACAACAAGAACATCCCACTCACTCCCGACGCCTACACCATCACCGTCCTTCGCGAAAGCATGAACACTCCTCATCCCAAATCTTCTTCTCAAGCTGTACATTATGGGGCTGGCCTAGGGCCCCTCAGAGTGTGGTGTTGATTGCAGATCTATCACGTATGAGCACTCTTGTTCTGTGGGGACACAGAATTGAAGAAGGGAGTTGTAGTGAATCGGACACCAAGGTTGTGTGGGTAAAGAGTGCTTGCAGAGTGTCGGGATTGGCAAACATTTTTGAGGAGAAACAGTACTTCACACGAGATGCTACGTAAATGGTTTGCCACAAGGGCTCCATTGCCAAGCCTCCAGGCCTCATGCCAAATCCCTAGCCAAGGTGGCACTGAAATTTGCAGCAGCGAGCCCATTCCATACCTGCTTCCACCTCCACTATAATCTCGGATAATCTTCGTCGTGCGACAGACCTCGCACTCTGGAGGTGCCAACTGCAGGCCGGCCGCGAAGGCATGAACACTCCTCATCCCAAATCTTCTTCTCAAGCTGTACATTATGGGGTTCACTTCGCTGACATCAGAGATTTTCCTGGACCCCCACCTCAGCTCCTCTATGAACCATACAGGTGCCGAATAACCCTCAATCCGGCAAATGAAGACGAGATAGAACCATACTCCCGCTTGGGCGGGGCTTTCAACCTACTTTGTGCAATAAATCCGCAGATCTTTGCCAAAACAGAATTCCCAGATACTACTCCCGCAGCTGCCGCAATCGCCACGAGCAGCTGAGAACATCTCTTCTTAAGAGAGAATGAAGGCATACGACATCGTAAACACCAACAACCAACAAGTCCCGGAGAACCCATTGATCTTCAACGTTAAGCATGTCACAACACGATGAATTACTTGAAAAAGTATTCGACCTTTTCGACAACAACAAGAACATCCCACTCACTCCCGACGCCTACACCATCACCGTCCTTCGCGAAAGCATGAACACTCCTCATCCCAAATCTTCTTCTCAAGCTATACATTATGGCGCTAGCCTAGGTTAAAGGCCCCTCAGAGTGTGGTGCTGATTGCAGATCTATCACGTATGAGCACTCTTTTTCTGTGGTGACACAAAATTGAAGAAGGGAGTTGTAGTGAATCGGACACCAAGGTTGTGTGGGTAAAGAGTGCTTGCAGAGTGTTGGGATTGGCAAACATTTTTGAGGAGAAACGGTACTTCACATGAGATACTACGTAAATGGTTTGCCACAAGGGCTCCATTGCCAAGCCTCCAGGCCTCATGCCAAATCCCTAGCCAAGGTGGCACTGAAATTTGCAGCAGCAAGCCCATTCCATACTTGCTTCCATCTCCACTATAATCTCGGTTAATGTTCGTCGTGCAACAGACCTCGCACTCTGGAGGTGCGAACTGCAGGCCGGCCGCGAAAGCATGAACACTCCTCATCCCAAATCTTCTTCTCAAGCTGTACATTATGGGGTTCACTTCGCTGACATCAAAGATTTTCCTGGACCCCCACCTCAGCTCCTCTATGAACCATACAGGTGCCGAATAACCCTCAATCCGGCAAATGAAGACCAGATAGAACCATACTCCCGCTTAGGCGGGGCTTTCAACCTACTTTGTGCAAGAAATCCGCAGATCTTTGCCAAAACAGAATTCCCAGATACTACTCCCGCAGCTGCCGCAGTCGCCACGAGCCGCTGAGAACATCTCTTCTTAAGAGAGAAAGAAGGAATACGACATCGTAAACACCAACAACCAACAAGTCCCGGAGAACCCATTGATCTTCAACGTTAAGCAAGTCACAACACGACGAATTACTTGAAAAAGTATTCGACCTTTTCGACAACAACAAGAACATCCCACTCACTCCCGACGCCTACACCATCACCGTCCTTCGCGAAAGCATGAACACTCCTCATCCCAAATCTTCTTCTCAAGCTGTACATTATGGGGCTGGCCTAGGGCCCCTCAGAGTGTGGTGTTGATTGCAGATCTATCACGTATGAGCACTCTTGTTCTGTGGGGACACAGAATTGAAGAAGGGAGTTGTAGTGAATCGGACACCAAGGTTGTGTGGGTAAAGAGTGCTTGCAGAGTGTCGGGATTGGCAAACATTTTTGAGGAGAAACAGTACTTCACACGAGATGCTACGTAAATGGTTTGCCACAAGGGCTCCATTGCCAAGCCTCCAGGCCTCATGCCAAATCCCTAGCCAAGGTGGCACTGAAATTTGCAGCAGCGAGCCCATTCCATACCTGCTTCCATCTCCACTATAATCTCGGATAATCTTCGTCGTGCGACAGACCTCGCACTCTGGAGGTGCCAAATGCAGGCCGGCCGCGAAGGCATGAACACTCCTCATCCCAAATCTTCTTCTCAAGCTGTACATTATGGGGTTCACTTCGCTGACATCAGAGATTTTCCTGGACCCCCACCTCAGCTCCTCTATGAACCATACAGGTGCCGAATAACCCTCAATCCGGCAAATGAAGACCAGATAGAACCATACTCCCGCTTAGGCGGGGCTTTCAACCTACTTTGTGCAAGAAATCCGCAGATCTTTGCCAAAACAGAATTCCCAGATACTACTCCCGCAGCTGCCGCAATCGCCACGAGCAGCTGAGAACATCTCTTCTTAAGAGAGAAAGAAGGCATACGACATCGTAAACACCAACAACCAACAAGTCCCGGAGAACCCATTGATCTTCAACGTTAAGCATGTCACAACACGATGAATTACTTGAAAAAGTATTCGACCTTTTCGACAACAACAAGAACATCCCACTCACTCCCGACGCCTACACCATCACCGTCCTTCGCGAAAGCATGAACACTCCTCATCCCAAATCTTCTTCTCAAGCTATACATTATGGCGCTAGCCTAGGTTTATGGCCCCTCAGAGTGTGGTGCTGATTGCAGATCTATCACGTATGAGCACTCTTGTTCTGTGGTGACACAAAATTGAAGAAGGGAGTTGTAGTGAATCGGACACCAAGGTTGTGTGGGTAAAGAGTGCTTGCAGAGTGTTGGGATTGGCAAACATTTTTGAGGAGAAACGGTACGTCACATGAGATACTACGTAAATGGTTTGCCACAAGGGCTCCATTGCCAAGCCTCCAGGCCTCATGCCAAATCCCTAGCCAAGGTGGCACTGAAATTTGCAGCAGCAAGCCCATTCCATACCTGCTTCCATCTCCACTGTAATCTCAGTTAATGTTCGTCGTGCAACAGACCTCGCACTCTGGAGGTGCGAACTGCAGGCCGGCCGCGAAAGCATGAACACTCCTCATCCCAAATCTTCTTCTCAAGCTGTACATTATGGGGTTCACTTCGCTGACATCAAAGATTTTTCTGGACCCCCACCTCAGCTCCTCTATGAACCATACAGGTGCCGAATAACCCTCAATCCGGCAAATGAAGACCAGATAGAACCATACTCCCGCTTAGGCGGGGCTTTCAACCTACTTTGTGCAAGAAATCCGCGGATCTTTGCCAAAACAGAATTCCCAGATACTACTCCCGCAGCTGCCGCAGTCGCCACGAGCCGCTGAGAACATCTCTTCTTAAGAGAGAAAGAAGGAATACGACATCGTAAACACCAACAACCAACAAGTCCCGGAGAACCCATTGATCTTCAACGTTAAGCAAGTCACAACACGACGAATTACTTGAAAAAGTATTCGACCTTTTCGACAACAACAAGAACATCCCACTCACTCTTGACGCCTACACCATCACCGTCCTTCGCGAAAGCATGAACACTCCTCATCCCAAATCTTCTTCTCAAGCTGTACATTATGGGGCTGGCCTAGGGCCCCTCAGAGTGTGGTGCTGATTGCAGATCTATCACGTATGAGCACTCTTGTTCTGTGGGGACACAGAATTGAAGAAGGGAGTTGTAGTGAATCGGACACCAAGGTTGTGTGGGTAAAGAGTGCTTGCAGAGTGTTGGGATTGGCAAACATTTTTGAGGAGAAACTGTACTTCACACGAGATGCTACGTAACTGGTTTGCCACAAGGGCTCCATTGCCAAGCCTCCAGGCCTCATGCCAAATCCCTAGCCGAGGTGGCACTGAAATTTGCAGCAGCGAGCCCATTCCATACCTGCTTCCACCTCCACTATAATCTCGGATAATCTTCGTCGTGCGACAGACCTCGCACCCTGGAGGTGCCAACTGCAGGCCGGCCGCAAAAGCATGAACACTCCTCATCCCAAATCTTCTTCTCAAGCTGTACATTATGGGGTTCACTTCGCTGACATCAAAGATTTTCCTGGACCCCCACCTCAGCTCCTCTATGAACCATACAGGTTCCGAATAACCCTCAATCCGGCAAATGAAGACCAGATAGAACCATACTCCCGCTTAGGCGGGGCTTTCAACCTACTTTGTGCAAGAAATCCGCAGATCTTTGCCAAAACAGAATTCCCAGATACTACTCCCGCAGCTGCCGCAATCGCCACGAGCCGCTGAGAACATCTCTTCTTAAGAGAGAAAGAAGGCATACGACATCGTAAACACCAACAACCAACAAGTCCCGGAGAACCCATTGATCTTCAACGTTAAGCATGTCACAACACGATGAATTACTTGAAAAAGTATTCGACCTTTTCGACAACAACAAGAACATCCCACTCACTCCCGACGCCTACACCATCACCGTCCTTCGCGAAAGCATGAACACTCCTCATCCCAAATCTTCTCCTCAAGCTATACATTATGGCGCTAGCCTAGGTTTATGGCCCCTCAGAGTGTGGTGCTGATTGCAGATCTATCACGTATGAGCACTCTTGTTCTGTGGGGACACAGAATTGAAGAAGGGAGTTGTAGTGAATCGGACACCAAGGTTGTGTGGGTAAAGAGTGCTTGCAGAGTGTTGGGATTGGCAAACATTTTTGAGGAGAAACGGTACTTCACATGAGATACTACGTAAATGGTTTGCCACAAGGGCTCCATTGCCAAGCCTCCAGGCCTCATGCCAAATCCCTAGCCAAGGTGGCACTGAAATTTGCAGCAGCAAGCCCATTCCATACCTGCTTCGATCTCCACTATAATCTCGGATAATGTTCGTCGTGCAACAGACCTCGCACTCTGGAGGTGCGAACTACAGGCCGGCCGCGAAAGCATGAACACTCCTCATCCCAAATCTTCTTCTCA
Organism: Eutreptiella sp. 'Long Island Sound 2002'; assembly: GCA_964036045.1. Lineage (NCBI taxonomy): Eukaryota > Euglenozoa > Euglenophyceae > Eutreptiales > Eutreptiaceae > Eutreptiella > Eutreptiella sp. 'Long Island Sound 2002'. The sequence continues at coordinate 24,029,555 of OZ038391.1, forward strand.
AGCTGTACATTATGGGGTTCACTTCGCTGACATCAAAGATTTTCCTGGACCCCCACCTCAGCTCCTCTATGAACCATACAGGTGCCGAATAACCCTCAATCCGGCAAATGAAGACCAGATAGAACCATACTCCCGCTTAGGCGGGGCATTCAACCTACTTTGTGCAAGAAATCCGCAGATCTTTGCCAAAACAGAATTCCCAGATACTACTCCCGCAGCTGCCGCAGTCGCCACGAGCCGCTGAGAACATCTCTTCTTAAGAGAGAAAGAAGGAATAAGACATCGTAAACACCAACAACCAACAAGTCCCGGAGAACCCATTGATCTTCAACGTTAAGCAAGTCACAACACGACGAATTACTTGAAAAAGTATTCGACCTTTTCGACAACAACAAGAACATCCCACTCACTCCCGACGCCTACACCATCACCGTCCTTCGCGAAAGCATGAACACTCCTCATCCCAAATCTTCTTCTCAAGCTGTACATTATGGGGCTGGCCTAGGGCCCCTCAGAGTGTGGTGCTGATTGCAGATCTATCACGTATGAGCACTCTTGTTCTGTGGGGACACAGAATTGAAGAAGGGAGTTGTAGTGAATCGGACACCAAGGTTGTGTGGGTAAAGAGTGCTTGCAGAGTGTCGGGATTGGCAAACATTTTTGAGGAGAAACTGTACTTCACACGAGATGCTACGTAAATGGTTTTCCACAAGGGCTCCATTGCCAAGCCTCCAGGCCTCATGCCAAATCCCTAGCCAAGGTGGCACTGAAATTTGCAGCAGCGAGCCCATTCCATACCTGCTTCCACCTCCACTATAATCTCGGATAATCTTCGTCGTGCGACAGACCTCGCACTCTGGAGGTGCCAACTACAGGCCGGCCGCGAAAGCATGAACACTCCTCATCCCAAATCTTCTTCTCAAGCTGTACATTATGGGGTTCACTTCGCTGACATCAGAGATTTTCCTGGACCCCCACCTCAGCTCCTCTATGAACCATATAGGTGCCGAATAACCCTCAATCCGGCAAATGAAGACGAGATAGAACCATACTCCCGCTTAGGCGGGGCTTTCAACCTACTTTGTGCAAGAAGTCCGCAGATCTTTGCCAAAACAGAATTCCCAGATACTACTCCCGCAGCTGCCGCAATCGCCACGAGCAGCTGAGAACATCTCTTCTTAAGAGAGAAAGAAGGCATACGACATCGTAAACACCAACAACCAACAAGTCCCGGAGAACCCATTGATCTTCAACGTTAAGCATGTCACAACACGATGAATTACTTGAAAAGGTATTCGACCTTTTCGACAACAACAAGAACATCCCACTCAAAATTCCACTTCCCGACGCCAACACCATCACCGTCCTTCGCGAACACTCCTCATCCCAAATCTTCTTCTCAAGCTGTACATTATGGGGTTCACTTCGCTGACATAAGAGATTTTGCTGGACCCCCACACCCACTTTTCTCTCAAATCCACGCACACCATACATACCTACTTTCTCAAAGTGACCCCATTTCTAAAGCTTGTTTCGGCACCCATTTCTTTGCCGGAGATATCAACAACGTCTCTGCTCCACCCTACACACATGCATGTGCCGACCATAAAACACCACTTCTTGTCAAAAACTTCCAAGTACACACACCCACGCATGGTCTCCAATTGAACGACACGTCGAAAAACCTTCATGGGACTTTCATTGCCACGCTTGCCTTTCACAATGAAAACTTGCGCCTTCCGACGGTAAACCTCCCAATGTATTGCTATACAACATCTACTTTTTTAAAAAACAATAAAGGCTACAGCCAACGACGAGTAGTCATTTTTCCTCTCCTTGACGACTCTCTCACACAAACAAATGTACTTGCTTGGCACTTCCGGAGAGCACTCGCAAAAATTCCCCCTTATTTTGAATCAATTCAAACAACCAAACCCTTGAACCCTCTTGTAATATCCGACAACAACGACTCAATTCGTTCTGAGTAGGCTTTCCAACCCTTAAAAAAATGGCCTCTTAATTCTCTACCTCAACTCTGATAATGACTATCCCTACAACCCCTCGCCCGATTCGCCCTCACAGATGTCTCGAACAACCCCTCAGTTCAAGAAGCTCTTGAATTACTCCTTGAAACATGAAGATCCAACTTCAAAAAACTCCATTTGAGAGTTGACGTTTCACACGGACTCTTGTTTCCTGAATTATAAGGCCGTCAACCAAAACTCTCCATCTACGCCCTTCCTATGCATGAATGCAAAAAAAAAATCGCTGCATGGTTGTTCAACCAACCTGAGACACAAAATCTTTATATGACGAGTGGATCCCGATTGCTACAATGATTGAGATGGCTATGACTTGTGCTGAAGGGAAACTGATCAAGTACGCTCTTTCCAGCAATGCCTTATCCATTTTTGTTGTAGTAGATCTCTCCCAACAAGGGCATGATAGCTCGCCCACCTGTATTGGGACCATGTCCACGCAAACAGTGCACCCACCTTTTCATCTTTTTCCACCGGAACACTTGTCCTCCACGTATGTTATCCATTCACCTTTTCGTACGAAATTTAACTGTGCGGCTCCCCCCGCCCCAATACGGGGTTATGTTTCGCCCCCCCTCCTTGGGAATTGTGTCCACAATACCTTAGTAAGAATGAAATGAAGCTCCTCTCCTTGGTAAAGTTATTGTGGCTTGGTAAGATTCCCATTCCAACAGCATACCTCCCAAAATAAACAGAAGATCGGATTTGGTGGTCACCTCATTGTTGCACAATAATACATTCATTAAACTGCAGCAAAGAAGCTTGTTAGGAAACAAATCGCGTACCTTTGTCAAAGATCACCGTGATCACGGGCAGCTCCTTCGCAATTGGTTGCCGCCAACCCCCGACTGGCATATTCACAAACCGGTGGGGCTTCATGTCCCGCAACTAGCTCACCATCTGCTCGTTGTTGTGCCGCACCTGTAACCATTGTGTTCACATTTTTCTTCACGATTGTGCGCTCCGCTTTTTCAATTGCCCTTTCCCATTCTGGATTTGGAGGGGCTTCGTTCTTGCATCAAAGAAGCATCAGAATAGTGGTGGACCTGTGCTGTGCCGGTTAGACTGACCGCTGCCTTGAGCGCCGTACGGGGCGGGAGAGGACAAAAAGTGCTTGCCAAGCGAAGTGGTGGGCGCATAATGCGACACAAGGAGGCTGAACGGAATCAACGTCATTGTTGGAAGCACACCCCCCTCCCAAAGGGAACAGCCCCAACGGAGAAACGGCCCCGGGCCCATGCGCCGACGTTGGGGACGATCAGTCCACTGCCGGCAAAGGGTTGTTCATCCGGACATACCCGCGGCAAGTGGCGAAGGCAACCACCTCCTTTGTGAAGGCCTCTTATGTCCCATGCCTTTTGGAGTTTGGAGCATCTAAAAAGAGGCCTCTAGCGTGCCAACCCGTTGGAATGGGTGGGGGGAGGTGCTGTGTAAGGAACTCACATGCATCACCCCATTCGGTTGGGGGTGGGCTGTACAAAGCACTCCGATGTCCCACCCTTTGGGATGGGGGGGCGGAGCTTTGGGATGGGGGAGGGGGAGATGGACAAGGTACTCAGATGTACCACCACTCCGAGATGGGTGGGGGGATGGACAAGGTACTCAGATGTACCACCACTCCGAGATGGGTGGGGGCATGGACAAGGCAGTCAAATGAACCACCCATTTGGGATGGGGGGGGGTTGGACAAGGCACTCACATGTTTGACGCCTCTGGGACCGGGGGGGGGGGACTCAGATGTACCACCCTTTTGAGGTGGGGGGGGTGGACAAGGCAATCAAATGTATCACCCCTTAGAGATTGGGGGGGGGGCTGGACAAGTCACCCAGATGTCCCACCCCTTGGACATTGGGGAGGGCTACACAAGGCACTTAGGTGTACCACCCCTTTGGCATGGGGGAGGGCTGGACAAGTCACTCAAATATCCCACCCCGCCGAAGCCTTTTTTCCCGAATTAGGGACCAAATTGAGTCTTGTTTTACTTTCTCCGCTCCTTCTTAAAAATGCTACTATTTGTTGGTGCACACAACGACTCACATCCGTTGCTGAGTACTTGTCAAACAGTGACACAATTTCACGTCCATACTTGACGCCAGAGATGGTGGTCATGTTCACCAAGTTGCTTCCAAAAGGGCTTATTGCGGCTGGATACTTCATGGACATAACAATTTGTGGCACCAGGCTTTTCTTACTCCACATAGTACGACTGTGGCGGAGTGTGCTAGGGCTGACGTGGCCGTAAGACGTCTCCGGTGGGTCACGTGGAGGAGCACGGCTGCCCCCGCCCCCTCCCCCCACTGCCGGGTCACGGTAGGAAATGGCCTTCCCCCCCCCCCCCCCACCCCCGGCAGTGCCCCTGCCCACGCCCCCTACTCCCGGTCTGCCTCTCAGGTCGCCTCCGGAGGGGGCGGCGTGGTCGCCGTCAACTCGTTCTTCTGGGCCCTCCTGCACGACAAGCCCAAGAAGGCCGAGGCGCTGCTGGCCACGCTCGGCCCCGGCGCCCCCCTCCCCCCGGCCGTGCCCCTCCTCCGCCTGAGGGCCCGCCTCACCGCCGCCCTCCCGCAGCTGCTCCCCCCGTACTCCGTCCTCGAGCCCGGGGCCGGGGCCCCCGCGCCCCTCCACATTGTCCCGTCCACCGGCAGCACCGATACCATGTCCCCCGTCTCCCCATGAGTCAGACCCACGGGGGCCAATCCTGGTCAGGACCCGACCCCAAAGGGGGGGGGGGTGTCCCCCCCCCTATACAGACCCCAAAATGGTTGTACACCCCTCGGGGTCACACATTGGCTGGCGGCGGCCCCCTGAGGCAGACCGCGTGTTATGGATGGCTCATCAACACGGATTTGTGCGGCGCAATGCCGTCGGAAGAAGTCTCGGCTCCGTTGCATTTGGACTGCACACGAGCACAGACCCCCCCCCCCCATCGCTGTGCTGGGGCGGGCAATGGAGGCAATGGCAAGCGTCCATCGCCGTTCTCCATTTCCAGACGGTCAGGCACACCCCCCCCCACCCCCGCCCCCATCACTTCAGGCGCCCGGGCGCTGCTCTGCACCGCGGTCTACTTTGCCGCACGGCAGCGCCCTGTCCCCCCCCTCCCCGCCCCTGCACTTCCGGAGGGTTGACCCGCCGGCCGTACCACAGCATTTTCAAGCACAGACCTTAAAAAATGTATCGGCTACAAAGTATTTATTCCCAGCCGGGCGCAGCTGCGACTTCATGCGACTGAAGCACCCCCTCTGTTGCACTGCCGGTGTTGTCCCAACAAACGCCATGATTGGATGTGGCCAGTGCTGAAGGCCAACGGGTCAAATTCAGAAAAACTGTGGTGCACTGCTGTGCACTGCTGTGCCTATGGAGACCCATGGGGACCTATGAGGACCTATGGGGACTCCTTTCTTTCCTGGTTTGCCCTTTTCCCACTTATCACCTTTGCTTTGAACCTGCACACCGGATGGGGATGACAGTAGGGGATTGACTGTGTCAACCCTGACCCAATGCCCTAAAATAGTGTCAGCAGGGGATGCAATCACATTTTTTGCATCCCAGCCCCTTCATGCGCCAATATTGCTGTTCATGGCCACAGGCTGATAAGGCCCCCCTGCCGGGGCGAAACGCGGCTCACGCAACATGTCGGCTTGACACTATTCACGCCAGACACAACAAGTTGCAGAACTGGCTTGCGGTTGATTTCAGTGACTACGATTCACTTCTGCGCCTGTACTGCGCTGGTCTTTGGAGGTTCGAGGAGTCTTGACACCGCACCCCCGAGTTGACCGCGTGACGAGTGACCCCACGCGATCAAAACATTGCCGACTGCTGTGCACGGCTGTGCCTATAGAGGCCCATGGGGACATACGTGGATCATCCGGACCTATGGGGACCTATGGGGACTCCTTTTCTTCCTCGTTTGCTCTTTCCCACTTCTCACCTACGATTTTCTAAGGACTTTCCGCCATTTTCCATCACAGCACGTAAACACTGTCGTGCCAACGCACCTGCTGCATCAGACATCAGACATCAGACCTTATACACGGACCAGAGCCCCCCCCCCCCCCCACCACCACAACGCACTGCCCGGGACACAGCCCTTATCCCTCGTCCGGTTGCGGTGGGGGGGTGTTCGTTGTCCACATCAATGCAGCTCCTCGTGAACTTGACAACGTGCTCCAAAGCCTTCCCACACCTGCAGTCCACGCGCGACCCTGTGTTCCCAACCTTTGCTCCCTGAACCAGAGCCTGGCCCGTGTTAGGACCTGGGGGGGGGGGGGGCTGGCCTGCCCCACGGGAGGAATGATCCGAATGGGATTCCTCATTTCCCCCCATTTTCCCCCATTTCCCCCCAATTTCCCCCATTTTCCTCCATTTCCCCCCATTCCCCCCCATTTTCCCTCATTTTCCCTCATTTTCCCCATTTTTCCGTGGCCTGCTGGATACTGGGATACTCCAGATATGGATACTTCCCAGGCCTGGGAATGGGACCCTCCCTACCGCCCCCCAACTCCTCAAGCAGTCTTCCATTGCTTCACCTCCCGTTCGCCGGGCCCCGATGCAGCACCGGAGACGTAGCCCAAACGTGATGTGATGACCGGCACCGCGCTGGCCACCGTCCGGTGGGCGGGGGGGGGGCATGACCCCGGACACGCCGTGGCTGTGGTTCGCTCCGGTCCGGTCCTTACCATTGTGGCGGGCCTCCGTTTGGCGTTTGGTGCGCCGGGCCATCCCCCCCCCCCCCCCCCAGTGGACCCCGCCTGCCCCCGTTTGGAGGGAGGGAGAAGCCAATGCACAGGGGGGACCCGCACCCCCCTACACCCGCCTCCAAACGGCCCAAGCGACGCACGCGCGCGCGACCGTTTTATCGCGGAAGTGCCCGTTCAGCGGTCACCCGCCGGCCGTGCGTTGTTGTCCAATGCGTTGCACCCGCGGCCCTCGGGCCTCCGAATGTACGGCCGCGGCCTCTGGGTCGACGGTCCTGCCCCTTGTGTCCGTGGCGCTTGTGTGCGGACCGGTCAGGGATGTGGAGGGCCGTCTTGCCCCATAGTGCCCGTTTGGGGGGGGCCGAGGCGTCTGCCAAGGACTTGGGGACTGAGGCCCCTTTTGGCTCACGGACCCCAGATCAACACCGCAGCTTTCGGACGGCGGTGCCTCAGCGCCCAAACGCCCAACGCCTCTGGACACAAGAGTGTCACTGTGGGGCTGTTGGGCGTGCGGTTGTCCGCACACGGGACCCCGGGCCCCCGAGTGCTGTCGTTCTGATCGGCTGGGCTGCACCTGTCATTCTGGGGCATCACCGCTTTCCCCCTTCTGGTAGCAGCCTGCGGGGGTGGACAAGCGGGTCAGCCATACGTAAAAGCACAAAGGAGTGTCACGCCTCAAGGGTGACGCTGATCAAGCAGCTCAGACGCCGGAGAAAGAGACCAGGGGGGGAGCGTTAGCGCGCTGGGCACGCGTCGGGCGCTGTTGTGTAGAGTGCAAGCCCCGTAAGTAAGTTGGAGCGGTGCCCATCACATGTTTCACACGCGATGACAGCCACGCACAAGGAACACCGCACCCCCCCCCGCCAAAAAAAAGAGAACCATTGTTGAAGCAACGCGTTCCGCGCCACACCATCTGCACCCACTGCGCGCGTGCACACACACAGGCCCACGCGAGGGCTCATCTGCAGGAGGGCGCCGGCAGCTTCCCCTTCACAGGGGAGAGCAAGGCAGAGTGTGCCCCCAGTAAGACAGCTGACCCACTGACCCATGCAGGCCTTCCTCTGTGATATGGTGTCGTTGTCGCGCGCAGTATCACATCTAGATCCGCAGTGATGGCCTCTGTGTGACAACTTGTAGAGCCCGTAGCTGTGCATCACTGTCTAGAGGCTTCGAAGCCACTATCGCCACAGCGATCGGAGGGGGGGGCTTTGCCTCCGCTTTTCAGCCCCCACGCCTTAGGCTGCGGCAAGGCCCCCCCTTGCTTGACCGCATTGCAAGCAAGCGCGTGCACACACACACACACACACTGTCGCTGTATGACAGCCTATGCGCACTTGGGAAGAGATATGCCCGCTATGAAGAGCGCACGCGCATTGATAAATGGAAATCCAAAATGGACCAAGCCTGGCTGGACAGGCCAAAGGAGGTTTATCAGTGGATACAGAACGAGTACCAACCTCCTCTGGTTATGCTCCTGGACCCAGACACAAGCCAACCAACGGCGAACATCCCCCGCATGGATGAAATTCTTCATGCCTCTTGGGACCAGGTTATGCGAAAATATACAGACACCCCAGAGCCAGACGTGCACGTTTTTGCACAGAAGTATGATAAGTTTCTGATAAAGGGAGTGCAGATGCAGTCCACCCCTATCACAGGGTCCCGGCTCGCGAAACGCCTTAGAAAGATGGGTGTTCACACAGCCACCGGCCTGGATGGCTGGTGCGTTTCGGACCTTTTGCTGCTGCCCACCTGTCTGCTGGACATGCTGTCAGAAATTCTGTTTCTAGTTGAGGCAACAGGAACCTGGCCCAGGGTCCTGGCGAGGGGATACGTCTCGCTGATCCCGAAAGGGGAAGGGATGATGCCGATGCAGCAGCGCCCACTGTCCGTACTGTCCCAGATCTATAGGGTCTGGGCGGGGATCAGGTTAGAGGAGTGCATGGTGTGGCAGGAACTGTGGATCCACCCGCACGCTTACGGTTTTCGCAAGAAGCGCGGCGCCACTGATGCGGCCGCCTTTATCTCCATGCTCATTGAGCTACACAAACTGATGAAAACAGTTTTGCATGGTTTTGGATTAGACTACATAAAATGCTTTGATTTAATCCCACAATCCATTGTACTGCATATTGCGCTGACGCAGGGGATGGATTTGGGCACACACAGGGCCCTTTCTGGCATGTATCGCACCCTCACAAGGTGCTTTAAAATAATGGGATGTTTGGCCAATTTTTTCGATGCCACCAATGGCATCCTCCAGGGCTGCCCATTGAGTGTGATACTCATCAACCTCCTGACCTCGGTCTGGAAACGGGTGCTGGATGCACAGCAACAGGGCATCAAAGTCGCAGTACAGGCCCTCCCCCCCAGCGATCAGCCAGCGCAGGCCCTGCAATTCATCCTAACTGCCCTTGGGTATGCGGATGATACCTATGGGTTTGCCGCCGGAAGCAATACCCTCACCCCCCTGCTAGATTGCACCACTGACTGGCTTGAGGACACGGGTCAAGGGGTGAAGGCGAAGAAATCTGTCGGCTTTACGTCTGACGCCCGTCACCCAGTGAAGGCAGCACTACAGGGGGTGCCCTTCCCTATCTCTTCTGAGTTTAAGTCCCTGGGCGCGGGGGTACGCACCACGGACGCGACTTGTTCGGGACCGCTCATCAAGAAAAGGATTTCCAGAGCCTGCAGCCTCCTGGATAGGGTGCATGGCGCTCAGGGCAATTTTGAAAGGAGATGCGACATCATCTCCACAATGATCACGGCCACTGGCCTGCACGCAGCAGAAATAGTGCCACTTCAGCCCAAAGACCTCCTGTCCTTCGAGACTAAGGTCATGCAGACCATTTGGGGACGGTCACGGCCCGGCAGGGCCAAAGAAATCTTTTTCACCTTGCTGTGCAAAGGGCACCAGATTGCACCTACCTTGGTACTTAAGTATCAACGAATCCTGTGGTTATCCCAGCTGTGTCGCACCAGGGGTGCTGGACAGATCACAGCCCAGGCCATTTGGGAGATGACAACATTTCACAAAGGCTCCGGCCCATACGGCCGAGCCATGTCCACAGCACAGGAGTGTGGCTGGGTCGCTACGCAGGGATGGTGGGGATGGAAAGTGCCTGGGCGCCAGGAACCCCTCCTCCTATACGGGGATAAAAACACTATCAAGCACGAGGTGCGTGAACAGCTGCGCTCGCAAATGGTGGACAGCCTGGTTCAGAGGCGTCCCCGCCTTTTCGCGGGGGCTCATTACACCACATGCCGGCGCCTGGTCCAGCCCAGCATAGCGTCATTTGCCACAGAGTTACAGCGCTCAATCCTGCGGGGCATCCTATCAGGAGCAACCTGGACAGCCCTCCGGGCCTTTCAACGTGGCATGAGAGCCACATCCACGTGCCCGTACTGTGGCAATGCTCCGGAAAACGAGGAGCACATTTTTTGGCAGTGTTCAGCCTGGAGTACGGTGCGGGACACCCACCTGCCGGGCATCAGGACGGCGGCAGCACAGATCACAGGCCTTCCCCTCATGGACCAGTGGCCCCCATGTTTACGACTATGTGGATTAGCCCCAGAGTTAGACACAAACAGCGTCAAGTCAGGGACAGCGCTCGCATTCATGACAGCTCTGCACAATATGTTAGTAGCCGTTTTGCAGGCCCGCAAGTTACGAGACACACAATCCCCCATGCTTTTCACGGGGTCGAGCCTCTCACAGCAGCTTCGGCAATACCCGTACCACCAACTGGTGGGACCCCTCCCCAGACCGGAAGACAAAGGGTTACTTCTTTTGCGTACCCCTAAGAAGGTGGAATGGCAGTGGGAAATGCCCTTTTTGGCGGACCTGCTACGCTGGCTGAGGGAACTGCACTGGGCCCCTGAACCAGGCACAGTGACGTTCTTGGAACTCGCACTGGACTTTGAGGAATTTGCGCAACGCACCCTCCCACACGCTCCACAGGCAAAATGTAAGGGCACCACCCTTTCACTGCAAGAGAGAGGCCGGGTCTTACGACTGGCAATGGCAAATGCGCAGCGCCTGGTCACCAAAGGCCATTTGCATCCAGCGCGTGTGGTCACACGCTGCAGCTCTTTAGTTCCTTTGGGGGGGCTGGCACTCTGCGGCCTGAACTGCCGCCCCTATTTCACCTGCCGCAGTGCCATGAACATGCACGTTCAGCAGTTAGCGGCATACTGTGAGCGCACGTGGGCCACCAAGGTTGGTCTCAACAGAATACACAAACTGCGCCCGTACACACATAGGCCACGCAGAACAACGCAGGAAGTGGAGGAGCATCGACTACAGCGTGCACTCCAGGGGAATCTGCAGTTGGGGCTGGCTCCGTCCTCGGAGCAGACCACTTTTGCCAAAGGGGGGGGGGGGGCTGCTCCTCCTTTGCAGCTGATTTCTTCCCTGTGATAGGGGATGGGAAGCTCCCACAGCGCCCCTACACCGGGACACGCAGGCGCGCAAACACACACCGGGCGCCACCACCGGCGCCGCCGACTGATCCGTCAAAGTGTGCCCGGCACTCTGCTGACGCATGCACGACCTGCAAGAGACTTCGGCGCACAGCTGAAGCATGCTGTGCGCTGGGACATCACGCTGATGACCACATAGCACGCAGACCGCAACTGCAACTGTGCCCACTGCATGGCTTGCCACCGTGCCCGAGGTGCACACTCAAGCAAAGGGGAGTGCGCCACTGCTGTCAGCGGGGACACCATAAAGTGTGCACCCCAGTGCCTGCGCGCCGGAAGCGCCCACTTGCTGCACATGCACAACTGCCCAACAAACGACCACGCCTGCAAGGGCCTGCACGTATCTCTACGGGTCTGCTGAGGTCCCCACACCAACCCCCCACCCCTCCAGCCCCCAAACGCAGGAGGCCGAAAACACCCCCCCCTCCGTCCCCACCAGCCCCAGTTCCACGGGGGCTGGAGGAGACCGTGGCCGAGGATGTCGCCCGCCCGCTTTTCGTGACGAGGCACGGGAGAGCAAACACTCTGGATACCTAGCCAGCAAAATACAGAGGTTCTGATTCCGCAGAAGGGAGGGAAACACCGTCACAAAGAGGCCTCAGCAGACCTGAGCCAAATGAGGCGTCCAGCCCAACGCTGCACAAGGATCCACCTCTAAAAGTACAGATCACACACACACACACACAAACACAGTGAAGCACGAAGTGCGTGAACAGCTGCGTTCCCAAATGCTGGATGCGTTAGTGCAGCGGCGGCCCCGACTTTTTGCTGGGGTCCATTACGCCACGTGCAGGCAGCTGGTACAACCCAGTGTAGCTGCTTTTGACACGGAACTACAGCGGTCCATCCTCCGGGGCATCCTCTCTGGAGCCACTTGGACGGCACTCAGGGCATACCAGAGGGGTATGCGCGTGGCCTCGACATGCCCTTTTTGTGGCAATGCACCAGAGGACGAGGAACACATATTGTGGCACTGCACTGCTTGGCACACTGCACGCACCGCTCACATGCCTGACGTCCTCGATGCGGCCGCACACATACCGAGCCTTCTCCCCCCAAATCAATGGCCTCCATGCCTCAGATGTTGTGGGCTGGCACCTGAAATCCCAGATGACTGCATCAAATCAGGGAGGGCCTACACCTTCTTGAACACTTTGCATACCATGTTCGTAGCTGTCTTGCAAGCTCGGAAAGTGCGCGACGCGCAGGCCCCAGCCGTTTTTCCAGGAACCGCCCGGTCACAACAGTTACGACAGTACCCATACCAACAGTTGGTAGGGCCACTACCATATAGTGGGGAGAGAGACACACTACTGCTCCGCACCCCCAAAAAGCATGAGTGGCCGTGGGAAATGCCTTTCCTTGCCGATCTTCTGCGATGGTTGAGGGCTCTGACCTGGACACAAGAACCGGGTTCAGTGACCTTCTTAGAGTTGGCTCTGGACTTCGAAGAATTTGCCGAGCGTACCCTGCCACATGCACCACAAGCCAAATTCAAGGGAACGACACTTTCACTGCAGGAAAGGGGCAGGGTGCTGCGGCTGGCCATGAACAGTGTGCAGCGGCTTGTCACCAAAGGCCAACTGCATCCAGCACGCATCGTCACGCGATGCAGTTCGTTGGTCCCTCTGGGAGGACCAGCGCTATGTGGACTGAATTGCCGCCCTTATTTCGCAGGCAGGAATGCAATGCTTTTCCACATCCAAAAGTTGGCAGATTACTGCGAACAATTATGGTCCTCCAAAGTGGGTGCGCACAGAGTGCATGCGCCACGGCCATACGCATATCGCCCGCGCAGGTCAGCCGCAGAAGTGGAATCACACAGGCTGCACCGGGCTCTCCATGGCAATCTGCAGACAGGACTGGCACCTCCATCAGAGCAGATAATGCCAGCCAAAGGGGGGGGATCGAACTCGTCTTTTGGGGCCGATTTCTTCCCAGTCATTGGGGATGGGCGCTTGCCACAACGCCCCTACACAGGCACGCGCAGACACGTGTCAACACACACCACGCCACACTTGGCACCGAGGGTCGACCATTCCAAATGCGTGGCACACACAGCGCTGGCATGTATGACCTGCAAGAGACTGCGCAAATCGGCAGAAGAGTGCTGCAAACTCGGGCATCACGCAGCAAGCCACGTGGCTCGTAGGCCACAGTTGCAACTATGCCCCTTGCATAACTTACCCCCCTGCCCGAGATGTACCCTCAAGCAGAGAGGGGTGCGCCATTGTTGTGACCGGGGGCACCACAAGGTATGCACCCCGGTCCCGGCACACAGGAAACGTACTCTCCCTATGCAATCTCTGTTGCCCCACAAAAAACCTTGCCTGCAAAGGCCAGCACGGCACTCATCAGGTCTGCTGAGGTCCCCACACCAACCGCCCACGCCACCGGCGCCCAAGCGCAGAAGGCCGAAAACACCACCGCCCCCATCCCCCCCAGCACCTGTTCCACAGGGACTAGAAGGTGACGAAGCCGAGGATGCAGTAGCCCGACCACTCTTTTTGTCGAGGCATGGGAGAGCCAGTACTTCGGTCACATAACCAACCAAACACAGAGGTTCTGATTCCGCAGAAGGGGGGGAAACAACGTCACACAGAGGCCTCAGCAGACCTGAGCTGAATGGGACGTCCAACCCAATGCTGCACAAGGATCTACCTCATCAAAGTACAGAGCACACACACACACACACACACACACACACACACACACACACACACACACACACACACACACACACACACACACACACACACACACACACACACACACACACACACACACACACACACACACACACACACACACACGAAGGACTCGCCCAAAGGGGCCCCCACGCAGGGAAGCACGGGAGCACGGAAACGGGATGCGGGAAGCGGTAGGAGCACAGACGCCACCCCCTCTTGTTGCATGTTGCGTGCCACCTCAACCCAGTTTCCTGACGCCTGCCGCCGGGGCGCATGAACATCAGAAGTCATGGTTCGGTTGCCTAGTGGTAGGATGTAGTTGTTGAACCTCGCAGTTTGAGCATGATTTGAAAGATTTGGGCGTCACACACACACACACACACACACACACACACACACACCAGGTCTGCTGAGGTCCCCACACCAACCAATCACCCTTCCAGCCCCCAAAACGCAGGAGGCCGAAAACACCACCGCCCCGGTCCCCCAGGGGCTGGAGGAGACTGCAGCGGAGGACACCGTAGCCTGCCCGCTTTTTCTGACGAGGCACAGGAGAGCCAACACTCTGGTTACTTAACCAACAAATCACTGAGGTTCTGATTCCGCAGAAGGGAGGGGACCAACGTCACACAGAGCCCTTAGCAGACCTGAGCCGAATGGGGCATCCAGCCCAACGCTGCAAAAGGATCCACCTCTAAAAGTACAGATCACACACACACACACCAGAACCTCCTCGTCAGGTGACTGCCAATTCAGCGGTTACTTGCCCGCAATCATCATTGTACAGTTATGCAGTGCCTTGCACGCTGTGCCTTCCGGCTTCCTAACGTTTGGCAAGCTCTTGAGCCTGGGTTCACGGTCGCGGTCCCACGCGAGTTTCTATCTTCCACTTGCTGGGGGTCCGGTTGAGGGGGCAATGCCTTTGAGGGGAGAGGAATTGGGTGGGATGGGGTGTCTCCAACGCCAGCCGTGCTGGTCCTTCCCCGAAGGTACGATGGCAGACCTGTCAGGTCGTCTCAGGCTCCCCTACAATGGGCCCAGGAACACAAGGCCACCGCAGACCCTGGGCTGCCCAGGCACAGTGAACTCCAACACCTGTGCCTGCACCTAAATGTGCCACTTGCACACACACAGACGCGCGCGCGCGCACACACACACACATAACCCCACCCCACCAGAGGTTCTGACCCAGGCGAGGCCTCCAGCTGCAACCCCGGCGGGCGCCGGACAGGGTGGCGCACGCACTGTACGCTAAACTGATGTTGGTGGCAACCAGGCGACCACGGGGGCCCTGGACCCATGCGGGTCTCCCTCTTTAATATTGTTCTTCCACACACACACACACACACACACACACACACACACACACACACACACACACACACACACACATTCACCGCTCAGACAGCAGCGCCGGGCAAGCGCTTGTGCCCTGCGGGGCGCACGGTGGAGCGGCACAGCCGTGCGGAAACGGAATGCTCATCCTCGTCTCCTGCACAGAGGCTTTGCCCCAGGCAAGGGTGCAACTGCGGGAGGGCGCCGGCAGCTCGCCCTTTGCAGGCGAGAGCGACGCAGAGCGCGCCCTCGTTATGACTGCTGACCCGGAGGCCCACACAGGCCTTCCTCTATCACATGGCGTTGTTGTTCACACATACAAACACACACACAGGATCTCCGGCTCACTCAACCGGGCTAAGCATAGGTCTCGCAACCATAGGGTCGTGGGATCGATCCCCGGTTCAGGCATGTCTGGAGGCGGGTGGTGGCAGCCTTGCATCAAGGGCATCCTTTGAGTAGGCCGTGGAGGCCGCCTCGCTGCCGCGAGCACCACCAGATGTGAAAACCCCAATACACACACAACACACGGGGCGACATGGCGATGACGGGCTCGTTGAACTACTACCGTGGAGCTGGCCCGGCGGAAGCCACGGAGCTACCACCCCACTTCCAGGGTGGTCGCGGGGGAGCGAGCTAGGTTCTGGCCTAAGTGCATATCGCACTGGTCGAGGGGCAATACAGGGATGCACCCCTGGCCTGCACCGAAGGCCTACTAAAATGGGGAGCGACCCGACCCGAGGACACTAGTGTGGCCATACAGGTCCAACCGCGAAGACGTGGTAAAAACGGTACTACCCACACACACAAACACACACATGACGATTGTATATAGTATTCGTGTCGTGCTGAGAGGGAGGGAAGGCCGTGAGGGGCGGATATCCAAACATTGCTGCAGTGCGAACATTGTTGTAGCGAGGTGGTGTATGATAGCGAACGCTTTGGATTTTGTTGAATTGATTGGGCGTCACACACACACACACACACACACAACCATGCCAATGCTCACAGACCGTACGAATATCGTCGTAGAAAAACGGAGCAAGAAGTCGAGGAAGCGCGCCTACATCGTGCACTTACAGGCAGCCTGAACACAGGGCTTATGCCCTCATCTTCCCTCTGCGCGAAGGGCGGGGGCGGGCGCAACCAATTTTGCAGGGGATTTTTACCCGGTTATGGGCGGAGGCAAAACCGCCCAAGCCCCGTACACAGTCAGGCGCAGGAGAGCACCGCAACCGACGGCCCCGGCCACGTGTGTCGTGGCCCCCTCTCCCATGACTTCATCACACGCATGCCCTGCCCACAAACTGCCAGCGTGCACTAGGGTATGTAGACCGCAGACCGCTGTCCAAGGTCTGCCAGACGCACGGACTGCCGCCATGCCCGCGCTGCACCCTGATGCAGCGGGGTGTACGACACTGCTGCCAACGTGGTCATCACAATGTTAATACCTCGCACAAAGGTCTTGGAAAAAGGACAGCCCGGCAGGTACCAACAAACGACCCGGGCTGCAGTTTGCAGCCCCAGCACACTCGCGGATGCAACTACGCTCACCTCACTTACCACCAACACCACCAGCCCCCAAGCGACGGAGACCCAAATCCCCGATCCCCCCCTCCCCCCCAGCCCCACGGCCGCAGGGGATGCAGGTGGATGATGACGACACGGCAGTGGTGAGGGCCCTGTTTTTCATGGGACACGGGCGCGCGTCGTCGGAAGTTACTTGAGCCCGCCACACCACAGAGGTTCTGACTCCGTGGATAAACGCAAACACGAGCATATGCACAGCCCCGCCCAAGCGCCGGGTTAAATATGCCGATTGCACTGCCGCCACATATGGGTCTCCCTCGTTAACCCTCCCGTCGCAAGAGCGGCCAGGACATTAAAAGCCATCAACCCTCGTTAATAGTACAGCGCACACACACACACACACACACATGACGACTATATATAGTATTCGTGTCGTGCTGAGAGGGAGGGAAGGCTATGAGGGGCGGATATCCAAACATCGCTGCAGTACAAACATTGCTGTAGCGAGGTGGTGTATGATAGCGAACGCTTTGGATTTTGTTGAATTGATTGGGCGTCACACACACACACACACACACACACACACACACACACACACAACCATGCCAATGCTTTTCCCCCATTCACCCTGTCCTGTGCTGGCTGTGGGGTTCCCCAAGGGCCGTTAGGGCTCGGCGCAGCAGCTGGGGCTTCGCAATGTGGGGGCACCTGCATCTTGAGGGGAGGGGGGGTCGTGAGCAAAGGAGCGCCAAAGAATGAATCATATGTCCTGCATTTGCGCTGCGTTGCCCCCCGGTAGCCCCACAGGCATCGGTAGTTGCACATTGCGAGTGTTTTGGGCTGTTGTGCTTGGCTTTGGCCAGGATTGGCCAGCAAATGGGACATTGCATCAGACGCTGAGATTGTGTGGGCATTGGGTGTGTGGGGGGTGGCAAATATTTGGGTAAACGGAAAACTGTACTTCACGCCCGATGTTGCTGAGGCTAACTGCTTGCCACAGGGGCTGGAGCCCCCTGCCAAGCCCCCTGCCATGCCCCCTGCCAAGCCCCCTGCCAAGCCCTGCTCTGAAAGCTGCCAAACCCTCAACGAAGAGTGCAGCCAAACCTGCTGGTGGCAGCCAAGCCTGCAGCCAAGCCTGCAGCTGGAGAGCCCATTCCTGTGGCCCCTGTTGAGCATGTGCAGCTCTTCAGAGTCCAATACTGCTGCCAGAAAACTGTTGAGCATGTGCAGCTCTTCAGAATCCAGTACTGCTGCCAGAAAACTGTTGAGCATGTGCAGCTCTTCAGAGTCCAATACTGCTGCCAGAAAACTGTTGAGCATGTGCAACTCTTCAGAGTCCAATACTGCTGCCAGAAAACTGTTGAGCATGTGCAGCTCTTCAGAGTCCAATACTGCTGCCAGAAAACTGTTGAGCATGTGCAGCTCTTCAGAGTCCAATACTGCTGCCAGAAAACTGTTGAGCATGTGCAGCTCTTCAGAATCCAGTACTGCTGCCAGAAAACTGTTGAGCATGTGCAGCTCTTCAGAGTCCAATATTGCTGCCAGAAAACTGTTGAGCATGTGCAGCTCTTCAGAGTCCAATATTGCTGCCAGAAACAGTGGCGACCAGAGCCTGTCTCTCAGTAAAGCTGAACATGTATCCCGTTGGGCAGTTTCCGGCTCGTTTTGTGGTTCACATGCCCTTGTGTTTGCATGTCTTGTTGCGTGTCGCGGGTCCTTTGCATAGTAACCGGGGGAGGGGGGGACGTCACTTGGGGTATGTTCCCTTGGGGGTGCGAGGATACCGTCGCGCGCAGGCGATTGCTATGCAAGCGGAGAAGGGGGGCAGTGTTCTAGCACCCTCTTCGAGGTGCCTTGCCGGAGGCAATAGAATTTATTATGAACTCAGACAGGCCCGCCCCCCTCCCACCCATGGGAGTAGGCAGGGTGTCCCACCCTCTTGCCCAAGGAACACTGGCTGTGTGCATCTATGGGGGGTGCCGTCCCTCCCATCGTCGCATGACGCTCCGCCGAAACGCGACTCATATGTCGGGATTTTGTTTTGTTTTGTTTGTGCACATGGAAGCCCGTCCTCTTTTGACGTGAGTTTTACTCAAGCAACGGTGAGCGGTGTGATGTGGGTCCATGCGGCATGGCAACCGGCATGTGCATTATGTCGATCCCAGGGGGGCAGCCGGGCCCGGTCCTTGTATGCCACCCCTCCCCCCCGGGTTTTGAAAGATAGTGGTGCCGGGTCGGCCACCAACAAGTGTCCCTAGAGAAAACTGTCCTGCGCCCCCCCCCCCCCCCCCCCCAAGTTTTGAAAGATAGTTGGGGGTGGGTCGCATCAGGACCGGTTGTAGTCGCCCCCCCCCCCCCCGTGATGTTGATACTGCCTCTCTCAGCAGAGTCTACAGTCCGCAGGCATTGAAGACACCATCACATTAGGGCCATGCCGGGGACTCAGCAACTTGAGTGTGTACGGGTACACCGTGTCTTCCATTTGTTGCGTTAACATGTGCAGTGCACAGCAATGACCATTGCGCCAGCTGCCACACCCGCTGCGTTGCTCCAGTGCAGTGGTGGACCTGCAGTCGCCGAAGGGGAAACCCAACCCGGGGGCAGACTTATGACGTACTCGAAGATGTGCTGCTGGGCGCACCCATTGTCCACCGCATGTTTGATTGCGAAACTATACACACGCCCAATCACCTCGGCACTGCATGGTACAAGGGCTGAGGGGGGGGGGGGGTCTCCTGCTGAGTGACGTTTGAAGCTTTGTCCTGACGTACAGCGGTGTACTCTGCTGCCCAACGTCGACCAGATAGACAGTTTGTAGGCCTTTAGGTGTAGCGAACGTCTGTGGACTCCCTGCCATCTTGTCTGCTACAGCGAAAGGCGCCTATGACACGTCACTGAAGAGCTTTCCTCTCTGACTTTTGCTCTGCACTTCTGCTTTGTGCCTGACGGTACTGTAGTTCCGCAGGAACGGAAGTTCCGTGCGCCGTGGCAGGGCGGGAGGGGGAGAAGTGCGTGCGCAATGTAATATATCTATTCAGTCAATTTTCTTTTTGCACACACCCCTGAGTTTCAGCAGAAGAAGATGTAGTACTGAACAGTGCCCGTTTTTCAGCATGCATGACGCCTCAGGGAAGTGTGGGGACGCACACACACACACACACACACACACACGCGCGCACTGAAACAGCCACGGCACCGGTTGTGCACACGCATCCGTACCCCACAGCGGGGGGGAGGGTGCACAGCGTAGCCATCGGGACCAGGGGTGGACCTGAGCCCGCATTGGGGTACACTCAGGAGACTTGCCTTGCTCGTTTGTGAGCGCCTGGGACCCCAACCAACTCTGCCCCCCCTCCCTCTGAAGGACCACCGTTGGGTTTGCCTTCAGGTGCTGTTCCCAGCCACTGTTGCTCATCTGAGGGCTGCAGTTCCAAGTGCTCCAGTGAACCCGGCATCGCAGGTGGTCATGCTTGTGTGCGGATCAGTGCGCTCATCCTAATTTATATGTATTTGAGTTGTAGTCCATTTTGTGTGTGTGGTGTGAGGGGGGGGGGGGGGGGCAACTACTGAGCGCCGCTGACGCGCAAACGGCACATCCCGCCACATCCAGCACAGCCCCAACACACCAACCACTGGGCTCTGCGAACGCGGAAACGACACCAGCAGGAGCACCAGCCGCAGCGGCCGACAGAACGCAGCGACCCGACGCAACATGCGAAGGGACGAACGGGTGACTGTCCAGGGCCCCGTAAAGAAACAACAACCCGACGGAATGTCACACAAGGGGTGTGAGGGGAAGGGCGGGCTGTGTGTGTGGGGGGGGGGGGCGGGATTCGGCGATTCTCCGCCGTCGTAATTTCTTCCTCGGCTTCACTCCCCCATCATCTGTGCACGCAGCGTTGCCACTTCTGCCGCGGGACGGAGCAGTCTGCCCCCCCCCCCCCCTGTCCTGCCGTCTCCTCTCCATCCAACGAACTTCCTCGGCCACCGGTTGTCTTGCCATCCTCCCCTTTCCAATGGGCTGTACCGCCGCCCAAACATGCGCCTCTGTGCACCCCCTGTCACGGTCGCCCGGTGCATTTCGAACACGTCGCCGATCGCACATGCCGCGCCTGCACACCCGCCCTGACAGAGGGCAGGCACGGAGGCCACGCCGAGGGGGCAGCCTGGGGAGACGGGTACCACAGGACCTGTGCCATTTTGTCGGCATCGGGACCGCCGGAGGCTTCCTGATCATCGAGTCAACACAACAAGCGCCTTGTTCCTCAGAGCCCATTCGCTGTACCCCTTTCGGGTGGTGGTCTTGGGTGGACCGCCACCCGAAGGCACCCAATCACCGGCAACTTATTTGTGAGGGTGCCTCGCGCGCGGTGCGGGCGCGCGGTGCGACTTTAGCCCCGTGGGCGTAGAATGGCGGTACCATGGAATGTTGCCCCAAAGCGGTCATAGGGGGAGCCTCAAGCGCAGTGCGCGCGCAGTGCAACTATTTGGGTGTCTGGCCGTACTAGAGACCCATACTTTAAGATACTAGGGGCCCCTAGGGGCATCATGGTGACCCCTAGCGGAGCAAGGTGTAGCACGTTTGGGTCAAGGCATGGCAAGGCGTAGCATGGTTGTGTCAAGGCATGGCAAGGCGCAATGCTCGTGTGCACACATTGATCTATCGTGCTTGCACATATGCTACAGGACTTCATACCCTCCTCCTCCTTTCGTAGACACACTTTCTTCATGGATTTGAGTCTTGGCGATCGGGTGTTCTACACCCGCTCCAACGGCGTGCGAGTTCCTGCCAGGGTGGTTGGGATGGCGGGAGATGGGCTCATCCACTTGGAGTACTACCAAGATGCACTACGGGTGGTAAATCGCCAATGCAAGATGGAGTCCATGTGTACTTAGTAGACAATGGAACAGAAAGACAATTCTGTGTTCTTGAGGGTGGCGACCAATGCGCTGTTCATGGCTTTTCCGGTTGTGCATGATGTGTGTTATGTGAAGGGAAGGTACTTTGCAACTTTCTTGAGCTGGGGCAGTTTGGGTCACCTAATTCTAAGGGCGTTTCCAAGGGGTTTGCTTGGGGGCTCTTCGGGGGGAACATAGTCTAAAAGTAGCGCGCAGTGCAACGATTCCCCCATAGGGGCCTGAGCATCGCATTTTGGTGCCCAATTGTTTTGTTTGCGTGGGATCTAGCATGTTGTCATAGGTTGGTGGTCCCAGGTTGGGCAGCAGGGCACCTTGTAGATTCGAAATTTTCGGTTTCGCCTCCTTTGCTTTCAACAGTGCACATGGCAACAGATGCTGACCTTTTGGCGCCCGGCAGTATTGTCTTTTATCTGAGAGGCACCATAGGGGAACGTGTGCCTGCCACTGTCATGGGCCTCTCGTCCTTCCCGGAGTGTGTCGCCATCAGCCCGGTGATGACTCACGTGATGAGATTGGCACCTCGTGCTCCGACGATCCTTGCGAGGACGACACATAGGTGTCCATATATATCGCCGTTCACTGTATGAACACCAACAATTTCTGCATATGACTGAAGACATTTGGTTGACAACACCCATTGTGTCGTGACCGTGTTTTATGTTGCTCCTTGTCACCGTTTTCTGTGGCGTTTGTGGGGCGTTGTTACCTGACAAAGTGGTGCAATAGTCCGATTCTTGACAGCAGGCTAAAGCGCGCGGTGCGCGCCGCGCGCGCGGTGCGTTGAGGCACCCTCTGTGCTGCTCTGTGACAATAGGGGGGAACGTTAGCGCGCCGGGCGCGCGCCCTGGGCATCCCCCGGGCATCTTTTGTGACCTGTGCCCCACCGGTGGACTTTTGCCGTTGATATGTTGGGCAACATTATATGGATTTGCCCCTTGGCCCCCGGGACATCAGCAGATGTTTTGATTTGGGATGGGTATGGACCTTCTCGTACCCGAGGTGATTTCTTTGATTTCGAAGTTGGGGGCCATGATGGTGCGTATAAAGGCCGGATTCATGTCATTGTGCCATTCATTGGAAGAAAGAATGGCACTTTGACAGCCTGCCAACAATGTTACAATGACGTGCACGGGTGGTATAGGGCACGCATTGAGCAGCTGTTTGCTCGGTTGTGGGACGCAAGATGAGGCAGAGGATGAGGCAGAAGTGTGTGTGTTGTGTTGCCAGAAGCGCTCCACCGTCGCAGTTTATGATGAGTGTAAGGAGCACTATTGTACTGAATGTATTGACACCCACACTTGTGGGACCAATGTTGTTTTTTAAGTACAATACAGATGACAGTTGGAGTTGCTGAATTCACAGATATTGCTTTATTATGCAACGTGCTTTGTAGGGAAGGTGTGGCGTGCAACGTGGTCTACTTGGGGAGCTTCTCCATGAGAGGGTAACTCTGGGGCTGAAGTCGGGATAGTTAATAGAAAGGTAGCGCGCCGGGCGCGGGCCGGGCAAACATTCCCCCTCGACGGGGGGGGGGTGGAGGGAACCGCCGTCATGACCTTGGCCCATTTGTCTGATGTGCGCTGTTTCACACTGACCCGATGCCAGTCAGCGAAGGACTGCCTTGGTGCAAGCTGGCGTTTGTATGCCGATGCGGAAAGAACCTTGGTCAACACATGGTCCGTGATACGACCGTCCTGGCGCCTGCTGAGAGTCCCATGGCCACAGAACGTTGTGGGCTGTGGCATGTGCGCACAGTAGCACGCGAGGGAGGGACATGGGGACTGCATGTGACCACACACTGACAGAAACTGCACCGCGCATACATGTACCCCTTGTTCCCCCTGAGCAGCCAGGCACACATCGTGGCATACTGGTCAGAGCACTCGTGCAAGGCCTGCATGTGCCCCACGGCAGCTTCTGCATGCCAGGCACTGTAATCCCTGGATCTCTGGCATCGGAGCAGAGTTTTAAAACGTGCAGTTTGCAGTGCACAGTGCTTTGGCACAGACGTTGGTTTCTTTTGTATTGCTGGGCTGTTTTTCTGTGAGCCCCAGTTTGCCTCGTCTCGGGATGTCCTGGTCTGACTTGAGTCTTTTGAAATATGCGAGTGCCAACCCTCATCAGAACCAGAAACATGGAATATGTAGCGCTGCAATGTACAATGCAAAGACGGAAGAAGTTACGTGTCGTTGGACGTCACCGTCTGCCTAGCACTGCTCCGTGCAGAATGGTATTGATGGCTCGTGTGGCTCTTGATTCTGCCTGTTTCAGTTGCTTGCAGGTTCGTGTGTGTTGTACCATTTGTTGTGTGGGGCCGTGGTCCTCTCCGGACTGTGCTGCAGGCCTCTCCACAGCCTGTGCCCTCTTGGCATCCGTTCCACCCCTGCTTCACAGGCTCTGTCGGTTCCGCTTCCATGTGCAGCCAGCTCCCTGCTTTGGGGGGGGCGGGGTGCCCCCAGCAAATGTAGCTAGAAAGTACTTAGCTGGAGCATCCCGCAGCTGTCGTTGCCAGTAGAACCCAAGCCGATTAATAATGGGGGGGGCGGGCGGGGGCCAAATCCAATTTACGCTGTAAATTACGTAAATTTTTGTAAATTACGCAAAAAGTGGCGTAAATTTCTGTAAATTTTTGTAAATTCGGTGTAAATTCGGGAACCCATGTCTTTTGCATGCTACTAGATATTGGGAAATATCACAAACACTCCCCCACATTGCCCACAAGTGATGTATATTTGTGTTTTTACCATGTTTGTACCAGCTGTTGGGCCTGCAATATGACAATGCGTGTTGTATGCGCTACAGCCCACTTGCCATGGTCTCTAGTTCCTTGGGGTTCGGGGTTTTTGCCACCCGCATAGGCAGTTCGCCATATCTCTCTGGGACATTCAGTTCCTGCCAACACGGAGCAAATGCACATTTGGGACACTCAGCAGGCACAAATGAGGCAACAGCGGCACCAACCCCTGAAAATGCTCCGTGTTGGCAGGAAATTACGCGTCCCAGAGAGATATGGGACATCTCGTAATTCCCTGTGTACTACCATATGGGACTTGTAGTAATTCCCTGTGTACTACCATATGGGACATCTCGTAATTACTTGTGTACTGCCACATGGAACTTCAGTAATTTCCTGTGTACTACCATATGGGACATCTCGTAATTACTTGTGTACTGCCACATGGGACTTCTAGTATCTCCCTGTGTACTACCATATGGGATTTCGAGTAATTACCTGTGTACTACCATATGGGACTGCCGCTGCAATAGCGAAACAAAAACGGGAATTTGTTAATGTCTAATTATGGTCCAGTCTGACCAGTCTGAGCTGAGTGGCACACGAGAGGCTCGGGTTTCCTGTGTACTAGTGAATTTCATTGCCGCTTATGGAGGGTGCCGTGCTGCTGCAATAGCGAAACAAAAAAGCGGGCCCATGGAGTGTATTAATGTCCAAAAGATTACTTCTGCACTACCATGCATTGGTATCCTCTGTAGGCACAGATCCAGGTTTGCCTTTTAGGCCACACGATATATCGGGTGACTGTACTGCGCCCTGCAGCACTGATGCAGAGACCGGGTTGTGAACCCGAGAGCCTTATCGCTACTCAGCGCACGCCTGTTGCAAAAAAAAAAAAAGGTCCAAAAGATTACTTCATGACGGCCTAATCAGGAATGTATGGTCACCTCGGGGATGGACAAATTATATGCCAATCACACCTCAGTAGCACACAGGAGGGTAGGGCTTCCCATGTACTGGTCCATTTTAGTGGCTCCTATGGAGCGTGCCCTGCGACTACAATAGCGAAACCACAACGGGGCCCCACGGAGTTTGTTAATGTAACGCCTTGATGCCCTTTATGTCAACTCCACCATGGCACCACGGTCTGATCCACTGCCTTCGGTGGAAGGTGGCCTTCCGCACCATGTGGATTTCCACTTGGGGCCCAAGGCGGGATTATGCGACCGAGTGGTGGTCACGCGCAACACTGGAAGATCTCCACCATGTATCTTGTCTTCGTGTCCCGGGGCAATGGTCCTAACCTGCATTGAAAACCCTCAAATGTAGGCAGCAAGCTTGCACTCTGGGAGACCTCCAGGCTGATGGTAATTCGGCAACTTGTCAAACCGTACGAAGTTGACGCTGTGTGCCTCTCGCCCGCACTCAGGTGCCCCGCCAACCCGCCGCACACTCGACCATGCACCTCGCCTTGCTCTTCCCCAAGAGGTAACCCCTGAGCCCACAAGGCTCTCTTCGGGCAATGAAGAATGGCTCAAAGCCCCCCCCCCCCCGTAGGGGCCTCCGGCCAACAGTTAGTTGGGGGGTGGGGGTCCGCATCCCAACCGAGCCCCCCCCCCCCCTTGGATCCTTTGGTCCTAGATGGGCACGTCCCATGTACATGATCACATATGAACAATATGTGAGCAAGTGCACTGCTCATTTCGAAAAGGTCACGGCCACATCTAAAGGAAGCAATGCACAGCTTGCGTCTGGTAACAAATGGAGTGTCTCATATGTCCAGATGGTGAAGGGAGGGACTTGAAAGACATCATGATGACTTCCTCCACATGCCATCAGCCCCAGGGACAACCCGTCTCGGCTACTCTTTTGCGGGACTCCAAGATGGTGTCCCTTAATTGCAATGGATTGCTGATGCCCATTCAACGGGGCAATAAAAAGGTGGCGCGGTACAAAGTTATCAGCAAATATATCGTGGCCAAGCAGCTGGACATTGTGGGGCTTCGAGAGCCTCACAATGTCTCGCAGACGGAGCAGCGAAAACTTTCCAAAGCTTTTGAGAATCTTGGTTATCAATTCTGCACCAGCAACAGCCCGGATCGCTGCGGCGGCACAACATTTGTGTGGTCTCATGGTTGGGCTATAAGTCAGGCGCTTGCTTTGTCGCCCAGAATTTTAATTGCAAAATTTTCCAATGTGGATGGTTTCATTGTTATGGCCATTCGTGCCCAATGTATGTGGGTGGTAGACAATTCGCTGAAGCAAAAAAGTCATATCTTTTGTCTTTGTTATTATCTTTAGCTTCTTAGGCGGTGTCTATTCAGGGTTGGCCGTACCTGCAAAAGCTTGGGACTCACACCCTCATCAGATGGAGCTGCATAATCCATGCTTTTCACGGTATACGAGCAAGATTCTTCCGATAAAGTAGGCAATGAGCTTCTTTTATATTTAAAGGGCATATTAGCCGGACAGGACATGTCCATTGAGTTGCAAGGGCAGAGAGTCAACTGGTCAAACAAATCGCACCTCACGGAGCTTCAATTCCGCAAGAGGCTGGGTTGGGTCAAGAATAAAGGGGTTGTGCTAGCACAACCAATCCAAATTATAGATGTGTTATGCGAACATTGGTCCGGCATCACCCAACCCCGGGGTGACTTACTGGACAGTTGCGTCAATTACTTGGGGAATGCCGTGCACGCAGTGCACACACAGTGTGCATGCGGTGCAAAGTTTTGTATGTCGGCAAATACTTGAACCCTAGTTTTGGCCCCTTGGGGGGGCACTTGACGCGGCACGCGCGCGGCGCGTGCACGGTGCCGACAGTATCCAGCACAACGACAAGTTTCGCCCCACACCGTACCTTGTGCCGGGGCTGAGCTTCGAGGGCGGGATCTTCAAAGAGCAACAATCAACAATCTTTACGTGCCTCGTCTTGCCCAATCTAGCGCGGATGTTCAATGGAGAGCAACAAACGACATTTCCTACTCAAGAATATCACGGATCAGGCCCAATTCCCTAGACGAGGAGCCCCCGGAGTAGGAACTGTGGGTGTTTGGGTGGGCCAGAAGGCCGAATCTCCGCCCCATGTGCCCCCTCATGTGTTGGTTGTTATCTTGTGGGATTTGCGGATTTGCTGTGCTAGCGGACAAGTGGCAGGCAATCTTGGGTGAGTTTCTTGGCAGGAGTACGCAGTGCGCACACAGTGCCCGTGCAGTGCAACAACTTGACCTTGAAGGCGCTGGGCATACCCGCCAATTTTGGGGTGATGGCCCAAGCCTTGTTTCGCCCGCTCAGCCCTAGACAAGTCCAGGAAGCTTTGAAGCGGCTCAACACATTCTCATCTCCCGGGGAGGGTGGAATCTCAGCGAAGATCATTCTTAGACGGGCCCGGCCACATATACCAAACTACGGCCCATTGCCCCCCAAACCATCAAAAAGAAGTGGCTGATGACGATTGTATGTCTGTAGGTTGAACAGGTGTTGCAGCAGTTAACGCACAAGAGGCAAGTAGGCTGTGCGAAGGGGAGAGCTATGCAGCAGCAGTCACTCCCAAGGTTCCCACTCCCAAGGGGGCTAGTTTTGACTTTTCTAACGCCTTTCCGACTTTATCACACACTTTCATTGAATTTTTCATGTTCATGCACATACAACTACCGTTGATGCTTGTCAAGTTCATAATTTCCACCCTTACAGCCGCCCATATGTTCAGTGTTGGTTAGGGGATAGTGACGGAAGGCTTTTTCTTCCCAAGAGCTTGGATAGGGAAGGGAGACAATTTCTCTCTGCTGCTGTTTTCATTTTGTGTTTCTGTCCTGCTCACCGCTTGTCCAGCCTGAAGGGCACCCTTAGTTGTGCGTGGATGATTTGTCAAGTTGAACATAGACAAGTGTGGCCTGCGCGCTACTTTTAGACTATGTTCCCCCCAAAGAGCCCCCAAGCACACCCCTTGGAAACGCCCTCAGAATTAGGTGACCCAAACTGCCCCAGCTCAAGTAGGTAGGTAGGTAGGTAGGTGCACTCGGTCATGGAGAGGCGCCCCATGGTTCCCCGTGGCATAGCCCTTGTGACGGTACAGGAAGAGGCTCTGCGCTTGAAGAGGGGAGGCCCGATGATGCCCCTAGGGGCCCCTAGTATTTGAAAGTATGGGTCTCTAGTACGGCCAGATGCCAAAATAGTTGCACTGCGCGCGCACTGCGCTTAAGGCTCCCCCGTTGTAACGTGCCCAACTAGCACACCTAAATATTTGAAAAAATCTCTGATGGCAATGCTGAAGTCCACGAAGTGTTCGTGCTGAGACTCGGTATATTTGCCTTTGAAAAGAATGCGCGCGCGCAGTGCAAAGATTCCCCCAACATCACAAGCTTTCGCTAAAGTGAAGCCCAGAGACGCGCCTCTATCCGAGGGGCATTTCCGTTTTCACTACCAGAAAGAATCCAATTAGTGAAGGTATGGATTTTACCGTGCCTCCTCCTCATGGTGTGCACGTGTTGCCCTAACGACATGGTGGATTGTTCTCTCAAATCAATCTACAAAACGGCTCTTGGGCTGGATAGTTGGGCGACGCAACTGGCGCTGTCCCCCTGTGAAGGGGGATATTCGCTGGCGATGCCAGACACATGGCTCAGGGTGCAAGCAGGACTAGCTTTTGTCAAGTTTATGGCTCATCCTCAATCCTTCCCAGCCTTGGTTGGGGACCATTTTCAGATGTGGGTGTACAAGTCCGGTGTATGTTTGCATGCACATGCAATTCCATACTTACAGCTGGGGGCGATACCCTACCACACTATGGGGTATCTAGCTGTTCACGGAAAGTAGTGTCCCAAGCACGTAGATATATCCGTGGCGCAAGCACGTAAATATGTCTGTGAAGGGTTATCAACTTGCACGCCTCCGCCTCCAGACTCACCGCCCCTGTGGCATAGTGCAGTCTTTCAAAAGGGCAGTCACCTCACATACTATTGTCCAGCGCTCATCAATTTAGGCATTTTAACAGTCGGAGATTTATTTGATGCAGCAGGTGACCCGATATCCAGACATCTTAGGAAAATGGGCCCAACCTGGGTACCAGTGTTTCAGCAGGGACTACGCTGGGTTCAGGGAATGCCTCAGTCTGACTGGAGCATCCCATCTGCTTGGATTGGGGCCTGGGGTAAATGTGAGATGCTAAACTTGCTGGCACGAGTTCCATTTGCAGAACACAGACAGTCCTGTGAGACCTGGAAAGTGTTCCGGAGAACCCGATTTCCGCCCTTTTTACGTGATTTCATTTTTGCAGCGTTGTGGCGCAGTTTGAAAATAGGGGAACACCTCATGAACTGGACTCATGAGCCCTAGTGTCCCATTTGCCATGAATTAGAGACAATTGATCATTCATTGCATGGTTGCCAGTTTCACCCCTTGATCGTGGACGTCATTGACGAGTGATGGTCTCCTGTAGCACAAGGTACTGTGTTGCATATGGCATGTAGTCTACCCGTAGCGTTGTCTCTGGCCACACCATTAGGCATTATGCTTTGGTCCGCAAGAGCAGCACATTGGTCCCGGCGTTGTGTTGTCCACCAGAACATGGCTATCCCTACATTTGATACCTTTCTTTCAACATGGATCACACTGGTTTGAAAGGTAGCATGCTGAGAGGGACCTTCACATTTGACGCAGGCATTTCTCGCCTTTAAAAATGGCCTCACGCTCTTGCAGTCAGGCGGGGCACTGCCAAGTTCCAAAATACAGGTTTCAAAGCTAGAACCCACAACACCAGCGAGAGAGAAAAAACAAAGGAAAATGGAGCACAAACAGCTCTTGGTGGAGCAAGCGTGCCATGCGTTGGCTCAGCTTTAACAAGAGGGATATGCGATAGTGTGGGCTGGTGGGTCCGCCAAATGTAAGCCCAAAACTGGTTGGGTTGGAGGGCATGGTGCCACGATTCTTGGTCAATGGGAAGTCTGTGGCCCCCTCTTGCCTGAGATGAAGCAAACATTCAATAGGGCATGGCTCAATTGCTGCTATCGTAGTCGTCACATAGTTCGGATCTCTCAACAGAAAAATTGCAGTGGCAAATGGATTCTCAGTATGTTTACTCACATTTATAAGGGGCGGCATCCAACTGGCAACAAAATGGGTGGGTGTCCTTTTTCCCAGGCCAGTCTCCAATGTGAATCTCTGGATCCAGTTGCTTTCATTGGTTGGGTCATCTTGCACGGTCTTTCACTGGGTGAAGATACCTCGCCACGTGGGCCTACATGGCACTGATGTGGCAAATGCAGGGGGTGCCATAAGGACGCTCACCCTTTTTTTTTTACTATGGCATCCACTCTCTGATGGTGGAGAAACTCCAGATCGTGAGGTACCTCAGTTGGTAGTTGTACTAGACTCTTATCCTGAGTGTCCCAGGTTCAATTCCCAGTTTGTTCAATATTTTTGGCTTCGCTTTTTTGGTCTTTTTTGTGTCTGCATGTTACCCCCAGGATTGTGTTTGGCTTCTTTTATTTTGGTCTTGTTTATGTCTGCATGTTACCCCCAGCGGTTACCCTCCAACCGCCATCGGTTACCCACCAACCGCCATCGGTTACCCACCAACCGCCATCGGTTACACACCAACCGCCATCGTAGGGCGTATTGGACACTCTGAGTTTTTTTTTTCATTACGGCACCCCCTGGGCAAATGAACTAGCAAATAGAGGGCACTCACTGTCCTCCCTTTATCACGCCAGACGGCGTAATGCGGATGTGGGGATGGCTATTCACAAACCCACCCCCAAAAGACTAATTGGGACCAGAAATTCAGTCGTGGGGGAGGCCCCTCTAGGGTCTCCGGTGCACATTCAAAGGCCAGCAGCAACGCCCTTCGATACACTTGGGCGCAACCTCTTCTCTGGAGGATGTGCAAGCCCTCTGTGTGATGAGATGGACATAGATGAACCCCCCAGACAAGGTCCGGTAGCCTAAAATTTTCAGATCAATAATCTCTCATGGGTGAGAGTGACAGCTCTGTCGAGTGTCTTTCTGTTTTTGACAGTTGACATCACAGTGACAGTCACAGTGAAAGTGACTACACCACAGTTTCTTGGGCTGGCACAACATCGAGTAACACCACTGACTCCCTGGAGTAGATTGATGTGTGCAAGCAACTTGGTCTGTCCCCAATGGTTCAGCCTGCCAAACGTAGGAGGTGCCGCTCACACACTCCCAGTGCGGAGGCCAGTTTTGGCACGCTGGACTCCGGACATAACAGTAATTCCTCCCTTATCTCAATGCAGTATGACTCCTAACAACCTTCCGCTCCAGGTGTCTTGACATCTAGTGTAGCTTGATCGACTGGGATCAGCTTCAAGCACAGCTCTACCAGGTTCCCCAGAAATCAGGAGTGCGCCTTTTTGTACTGTTCCATGAATACCGCGCCGCGGTTGACAAAACACGGTCCAGCAGTTAGAGAAAAACCACAGGGCAAAGATTGTAGCGTAGCAATGATCTCGTGCACTGAACAATGGTTGTAGCATTGCAGTTGTCTAGCCCAGGCCAACAATGATTGAACTGCCGAACATTGCTGCATTGTTATTATTATTAATTATTATTATTCTTATTATTATCATTATTATGCATACCAGGACGTGCATGTTTGGAGCGCTTTGTGACCTGCGTATTAGCCCCCCGTTGATTCAGCATTTCTGTGCTGCAGGCTGCAGGCTACCCTGCGCAGTAGCTGCACACTAATTCGCATATCCCCCATGTATACAAGCCATTGTCCAAACCATTGTCCGGGAGTGCGGTTATAAATCATACCATGCAGAACGTGGGATCACTCTCTGCGGTACCCCTACATGCCGTGAAACGTTGGTACCACCAAGGCCAAACCTTGGGTGGGAAAAGGGACGGCACACCAAACTGATTTGCATTCCCATCGCGTGTTATCTTAACGCTTGGGTGCAAATTCGGAACAATATGCCAACTGTTTGCCGATGGATGCGTTGGTTACACCGCGGAGCTTTTGCTCGTGAAATTGCATTACATTGTGTTGTACACACACGCCTCCATGTGCATGCCCCCCCCCCTGACCCCACCCTCCCCCGTTTGCTCAGAGATGCTTTGTGTGCGGAGCTAATTGACAGGAACAGCCGGTGCGCTTCACCCTGTGCGCCAATGTCCGGGGGCGCAGCTGCACGGCGTGTTCCCACGCCGTTGGCACGGGGTGCCGGCGGAGGGCCAGTACAGTGGGCAGGGCAACGGACAGGGCAGGGGAAGGGGTTACCACTGGGGCAGGGGAAGGGGGTACCTCTGGGGCAGGGGAAGGGGGTACCTCTGGGGCAGGGGAAGGGGGTACCTCTGGGGCAGGGGAAGGGGGTACCTCTGGGGCAGGGGAAGGGGGTACCTCTGGGGCAGGGGAAGGGGGTACCTCTGGGGCAGGGGAAGGGGGTACCTCTGGGGCAGGGGAAGGGGGTACCTCTGGGGCAGGGGAAGGGGGTACCTCTGGGGCAGGGGAAGGGGGTACCTCTGGGGCAGGGGAAGGGGGTACCTCTGGGGCAGGGGAAGGGGGTACCTCTGGGGCAGGGGAAGGGGGTACCTCTGGGGCAGGGGAAGGGGGTACCTCTGGGGCAGGGGAAGGGGGTACCTCTGGGGCAGGGGAAGGGGGTACCTCTGGGGCAGGGGAAGGGGGTACCTCTGGGGCAGGGGAAGGGGGTACCTCTGGGGCAGGGGAAGGGGGTACCTCTGGGGCAGGGGAAGGGGGTACCTCTGGGGCAGGGGAAGGGGGTACCTCTGGGGCAGGGGAAGGGGGTACCTCTGGGGCAGGGAAGCCCCCAAACCGAACCCGAGGCCGGCGCCGCGACCCCAGCACAGGCCCTGGCGGCCCTTATGGAGAACCTTCCCGAGGCCGGCGGCATCCCCCTGCAGCACCTGCACAGCTGCCTCCTGGTGCAGTACCCCGGCGGCTGGGCCGACTTCTTCGGGCACTTAGGGACCCTGGACCAGTTTGTGGCCGCGAACCCGGCCCACGTCGGCGCGTCCCGGGCCGAGGGGCACGTGGTCGTGCACCGCCGCGCGCGCGGCACCGCCGGCCCCGGCGCCGCGGCGCCGCCGGCTGCGCGCGCGCCACCCGCCGCCGCCCCCGAGCGCGAGGCGCTGGAGCCGTTCGGTGAGCGCACAGCTCTGGACCCCGACGTGCCGCAGGCCGGGGACGTGGAGGAGGCGCCCCCTGCCGCCATGGCCCCACTTGGGCCAGAGGCATCAACGGGGGTGGGAGGACGCAGGGGCAGGCCTGCGCTTGAAGGGCGTGTCGGACCCTCCCTCGGGATGGCTGTCCATGCCGCCCCGGCCGCTTCTGTCCGCGCCCCAATGCCCTCCCACCGGTTCGCAACCGCCCGCGCGGCCGCTGCACCCACTCCCCAACCGCCAGTAACCGCCGTTGCGGCCGCTCGTGCAACCGCCCTTCAGCCTCCCTCCCCCTCAAGCGCAGCCCTGCCCAGGGGCCTGCCGACGCCAGCGGCGACCCGGCCCTCGGGCGAGCCCCGGGGGGAGGCGACCCCCGGCGAGGCCCTGAACGCCCTGCACAGCGTCATTCCGGAGACGGAAACGGTGTCGGTCAGTGTGGTCGCTGAGCGGCTGATGGAGCGGTACCCGGGGGGCTGGCACTCGGAGTTCGGGCACTTGGGGACGCTCTCGGCGTTCATCCACTGCCACCACGAGCGCCTGGAGGCCCACCGCGTCGGCAGCTCCCTCGTTGTGGGACGGCAGGGCAGTGCCGTGGTGCCCCCCGTGCAGCTGGGGGACGGTGAGCTTCAGGTGTGCCCCTGCAGCACGCTGCCTGCCTGCCCGATTCCAACCTGCGGTCCCCACAGCGCTCCCGCTTCACGTTGACAGACCCTCTAAACAGGGAAACGGAGCCCGCAAAGGCCTTTTGGAGCTCCCCACGGTCCTACGCCGGCCGCGCTCTGCCGTCCCCCGGCAAGGGCCCCTGCACGGTGAAGCGTGTTGGTGCTGGATGTGTGTCGCTCTCTGGCGGCTGTTGATCGGTGGTGCCGTCAGAGTGTGTGTGTGGCTCTTGTGTGTTGATGGGTTACAGTCCTGACAAAGATGGTTGCGGTAATGCAAGGCCCTATCGGCATCCAAGCCCCTCTTGACTGAAAGGTGTCCACAGTCTTCTTTGGGCCCCGTTTACGCACAATGCCACAACAACAGGGCACAAGTAGATCTTGTGGCCCTGATCGAAAGGATTATTGAGGTCCAGCAGCATGCTACAAAGATCCATGTGTGTGGCACGTGTGAAGGCATCATGCTGGCGTATGGAGGTTGTGTTATTCAGCCTGATGGATTATTGGTATTTGATATCAACATCATTAATCATTATAAATGATAAATGATGAATAAATAATAATAATAATTAATAATAATAGTAGATTGTTGGTTAATAATTTATTTCATAATCTCATATTATTATCTCAGTCATTCCTCCTCCCGCTGGTCGCGTTATTCTCGAGTGTGATGTGGTGGTGGCAAACTAACCGGATCGTCTTTTGGTCAGTGTTGGTTTGCTGCTTTGGTTCGATGTTTTCCGTTCTCGCCCCGCGTTCGGCCGCCCAGGAGCTCCTGCAGTACGTCCACAGCCGCGTCCCGCGCCGGGGGATCACCCTCACGTGCCTCGGGGTCCTCGTCGGCAAGTGGGCCCAGGACCCGCGGCTGAAGCACGCGGCCCCGTCGCTGCTCCACTTCCTGCGGGCCCACCCGGACTGGTTCCACGTGGCCCCCCCCAAGCCCAACGGGGGGCAGATGATCCGCCGCGCCGACCGCGTCCGGGGCTGGGCCGCTGCCCCGCCCGCCGCGGCGCCCGGCAGCGCGCGGTTCGGCACCGAGCGGGAGCTGCTGGAGGCGATGTACGCGCGCATCCCGGAGGGCGCGGGGCTGGAGATCGGGCCGCTAGGCGCCTTCGTGGGGGCGTGGGGCAGCGACCCGCTGTGCCGCTCCCTGGCCGGGTCCCTGCTGGAGCTCATCGTCGCCCGCCCGGACTGGTTCGCGGTGGACGCGGGCGACATGGCCCGGTGGCGGCGGGGGCAGGAGGCCGGACTGACGAACAAACTGATGGTGTACCGGGCCCCGCGGCCCCTCGCCCCGCCGGGCCCGCGGAAGCGGCCGCCGGAGGGTTCGGAGCTGCTGCCCCCCGCGCGGAGGGGCAGGATCACGTCCCCCGCGGCACCCGAGAATCCGGGCCCTCCCCCAACCCGCCGATCCGCATACGCTCTGTAGCCGCTGTACAGGGGAGGGGAAGTTTCGGGGGGGGGGGGGGGAGAATGTCGCCATCAAGAAAAGTGTCGAACCCCCCCCCCCTCCAGCGAAGTTTTCGTGGCGTGTGACCAACACCTTCACTGCGAACTCAGACATGTGCAGCGGTGTACCGGGCGGTGGGGGGGGGCAGCGATGTGTTTGTTTGCAACGTGCAGCGGTTGCGTGACTGGAATGCATTCAAAATAAGAGGAACCATCCAGAGCCCACCAGGAAACCTCAGGAAGCTTCAGGACTCCGGGAGGTGGCGCAATTTTCCCCTTTGGAGATTATCCCCCGTCGAACTTGTCCCCTGGCAACCCCCCCCCCCCCCTCAAGTGAGGATGACGGAAGTAGGCATGAAAGTGTGGGCGGCATGCGCATGCATGGTGGGGAGCTGAAATGGTATGCGCCACACGTCAAACAGCAATGATTTGTTGAATTGCCTGACAGACGGAGCACATACTGAAATGCCGAGACGCCTTTGCGCCATCCAAGGCGCCATTGCGCCCCTGAGGATTGAGTATGACACGTCCTCACGAGCCAGAGAGCAAGTGCATGACAGGGTCACGACCTGCAGGGCAAGGGTTAGAGACTAACCGGCACTGTGGGTGGGTGGTGGGTGCGAGCTGACCTAAATGTCCAGAGGACCAGTGCCTATGCACAGTCAGCAACCACCTGGTGTGGTACAGAACTGGTCTACGCTGCAGTGCAGCAAGCAAAACACTGAACAATGTGGTTATGACCATGCGCCTGTGACACGGGGGCGTATGCGAGCCCAGTTTCCGTTGCCTCATGGCCCTCAAGTGCAGCTAGGCAAAACACTGAACTGTGTGGTGATGACCATGCGCCTGTGACACGGGGGCGTATGCGAGCCCAGTATCCGTTGCCTCATGGCCCCCAAGACGTCCTGTGCACTTGTTACCCTTCGTCACAGTCAACGCCTTGTGCCGCTGCAGATGTCTTCTTTCGGACCATTTGTGTCGTGCGATGGTGTCCCACTTTGGTGCAGAGGGAACCCGGACTTTCCATTAACCCCCGGACTTGCCCGGGCTTCGCTGTCCCCATCGCCGTGTCCCCGCCAGCCAATCCCACAGCCCCTCCAAACCTGGCACCCCGAACTTAGGGGTCTTACGGGGGTCCGGGCGTCTACAATTGCTCGGACATTTTCCCGCATTTTTCCGCTTTGGCAATATTGCGGCCGGTGGCTCCACGGGGGCAGGGGGAGGGGGGGGGGCGACCGGGCCCAGTCCTGGCATGCGACCTCCCAAGCCCCGGGCTTTGAAAGTTCGCGGTCCCGGTGATGTGACGGGCGCACCCATAGTTCATCCCACTTGGGCCGGAGGATAGCCGGCACAATGTCGCCCCCCCCCCCCGTATCCCCCCCCCATACCCTCCCCCCCCCCCCGTACCTCCCCCCCGTACCCTCCCCCCCCTACCTCCCCCCCTAACCCACCCCCCGGTACCCTCCCCCCCCGTACCTCCCCCCCTAACCCCCCCCCCCGTACCCCCGCCCGTACCCCCCCCCTACCTCCCCCCCGTATCCCCCCCCCCGTACCTCCCCCCCTAACCCCCCCCCGTACCTTCGAGGTAGGGGGGGCGACTTCGTGCCGTATATGGGCCGGAGAGCGGCCTGGACAAATTTGTTTGACCCCCCCAAAGGGTCCAATCGGCCAATTTTGAGAAATGTTTTGGACCCCAACATCATATGACTCAACTTGATACCCGCGTTGCGCTGATCATGTTGATTCATAGATGTTGACCCACCCCCATCGCCGGCCGGACCCCCTCCCCCCGAGTTTTTGACGAATAGTCGGGGACCAGGTCCACCTCCCCCCCTCCCTCCCCCCCACACACAGTACAGCCCCTGTGCCGACCTTTGGGCTACGAAGGCTGCAATGGCTGGATTGGCTGTGGGCGGGGTCACCCGGCGGCTCAGTTTCCGACCCCTTGTGAGTGACAGTACAGCCCCGTGGGTTGTTGGCCTCCCACTCTGCCCAGGGACCGCTCCAGCGGGGCATTGGTTTCGGGTCCCGGATCAGGCCGGCCGCCGCCCCTCGCGCGGTGCTGGTTTGAGCCAGGGCTGCCCGGTCCCCTGGTGGCGGCAGGGCCGACTCGCTGGGGAAGTGTTCGCATGGCCGTACCCCAGCCCCCCCCCTGTGACATCCACGTTGCGGGTTGTGGTGAGCACCTCCCAGCCTGGGGTCTTCGTGATGACCGCATACCGGGGCACTGATCAGGGCCGTCAGGGGAGGAGCCATGGGCAGAAGTTGCATTCTGGATTCCCCCCCCAGACAGGGGGATGCCCGCAGCAGTGCGGATGCCCGCAGTAGTACGGATGCCTGCTTGTCATAGCAGAAGG
The DNA here is from genome assembly GCA_964036045.1 of Eutreptiella sp. 'Long Island Sound 2002'. Taxonomy (NCBI): domain Eukaryota; phylum Euglenozoa; class Euglenophyceae; order Eutreptiales; family Eutreptiaceae; genus Eutreptiella; species Eutreptiella sp. 'Long Island Sound 2002'. Next base: position 24,067,588 of record OZ038391.1, read on the forward strand.
TTCAAAGGCGAGAGGCCAATAGGCGCCGCCACACGCTAACAGAGCCAACCACCAAGGCCTTGTGCCACCCCCCCCCTCCCCGAGAACACCGGGACCATTGTGAGAAAAACCGAAATTGACAAGAGGGAAAATCTGGTTGGGCCATATTCGGTACACAAACCTTTGGGTCCCAGACCCCCACTCTCTCTTCTAATACATCCTGCCCTGGAACCGCAGCAATGCCCAAGACGCGAGCATCCGCCTGCGTGCTGTAATGCAGCAGGCTGCACATGCAGGCCGCACTGCAACACTTGGCACCCGGGGGACAAACCATAGGAGGTGGGGCACAGGGCCAAGGGAAAGCGGGTGTTCTTGAGCCAGTTTTGAGCGATTCACATGTCGCAGCGCCCCTCTCCTTGAAAGGGCATTCCTATGCACGCACTCTTCAACCCCAAGGAGCCCTCAAGAGTGGTTCGTGGTCCACAAAGAGGTCTTTCGCCCTTTTGTGAGTACAAGACATGCAAATTTCGTGCAAGCTGGGATTCGACAAGGACAACTGTGCATGCACACTGCATGCACGCTCGTTCCTGCAACCCATGTTTTATACCCATGAAAACCATGACCTCATGGGAGCACAAAAAAAATGCACCGAGCAATTTATCATTATCACCATCTTCTCTGATCAGAATGAAAGCATCAATCACAAGGGACAAGGGCATACATGGTTGTCAGGCCTGCCCTGCTCCGATAGTATGGAAGTCGCCCCCGAACACCTCCAGCCCTCTCCTCCTGGGCCTGACTCCACCTTGCACCGAACCCCAGCCCCATATGGCTCAGTGGTTCACCCAGTTTGCGGCGCCCCACGCCTCACCACTGGGATACCAATCTCGTCAACAACATGCCGACAGTGGCTACAATCAGCAGACTGCGTCAACTTGTTGCAGACAGTGCCCAGTGACAGGCGACCAACCACTGTCCCCAGTCCCCATATGCACGGGTAAACGTCGTTATTTTGGACCTTTTTTGCCCTTCCTTAATATTGTCTCTTCTACAGCGTCTGCAGCGTGCCAACAGTGTTTCCAATTCGCAGACCGGGTCTGCTTGTAGCAGGCAGTGTCTACAGACAACAGACGGTGTGACCATTGCCCCCCACCCCACCATACCTATGATTTCATTTTCCGTTTTCTGCAAAGCCATAAGGAGCCGCGCAAGTGTGCTCTTCTCTTTCGATTTTACATTCTCCTTGCGATTGGCGTTCAAATGAGCCAAGATAGGGCAAAAGTTACTGTACTGAGTGGGAGATCAAAGTGTTTCACTTCACATGGAGGAGCAACGCTGTCCACAGGTAATAGTTTGCTCAAAACCAGTTCCAAGAACAACCCCATTTTCTTTCGATTTTCCCAAGTGGGAGAACAAAGTGTTTCGCCTCCAGGAGCAAGGCTGTCCAAAGGCAGCAGTTGCTCAAAGCTGGCTCAAGAACACCCCTCTTCTCTTCCTGATTTGCGGCTCTCCTTGCTAATGGCATCCAAAGGAGCCGGATTATGGCAAAAGTACTGTTTCAGAGTTGGAGAACCAAGTATTTCACCTCTCAGAGCACCACCTCTAGGAGCAAGTGTGTCCAAAGGCTGCCCTGACCCTGATCAGCCCCCAAAAGTCTTTCCACACTCCCAAGGACCCTTAATACCCCTTACCAACAGCCCCCAATGATCCTCATTCCAGACTGTCAACAACCCTCAGCAACCCTCATTCTTAATTAGGCTTACAAATCGGAACATTGCTCTACAGCCACATGCACCTGCACAACCCTCAACGGCCCTCCACAACAACACGTGCCAACCCATGATGAGCCCTCATTGAACGTGACAACCCTGTAACAAACACTCTCACCCTCAGCAACCGGAGTAGCAGCCTGTCCCAACGGCTCCTGCCAGAGCACCCAGCAGATCTGCCGACGCGTAGTGGAAAAGGACAGGGGACACATTTCTGTTGAGAATGCTATTCAGGTGCCTGCCCATTATATGACCCCAAGCCCCCAACATGACTGCAGCCCTCTCTATGTGACCCCAGTCCACCCCTTGCCATCCCCACCCCCCCCGGGAGACCGTCACTTCCATGTTTTTCTAGTTCATGTATTGTGCTGGTTTGTGTTGCCCATCTGCTTTACGCATGGCGTTGCATTGCTTGCCCACTTCCAATCAAGCACCTGTGTGTGTTCTGTGATATTCTCTCTCCAAAGGCCCTTTGCTTCCCCCATTCCTTTGGATCCTCAACAACATTTGTGTTGGATGAAACACATTGGCACCGCATCAACGCAAAAGTCGCTTCACACGTGTTCTCTTTGCTTGCATCTGTGGAGGGTACCACAGTTTGCCTTGAAATACCCTTGCAACCCCCCCCCCCCCCCAGGAAGCCGTCACTTGGCGACTGTCTCCCCCCCCCCCACCTGGGAGACCGTCACGCGCTAACCCGGGAGTTTGCAAGGGGGGGAAGGGTACTTGTGCTCCCAACCCTGTTTTCACCCCAGGTTTGTCCAAGTAGTAATCTCATTGGGGGGGTCGCAGGCGCAGTGCGCACGCGGTGCGTGTAGTGTGGGTGTACCCAGGACCACCATTTCGGGTCCTCAGGGCACTCCAAAAACACCCCGGACAAATAAACCATCTTGGGAGGACCTCAAAGGGACACTGTTTTGAAGGCTTCTGACGGGGGACCATTTGCGGTAGATTTCATCCCGCAGCGGGCACAGTGCGCAGCCTCCCCCAGAGGGGCATGGCGAGGGGGAACGGCAAGGGACCATGACGTTTGCGAGAAGCCGCCCCACACCCCCCTACTGAGGGGTCGCACATGTGAGCAGCGGCATCGGTGCCCCCACTACCCACCAATGACCAAAGACCAGTGGCGACCTCGGACGCCTGAAGGCACCGCCCCGTCATGGGGCCGCTCCGGTGGAGCACGTCCCTCAAGGGGCCTTCGTGACCCCAGCACAGCCCTCGGGCAGCCGTTCCCCCGCTGCCTGGCGGGCAAGCCGCACGACAAACACCCGAACAGGATGCAGCGCAACGCCCGCCGGTCCCCATGAGGGTGCTGACCGCGCGGTGCGTGCGGTGCGTGCGGTGCAGCGCGCGGTGCGACGTCAGCCCGGCGCGCACAATATACGCTCACACTACAAGTTGCTGAAACGTGGCCAGCGTACACTGTATGCAATGGTTGGGTGATGCTATTGGTGTGCATGGGTAAAACACGCTTTGGGGGCATTATCTGGGGGAAAGTGGCGATGATGCATGCAGAAAAGTTTCCCATTTCAATGCATTTTCTCCGCGGCCCTGCCCACTTTCCGAAAGGGTGTACATTGCACTAAAGCGTTGCATCCTCCCACGCGCACGGTGCGCGTGGTGCACTGCGCGGTGCGTTTCAGCACCCTCCATGATCTCTTTTGCATTTTGCCAACACACTTCCTCCACCCGAGGGTACCGTCTCGTACACAGCATTGGCTCTTCCCCCCGTGCGCTGAGCCCCGTTGGACCAGAGACCAGAGATCGCGTCTCTGCCAGCCTCCGTGCCGTGCTCCTTTCTGTGAGGCCCGGCTGCTCCATCGCCTCTTTCACGCAGGAGGTTTGCATGTCGGCCCCTCAGCTGCTGCCATAGTGCCTCGTTGATGAGGGAATGGGCCAGCGCCTGTCATGCCCTCAACGGCAACCAGCGCAGGATGCCCCAGAGGACCCGGCGAAGACAGGGCCGCAGCGGCCAGCGGGCGAAAGCGCGTATTGGGAGACGGTGCTGCACTTCTGGGCGGACCAGCTGCCGCCGGCCATGGGGACGTTCCTGGAAGGCTACGAGGTCGTGATCTACGGGTACATGTCGGAGTACATCGCCGTCGCCTTCTTCAACGGCTCCCAGGCCCTCTCTTGGCTGGCGTTCGCGCTGTCCTTCGTGGCGCGCCCCTTCGGCGGGCTGCTCTTCGGGCGCCTCACGGACCACAGCGGGCGGCGCACCGCGATGCTGACGTCGCTCTACCTGAGCCTCGGGGCCACGGTGGGCGGCGGCCTGGCGCCCAACGTGCCGTACCTCGGCCCTTTGTGGGTCCTGCTCTGTCGGGTTCTGCAGGGGGCGGGGCTGGCAGGGCAGATGGGGGCCGTCGCTGTGTTGCTGTGCGAGAGTGCCCCTCGACCGGCGCTGGCGCATGCGGGGGCAATCATCGAAGCCACCGGGGCTCTTGGCTTTGTGTCCGCCGTTGCCGTCAGCATTTCCTGCACCACCCTTTTGAGCCCCGCCCAAATGCAAAGCTGGGGCTGGAGGCTCCCCTTTCTGATCACAGCCGCGCCCGGCGCCTTCATCGTGTACGTCGCCCACTGGACGAGCGAGAGCCCGGACTTCGAGCTGGCGCACCGCGACCCGCCCGGCGAGTCCCTCCCAGAGGCCCCAGCGCCCTGGTCGGCCCGCTGGACCCGAGCAGTGCTGTCCCAGACCGGGGCCCTGTTCGGGCACACCACCCTCTACCTCACCAGCGTGTACCTCCCGGTGTGGCTGGTGGCGCACTGCCATCTGACGAAGCTGCGCGCCTTGACCGTGACCCTCGGCGCACAGGGCCTGGGCGTTCTGCTCATGGTCCCCAGTTGTTGGCTGGCGGACACCTTCGGGCTGGCGAAGGCCAACGTCGGGCTGCACGTGTTCGCGATGGCCTCCGCCGTGCCCATGTACGCCGCGTTGGCCCGCCACTGCCATTCGGGTGCTGTCCTCGTTCTGGCGGGGGCCGTGGTGCCGGCGGTGTGCGGCACCATCAAGGCCCTCCAGTACTCGTGGATGTGCGAGTTCTTTCCGTTCGAGACGCGCGGCGCCGGCTTTTCGCTCAATTTTAGTACGTCGGTCGTGAACGGGGGATTGACTCCTTTGATTTGTGGATGGTTCGGGTCAGTTACGCTGTTCCCTGCGTATTACATGGCGGCGGTCAGTGGTGTCTCCCTCACGGCGTTTGTCATATCTTTGATGCTGCACGAGGCCCACAAAGAAGACCCTCGCCGTTTGCAGGTCGTGCATCTGCGGGCCGAGCCGTACTAGCCGTGCGGCTGTGTGCCCGGCGGGGCGGCCGGGCCCGGTCCTTGTATGCGACACCCCCCAGCCCCCCCCCGCCCCCCCCGGGTTTTCAAAGATAGCGGTGCGGGGGCCATGGCGCCAACGGCGCCCAATTTTTTGTCCCATGCTTTGTTGAAGGGGGTACTATGCCTTTGGTCCTGAAGACCCAAAGACTTTCTTCCTGGCAAAGACAAGATATCGCTATTATCGTATACATACCTCTATACCCCCATGCCCCCAGACACCCCCTTGATGTATGCATGTGATAGTAGTGGGTTGCGCGCACCCCCCCCCCCCGCCAAGCTGCCAATACCCCCCCCTCCCGCCAACCCCCCCCCCCGGCAAGTTTTGACAGATAGCTGGGGGGGGGGGTATCGCATCAGGACCAGTTGTAGTCGCCCCCCCCCCCCCTGGGGGGCTGTGTGTGTACAGGGTTACGGAGGGTGGGCCGATGTTGTGGGCTGTTGAGGGGTGTGGAGGGTCGTCGCAGGCGGTTTGTTCTCAAGAAATGCACAGCATTTCGGGGGAGGCGGCGGGTTGGAGCGCTTTCGAAGGCTGTTTGACGGTTGCAAAGCGCGTGCACCTAGTGGGAGAGGTCCCGGGGAGGCTCATTTCAGGGTTTGCAGCCCCGCCGGATCGGTCACTGCCGCTGCACGCCGCAGCAGTGCGCCGACCAGGCGGCGGGGGGGGGGGGGGGGGCTGCATTTGCCCCCACGTTGTGCACTGCCCTCTAACCACCGACCAACAACAGCAGCCCTACCCCCCCCCCCCCGCCCCCCGTGTCCGTCAGCAGATGGAACGAGCACAAAAGTGACCCGCAAAGCTAACCACAGCAAAGCCTCACATGTACTTAAGATAGTGGAGCACCCCGACCAAGAAGGGGACACGCGCAATGAATGAGCCTCGCAGTACTGCTGGACTAATGCTTGGACAAGGGGGGGGGGGGGCAAAACTGGCCCAAATCCATGTTTCCATTGGTAAATAAATTTCATTTCTTCCCAGACCCAATCCGGAGGGGGGGGGTGGGGGGTGCCAGGGGGATGGGGCCGGGGCCCCTCCCCCTCGGGTCGTTGGCCGCTCCAATCCAACCTTCGGACAGCCCCACGGAGAGGGCCAGTCTATCAGAACCAACCATTGATCCCCCCGTGTCCAGCGGAGCCGTTTCCAATGAGGACTTCCGTTTTGGGCCGTACTTCTTGGGCCCCACTCAATTGGGCACCGGGTTCAGGCACCGAACGGCGTGTCCACCAAACACTACTGTTCGGACCGTGATTTTTGAGGCCTTTTTTTGTTTCGCGGGGCACGGGCGGGGGATGGGGATGGGATGGGAGTGTGCCCAACGCCTGCCAGGCTGCCTCAACGCATCGGTGGCCCGTGTCGCAGGCTGCCCCCGCGCTGGACTCAGAGCCACACAAACCTCCGCAGACCCAGTCCGAGACAGGCACAGTGAAGGTGCCAACACACACACTTACACACGCGCACCATGTCAGTTCATGGTCCTGACCGGGGGCACTAGGGGCCCTACGCTACACAGTTAGTGGGGTATCGGTGCTCACCCGCAAGCGGTGGCAGCCACGGCAGGTTGTGCAGAAGGAGCCTTACATGTATCTTATATATGCCTTATATATCTAGTAAATACTACTACACCACAAATCTGGCTATCAAGCTACAAACAACAACACGTCTCTGAGGGGGGTATCAGCCGCAGTGCGCACGCGGTGCGTATATTGGGATTGTTCCGCAGACCGTTTCAGCTAATTTGGGGCTACTGGGGAGCGTTGGCGCGCCAGGCACGCGCCGGGCATCTTTTTTGAACCATTACCCACCCGTGCTTGTTTTTGCCCCCACCTCACCAAACAATTTGGAGTACCTTCTCGCCGTGTCTAAGAATTTGGCCCATCCTTTGCACCCAGTTTACGACAATGGCAAGGGTGGTGGTTGGAAGTGGTGGGAGTGACATTTTGTGTTTTTGAATTCTCATGTTTCGGCTTATGCAAGGTGCCTTGCAGAGAAGGTTTGCGGTCTAGTGCAGTCTACTTGGGGGACTTCCCAAGGTGAGGATAAACTTGGGGCTACAGATAAGATACTTAATACAAAGGTAGCGCGCCGGGCGCGCGCCGGGCAAACATTCCCCCACTGCATCTAGTTGGGAGCCCAAAAACGTTCACGAAATCCATTTTTTTGCGTGTGCCACGTCCTTTGTGATGTTCCCTTGTTGGCAGGCCTAACCCCCCCCCCCCCTGAGCGAGGTCCTAGCACATCACTATGGAGGTTCGTGTGTCGCTTCACAGCCCTGCACTGTCTTCCACACGTAGCATTCCTCTCGATCCGGTGTGGGGACATATGAGTCACATACCAGACCACTGTTGCCACTTTCTTGTGACTATTCCTGACGTTACAAGTGTACCTTATGCCCCCCTTGTGACCCCCCCCCCCCTTGCAGTCCCCCCACCCACCGGGGGGGAACGGTCACTTGGCCCAAAAAGAATACAAAACAGCAGGTGCCAAAGGCGCCAAAGAAAATTTTTACAAGGTGCCGAAGCTGATTTAGACTGTGATGGTGTGGTGCAGTTGTGGTGCAATTCCCCCTCCCCAGGGGGGGAACCGTCACTTTGTGACCACCCCCCCCCCCCGTGGGGGGGGAACCGTCATGACGTTGGGGGGGGGGGGGTTACAAGGGGGGTGTAAGGTACCAGTGCCGGTTCCAGAGGGCGGTTTCGTATGGCATCTGCTCCCCAGTTTGGCGAGCCACTTACCGAAAAGAGTGATGCGCCTTGCAGCTGCTGAGGTCCACGGTCCAGTGTGGAAGCAGCCCCCCCCCCCCCCTGTCCTGCCCCCTGCCCCCCCCCCCCCCCCCTCCCCCTTTGCGCAAGCACGGGCACGGGGAGGCAGGGCTCGGGGCTCAGCTCCGACGTCAGTGAGGGACAGCGGTCAGAGAAACGAATGCTCAAGGGACAGGAGTACTCAGGAGTATATCAAGATGGTACTACTGAACGCCTCAAGGCGCTGTGACCCTCCCGGGGAGCGGGTGCACCGTTTGTACTGGCGCCTGTGTGCATTCTTCTTCTCCGGCAAGCTTTGTTTGTGCAGTAAAAGACATTTTTCTCCTCAGGACAAGTGGCAAAAGTGCAAAAAGCAATGTCCTGCAATTGGACCAATTTGTGGGGTTTCTGTGATTTGGCCATTTCGTTCTGCCGACTTGTTGGGGCCTCTGGGATTCTAGGACACCCGATTTGGCGGTGTCACTCTAAGATGTTCTCATTCACTTTGGGACACTGGATAATACCTTTTCTTTCTACATTGGTTGTTCAGATTGGCACTGTGAAGTGTTTTATTGCCCAGAAAAAGACGCGTCTGTGGTCCTCTGGGATTCATTGTCCCCCGATGATCAAATCACCTCGAAGAGAGGTTGTTAGATCAAGCGCAGGCGCGGGCGTCATATACCCCCCTTTTTTGGGGTCATTCGCGTAGCATACCCCAAGGCATGATATTGGATGTCCAACCCCTTGTAAAATCATTATTTTGCCCAATAAGAGCATCCCCCAATGGATTTTTTGATTCTGAGGCCTCTATCCCCTAAAACTGGATATCACTTTTGTGGGGGTTGGTGGTGGGGGGGGGTGGGGGTGTTGGGGGGGGGGGTCAAAAGTTTTTGCTGAGAAGGCTACAAGCAGTGGAGAAGCAGATCGCTAACACACACCTGCTGGTCGAATGGTAACGCAGCAGACAGCAGCGATAATGGTCGGGGGTTCCAACCCAGGTCGGCGTATCTTTGCGGCGTTGGTGGCGGCGGTATATTCGCCGGACCGGGGTTCGAACCGACGATCAAAAAGCCGTAGCCGGCTGCATTACCATTTGGCCACTGCTTCAATTTTGAGACAAACAAGTCCCCACTGCTTGGGGCCGTGTTTGCCACTGACAAAAAACCCAAACTGTGTGTTTCTGTCTGACTGACTGCTGGCCTGGCTCAGGGACTGCTTGGCTGACTGTCAACCTCTCTTCGAGGTGCACTGCCGAAGGCAATAGAATTTTCTTGCGGGATAAGTACCCTGATGCTGGTCAGGGGGCAGTTTGTGACTTGTGTGTTCGCTCTGCACGCCCCAGTGCGTTCTTCAGCCGCCCTTCTTTAAGCACCTCATCGCCAGCCCCCCAATCAGTGGATTCTGGGCTGCAGGTGCCTTCGGGTCCTCTAGTTGTGTCTGGTGCAGCCACGTCTTTGGCCACAGAGTCAGTGGAATCTGGGGTTGTGAAGCCTTCAGCGTCTGTCACAGAGTCTTCTACTGCTGCCACAGGGCCTGCCACAGGGTCCCATCAGATTGACTACTGCAGGACAGCTTTGGTTGCAGATCAAGAGCCACAGGGTCTGCTGCACACCCACCCAGCACACAGTCAGATGGGAATGGGAAGCCTGTGTGCTGTCATCTTCTCCGGCAAGCTTTATTTGTGCAGTGAAAACCATTTTTCTCCTCAGGACAAGTGACAAAAAGTGCAAAAAACAATGGGTCCTGGAATTGAACCGGTTTGTGGGGTTTCTGTGATTTGGCCGTTCTGTTCTGCCGACTTGTTGGGGCTTCTGGCTTCTGCACCACCGCCAATTAATTTTTAGACCAGGGCATATACCACTGCACCACTGGCTGACACTGACATACATGTCCTCAGGGACCATGTACAGACGGAGAGATGAATTTTTTTTTGAAAATTGAGAGATATTTTGGGGTTCCACATGACCCCAACTACAGAGCAACCGAAAGGAAGGTGTGTTTGGGGCCTGGGACTGAGATCCAGGGCACTGGGAACCTGTTTTGCCGAAAAATTGGTCCGCCGATTTCTTCCGCCGAATTTGTTGGGATTTCTTCGCCGATTTTGGGGGGGGGGGATTGCATTACCCCCCCCCCCCCCTCCCTAAGGGAGCGGTCACTCGGGTGGTGTGCCCTCTGGGCCCCCCCGCTTACGTGGACAGCAGCACCACCACTCGGGTGAACAACCTGGGCAGGACCGGGGGCAGGGCAGCGCTTAGCGTGCCCCGGGGCCCCTCCAACCACGCAGCCAATCCACCGTGGGACGCCACTCAGCCCTGAGCAGCACCACCTGTGCCAATGCAGTCAAGGAGTGCGGGCAGGCCCCCAGTCGAGTGCAAGGCTTAGCCGCCCCTGTGTCCCAGGCAGTCGTGGGGTGGCCAGCGGCATGTCAGTTGACCTGGAGGAGGCGTGTCCAGGCCGATGACTCCCCCGGCGCGCTTAGTGTCAGGTGCCCACTGCCTCCCTGCCGGCGCCTGGAGCACCAGGCGACAAACCGCCCCACACGCACGCCCCCCCCCCCCAGACCCAAAGGCACCCCAGCAGCCCGCACACCACACACACAGGCACGGCGGTATCTCCCTCCCACGTGTGTGCCACCGCGGGGGTACGGGGGCTGTCAGCAGTCGGGCACGCCTTGAGACAGCGACAGCCGGGAGCGCCCAACCCAGTGGAGTAGCGCAGGGACGGTTGCGCTGACCGTGGGCCTGGTCGTCCGGGGGAGGCGTTGACCCAAACCAAACCAAACACCCCCCCCCTCCCCCTTTGCACAAGCACGGGCACAGGGAGGCAGGGTTCGGGGTTCGGCACCGACGTCAGTGAGGGACAGCGATCAGAGAAACGAATGCTCAAGGGACAGGAGTACTCAGGAGTATATCAAGATGGTACTACTGAACGCCTCAAGGCGCTGTGGCCCTCCCGGGGAGCGGGTGCACCGTTTGTACTGGCGCATTGCCGGACCCATGACCGCGGCTTTGCCACATTTGGAACGATTCGTGGCCGCGGCTCCGCCCTGTTCTCTGAACACGCACCGATGAATTGCCGGTGTGATGCCGGAGGGTGACAACCACCGGCGGAGTCTGGCTAAGCACGGCGACCCTGTCTGACCCTCATTTTCCTGGTTTTTTCTGACGACAGTTTTTGTGGTAGGAAATTGCACTGGGAAAGAGGGGCTGAGTCATGCTGGTGGCAGTTCCTCCTTCTGATACCAACATTCTGCTTGGCACTGCAACCGCAGGTTTCCCCCCAGAAACCCCAGTTTGGCCCCTCTGCCCCTCTTATTACAGTGTGCAGTTTTATTTTCTTCGCACACACCCACCCCGGAGCCGCTCACTGTCTCTTGAATCTACTTACAGTGCACTCGCACACCGGGGCCGCGCGCTCCCGCCCGTCAGATGGAAGTTATCTTTTACTGTGCCTTGTCTGGAGGGAAACGGAGCCTGGGCAACCAGCCAAACCAATGCTGTGTGTTTCGATGCGCTGCTCCCCCACGGCACATGTGGCTATCGTTGGCATGGCTGTCACGTTTGTCACGCGCGCGGCAAGCACGGACTTGTCGAAGCACGGGACCCCGTCTGATGGTCGTTTTTCTGACTTTCCGCGCCAGGGGGATGGGGGGGATAGTGTGGCAGAGTCCAGCGCAGGCACCAGTTCCACAACGTTTATATACGCAGGGTGCCACGCAGGCTCTAGCGAACGCCAATCGGCGTGTGTGGGAACAGACAGTGCAGGACTGTGTGCCCTGTTTTGCCCCAGGATTCAAACCTGTTGCTGCGGTTGGGACCCACATTTGTACAAAATGTCCTACTCCATGATCCGGGCTGTTGCCCGAGTGCTTACTTTGAACTAGATGGACAGTTTGATCCGGAGAAAAGAAAGAAACCTGTTGCTGCAGTTGATGCGCAGGAGGGAGCGGCACGCAGCGTGCGCGCACCGTGCACCCGCGCCCACTGGATTTCACGTGCACCCGCGCCCACTGGATTTCACGTGTTGGCAGGTTGCAATTTGGTTGTCCACAGGCAGTTTTGTGGATTTACGCCATGGTACATGTGCACATGATGTGCATCGGAAAAACCACAGCGGCGCCGGTACAGAGGTGCAGAAAGCACAGCATAGCCGCGGATGCGGGTGCTGCTTTCATGATATGTTGCGACGCACAAGTATTGCTGAGTGGACGCCTGTACCATTTGAGTACTTGTGTTTGCATGCACTTGGAAATGTGGGCGGAGGTCAAGGTGCACTCATACCATGCGCATGCGCACGTGTGTGCCAGTAGTTGTATCTGTTGCGCGCAAGCTACGCCCTTGTCCAAGCTACAGTGGGCGTACGGACCATAATGATTGCGTACATTGGCGTAGCTTATACAAGGGGGGGGGGTATGTCTTTGACGAAATTGAGGGCTGTCACACGGAGTGCACTCGGTGGTTCGAGTTAAAGTGATGCACATCAATTGATAATGCACCCGAGAGATACCGTAGCACGGCAGTCATGGTTCACATCTCAGAGCCTTCAGAGGCCGGGGAGGGGGGCAAGTGGCACATGACGTGACATGATCCTCGGTAAGAGACAACCACCGTGGACCTCTGTCAAGCCACTAGATCCCCTACGCCGAGGCTGTAAGGCATGCTCGGGATGTGGAACCCATGGCCGTCTTTGGTAACGACCATGAGGACGGCACCGTGAAGGGGTGAGGTCCGAAATGGTTTCCTCAGGTACCACCACCCCACATGCCAATGGACCCCCCCCCCCCCTTCGAATGATCAGGCCGTCAGGGCAGGACGCCATGGGCAGATGTTGCATTCAGGATTCCCACCCAGGCAGGGGGATGCCCGCAGCAGTGCGGAGGCCCACAGTAGTGCAGATGCCTGCTTGTCATGGCAGAAGGTTCAAGGGTGAGAGGCCAATAGGCGCCGCCACAGGCTAACAGAGCCAACCACCAAGGCCTTGTGCCAGCCCCCCCCTTCGAACAAAGAAACATGGCCCCCTTGGCCAGTGAGCCCCGCCTCTTGAAAGAAGAAGCACCCCGCCCCCCCGGAAGTTTTCATCACATTGCACACGAATTGCCTTTTCCTGCATAGTTTCTTTGGTGTACAGTGGCACGTGATGGGCACACAAAATTTTTGTGCTGGCGGGGGGCGAGTGGCACAGGACATCACATGATCCTTGGTAAGAGACGACCACCGCGGGCCTGACCCCGAGCTGCTGTCCACGTAAGGCAAGCAATCTCTTCGAAAGGTAGCTCAAGGAGGAGATTGGCCACTTCTTTGCACCCCCAACCCACTAGATCCCCTACATCGAGGCTGTGAGGCATGCTCGGGATGCGGAACCCATGGCCGTCTTTGGTAACGACCATGAGGGGGCGCCTCAAGCGCAGTGCGCGTGCAGTGCGCGCAGTGCGCGCGCAGTGCAACTATTTGGGCGTGTGGCCGTACTAGAGACCCATACTTTGAGATACTAGGGGTCCCGAGGGGCATCATGGTGACCTCTAGCGGAGGTTTTGACTTCTGATTTTGTCCCCCTTTGTTTGGGATCCCCGAGAATGCAAGGGTGACGTAGCATTTCCGCCCTCTTTACTACACGCAATGCCATTTGCGACTCTCTTGCCTTGATTGTGTTTATGCTTTACATTATTATCTCTTCAGAGTGGCGAAGAGCCATTTCCACTCAGAGGGACAAGCACGCATCGACCGGCCAAAGATTCCATTGGGAAGTGGAAGTATTGAAGCAAGTCCGATTATCCGATACAGGGACGCGATTAAGGCTTGTGTGAGTACCATGTACGTAAGGGAAAGGGCATTCATGGATCATGTTACATGCAAGTTTGCCCCAACCCAACCTCCATCGCTAAAAATGGTGCAACCCAGGCGTGTTCATGGCTTTTCCGGTTGTGCATGATGTGTGTCATGTGAAGGGAAGGTAGTTTGCAATTTTCTTGAGCCGGGGCAGTTTGGGTCACCTAATTCTAAGGGCGTTTCCAAGGGGTGTGCTTGGGGGCTCTTCGGGGGGAACATAGTCTAAAAGTAGCGCGCAGTGTGCGCGCAGTGCGCGCGCAGTGCAAAGACTCCCCCTGAGGACAGCGCTGTGAAGGGTGGGGTGGGGTCCTGAACGGCCTCCTAGGGTACCACTCCCCCCATGCCTATATCCCCCCCTCAGGGGACAGAATACGCAATTCGCATTTTGCACTCAGGATGTTCTTCGGTGCTTCAACAGATTGCTCCATTTCTGGGTCCATTGTACCCCCCCTCCCCCTTGTCTCCCAGGGCGCTGAAAGCCTCACTGTCGAGTGGTCCACTGGAGATCACCATATTTGTGGTCCACTTCCACCACAAGCACACGCGTCGACAGTCGCAATGGAAAGACATCGCCAGGGAGTTACATGGACCGAACCTGATTTTATGTGCCGATCACAATAGTTCAGTTGTAAAACACAGGGACGCCTTCGCGCCCCCAGAGTTTGAGCATGACACGTCCTTACGTGCCAGAGACCAGGAGGTGACAACCTTGGCAAAAGCGGGTCTGCAGGATGTTTGGGTGGACATCCATTGTCCAACCCTGACGGACATCAAGGACAAGGAAGCATCATGTCCGACGGGCTTCACATACGGCTACCCTCGAGAAGGAGAGCGACTCGACCCGCAGAGGCTACGCCGTATTGACCGCATCCACACGACATCCGACTTGTTGAGCCTGGCGACCAGCGTGTACCCCATGTTTGCTGCCAACTCGGACCACAAGGCAATCCTGGCTGAATTCACACCCCCGTCCTTCGACACAGAGGACACAGTTCCCAGATTCTACTGCCCAGGGACCATCCTTCAAGACCCGGAGGCAATGGAAGATTTGGAGACCTCTCTCAAGTCTATCAAATCAACAGGAGATCAATGGTGGGAAGAGGCGCTGAGCTGCATTCAAAAGAAGGCGGTCAGCCATCAAAGGGAACATAAAAACAAAAAGCAGTCGGTTGAGCTACAAGCCCTACGGTTCCTGTGTGGCTCCACAAGGGACTCTGTCGCACCAGCGGTCTACCAATTTCTTTCATCACTGGGGATTGCAGCAACAGATGCTGCAACAGCCTACACCCTCCTGGTGGGGGTGTATGAAAAGGCTCAGTGTGACAGAACGGGCATGGAAACACTCTCCAAGCTCAAGGGGGTGATCACGACGGGGGAAACTTCAGGGGATCTGAGAACGCAAAGGAACGAATTGTATCGGTTAATGCGGGAGTTGCAAGAGCGAAAGAAACTTCAGCACCTTGACCTCAGTGGGAGCCCCTCCGAAGCAGTACGCCAACGCCTCGCTCGGACAGTGGGCCGCAAACACGTTCCACGGCCCCACCCCACCCCGGGTATTGCTGGCCGTGATATTGTTGACAGCCCCTCCGGAGCAGTAGGCCAACGCCTCGCACGGGTGTTGGGACGAGAGCGCGTCTTCGTACGACGCGCGGTGGGTGGCAAACGCCGCCACTCAGATGCCTCATCCTCGTCCTTTTCCACATCCGACACGTCCTCCTCATCCCACAGGCGACACAAAAAACACAAAAAGCACCGCCACACCAAAAACAAAAAGCAGAGGAGAAACCGCTCCCCCCGCCCCCAACCCCAACAATACCCGTACCAATACCAATACCCGTACCAGCACACGACCCCATACCCGCAACAATATCAGTACGGGACACAACCAGCCCCACACTCACAACCACACTATCACTACACGCCATATGCACCACAACACCCACAACCACAGCAACATCATCCATACTACCAGCCACCCCAGCAACCGCAGGCTCCACTCACACCACAACCCCAGTCCACATCAGAGTCTCAACCCAACCAGTCATCCCACGATCCACACGCCTCCTACACGCACGCCACCCTCCCACATCCACACCAACCATATCAACACAACCCTTACCAGACTACTCACCAATACCACGACCACATCCAAAGCCAGCCACAACATCACTACCCCGCACACCAGCCACAGGTAGACAACCCACAACACTCCCAAACGGAGCAACAACATCACCACGAACAACACCAATCCCGGTACCCCTATCCCGCACCACACCCACACACAGACTACCCCCACCCCCAAACAGAGCAACAACACCACCTCCAGCCCCGCACTTCTCCAGCAGACCACCCGCAACACACACACCAACCCAACCCACACACGGGCACCCCACAGCCATACCACCACGCACAGTCGCACCCAGTTACGCTCACCCAACCGCTCCCACCGCCCCAGCCGCATCAAACAGCACCGGGACCCCGCACATCCACGCCGCACCCCGCGGCCTCCCTCTCCTTGACGCACAAGCAGGCGGCCAACCAGCGCCGGGCATTGAACAGAGGCATTAAAGCAATGTATCAGATTCTTACGAGTACCGGGGACGGGCCCGGTCCCAACGGGCAAGCGGATTCGTATGGACAAACCTCCGAGGACTTCCGCCAGTGGGCGCCACAAGTCCCTGCGAATGCCCCGCCCGCCGAAGCTCATGCGTCACGTGCCCCATCGGCTGCACCAGGCGTGTGGTCACAATACGCGGCACGACACCCAGAACTATGCGAGCAATCTGGGCAGCCCCAGCCAGGACACGTGGCAACGTCAACGTCGAATCGGGCCCTCGACCCATTCGCAACGGTACCAATTGACGTCGACGGTCCGGCGGCACCAGCCACGCGCGCACCCGCCGCCATCCGACGCCCACCCACGGCGGCGCCGGCGGCGGCACGCCCCCGCGCGCCTAAGCAGCGCCCCGCAGCGCGGGCAACCGGGCCACCAGCAGCAGCGCCCCCACGTGTGCCTCGGCAACGCCCCTCAACGCGGGCAGTCGGAGGTGATCATGAGACCATTGACGTCGACCAAATGGACCCGGAAGTGGAACACCAAGCCCCGCCCCCGCCACCCAACACGCGGCCACCATCGCCCCCACCCGCCATCCGCACACTCTCCCCACCACCGCTCACTAGCGCACCCCCCCCCGCCCCCCACTACACGGAGGACAGCACGGCACGGCCCGTCATCCCCGACCTCCCCCCCCCACCATACTCCCGGGAGGACCCGGCCCGGCGCGTGCGCCTCTCCCCCCGCCGCCGGTACTCCACGTCACCGTCCCGGCGATACCGCCGGCCGCCCCGCCCACAAGGGCGCTCGCGTAGCTCACCCCCGCCGCGGCGACGTTCTCCGCCCGGGGCACGCCAGCCCCCGCGCAGGGGCCGCCGTGATCAGGTAGCGCCCACTCTTCAACAATACCGCTCGGCGCATTCGTATGGACAACCTCCCCACGGTCCCCTTCAAAGGATTGGGACCGCCCTTGTGTCCGCTATCTTGCTTGTCATGCTGTCCACACGTGCCTCAACCATTGCGCCCGCCAAAGTGAGCACACCTGTAATGCACTGTATTGTTTCTTTCGTCATGCTCTTCGTTGTCACAGGAGTAAGCCAGAGGTTCCGCCCGCAAGGCCAGTGGGACGTCTCCCCGGCTTTGGCGAGCACCGTGACTTGGGACCCCCGTGGCCATCACCAGTGGGACGGGTTCCCTACCTCGCCGACGCCGCCATCTACATTCCCGCCGCAGCCGGTACACGATGAGGCGTACTGCGCGCCAAGTACCGAACCCAAGCATCGTCCATTTACCACAAGCGTCCCCTACACCAAGGTACTACTCACCAGGCCAGCGGGTCTGGCAGTGACGCTCAATAACCACCGAGCAATGTCTTTGTTGTGGACCTCTTGCTCCCTCGTGCACCTGGGGCATGCGGGCTACGAGACACTAAATGGGTTGCTTGCATGTGCACATCCTTCAGGTTGTTGCGCGCTCTATACCGCAGGTAGGCCAACGCCTCCACGGCAGCGCATTAACCCTCTTCGCATGAATCTCTTCAAAGCACATCAAGTGCAGCATGCAATCGTATTCTTTGTGTTTTGCCATGCGTGGTTTGGGCATTGGTGTCCCTCGACATACCCCCCCCCCACGAGCAAGCAACAAGAACCACAAAGACAAGCGCGAGAGGAACGGCTCCGCCAACCCCGGGCGACACACAAAGAGCAGAAGGTACCTCACCGGGCAAAAAAAACGGGGCTATGGGGACAAATACACAGCCACACACCCACACCATAAGGCTTAGCCGCCCCCCCCCCTCCCCGAGCAAAAGGGTGGGTCCATGACGTGGTGCACGATGGTGACGTGGAAGCCAATCCAGGACCGCAGACCGGTGCCGCGGCGTCGGCACTACCTGGATCAACCAGCCCGGTACACCCATGGAACGATAGCACCACCATCGGTGATATTACACTTTTTCTGGGAAGCACGGCATCCATTCAGACCAAAATCTCCACACTGGTAGCCCTTCACCATCACCTCCTACAGCAGTGTCACCTAAGCTGCAACACACTCCCCGAGGAGGAGCACCATGGAACCTCCCGCCTGCCCACCGATGAGAGCGCATACGCCCCCAATACCCCGGGCAGTCTCCGATCGGGGACCACGGAGATCCACGCCTCCCCACTACCACAATCTCCCACAGGATGTTTAGACCTCCAATGCCCCAACTGTGGCATACGGGACTTCTACTCGCCGCGCTGCAGTACATGTGGCAATCAGGATTGGGATACTGACCCCTGCTTGTATGCACCGGTGCAAGTGCGAATCCCAAATACTGGCTCGCCCGCAACCACTGACTGCCGGTCGGCGCATCAGCACCCCTTGGCTGTAACGCTCACAGCAAGTGCACCGCAGGAACTGACGCGGCCATCTGGCCCAGTACCAACCAGGGCCCCTCTACTGCTCCACGCTACACCGCCCGAATCACCTCCGCCGGTCGCCCCGATCCATAAGAGACAACGGGTTCGGCGCCCAGTACCACCCCACAGTCCCCCACAAAACTGGCAATCACCAAACAACCACGGAATACGCATCCCTGTCCTCCGACAAGGCAATGCCGACCCGCTGCCCAGCTTGGCAACTAGCACCACAACGTCACAGGCCCGGGCCAATACCGAAGATCCCTTGATGGTGCCTTCATTGAACACCGATGACACAATCCGCAGCGAGCGACAACAACCCTCCATAATGGCAGAGGCATCCATGACTCCGGGCCCCACCAGCACAAACGACTCCGAATGGGGATGGTTGCCTGCAGAGCTGGTTTATTGTCCGGCGGAGCTTCCACTCTCTGTAGCCGCCCGGACCTCACCGCGGTCCCCATCACTACAACCTGCGTGGACGAACTCGAACGAGCAAGGAACAACGCCCTCCCTCGACGGCCCCACAGGAGAACTTCTTCTCTCCGACTGCCCGCAACAGGACCTCGAACATTGCCCTCTTTGCTACTATGATGCAGTACTATACCCATTGCCGTGCCACCCACGGCACCGACTATGCACGGTATGTGCCTACGACCCACGGCTCAAGGGGTGCCCATGGCGATGTGCGCCACCGGTGCTTACACGGCACCACCCGGTAATGGCCCCCGCCCCCAGGGATGGGCTGGATGCGGAGAGGGACGACACGGACTTCGGCTTACAGTATCCCACAGAGAACTTTGGTCTTGAACATCTACTCGCGATCCCAGATACACCAGCATCGCCTGGTGGCAGCGACATGTCGGAGGACGACGAGACGTTGTCATGGCCCACATTTGTGAAATATCAGGGCTCCTCCACGACCCTACTCGTGTGCGACGGTATGTCGATCGCCTCACTGAAGAATGCCATTTGCGACCGTCTAAATATTCCTCCACACGCGCAGTCGTTGACAACGAACTCCACAACCAGGTTCTTGATGGACCATATGACCATCCAGCAGTGCGGGATCACCAGGGATGCCACCGTGCAGGTGCTCATCCGGGGCAGGGGAGGTATGATCGACTCGTTTCAGGGTGCCGTATCCACACCCTACCTCACTCCCAACAAGGGTTCTGGTTTCCTGAGACACCTCGGCACCCCGCCTAACGGTCTGGTACGACCGCCCCCTGCACCAGCACTCCCGGTCGAGCAGGACGACACAACCCCGGGGAAGACTAATGAGGATTCGACACGCCACGCGGTGGACAACCTCTTGCAGTCCACAGTACGACAAGGGTTAACATCCCTTTACAACTGGTGTGAAGTCAGTGGCCCACCGGGTACTAGAGTTGAAGACAAATGGTACGTCGACGGGAAGGCGGTATGCCCACGCCCAGCCATGCTCCGCGCAATGTATGCAATCCAACCTTGGGAAGTGGAAATGGGGGATGGGTGCACCATACCCAGCCAAGGTGCACTGCTCCCTCCGATTCCTGATTCTATACAGCTGCTACGGCCTGGCCAGACGGCATTCTGGGCAGTGCCCACATCCAATGACCCCGACCCGAAACACGTTCACGTTGGTGACACCCGAAAACGTGACCCCTGGATAGGCAACCAACGCTCAATCCTTACCGCCGTTGTGAACCAATTGCAGAAATACCACAAGACGTCTCAACCGCCTGTCCACATGTGGATAGTCCTAACCACACGGCAGGCCCCCGCGGTTGACCCGCTCATGGTATTGCAACTTGACGGTCGGCACATGGTCCGACTCTTACGACGGAAGTGCTGTTATGTGCTCATGGATAAGTCTGGCCATTGGGTCCGCTGGGCTCGTAACGCCAGCCAGTGGCAGCGGCAGTCTTTCTGGGACGAGTCCCACCTTGCGATTCTCATCGGATCGGATGTCGAATGGATGCGCATGAGCGACCTCCAGCACTCGTATGTTGCGAACCCCAATGCCATTAGGACGATCCCGGAGATGCCTCCGACAGTCTGGCGAGTGGTGATGCCTGCATTCATCGATTCCCACAACGCTTTCCTACGGGAGCTGAATGATAGTGGCGAAGTCGGCACAGCAACAGCTAAGCGAGACTCCAAGGTTCCGTGGGCCGGCGTGCGGCAACTGCCGCAACCGGACGAGTTCCTCCAGTTGTTCGAGTACACTTGCCCGGCCCCATATAGGTCTGCCTTTCTTGAGCTCCTACGACGTGAAGAGCCGCCACCCCAATTTGTCGAGCTGACCAACGTCGCACATCTCCACGTGATCCAGCAAGCAAAACCACGGAAAGGAAACACCGCGTCGGTCTCTTCGGTGCAATGCGCGGCGGACCTGGAGGCGGAAATTTACGGAGCCCTTGAAGTCGACGAGCCTGCCGATCGGGACCGCACGCGTATGTTTCTGACGCAGATCTTTCCCCAGGGTGTACCGCATATGCGCTTCCAACGCCTCATCCACATTTCGCCGGATGTCCCCATCACAGAACTAGCCATGCGTCTCTGGACAGGCGGTCGCCTGTTTTTGAAGCATGTACACTCTGATGAACGCGTATGGTTCGGTCAGTTGGGGTCTGGAGCACCAGGTCGTGACACACCAATTCTGCCAGAACACCCCAATGAAATTGTACTCCAGGCACCCACAGCCGCCCCGCTGGAGACCATCCGGTTATGTGCAGCGCAATTTGGGGCGTTTGAGAGTGTCGAAGATGCCGACAAGAACGGACGACAGCATCTCCGGGGCAAAGTGTCTTATAGGATTCGCTACCAACACGCATCCAGTGCAGTTCTGGCTCATGGTGTGGTATTCGATTTGGCAGCCGGGGAAGCCACTGTGACGGGCCGTGATGCACCCGACGAAGCCGAAGCCCTGTTCCGACAACTGCCTGAAACCAATGACACCAACGTGGACCCAAACTGGTGGAGATTCGAGGTCGGCCGATCCTTGGGCGCTGAGGAGGCAGTGCAGGCCGAGGACCACAGGCTGACGGCTACCGCACTGGCTTTTCACGATGCCCTGCCACCGGAGGAAACGGCCTCAATGCAATTATAAGTCAGCCAATACAATGGGCGTGGCACGGCTCCATCGCCAGACATGGGACTTCTGGAGACCACGATGGATCAAGTCCCTCCCTTACCTCATCCTCTTGTATGCGCTGCTATGGAGCAGCCGGGTCACTTCCATGTGTTCACCGATGCCTGTGGTTCAACTACCATCATGGTGCTACCTTGGGCGTCGTAGCGGCACGCCACGACGCTTGCGGCCCAAGCTACAACGTCGGCACAGGTGGCACTACTCTAACCTGCCGGGCTGGTACGTCCTGTTACTGACACTCACCCATGTGGGACTGCCCATGTGGACACCGCCACACGTGCAAGACACCTACACACAGCTACACACTTCACCCTTACACCAAACACTCGCGCGCACCCGATTGCCGGGCCTGATCCTATGGGATCTAGCACAACGGCCAATACGTCTGACCAACGACGTCCACCCCAATCCAGGGCCCAGCCCCCCACCCCGGCCAGACCTATCCTTCCTGACACTCAATGTCGGAGGACCCTTCCTTTCACGGCGCCGCTGGGGGCACCTCCTGGCGGAGATTATCGCCGAACAGCCCGCAGTTATTGCCCTACAGGAGTTTCGATTCCGTAGTGGATCTCACCATGCAGCTTGGACAGCTGCTATGGATGATGACTACCTCCCCATCACCTATGGGGACGAGAACCCGGACACGCAATTCCTCGTCCACAATTCCATATCCAGATATGTCTCCAAGCTGCCCTCCATGGGGAGCCAGGCCCGTGCCATCAAGCTCGCTCTCCCTGGCCACACACCGTACGTCATCGCCAACATCCACGGACCATTTTCGCGGGACCAACGTGAAAAGTTGGACGCATGGCTTGCACAATTGCCAGACCTGGGCATCCTTATGGGCGACTTCAACGACCATGTGTGGGGACGTCCTTCCCAACCAACTAGGTACTGGCACCCGCTCCTCCAATCCGGAGCTTTGCTGGACCCGATTTTGGCACATGCGCCAAACACCGGCCCTCAAAATCTCTCCACACATTGCCGGGGCCGCCGCTTGGACGCAGTCCTGTTTTCTCCCACGGCATGGAACATTCACCCCCCCATCTCTGCGGACACCATCGACTTTCCCCATGCGGGTGACAACAAAGCAGTCAGGGTCACAGTAATGAACCCATTGGGACCGCGGCCAGCGCCGCCACCGGTCATGGGCAATGTGTCGCACTGGCCCTCCTCGTTATTCCGCAAGTTTTCGCGCCACATGTCCCAATGGTCCAAAGCGCACTCCACTCACCAAGATCACATCATGCACCCACTAGACAGGGCGGACGCCATCATTGCCGCAGCGTCCAGCTTTGTACACGCACACCCCCGCCCACAGCCAGTTCAAGACGTGGTCGAACAACAGCTGGCTGACGAGTTGCACCGCGACCCTACCTCCAAGAGGGCCCAGCAAGCTTGGGCGCACCACAGGGCGACCAATAATATGAAACGGGCCCAACGACACCTGCGGCGCTTCCGAAAATGCGCGGTACGCGGCCGCTCTACTTTCTTCAATGCCCTAAAGTGGTGGCTGATCACCCCCTTCCGCACGACTACCCCACAACCTGACACGACCTCGGCCGCCGAACACCTTCCGCACTTCGCGGGGGACCCACCATGGAGACCGGAAGAGGCCAAGGCTCTTCTTTCACAAGTCTTAAGGCCAGGACGACCAATGAGCCCCAATCCTCCCTCCTGGCAATCTTTCACAAAAGCGCTACGCCAACCCAAGAACAAGGCGGCAGGCATGGACCACGTGGCACCCCACCTGTACCAGTGGTTACCTAGGGAACTACAGTGGGACCTATACATAGCAGTGCGCCATGTGTGGGAAAGCGGCGGTGTGCCGCACCACTGGCTGCAGGCCAGAATAGCCATGATCTACAAGTCTGGCCCCCCTGAGGCGGCCCGCAGTTACCGGCCCATTAGCGTAGCCACGGGGATGTACTCCATTCTAGCCCGGCTCATATTGGACACCCTGCGAGGGCCCATCGACGCGGCGCTCTCCGACCCCCAAGCAGGATGTAGACGAGGCTATACCACATCACAACAAGCCCTCCGCATGTCGATGCTTTTACACCAATACGGGGACGGTGCGCTGGTATGCCTCCTGGACATCGCAAAAGCTTACCCCAGCATGCCCCATGAGTGCCTCACCTACGGACTCCAGTTGATTGGAACCCCAGCCCGCATCTACAACATGGTGGCTAGCATCTACGCGCGCAGCACGGGGGTGTACGGAGACGTCCGTTTTCCGTTGCGTCGTGGCATCAAGGAGGGGTGCCCCCTGTCCCCAGCCCTTTTTGTTCTAGTGTATGAGGCCTTCCACCAGACTCTCACTAGAGAATTTCCCAACAGCACCATACTGGCCTATGTCGACGACATCGCCATCATCTCCCCGAGCCAACGGGAGATGCAGCACGTCCTGGAGCGCGTCAGTCAATTGTCTGCCATACTGGGCCTCAAGACGAACCCTTCAAAGACACAGGTGTACCGTTGGGCCCCACCCTCCCGCCGTCAGGGTGTGGCACGACGAGAGTCCCCGACCAGGGACACCATCACGTGGGGCGATGCGCGATTGCCGCTGCAACCCCCTATCTTCCACTACCTCGGTCACCTCCTGGCACATCCAACCTGGGAACAAAAGGCACGTGATGACTTCGTGGGGACGGCCGCAGCTGATCTGACGCGATACCAATACCTGCCACTGAACGCTTTCGAGCGGGTGCAGCTGCTGAACACCATCTTGATCCCACGGTGGACGTACCGCACCTTGTTTCTCCCCAACGACTCAATGTTCAAAGCCATGGACTCCATGTGCTTGCGGTTTGTGCTTATGGCGGAGGGCATGGAACTCAATAAGGTCGACGTTCACAAATCATACAACGTCCTCCATGTCACTTCTCCTCACCGACTGGGCGGAATGGGGTTGCACCAACTGTTCTGGGCCCACAGGGCACGCTTCACCACAATGGTACAGAACACGTTACGTTCACGTCCGGGATCCATTGGCTGCAACCTTAGCAAAGAATTGCCCTCCCGAGCGGTGCCTATTCGCAACTACTTGGCTATACTCACCCAGCTAGGTGCTCGCACTGCACTCCACATAGCACTACCGCCGCGGCCGGCCGGGGGACCCAACCTCATCGACAGTGAAAGCTCCGATGACGGCGTCCTCTTGTCTGCCCGCAAGGAGCAGGTGGGGGATGCCCTCCACACGCGCCACTACATTGCCCCACACCGGTACCACGAAGACCCCTCGGCAGGCACGGTACCTGCGGGATACCACCCTGTCAACATCGCGGGCATAGCGTGCTACTCAAACAAGCAACCGCCAACCGGAACGTCCCTATACTCCGATGGCAGCCTACAAACAGTTCAGATTGCGGGCTCGGAATACCAAGCGGCGGGCGCAGCAGTAACAAAAGGGCCTCTTCGCATCCTCGCCCGGGTGGCGGGCCCACAGCAGTCCTACAGGGCTGAAATGTACGGAGCAGCCATCGGCGCGGCCATTGCATCTGACGGTGACACTCAATACATCGACAACATGGCCGTCACAAAATGCGCACACCGCCGACCCACGCACGAATGTTCTGACGCTGACATCCGCCACAAAGTGTGTGACCAAGTGCAGCACAAACGTGTCGCCGCGGAGTGGATCCCCAGCCACCGCCTTGAGACGGAGGCCCGTAACGCGCAGGAACGCGAACAAATTCGACGCAATGGGGAAGTAGACCTGCTCGCCAAGATGGCCACGCGCCTACCCGTGCCGGATTACGACCCCCAGCGCCCCGAAGATATTGCAATGTGCGGCGGGCCCGCCCCCACTCCGGCGCGGAAATGGATCCTCCAACGGAGGCGCGTTGTCACTTTCGACGGTGCACACTGGGTATCCTGGCTGCCGATGCGCGGGGACCGACGTATGCTCTGGGTTAAATGGCTTTGGGGTCAGGTACGATGGGATGGGACGGGCGCGCCGTGGGACCATACCAACCCCAAATGCCCCATATGTCCCCTCCACCACGGTACCACTGTCCACAAACGACTCATCCACTGCATGCGTTGGAAAGTCGCATTTCGCAACATGTGGCTTAGCACCTGGGGACCATGGCAAGATACGGTGACGGAATGGTGGAACAGGGCGTCAGCGGCAGACCTACACCATGTTGCCTGCCTTCGCATACCACAGTCCCTATGGGACCACATCCCCCGAACAATGCGGGTAGACCTCAGGGAGCGTGTGGCCTGGCACCAGTACCACGCCCTACATGGCGTATGCCAACTGCGCGGCCAACTCACCATGCCCCCCCGTGACCCACAGGTGCCGCCCACGCCCTCCACGGCGGTGCCGGCATGGTACACAAAGCTGCGCTCACGAGCCGTACGACCGAACCCCACGGACTCTGTCCTCCGCAATCAAGTAGGGTATACAGGGCCCCGGGAGAGAACACGGCGGCAGGATGGCCGCGCCTCTCAAGAGACGTCCCACCGTAGAGCTGCGCGCACATGGGACCGGCCGCAATCGTACTACACCAGGTCATGGGCGGTAAAATATCTCGACCAGTGCCTCTGTCCCACTGCCGCGGACCCAGGGGCGCAACACGTAGCTTCGGCAATGCAGTATCTGGCCCAGCCTTGGTTTCTGCATCAACGTGCCGTTCTCGGGGCCTCACTGATGGTTTCATACCGCGACATGCTAGAGGACCTGGTGCAGCAATCACGGCACTGGCACACCCTCCTGCGGCGTGCTAGAGTGTGGACCACCTCCGCAGACCAGCACTACCAGCGGCATGACCGAAGGGTCCAACTCTTTTCGGTGATGAGCCAGTTGTGGGCATCCGAGCGCGCGGCCCACTGGGTGGAGCCCCCTCTACCTAAACGCCACTGCCGCACAAGACCCGGCATCCTGGGCCAACGCCCGCCACCAGACATGGCCCCTACAAAGCGACGAAAGCTTGTCACTCTTGAAGACCTGTGGGGAATGGCACACACGTGATGCAGCATGTTTAACCCCCTTAAATCTTACGCATTATAGGCTTGCCATATGGCGTGGCGGTTTTGCCTACCGCAACAGAGAGCCCTCTGTTATACGCATGTGAACTGTGGGTCTTTGCCATGTGCCCCGCTTTGCGGGGATCCACTGTATCATATGCTGGAGACGCCCACTTTCCCAAGCACAGTCTTGAGTACTCTTTGAACTTCTGGAGTAAGTCAAAAAAAAAAAAAAAAGAAACTTCAGCAGCTGGTATCCAGGACAGGCTCGGCGATACGGGGAGCAAAGGCGGTGGCAAAAGAGCTGGTGGACCATTGGGATAAAGTGTCCACCCCAACAGGATCCACGGAAGAAGAATGTGTAGCCTATCTGAAGTCGTTAGGAGTGGAACAGCGGTCGCGCAAGGCAGGTCAACTCCTTTTCAAGCAACTATCCCTGGACATAGTTCATGAAGGCCTTAAGAGGCTGAACAGCAACAGTTCCCCAGGATTGGATGGTTTCTCGGCAAAATTCTTCAAGAGGTTCTCGGGCATCTTCGAACCACAAATGTATGACTCACTGAAACGCTTCCTCGACGTGGGCAAAATGCCGGAGACATGGACCTCGGGAGTGGTGACAATGATCCCCAAGACGAAGGCGATGCAGACACCAGACTCGCTCCGACCAATTGCACTGCAAACTACAAGGCAGAAGTGGCTCACCAACATCCTCCTGATCCAGTTAGAGGATGTACTCCTTCACTGCATCCCGTCACAGCAAACAGGTTTCCTTCGCCACAGAAGCATTCTCCGGCATGTCTATGGGTCACGGGCACTCTGGGATGGCTTACGTGAAGGAGCGGCGTTATCAGTAGATTTCAGAAATGCCTTCCCCACGATGTCTCACGAGATGGTGTCGGCGGCACTGGGTCTAATGTGCATACCATTCCTGTATATCCGCCTGATCTTTTACGTGCACCGTATCTATACTCCGTTGGAAAAGGATACGTCCCAGGTGTCTACCACCACCCGAGGGCAGGCACGCGCCAGGGGGATCCACTCTCCCCGGCGCTGTTCTCCCTGGTGGCATCCTTTGTGATTTTCCCACTACAAGACCTGGGTCCAGCGCTGACTGTCATGATGTATGCAGACGACCTCATCATCTTCTTGGATGGACGAGCCAACCCACAACTGTTGAAGAGGGTATGGGAAGTGGTGTCTCGTTTTGGACAGTTTTCGGGGTTGAAGGTCAACCTGAGCAAAACGGCCGCGATAGTTCGCAACTGTGGGGGAATGGAGTGGGCGAGGTGCTTTCGGGACATTGGAGTGGACGTCAAAAACTTCGTCAAGTATCTGGGTGTACGCTTGGGGAATATTCGGCACCAACAGGATGACCAAGGATGGGGGCTGACAATAGAGCAGGCTTTCGCGCCAGCACTGCAAGAGGCCTTCCGTCGCGCAAGGGTGGTATCCACGCTGCAACTGTCAATGAACGAACGTGCATTCATGCTGACATCATGGATCCTGCCGGTCGTGGCCTGGGTATCCAAGGCATACTACGCTCCAGTCTCGGTGATCAGACAACTGAAGTTGGTGTACCACGTAACTATGGGTACCAACAGCTGGGGAATCACCCTGCCAATCCTTTCACGACCAAGAACACAAGGGGGACTGGCACTGCCAGAGCCAGAGCCAGAGCTGTTTCTTATGCACCAGGCAGCGGCTCCGTTCGTCAGCCTGTTAGGAGAGCCTCACAAATTTCCCGACAAGGCAATGGAGACCTTCTATGCATGGGCAACAACCATCGGGTTCACACCATCCAAGGACAACCTTCCATATATTCAACTGGGCATGGTCCGAACGGCTGATCTAACGTTCTTGGGATGGTCGGCAAAGGCACATTCCAGCATTCAGCGAGTAGCCCGGCAGGTGGCCCCCCCCGGCAAACCGGGACCGCCTGCCGTTGTGGCACTCTGTGTATTTCCGAAATGAGTTCAATTGCTCCTACTACAACAGGAAACTGATCCGGCAGGGGGTGCTGACGTGGGGTCAATTCCAATCCCTGGAGGACTTACGATTGTTCAATACACTGCCTCCGACATGGAAAGGGGTCTACAATCATGGCGGACGACTCCTCAACAAAGTCCCGTCACAAGGGGGGTTTGATACCCCCGCAGTCCACACCCAAAACTGGACCAGGGCATGGCTGCTTCAGTTTTACGCCTCCCAGCCAGGGTCCGCGACCCGCAAACACCGGAGGTATGGGAACAGTTGGCACAGGCACAGCTACCGCCGAGGGTTCGGGACTTTGCGCAAAAGGCGTTGTGGCACAAACTGACCGTACATGCAAGAGTCTACAAGAGGTCAGGCCCTGACAAGTGCCCGGTGTGCTCACAAAAGGAGACGGTTAAGCACGCGATGGTCGAATGCTCCATGTTCAAAGCGGCGGCGGCGGTTATACAGCACTACTATGGCCAGGTGGAAACTGATAACGGGACATCCACAGTTCGAGACATGATGGAGTCCGACGACCAGGAATGGTTACTGAACACGAACCAAGGCTGGGCAATGTGGTCAGCAAGAAGTGCCCACTGGCGGTACCGATGCGAAGTCAAGGCGGGAGGGTCGCCGATGTTCACGTCATACCTGACAACATGGCTACACCATGCATTCAATCCCCCATGTACTTGCACTTCCCCTTGTCGCGGCTGCACTCCGGTATCTCGAAGTTGTTCCAGTGATTTTTGAAAGCCTCTCCATTGTTCCCTGCGCTCCCCTGTGTAAAATCCCACCCACTCACATAGCTCCCTTGGCAAACACACACGGAGTGCTTCACCCAAGAGAGATCAGCCAACAATCACAGTTGGCAAAGGGCAACGGAATCACGCCCGAAGCGCCCGAGGTAGGCAGGCCCGGGAGTGCTACAAGGAGTGCAAGATCTGATTGCAGAACTGGTGGCGAAGGGCTACAGGATAGTGTACACGGACGGATCGTCGAAAAGACTGGGCCACAAGGACATGCGCAGGGCCGGGGGCTTTGGCGTGTTCGCGGCGGAAGATGATCAAGGACCAGAGGTGCGCTTCTGCGGCTACGTACCAACACGTCACAGGCAAACAAATAACGGAGCAGAGCTTTGGGCAGCCGTAGAAGCCTTACAGGGATTCTGGGTGCCAAAACTGGCCATCCTCACCGACTAGCAATACCTGCAGCTGGGAGCGACTGGCAGGGCCCAACACTGGAAGTCAAAGGGATGGACAACCACGTCTGGAAAACTGCAGGTCCACGTCCCAGTCTGGGAAATGCTGCTCCGGGAAATGGCGACGCCGGGAAGAAAAGTCAGGTGGGAGCATGTCCCAGCACATGTCAACGTGCAGGGAAATGAGGTGGCGAATGGATTGGCAATGGAAGGCATGTGTTCAAGCCCACTGTGGTCCCAGCATGTTGCTCCAAATTCATCATCAGGGTCAGAGTCCACGGTAGGCTTGAGGGGAGGGTCGGGATCAGAGTCAGAGGGCACCAGGGCACTCTGGTCATCCTTGGGTATGGTACCCATGGACAGTGATGAAATGACAGGGGAAGCATCCGGGGAGCCAGCGCCACGTGAAATGGGGCCATACTCCTCAAGCAGTACAGAAAGTGAGGGAATGAAGACAGGACACACACACCAGGGAGTACTGTTGAATGAACTGTCAGCAGCGGACACACTGTCCTTCAGCACTGATGTGAGTGACACCAGGCGGCAGCGCAAGAAGCGAAGGCTCAGGAAGCGCAGGAACCCAGGACAGGGTCGATAATGACAGAGCCAGTAGCCCTTGCACAATGGTGCGGACATTTCACAGGTTCCAAGCACAACAATGCATGTCTGAAATCTGTGTCCTGAGGCAGAGTATTTCATCACACGAGCTGCGTTTTGTCGCAGCGAGCAGCAGCACACAAAGGAGACCTCCAAGCAGCTGAACGCCGCGTCCTGTCGCGGACAGACACCCAGGCGTTATGCCGTCTGGTAGGACACAGCAGGAGAAGGGATCACATCAGCAGCGGCATGGCCCATACACACACATCCAGCCAACCCCAAAGAAGGTCAAGCCTCAGCAAGAACGCCAGCGTTTCAAAGTGCAAGCACTGAGCCAGCTGGACGCCATTGCGAATGAAGGACTGCAAGCAGTTGAAGCAGAGCTGACCACAATGGCCTGGGCCCGCAACCAGCAGATCTGGATCCGACTGGACCAACCACATGACACCAGGATGCACTGTGAGATTGTGGACAACCATGGGGAACCATTGCTGATAAGCAATCAGGAGCTCTACTCGGTGATGGTCCAGATCAACTGGACCCTGAAGTCCCAGGCTCTGGCGAACATGCAGGTCCAGTGGCGACCCAAAAGTGCAGGCAAGTGGCACCCGTTCCAGTGGGAGGCGATCCTCCACTGTCCGACGGCAGAGGGACACAGAGCGGTGCCCTCCTCGGTGAGCAGAACTGGAGATTGCATGCATGTGTGGCTGGCAGGCCGAGCGGACCTCTTGCGGCTGTTCCAAAGAACGCTCTTCAGGCAGGCGGACCCGGTACCCGGAAACGCTGTGCGGTTCCTCTACACGCTGCTGAACACACCCCCATGCGAAAGAAGATACGCATGACAGGGGGTGACACACAGGAGAGAAAGATTGGAGTGCATGGTGCAGATACCCAATCGTCGTGGCCCAGTGGATACACCACACCTCTTCTGTCCCGTAGAGGATGGTTCGAACCCCGGGGGGGGGATAGAGATGCACCGAACGACCCGAACCCCCTTTTTTTTTTTGGGCGAGAGGGAGAGAGAGAGAGAAAGAGAGAGAGAGGGGGAAGAGCACAGTGGGAAAGGAACAGAGAGGAGCAACAGGAGAGAGAGAGCAGGAGAGAGCAAGAGAGATTGGGAGGGAGAGAGTAGGAGAGAGACCCACAGAGCAAGAGACGGGGGCTAACCGGCGCAAAGGGAGGGTGGTGGGTTCGAGCTGACCAGGGTGTATGGGACGCTAAGACAGCACGGAACAGTCAAGTGGTGAAAAACAGGGCGCCGTAGCGCCCCTGAGCCACAGGCTCGACACGTCGTCACGTGTTGAAAGGCCGAAGCATGACTGGGGCTGCGAGAGTGCGGCCCACGTGAGGCAGTTGGAAGCCAGTGGGCAAGGACAAGTGGACAGCATGCGCATGAATGGTGTCGAGCGAAAAAGGTAGGCGCCACACACGGTACAGCAATGATCTGTTGAGACACCTGACAGCAGGAGCACATGAAATGTTGAGACGCCTTTGCGCCAACACAGGCGCCTTTGCGCCCCTGAGGCACGAGTACGACACGTCCTTACGTGCCAGGGAAAGAGTGCAAGGCAAGGGCACGACCTGCAGGGCAAGGGTTAAAGTCTAACCGGCACTGTGGGTGGGTGGTGGGTGCGAGCTGACCTCACTGTTCAGAGGAGCAGAGCCAATGCACAGTCAGCAACCACCTGATGTGGTACAGAACTGGTCTACGCTGCAGTGCGGCAAGCATGACATTGAACAATGTGGTTATGACCATGCGCCTGTGACACGGGGGCGTATGCGAACCCAGTTTCCGTTGCCTCATGGCCCTTGCGCAAGCACCGCCTTGTCTGAGCACCAGGGAGGGCTGGGAACCGCCGAACGTCCCGCAGCCTCAAGGAATGTTTGCTTTTTCTGACCACGCACGAAAGGTGAGGGGCGAGCATACTTGAAAGTGCACGGGGGCCTGGCCCCGCAGTGGGCCACGGCGCCGACAATCATGAAGAGCCGCGGCTCTTGGTGCGGCCACGGCAGATGCGGTGACAGCAGCGAGGCGGACAATGAGGTGTAGGGAGGTGGGCTGGATGGCGGTTATTTAACCACATCGGTAGCGTAGTATACTGGAAGTGCATGGGCCTCTCGTCCTGGAGAGCGCACGGTCGATGCCCGGCGTGTAGATCATGGCGCCGACGGGCATGACACAGCTCTTTTGAGGGGTACACTTTTTCCTGAGCCTGAGTGGCAACAAGACCAGGTAGGGGCAACGCACAGGATGTGCGTGCACACGAGAGGGCGGCTTCGCCGCCGTGTTGGACTCATGAGCGCGGCTTCGCCGCGTGTGAACGATTTGTGGCCGCGGCTCTGCCGTGTGTGCTGGACATGAGAACATTGATTTCTTGCCGGTGGGATACCGGGGGTGACGGCCATTGTCGGATTATGGCTGACCGTCTGACCGTCACTTTTACCGAATTTTCTGACCACGGTTTTTATGGTCAGAAACTAGGCAAAGCGGGATTGTGTGCCGACTGTAGAGGGAAAGAGGGGCTGTGTCATGCTTGTGATGAGTCCTCCCGCTCAAAACAACATTCTCCTTGGTACTACACCCCACAGCTATTCGTTTTGCGGTTTTTTTCAGTCACGACTGATGTTGTTACTCCTGGATTGGTACCACGCATCGCGCGCTAGCACCGCCTTGTCTAAGCACCAGGACCTAGTCTGACCGTCACTTTCCTGACCTTCCTGGTGCAAGGGGGAGGGGGGGTAGGTGACTCTTTTTCCAGGGCACCGTGCAGCCTCCCTTGCAAAACTCACAAACGGGAACCGGTTCGGGCTTTTCCCTAACCTGAAGTTTTTCATGTACCCCCCCCCCCTCTTGTATAAGTATCAGGCAGGCAAACCCGGTCACAGGGGACGTTGTAAGGTTCCTCTACACGCTGCTGAGCACGCAGCCGTGCGAACAGCGGTACGCCTAAGTAGCACGGGCAAGCAGAGGGGGGGGGTAAGACGAGGCAGAGACCAAGGGAAGAGAGGGACAGAGGGAAACCCGTGGGGAGGGCGAAGAGGAAGAGAAACCCCCTTGGGAGGGCGAAGAGGAAGATATACCCCCTTGGGAGGGTGAAGAGAAAGAAGCACAGAGAGAGAGAGGCCCACAGAGCCAGAGGTTTGAGACTAACCGGCGCTGTGGGAGGGTGGTGGGAGCGAGCTGACCCAAACAGCCTAAGAACATTCGATAGCCACCTGGAGTGGCGAAAGCAAGGCAACATTCGGCACTGATCTGGTTTGCGCTGCAGTGCAGCAAGACAAAACATTGAACTGAGTGTGGTGATGACCATGTGCCTGTGACACGGGGGCTTATGCGAGCCCAGTATCCGTTGCCTCATGGCCCTCTTGTATAAGCCATGCCCTTGTCCAAGCTACAGTAGGCGTAGGGACCGTATTAATTTGGGACCTAATTTTAATTCGGTACCAAACGTAGTGCAGCCACATAAGACATGGGTTTGGTGACGGATATACGAGTCACATAGAGTCATGGACACATTTGTTGTGAGTGTTTGCCACTTGAACCCACATAGCTCTGGTTTTGGGGATGTTTGTGCATTATATGCCCCTTTCTTGCACCAGCTCACCATGCAATCCTCTCTTTTTTCACCGGGGCGCCCGGTGTTGGTAGTTGTATGTGTCGCGCGCAAGCTACACCCGTGTCCAAGCTACAGTAGACGTAGGGACCGTATTAGTTTGGGACTTTGGCGTAGCTTATACAAGGGGGGGGGGTAAATTGAGTGCCAATTTGCAAACCCCAAGAAGCCTTTCATCTATTTTGGGGGTTTGGGCTTTGGCGTGTTCCTCACAGAGACATTTGTTCCCCAAAGGAGGGGGCCACGGCGAATCGTGTAGGAATCCATCAAAGATTGGCACGGTGTGTCCACACCCACTAGTGTGACTGTGGGCCGGTGTGAGCAATTTCTGCACGAGTTGGGAATTTCACAGAAGCAGAAGTTGAGGGGGTCGCATTTAACTCGTTATCCGTGGGTACTCTGGCACAAGGGCCGAGATGGGGACGGTGCGCTGGGGTTGGAAGGGTTTTCCAGCGAAGTTTTTCCAAACGTTTTCCGTGATTTCCGTGAATGTATGAGGCTATATTACGTTGCTTGATTTTAGGCCAACCCCCGCGTCACGGACGCGTCGACATGATTCCAAAAACCACGGGGTTGCAAATCCCGGACACTCTATTGCACTTCAAACAAGCCAACATGGGCGACCAATGTCATCCTGAGGACGTGCTTCAGACCTGCACCTTGCGATAGGTAACATGGTGCCTGAAAGGACACAATGCTCATGTCTTTGGCTCGCGAGGGCTGTGGGAGAGTTTCCTGTCGGGGCAGCCATGGCAGTGGTGGACGTTAAAAGTGCTTTTCCAATGATGTCATCAAATGGCGGAGGAGGCGTTGGGAGTGATGGGGATCCCGAGCCCCGTGTATTGGCGGCGCACCGTGCGCTGTGCCCGCGCTGTGCGAAAATTCGGCTGTTTTCCACCGCCGGTAGCCACGGGTCCCAGGGTCCTGACCTCTGCACCCCCAATACTGTTTTGGAATGGATCATGCACGCTTCTGGAGGTGGGGGGTTTGCAGGGGTGTTCCCGGGATAAACACTGAAATGATTGTGCGCGATACTGTGCGCGCGCTGTGCCAAAACGCCCCCATAGTCCCCATCCTTCATTTGCTAAAAGCGCCATACCTTTTATTTGTTGGGAAGGGGTACCTCCCGAATTTGAGATGACATTGCGGTGCGTCTGCCCGCCAAAAGGGAAAAGGGCAGACGGGTGTGGAGTTGGGCGCCTTGGCCTCCTCATTCTACTGAGAGGAGCCCAGGGGCGTTCCCCCGAGTACTGGAGTGGAGGCGCTGCCGCCCTGTTGCTGCACGCCCCCCCACCCCACCCCCCGCGCCCCTTGTCCGCCTTCTTCAGTGCCATCCCCCATGACCAGTTACTTTGCCCATGGGGGCCTCCAGGAGGGCACTGCCCCCACGGCTTTGGAAGCGGAGGCAGCAGAGCCCCCCGCCCCTGCACAGCCCAGCAAGTCCCCTGCGAAGGCCCCAGCGTCGGCAGCGGAGCAAATCCGGGACTGGCTGCAGAATCTGGACTACTGTAGGCCCGCCCGCCATCTGAGTGACTGCGCGGGGCTGGGGCAGGTGGCGGCCCGGGTGGAGCGGGACCGGCCCGGTGCATTGACGTCCGCGGACAAAGCGAAGGAGCTGCAGGCCATTCTGCGGGAGCTCAGCAAAGAGAAGGACATGAGCTGGTTATTCAGGTGCCGCTGGTGCGTGTCCGAGGCCCTGTCCATTGTGCACCCGGTGTCCAATGGGCAGGGGGGTCCTTAAGAAGATCCATATGTATATATGGGCGTTTTTACGCGGGGGGGGGGGGGGGGGGGGCATTTCTGGGGTTTTGACGCAAAATTTGGAGGTTTTCCGGCCGTTTTTTTGATTTTCTCATTGATGTCGGTGGGCCTACTAGTGAAAACCTGGGACCCCCCTATTTTGGACGTCGAGAATCCAAAAATCAAGGTTTCAGGCTGATTTGAAACAGTGGCGGCCTGTGCGGAGCGCAGAAGTCAAGTTGTTTCAGCAAAAATTCCTGTTTTTCTTGGAGCAGGTCAAACAATTGCAGACGGAACACAACAAAACTCAAGGGCACCACTTTACTTGCGTTTCACCTCAATTGGTTGCCAAGAACCCACATACCCTTTGTTTTTACCATCATCAAAGCGCTTTGCTTTGCAAGGGTCACAGAGGCAGGGCAATGTGCGTGCCATGACATGGTTTGGCTTACCAACCGATTTCCAATGGAAACTTTTGGTGACACCCTTGATGGTCTCCGCTGCGAATGTGGTGGGCTTCTTGCCCTCCGATACTTGGAAGCGATATTCCTTATATTTGGCATATTTTCCCCTTATGGGGACTCCCTTGGTGTGATCCCACAGAAATTGCACACATTCGTGCGGCGTGGGCATCCTCTCCAAGGTGCCAAACCATTCATACAACATGGTTTTGATTCCGCCGCCCAAGCCATCGCAATCCGACTTTCCATGGTCGGGCTCCGTGAACATCCATTGAGCACAAACACCAATTTTTTTTTTATGGTTGGAAAGCCACATCATAATGGAGGCATTTGAAAATTCACGTCTGGCGCGATCACTAAGGTAGAGGACTTGAGTCACTCCGCCCTTTCGCATGGCCCAAGTGACAGCATCCTGGATTGCCTCCTCAATGACGCCCCGGCAACTTGTCGGAGGGGCTGATTTTGCGTTTTTTTGGGCTAGGGGAACCCAAAATGAGTCTTTTGGCTTTAGGCGGCATTCTGGCGGACAAAAACAACAAAAAAAGTGCACCTGTGCAACAAACAGTGGACGGGAAAGCAAAACGACACACAGTGTATAACAATGTAGGACACAGGCAGACGGTGCAAACTTTGCAAACCCCTAAACGCCAAAAAAATTCGGCTGCAGATCTCAAAAATATGGCCTCCTACCCCCCCCCCCCCTTAACCCATACCTTTCCGAAACAGCCATTTCTTGGAGATTTCGAAAAGGTAAACATACCCCCCCCCCCCCTACGGAACGATATTTTTGAGAAATCGACGAACAACTGAAAAATCTCCCACTGTGTGTCGGAATGACCCCCCGTAAAACGCCCATTCATCCTGTTCAAGGGCTTTCCGAATATACCCCCCCCCCCCTTCGGGACACTCGGCAGGCACAACTGAGGCAACAATGGCACCGACCCCTGAAAACGCTCCGTGTTGCACCATTCCGAACTCCCCAAAGAGAGAGAGAGAGAGAGAGAGAGAGAGAGAGAGAGAGAGAGAGAGATGTTGTTGTTGTGAGTGGAGAGGGGAGAGGAGAGGGGTGTAGTAATACATTTGTCAAGGACATGCCTTAAGGACAGCCCCCAGGGACCGCTATCAGCCAGCCGCCAACCGCCACCAACAGCCACCCGCCACCGGCCGCCAACTGCTGCCAACCGCTGTCAACCACCAACCCCGGGGGGGGGGGGGGGCGGCCGGGCCCGGTCCTCGTATGCTACCCCCCCCCCCCCCCCGGGTTTTGAGAGATAGTGCTGTCGGGGGCATGGTGCCAACGGCGCCGAGGTTTTTTTGTGCATGCTTCCATGTTTTGAGCGCCAGATTAGCAAGACGAGGCGCGATACAAATGTTGTTTGTTGCCAAGTGAAGATCGTGCATTCGGAGCTCTTCCCTCTAGTGCAGTCCCAAAACTTTTAGGGGCAAAAGCCGGTGGTTACATAGTGTGTTCTTTCTTTCGTCTTTCTTTCTCTCTTTCCCACGTGGCCCCTCAAGTTGGGGATACGGACACCCACACTTCGGTGTGGCCCCTTGAGTTGGGGATGCGACATTTTGGCGTTTTTTTCTTAGACAAGTGCTCCAAGGGGCAGTTCCCCTTGCAAAATCTTTCAACGGCCAGCATGGTGTCCAAACCCAAACCTGTGTGTGCCCAAACCGAAACCACAACACATGCAGTCGCAATGGGAGTAGGCACCCAGGAAAGCATTTGCCGCAGAGTGATAGTAGTAGGCACCATGTTGGTCCGTGCAACACTGAATAGGGTATTGATAGTGCGACGACCTTTAAGACTTTCTTCCCGGCAAAGACGAGAAAGCGCAATCATCGCATACATACCTCCGTACCCGCCCCCCCACCTTGGGAAACCCGCGGCCAAACCTCCTCCCCCACACCCTCCAGCCGACCACCCCCAAACTGCCCCCCCCAGCCCTCCCCCCCCCCCCCAAATTTTGACAGATAGCTGGGGGGGGACGCATCAGGACCGGTTGTAGTCGCCCCCCCGGTGCGCCAGGCAAACGTTCCCTCGGAAAGAGGAAGGAATAACATAGCAGCAGGCTCTAGCAGTGAGTGAGTAAGTGAGCGAGTGTGTGCATGCGTGCGCACGTGAGTGGGTGAGTGAACATACGTACCACCGCTGTTAGGGGGGGGGGGGGCAACTCCTGAAAATCAGCTTTCATAAGTGGACGGTCCTTTTTCAGCCACGCACGCCGCTTTTTGGCCTGCCCGACTTTTGAGCCCTGAAGGCACCTGAGGAGTGTTGGTTGCACTTGCTGATGCTTGCCAAGAAAAATTGGGATACTCGGCGTCGCTTGCCAGAAAAATCCGTGGCGGTTGCCGATGCTTGCCACAGCAAGCACTTGCTCATAGTCTGCCCCCCCCCCCCCCTCTCCCACTCTGTCCCGCTCTGTTCCTCTCTCCCTCCCTCCCTCCCTGCCTCCCTCCCTCCCCTCCCCCACCCTCCCTCCCTCCCCCCCCCCCTCCCTCCCTCCCTCCCTCCCTCCCTCCCTCCCTCCCTCCCTCCCTCCCTCCCTCCCTCCCTCTCTCTCCCTCCCTCCCTCCCTCCCTGCCTCCCACCCTCCCTCCCTCCCCCCCCTCCCTCCCCCCCCCCTCCCTCCCTCCCTCCCTCCCTCCCTCCCTCCCTCCCTCCCTCCCTCCCTCCCTCCCTCCCTCCCTCCCTCCCTCCGTTGCACAGGCCCAAGGCCGGCGAAGGCGACGCGCTGGTCCCCGCCAAAAAGGGCGACGCGGTGTCGGCGGTGATCGTGGACGGGCACAAGGAACAGCGCTGGTCCATCAAACTCCCCTGATCCCCCGGGGGCCCGGAGGGGCCGGTGGGTCTCTGCGCCGCGGGGCCACGGACCGGCCCCCCAGGCCACGGACCAGCCCCCCAGGCCCCTCCGGCGCGACACAGCGCAGCGCCTTCACAGCCCCCCCCCCCCCCCAGAGAGGCCGAGTGGGGCCAGGGCCAGCAGAGTGACCCCTGACCGGTATGTACGCCTAACCCAGTAGAGTCCACAGGGCCAAGAGGGCGAGATGGAGCAGGGAATGGGGTGGGCAGAGCCCGCAAAATGAACTGCGAAGCCGCCGAACAATGGCCATCGGACAGAGGGCGATGACAGCCGTGGGTCAGGCGCGGCCAGAGCCTAATGTGGACACTGCAACCCGACCATCTTGAGCCCCCCCCCAAGAATTCCAGGTGCGCCACACCAGAGCGCTCCACCTGCAAGTGACACAGCCAATGCACCGCCGTTCGAGGCTGCGAGTTCCAGCCCCAACATCGCCGGTACCCACTGGGGGTTGTTCAACCCCATGGACCCAAACAACACACCCCACGGCCGGTAGCGGCGGCCAGAACGAGTGACCTCTGACCACAACCTTCCCCCACACCCCCTGTGCCCCGGGGTGCCAAATTGAAAGGTGTGTGGCTCAGTGAGGCCCGCAACAGCAAGCACCCCCCAGACGGAGCAAGCCAACATGGGCCACCATCTCAAGCCACGACCCGGCCCGGAGCATACCCCTCCCCTACACATCTAACCAGCCCAATGGGGGGTACGAGCTCTTACCCAAACGGGCCAAGAAACATTCGATAGCCGCTGACTGCGGTGAGCTCAAGGCAACATTCGGCCCTCGTTTGAGGTGTGCTGCAGTGCAGCAGGTCAAACAATGAACTGAGGTTTGTGGCGATGACCATATGCCTGTGACGCGGGGGCATATGAGAGCTCTATATCCGTTGCTTATGGCCCTTTTCGAAGCACGAAGACCCCGTGTGACCGTTGTTTGCATGGTTTTTTCCTGACCATGGTTTTTATTGTCAGAAGTTCAACGCTTGGTGATGGTGTGCTGATTGCAGAGGGGAAGAGGGGCGGGGTCATGTTCGTGATGGTTCCTCTCGCTCACAACAACATTCTGCCTTGCGCTGTAACCCAATGCCATCCGTTTTGCTGTGGGTTTTCCCCGGCGTGCCCCGGCGATAATGTCCAGAACCGGCAGGGCCCTTGTCTCTGTACCCCAGTCAGGGAGGGTCAGGGGGGTGCGCGAGGGGGTGCGGCTCATGTGCCCATGGCAGTGCCGGTGCCGCTCCGGGTGAGGGTGGCCGTGAACGAGGCCGTCAGGGTGTGGCTGGCGCTCGCCGTCGCGCTGGAGGCCGTGGGGCTGCTGGAGCGGAGGCTGGGGGAGGGGGTTGCGGTCAGAGGGGGAGGGACTGCGGGATGGCGAGGCCGACACGGGATGCGCAATGAGCCAATGGACAATCAAGCGGCCCGTCGAACACGCGCCGAACCGAGAAGGTGATGAAGGCCGTGGGAAGGCAGGCGCGGCTGGAGCTGAGTGGTGGATCCACACCTGACCTTTGGAGGCCCCCCTTGACGGGGGGGGGGGGGGGGGGGCATCTCCTTTTCCTGTCTTATGAACTCCGAATCTAGGTCGAATTTACAGGTGCAGTGGGTAAAGCTTAGCGTCGGCCATTGGCGTACCGCTGCACATCCACCGCTTTACATTGATCTGTGGCCCACCCACCGGCATCTTCGTGTCCCATGTTCTGCGCCAGAAAGGTACCTATGGTCTTATAGGCCACTGACGAACCCATTTTCTTTCTGCGCTTTGTGCTGACTGCCGCCTGTGCACACGTGACATAGCCCAGAGTCCCTTCGGGGGTCTCGGCCTGGGCCCCGGCCCCCGGGCACTGGGCGGTGGGTGCCCACGTGGACGCTCCCTTTTGGGGGGGGGAGGTCTGAGCCCTGCGCCCACTGACCACCGGGGGACATGATGGGGCCGGAGCACCGGGACGGGCTACGTCCTCCGGGAGGCCCCCGCAGCGCCATCCCGCGTCCCTGTGCCCTGCGGCGACGGGGCACTCTACGCGACGGGCACTGGGCGGTGGGCGCCCGCGTGGACGGTCGCTTTTGGGGGGCGGGGGGGCTTGCAGAGGCCCTCCTTGTGTGCAAGCGGGGGCGAGGCTTGTTGGGTCGCCGGATTGCGGTCGCTTTGCACGAATGGTCCCTCTGGAGCACGCCATTTCTGTTCGTGTTGATGGTTTTGCTTCGATTTGCCCACTGACGAGTGTCATCGAGGGGAAGTGGAGGCAACGGAGACTCAAATGCCGAGCGCACGCCCCACGGAAGTGCTTCGTTGTTGATGACTTGGGGAGGAGATCGGACAATGAGCTCGTGCTTCATTGTCCTTGACGTTGCATGCGATGACCTTTGAATTTCAAACCCGAGTTTGACCCCTTAACCTCACGTCTAGCGCCCAGCGTGCTCCTCAGTGTGTTTGATGACCGGCAGGTGTCTGCGGGGCGCCGGGAGTCACCGGGCCTCCCCCATGGATTGCATTTGGGCGGCCCGAAAATTGCCTGGCAGGCGGGGGATGGCATGGGCGCCCGGCGAAGGAGGGGGGGGGGGGGTTCCAGAAATGGGCTTCTGTGCCGGGCCCTTTGTTTTGTGTAAGGACGGATGTTGCCACCAAAGGCGCCGGAACACAAACTTGGGCCCGGAAAATTTTTTTTCACGAAAAAATTTCACACATATGTGTAGTCAAAACGATCAATGCGACGTGGGGATCATTTTGAGCCATGTATGTTGGGGTCGGGACCCCCCCCCCCCCCGGCACGGCAGGTAGGGCAGCGCCAGCCCAAACCCCCCTCCCGGCACGGCGACCAAGGAGGGGGAGGGGGGGGTTGGGCAAATGGGCTTCCGTGCCATCCACCCCCCGGCAAAGCAATTTTCTTCCCGCTTTTGTCTGCTTGTTCTGTCGTGACGACCAGAGGCGATAGACCGGGGCAGCAGGCCGATGCAGGGCAAGGGCAGGGTCAACCCCCCCCCCCGTTCCGGTCACCGGAATTGCCGGAACGTGCCGGAACGTTTTGCCGGAACGTTGTGATTCTGTGAGGCTCAATGTTTTTCAGTGAAAACGCTTGCTGCTACTGTCAACCGTTGTCGTCCACTTTGCCAGTAACACTTTTGTTCGTCCATCCACTGAAAGAGATGTTGAAATGTTGTTTTTGTGGCTCCGAGGGGGCATCCATGACTGATTTCCATGATCTGCAACTGAAGGAGCAGCTGTTATTGCAACAGAAATGGGAAGATGATGTTTGGCCCCCAGTTACAACGAACGGCAACAACGCTACACTCGGAAGGAAGCAGAAAGCACAAGTCGCAGAGAAGGTGCTGAGCATAATTAGGAAATACAAACGGACACAGTTGCCTTTTTTTGACGAGTTACGTGTTTTTGATCCCCGGCAGCGCGACAGCATGCCTTCAAACATTGATGCATACTCTCACCTCTTTTGTCGGCCTGTTGCCACTTTTCTTTCAGACTTGTTTCTGCATGGAAAAAAAAAGGACAGCTTTGAATGCCGATCAGAGCCAAGTGACAAAAAGTGCAAAAAAACTTCGGTGGGTGGCAGAGCCAAGTGACAAAAAGTGCAAAAAAACTTCGGTGGCCCGGCAGAGGGGATCGAACCTACGCTTGCGGATCTGTAGATCACTGCATATCCACTGGACCAGTGGCAGGTTCT
Organism: Eutreptiella sp. 'Long Island Sound 2002'; assembly: GCA_964036045.1. Classification (NCBI taxonomy): domain Eukaryota; phylum Euglenozoa; class Euglenophyceae; order Eutreptiales; family Eutreptiaceae; genus Eutreptiella; species Eutreptiella sp. 'Long Island Sound 2002'. The sequence goes on from OZ038391.1 coordinate 24,110,400, forward strand.
GACAGACTGCTGACCAGGAACCATATAGAGACCGAGAGATGAAAATTTTTTTTTGCAAATTGAGGGATGCTTTGGGTTTCCACATTACTCCAACTACCGAACAACCAAAAGGAAGGTGTGTTTGCGCCCTGGGACTGAGATCCTGGGCACCGGGAACCTCTTTTGCTGAAAAAACGCCTCGCCGGAACGTTGCGCCGGAACATTGGGTTTTTCTCGCCGGAACGGGGGGGGGGGGTTGCAGGGTCCTCCCCGGGCTCAACCAGGTGTACGGTGCATGGAATGCAATCATGATGTCGCTTCCTTGCCCCTACCATTTCGATCTTGTCCCGCCTTTTGCCTTTTTTCGACCATGTGCACCCGCCAATTGTACCATAGTTACCTTTTTCGATTTAAATTTCTTGTTCATGGTTCGTGTTCCACGAAGATGACACCTGCCGACACCTGCCAAAACGTTTCGTGACATCCGCCGACACCTGCCGGGCCTGTGTCTGTGTGTGTGTGTTTCCATGTGCCTCTACCAAACTGCCTGACACCTGGCGACACCTGCCGTGGCAGGGGTTAGTGCCAAGTATGTCTGTGAGTCCTTGCGATGCACTTGTTTTTGAGAAAATATTTGAGAACCTTGGGCCCTCGAGCCTCGCAGAGGCCCTCCTTTTGTGCAAACGGTGGCGAGGCTTCTTCCACAGTCGAGCACATACCCCGGCGATGTGTATATTACTGACCGAACCATATTTGGTCTCACATGCAAGCGAGTGTGCTCATTTTTGGGGGGGCTGTGTGTCTAGTGTACTGAGCTGAAAAAGATTGACACTTCACTGGTTTTTCTTCACCTTGGAGGAGGAGTTTATTTCCGACGATACCCCACTCCGACAGTAATGCTAATCACCAACCCCAACACCGATACCCCAGACCGATCAGAAGATTGCTGTTTTGCTTGTTGATGCGTTCCTGTTCTGCTGGTGAGATTTCTTTCTCCTGCACTGTGCCGCCTGACGTGAAGCCACCATATCTGGCCATTTCTTTTTTGTTGTTATTATCATGACTACACACATACCACTACAGTCAACTGTTGGAGTGGGAAACGGAAGGGGTCATCCCTTGCTCTTTTGATTTGCGAGTATCGCGGCGTCATGCGGTGGCCTCTGCCACCCAAACAGCAACCCAAACGGGAAAGGATGATTTTCCACTGGTTTCATTTTCCATTACCCACGAGGGCAGCAGGAATCCGATGTGACCCCTGGATTGATGGATCTCAATGAAAACCACACCGCGATACATGATCATTCGGATCTGCTGTCTCCGGGTAGGTGGAAAAAAAAAGTAACAAATTTTTTGTCCTGTCATACACGGGCTGTCCCCATTATCCGCAATTAGTAGCGTAGTAGGTGAGCGTTTTCACTGAAACATACAAGGGGAATGCCATGCACGCAATGCGCACGCAGTGCCCGCGCAGTGCAAATTTTTGTATGTCGGCAAATACTCAAACCCTAATTTGGGCCCCTTGGGGGAGCACCTGATGCGGCACGCGCGCAGCGCGTGCGGGGCGCAGAGATTAGGCCTTGTGGCCCACACAAGCACCCACAGTTCCTACCCCAGGGGCCCATCGTCGAGGGATTTTGGGCCTGATCCGTGATACTCTTGAGTAAGAAATGTCGTTTGTTGTTGTCCATTGAACATCCGCGCTAGATTGGGCAAGACGAGGCGCGTAAGAAATGTCGTTTGTTGCTCTTTGATGATCCCACCCTCGAAGCTCAGCCCCGACACGAGGTAGCGGTTGGTGTGGGGCGAAACTAGTCGTTGGGCTGAGATACAGCGCTCGTTTCCGTGGTGTACATCGCTATTAAGGTCACGAGGGTACGACGGCTATCGCTCGTTTCCGTGGTGTACATCGCTATTAAGATCACGTGGGTACGACGGCTATTGCAATATTTGGAGGGGGCAGGGGGCAATGGGACCACCCTTCACAAATCTATTCGCATCTTGTTGTACCTCACCCAGTTTTGTATTTGGCGCCAGGTTCGCTACCCCTCGTATGGCCCTTGGCCCCATGTGCCACCTCATGTGTTGGTTGTTATCTTGTGGGCTTTGATGCTTGGCTGGCAGACAGGTGGCAGGTGATCTTGGGTGAGTTTCCCGGCAGGTGCACGCAGTGCCCACGCAGTGCGCACGCAGTGCAACAACTTGGCCAAAGTATCATACTCGGATCAGCAGTCAAATGACACCCATGATGACCGTAATGCATCACTTTAATGGGCAAGGAGGCTACTCGTGAACACTGATGCTTCATGTACTCGTTGTACCATGGTTTGTTGCCGGTCATCGTCACGGTGTGTACACCATGGATTTTTATGCAGTGCACGCTGTCCACCAAAATAAGGAGATGCCGGGCTGTGATTCACAAGAAGTTCAGACAACAAGCTATCTGTGCTCGCAAAGTAAAGATCTCCAAGCACCCGTCCGCCATACTTGTCCCATTATTGTATGAGCGCAATAGCCACTTCACTGCCTGATAACAAGTCTTGTACAAAAGCCGTTGCCCTGTTAGCCTGAATACGCTCATGTTCATAGCCAGCACGCCACCCCTTTTCAGGTTTATCAACACCACAAACACGCAATTCTGGCTGCAGGGGGGCAGGCAGATATGGGGCACTGATGACCACCGTATGACCGTCAATGACACGTATTACAGTTTGTATGTGTATGTTGTTCCCAGTGGACGCCATTGTTCGTTTTTGGTCCGCAGGTGGTGTGTCTCCTACCCAAAACAACAACAGGGCAGACCACACTGATGCCACCGCAACAACCCAACTCAGAGCCACTGATGATGCCATATTTTATTTCTGGTTTTCTCTTTTTTTTAGTAACATGGAACTATAGGAGGTCAGTGTCAGTGCAGTTGCTGGGGCTACCAACCTTCTGCGGGCCGGCAGAATTCACCCAATTGGCACCCAAATTGAAGGCAGTGGGATTCAAACGCGGGTCAGTAATGCGGGGGATAGAGAGGGCACCACTGTAAAATATACTAGCAGCTGCGTCTACAACGGACTCTGCCGCTGCCAAGTTGAAACCCTCATGCCTCTTAGTCCGCTGTGTGTCTCCCATTTGCCCCCACAGAGGTCATCCTGCTGCTTGAAATCGCCTGCCCCTCCATATCCCCTCCAACCCAACCCTTCCGCCCTGGTAACACAGGCAAACCCAAAGTTATCGCGGAGACAAAGGCCATGTGTGATGAAGGGTCTTGTTAGGCAGACACCAACAATGGCAGCCAACAGAGACCATGCCGGGGGATGGACCATAGATGCATGTTTGCCGTCTAGTCTTCACCGGTGCAGGGGTGCTGGGCCCTTTGAGCACCGAAGGGACCACCAGAAACGTTTCTTCTGCCCGTTCCTTCGGTTGTGAATCCTGGTCCATAACAATGGGGCTGAAAGGGCATGTTTCGGTGCCATCTGCCCTTTACAATGCTGACATGGGAGGTGGGGGACAGGGCACCCCAAACGGCATAAATGCACCCCCGTGCGTACTTTGGCAGTCCTGCTCTTCATATCTCACCCACTTGCAAGACGACAGGATATTCAGCGTCCACATGCTGAGATGCGTAACACGAGCGGAGAGCGGCTGGCACTAACGACATCCGGCGTGCATGGGGGAAGGGTGGGGAGACCGGCAATGATGGAAGAATTCACAAGACAAAGCGGGAGCTTTTGCCATGCGCCGATTCTACGGTCTGCAACAAAAACCCCAGGGTCCCGCAACATGCCCGAAACTTGTCTCCCACTGCAAAGGGAAAAAAAGCAGATCCCCCGTCTCGCACGCGCCTTCCGTGGGCCTTCCGTCAACAATGTCTCACAGGCACTTACTGGCGGCCATGGAGGGTGAAGTTTGTTCCAAATGCTTCAAGGCTATCAGCGGTACTACCGTGAGAGCTTTTGGGAAAGCATGGCACGACTTTTGTTTCACTTGTGGAAAGTGCAAGTATCCGATTCGTGACTCAAAATACGCCGCGGAGCACGACATTCCGTATCACGGCGATTGTCTTGCCTTATTGCGCGGAGAAGTTTGCACACAGTGCTTAAAACCGATCACCGGCACCGTCACCACAGCACTCGGGAAGAAATGGCATCCGGATTGCTTCACGTGTGCACGATGCCGGCTTCCAATTCTAACGGCACAATTCTCGGCGAAGGATGGCCTGGCGTATCACATCCATTGCCACTTGCCTTTGGACGTTCCTTTGCGACCACAAGTGGATCCCATGCCATTTAGTACACCGACCAACCCACTACGAATGACAGCTTCTCCGCCCTCGAGGGGCGCTTCCCCTCCTTCAATGCCATTGTTGGGCTATGAGAAGATGGTGGAGTTGGATTTTTGCCATGGATGCTACCAATTGATTAAAGAAGGTGTCACAACAACCGCCTTGGGCAAGACGTGGCATCCGTCCTGCTTCAAGTGCGTGAAGTGCATGCGGCCCATCGGGGAGGACAAGTTCCGCACGGAGGGCGGACTGCCATATCACGTCAACTGCAAATTGGCCGACCCCATCCGCATCTGCCGAGGGTGTTACCAGACCATCGATGGCATTGACATCACCGAGGCTATGGGGGAATTATGGCATCCAGAATGCTTCAAATGTGCAGTGTGTGGATTTCGCATCCATGGTCGTGAATTTGCAAGGCAGGGCATTCTACCGGTGCACTTACATTGCAAGAAGGTACCGGCCAGCCCTGTGCGACCCAGCGGCTACCCCCGTAATACCTCAGTCAGCCCTGCGCGTATCGGCCACTCTCACAATGCTCCTGGTGGCTACACCAGTTCTGCTTCTTCATGGGACCCAGCCCCAAATGATACAGGTAGGCCCGCCCAGGATATCTCAATCGATCGTGCCCCGCTGTCCTCTGCCCTGCAAGAGCCCACCTCTTCGAATACCACTGTCTTGAGCCCCTCATTTCCCCCAGTGGGCTCGGACCCAGGTCTCCAAGGCCTCAGCCCAGTCCTCGAGCCGCAGCCCAGTCCTCCAGCTGCGCCTCAACCTCAGTCATCAATGTGCCGCCGCTGTGATCAGCCCATCACTGGGACAATGTGTCAGGCAGGGAGCTTCTGCTACCACCAGAGCTGTTTCGTGTGTGGCAATTGTGGACTGCCAGTGCTTGATGCGGAGTTCATGTCAGGGTTACACCCATTCCACAACCATTGCATTGAAAGTCTCAAAAAAGGCACCAATACAGTGACTACTGTGCCAGGATAGTTACCAGGACCAGGTAACCGCACCAAATCTGGCGACAGGCTTACCATGGACAACCAGGCAGTTGTACTCCGGGCACCCCAGCCTCCCCACCGAGAGTGTGCGGATATGGATGTACGGCAACAAGCTACCCAGCACAGACCTTTGCTTAAGGGTAGTCCTACCCCACGGGCGGGGGGGTCTGTGGCCTATGGGTGGGTGGGCTGCCTGGTCCTGAGGCAGCCCCACAGGGACCCCCCCCCCCCCCCGTTGCTAAGCAAAGGTCTGACCCAGCATCTGAAAACCCGACCGGTACCCTTTTCCTGGGTCCCCAGTCACCGCAAATTGTCAGATGCCACAAGCTCAGAGAACCGCGAGGCGATACTACAAAATAATGAGGTCGACAAAGGGGCAACAATAGCCACAGCCCTCCCACTACCCCCATGTGAACCCTCAGACCCCTCTGCCCTCGTGATCTGCTGTGGGATGGCCCCCACTACAAAGAAATGGGTCATCCAACGCCGCCGCACATTTGGCTTCCCCAATGTGCACTGGATCACCTGGCTGCCTTTGAAGGGCACAAGACGCATGCTGTGGCTCCGCTGGCTGTGGGGAAATGTACAATGGGAAGGATGCGCCCCTCCCCCCCATGGGAAAAGACAGTTGGCTAGTGCCCTGGCTTTAATGGAGGGGGGCAGACAAAAGTTGGGGAATGGCCATGGTGGGTGGTAGATGTGTTCAAACAAATTGATTTCACCCAGTTTTGTGGCACAGGATACCCCAACATGTGTGCCTCAAATGCCCCCCAGGACACACTAATACTCATACGTCACACGGGGGGGGTCGATCCCTCGGTTTCCATGTGCGACCCCCCCCCTCCCCCCACCCCTTCCCTGCCCTCCGGGCCCTCTCAGTTGCAAAGGGTCAATGGCTTTGGTCCATATGTATGGTGGCGCCAAAGGCGCCGGATTTTTTTTTTCATTCCTCGGTAGGGGGAATTTTTTGGGGTTGCCCCACATATTTATAGGCACAATGCTCAGAATTTCATCAAGAAATGAAATATAAGGATGAATGGGTAGCTAATTCTCATTTGTTCCTCACTCAGCCCTAACCCGACCCTTACCCCTAATCAAGACTGAATATTGGGACCGAGCTGGTGGGGGAGGGAACATCAGCCATGACTGGTGAGGGACATCAAGAATGATTCACACATCGATGGCTCTTGACAAAGTGGAATCAGCTTGCAAGTGAACCCCATCACCACGAGGCCCACTTTCAAGGCTTTTTGTACTTCTGAGGGGCCAAAATGCCCCAAAATGGGCTCAAAATGGGCTCATTTCACCCGTTTGTGCACCCCAAATGGTCTAGGATGAGGTATGGAAAAATGTGTTTTTGACCCATTTTTGACCCATTTTTGGTCCCAAAACAGCCCATTTTCAAGGCATTTTGGGATTTTCGGAGGACCAAAATGGGCCACCACAAGCTCAAAACGGTCCAACAACACTTGTTTTAGCGTCGCACATGGTCTAGGATCATTTTTGAGAAAAGTCATCTTTTTGCCCCTACTGGACCCTGTTGACCCATTTGGGCACCCACCTGTTTGGGCTTGAGCTTGCAGCTTGCCGCAGCCTAGTGGGCCTAGGTATGGGGGTCTAGGCGTCCGTTTGGGCAATTCTGAGGGGTGGAAACCACAAAATGTGGGGGATTGCGGGTGGAGTAGGTGCCCTCGGAATCGCATTTTGAGCCATGTAGCCGAAGATATGGCCTATTCTTGGTTTGTGGCTGTTGGCAGCCAATCTACACAAAATTTTGGAGCTTCCGGGGGCCTTTTTGGGCCGTTTCCAGGACATATCATGGAGTTAGAGGGCCGCAAAGAGCTCGTTGACACAGGAAAGTCAAGCCGCACGTGGAGTGTACCCACCCTTTCCCTTTGTTTGGCCGTTTTGAATGGGTTCTAGGGCTTTTTTTTGGCCCAAAAATGGCCGTTTTTTGGCCCAAAACTGCAGTTTTTGAAACTGAGGTCCGCCACTTGTGAATCCGGTTCCCGGCCGCCACCGTTGAGTTTCTCGCTCAAACTTTGTGTGATTGTACTTCACACCCATAGGTATCATGCACCAAAACTTCACACAAATCTGAAGCACCACGACGGAGTTCTGATTTTTACCCATTTCGCGCGTGTTGCTGCTTGCTTGCTGCTTGCTTGCTTGCTGCTTGCTTGCTTGCTGCTGCTAAACCTGGTAGGTCCACCCTTGACACTAAAAAGGGTTATAAAGCCAAGACTGGTTCCACCAGCTCGGTGACCCTAACCCTAACCAGTGTCGGGGTCCAAAATGGAATGCAATGATGTGGCAAAAGGCAGCGATGAATTTTTGAAGGTTCTATTAAGCCTAACCAAAATGGCCAGTGCAGCCGAACCAACCACTTGCAAGGGTTGGGGTTAGGGTTAGGGTCACCGAGCTGGTGGAACCAATCTTGGTTTTATAACCCTTTTTAGTGTCTAGGGTGGACCTACCAGGTTTAGCAACAGCAGCAGCAAGCAGCAGCATGCGCGAAATGGGAAAAAATCAGAACTCCGTTGTGGTGCTTCAGATTCGGGTGAAATTTTGGTGCATGATACCTATGGGTGTGAAGTACAATCACACAAAGTTTGAGCAAGGAACTCGACGGTGGCGGCCAGGAACGGGATTCGCAAGTGGCGGACCTCGGTTTCAAAAACTGCAGTTTAGGGCCAAAAACAGCCATTTTTGGGCCAAAAAAGCCCTGGAACCTATTCAAAACGGCCAAACAAAGGGAAACGTTGGGTACACTCCATGTGCGACTTGACTTCCCCGTGTCAACGAGCTCTTTGCAGCCCTCTAACTCCATGATATGTCCCAGAAACGGCCCAAAAAGGCCCCCGGAAGCTCCAAAATTTTGTGTAGATTGGCTGCCAACAGCAACAAACCAAGAATAGGCCATATCTTCGGCTACATGCCTCAAAATGCGATTCCGAGGGCACCTACTCCACCCGCAACCCCCCACATTTTGTGGTTTCCACCCCTCAGAATTGCCCAAACGGACGCCTAGACCCCCATACCTAGGCCCACTAGGCTGCGGCAAGCTGCAAGCTCAAGCCCAAACAGGTGGGTGCCCAAATGGGTCAACAGGGTCCAGTAGGGGCAAAAAGATGACTTTTCTCAAAAATGATCCTAGACCATGTGCGACGCTAAAACAAGTGTTGTTGGACCGTTTTGAGCTTGTGGTGGCCCATTTTGGTCCTCCGAAAATCCCAAAATGCCTTGAAAATGGGCTGTTTTGGGACCAAAAATGGGTCAAAAATGGGTCAAAAACACATTTTTCCATACCTCATCCTAGACCACTTGGGGTGCACAAACGGGTGAAATGAGCCCATTTTGAGCCCATTTTGGGGCATTTTGGCCCCTCAGAAGTACAAAAAGCCTTGAAAGTGGGCCTCGTGGTGATGGGGTTCACTTGCAAGCTGATTCCACTTTGTCAAGAGCCATCGATGTGTGAATCATTCTTGATGTCCCTCACCAGTCATAGCTGATGTTCCCTCCCCCACCAGCTCGGTCCCAATATTCAGTCTTGATTAGGGTTCGGGTGATGGTTTTGTTACAAGGAGGGCAAAGAGAGGTTAGGCCCCTCCTGCCCCCCCCCTCCACCCCCTTGCCCCCCCCATTGCCACTCCTGGACCCCCCCCCATCACCCCGCCCCCCACCTAGCTAGGGTGGTAGACGCTCACCCCTGCTATGAGGGCAGGTCACACTCTCACGCACCAGCAATCAGCACCAAGAGCACTCGGATACTCATCCTGAATCGAATATTGACGAACCACTGCTGTGGACGCATTCCGAAAGTGTGGGGGACCATGGCACCCCCCTCAACGCAGAGCATTTAGCTAGGGCTGGGGGGGGTGGGGGGGACCCGCCCCCCCTCCACACTCCTCAGCCAGAATTGGCAGCAACACCCAGCCCCCAACGACCCTATATCCGTTCACAATATGTCACCCTATGATCCTCCAGACGAGAGGCAATGGTCACTGACATTGAGATATGCACCTCCCCCTTCACAAGCACCCTGCCCTTCTACTGGGCGATCACCCCCCCCCCCCCTCTCGCTGGCGCTCCCAAGCCCAGCCCCAACCCACGCAGCTTACGGCCACGCAGCTATACACACCTCCGTCGTGTGCCCCGTGCCCTTCCACGGGACGATCCACCCCCCCCTCCCACTGGCGCGCTAGGGCACAGCCACGGCCCGCAGACGGGCACTCCCCACCAGTCAGATCACCGCTGCGCATTGATTTTGGCTCCGCACCCCCCCACCATGGCGATGCACACCCCGATGACGATGCGGAAGCATCGCAGGGGCTCAGCCCGATCCCGATTGATTTAGAGTAATGCTGTGCCATGGGCCCAAGTGCACGCATCCAACAGCACATACGCCAACACAAACAAAACCCATGCTTGAATGTTGTGTGTTATGTGCTAACTATGAATGTTACCTGTACCCACTGGGCCCATAGGCCTAAGGACCAAACACAAAGCAGCCGGGGAGCACGGCCAAGTGGGGCCAGCAAATGCGAGTGCCCTCCACCCGATGGCCCTTGACCAGCATGTACGCCTCGGACCCAGTAGAGGAACGGCCCGTACTGCCGATCAATCAGGTAAATAGGCGTAACCCTGACCGAATGTTTGCAAACCCACAGCCAAACCAGCGACAGCTGACCTGGTGCAGAGAAGAAGGGAGGAAGGGTACTTGCCCCGGACCCCAGCCACTGAACTCCGAACTAGCGAACTCTGATTGCCCACACTGGTGAGCAGAACTGAGCGCAATGAAGACCGTGGTGGCAGGCGCGATTGGAGCAAATCGTGGTGAAGCAAACCTGACCCATTGTGGCCACCTAGCCCCCCCTACAGCCCCCCCCCCCCCCCGAATAGGCCCAAATCCGAATAGACCCAAATCGGGCGTCCCTCAGTGCAAGCCCACAGATACCTGTACGGTATCTTGAAAATGCACAAAGCCAAAGTTGGAATGAGGTGAACTGCAAGCAACCACATGTTGTCCGCGACCATGACAACCATGTGGAGAGCAGAAGGTGAAAAGAGCATTTAAATATGACACCGTCATTTGATCTGTAATAGAACAGGGTGTAGCAAGATTAAAAGAGGTCAACCTATCGTAAGCTGAAAGATTAATATACAATGGTAAGTGGGTCTACAAGCAAAGGTCTGCCATGGCAACTTAGACCACGTAGAATGTGGCCTGTTTTGCACGCGAAACAACCGAAAATGGACTGTATTTAAGTCATTTCACTCTATTGTTGTGAGGTGCCAATGTTGATGGAATATGGTGATGTAATCATTTCCAAAAGCGATGGTTTTACCGAAATAAACTTCATCAATTTTAGGCTAACAACTAATCTTTCTCTTGCTATTCGAAGTTCCAATGAATCTATCGCCCACTCTGTGAGGCCCGTGCTTGATTCGGTAAGTGCTTGTTAGAGGCCTAAACTGTCGGAACTGCCTAAACTCGTTTGGGCTTACGACCTTCCGGGGTCGACCACCATCTGACCTCTCTTGCATTTGCTCTGGGCTAGTCACGCCCGGGGCTTGGAACGTCGCCCACAAATAAACCTTAGTTTTGCCCATACTGATGGTCATGGAAGTGGCGCGCTTGACAGCCACTTACAAGCCCATCCAAGCCGCTCACTAGGATCATCCAACGAATCTTCCTAAAACGCTTTAGCCATGTTTTCATAAACCGGTCAGGCATTGGGCAACCACCACTGAGGGGAGTTGAGGGGGTTAGCGCGGGGGGGGGTGGGGGGGTCAATTGGCCGTCCGATGATGCAGCCCGAGATGGGCAAAAGGTACCTCTGGCACAGCCAATTCAGATGTATTTATTGAGACACTAAGACAAAGAGTGTAGCTACTTTCCATGATTCCTAAATTGCAAGTAGTTCAACGTTTGATTGGATTAAACCCCACTGCTCTTCAATCAAGACAATTAAATGAAGTTGAGCAGGGACACAATTGAGCAGCAACACAAATAGGATCTTCTTCTTATAGAAATCAATTATTATCGAAGCATAGAAGTTGCAAAGAGGGGCTGCGGATGAACAAACATATAGCAATGTATAAGCATTCACTAAATAGTCTAGCAACACACGTAATGAACAACCGGTGGCAAGTTCAATGAGCAGACAAATCGAAGTATGATCGCCGAGAACCACGCCGCATTGCGGCAAGGTGTTATCACATGTGAGGGTCTGTAGCGGGCAACACTTTGGCACCTTCAACCGCATTTTTGTTATAATTCAAATGTAAAGGTGTCACTGCTTTACACCGCGGAACAACAACGGCCAACTCCTTGGTGCCGTCATTCCCAATCTTGTTGCCACTAGTATACAAGGATGTGAGCGAACCGCAGTGCGGAAGAACGGCGGCCAGTTCTTTCATACCTTCATCCCCAATCATGTTCCAACCATTATCCAATGATGGCAGCGATATACAGTGTGGAAAAACAATGGCGAACTCTTTGGTACCTTCATGCCCAATCATGTTCCAACCAATATTCAATTATGCCAGCGATTTACACTGCGCAAGAACAGCGGCGACCTCTTTGGTACCTTCATCCCCAATAATGCTCCAACAGATTTCCAATGATGTATGCGATTTACATTGCGGAAGAAGAGCGGCTGTCTGTATCGTACCTTCTTCCCAAATCATTTTTGGAAGCGGGAAGCTGTCTCAAAAAAATCAGTTTTTCATTAAGACTGTTCAAAAGGGGTGCCTTTTCACACTTTCTCATCAAGGATTGCGAGGCCTCGCAATCCAAAAATTCTTTTTCTGGCAAAATGGAGCTATTTACCCACCTTTTTGATTGCGAGGCCTCGCAATACAGTCGATTGGAACGTGTAAAAGGACCCTGTTTCACCAATATGTGGTTGCGGTTCAGTGTAGCTATCAATGTGAATAGGTGTATTTCCGAATATGCATTCTGAAAATGGGGGTAAAATTGCAAAAATTACCCGGTTTGGAATGCGACTTGGCCCACGCAAACTGCACCTTGTTTTGCACGCCGAATGCGCAGAAAAAGACCGGTTCGCAACAGGGCAAAAAAACTATTTTTTTGGATGTTTGATGAATGTGATTTTGGGCGTACTGAAATAAATTGCTTTTTTAGCATTGCGCAACTCGGTGTTCCTCAATGTGACGTTGTTTATATTTCTTTGGCCTTCTGAGTGCGTGAGGCCTCGCGCACTCAAGATATTCAAAGTAGAGTTTATTAAGAAACCTAACAACCCATAAGGACTAGCGTTTGCGCAAATACACAGCCCCCACATGGTATTGAAAGTAAGATTGTGTTGACCCAGGAGCACTGGAAGTGTATGACTGTCGGACTTCCCATATTAGGGAAACACATATACTCTAAAGTAAAAATGAAATACAAATTTCGGCATCCGGAGTGCGCGAGGCCTCGCGCACTCAGGTCACGTTATGTATTGATTTTGCGGAATGGATATGACGCGTACAATTGCAGGTACAGTACCAGACGGACAAACACATTTGCCTTTTCTCGTGGATGTGTTCGTGGACACCGTGTTGGTCACATATAACACTGTATAGAACATTGTGCCACGGAAACAATTAGTGCGCGAGGCCTCGCGCATTTAAACCACGCAAGAAAATGAAAAAGCATGCGGGTCAAGCCACGCCGGCATTTACATTCCCTTTCACGGCTACCACCTGTGACAGTCAATTATACATTGGTAACCTTCGTCATATTTTTCAGAGGATCAGGGGAATGATTTGCTTTTTTCCAACAGTCACTCAATGGCCGATGTGTCCAGTTTTAATAGCGGCCGTAGCCTTCGCTGCCCGATAGGTATGGTTTTTTTTTCCAACTGGGCTTAAAGACGGAAACAGAACAGGAAATTGTGGTTGCGAAAACGGTTTCGGTTACTGGGAACGGAGCGCACGGAGACACCAGATACAAATTGCGGCGGCCGCACGCGCACCAGAAATGACGACTGGAAAAAGCCAGAATGTTTCAAAGACACTTTTTTTTTAAAGATCGCCGTGCGAAACGAATATGTGCGCAAATTTAATTTATGAGAGAAATACGCAAAATGCCACTTCCGGCCAGAACATCCGTAACGCATCGAATGATTGCAGAAGTAAGGAAAGGAGCAGCAGCACTAAGAGAGGCATGCGCGGCAGAACTAGCATACCAAATAGGAGACGAATTGTGCAAAGGACAGAAACGGAACGACCTGGCGGCGCAACTGGTGTTAACAATTGCACAGCCACTCATGTTCAACAAAAGAATGCGACACAATTTACCCGCAGCTAAAAGGCAACAGGATAAGCGCTGGGTGCGCATTTTGCGACGGGGGGGCTGGAACCTGTACCCGTTGATGCGCCAACGGGCAGCACCAAACAAGAAAAAACCGGGAAACACAACAGGGTACCTAACGCAAACAGAAAGACAAACAACGGTATGACTTGGACAAGCAGACGCCGCTGCAGATACAGTGGAAGAACAGGCAGCAGCAGCACTTGAAGGAACGTGGTCAGTGGTGCTTGCATCGTGTTGCGTGCTGTGGATGGACAACTGGTACCGGGCACAATATACAACACACCCAGACAAAAGTGACCGGTCGCAAAACGGTCGCAAAACTGTACTGCAATGGCAGTGCTTCAACTAAAACAAAGGCCCACTTACTGGGCAGGACATCCAGCCATTCAGGACCTCGCAGCACGGATAACGACAGTTGCAAGGGCTCTGCAACAGCGTGAAAAGAGAATCCCCCGGACTCAGCGTGACATGGGGTATGCGGATGGTTGTGTACCAGACACCAGAAATGTGTGAGCACTGTCGGATGTGAGGAGGGATACAAGGACTGTGCAGGCACTGGTGTGGCGCCCGTTAGCCCCGTCCAAAGAAAAGGTGACCGGTGGTGTTGGTCTGTCAAACTTGTTGCACTTTGCAAAGGACACACCACAACAGACAAACAGACTTCTACCGCTGTTGGTTGACGAAAACATATACTACCGGATACTAAAGTTTTTGTACGGTGCCAAGAACCAACGATGGAACATGCGTGCTTAACTGCGTTATGTACCTGTAGTTTACGGTGTTTGGCATGGTTACAAGTTTGTTGTTACTCACACTTTTCGGGTTTTCTGGCCTATTCTAACCTACCTACGGAAAGGTCTTCTACGCCCTGGTTCACCTATACTATCATAGCCCAACCTGATAGTTATGGAAAAAACCATTGCTGCGCTGATGCTTGCCACACCCAGAATACTACGCCCGTATCGTCGCAACGCGCAAGCTGCAACTGCCATCAGTGGCCGTGACACGGCGGATGCCAACAGGGCAGCAGTGGCAAACGCAGTCTTGCACTTGTTGTCGGAATGGTGCCCATTGTTGTTGTAGTTGGGTCACCTGGTACGGGAATGCAACTGGTCGGGGGAAAACAACGGTATAGGGTCACGAGCTCAGGAGGTGTTGCAGTTGAGTTTGTGTCTGTTGCGGAGGCTGCGTCGAGGACCGTATGACACCGTACTGAAGTACGAACGCACCATCATGTGTACATTGCTGTACAACAGCAAGTGGCACGAGGACCGGCCCGGTCAGGCACACTCACAGGAGTTTAGAGAAGGGATGTCGAGCAAGCTGGTGCGGGACAAGGCGAAAAACAGCGGCTCTGTTACTGTTGAGGAGGTGGAAAACCATTACTTGTTACTGAAAGTTGGTCCTGGTGGCAAACGCGTGGGTGTGCAAAACTTTCCCCAGAACCTGGTACACAGAATGCGAAAACGACTGACAAGATTTTTGGCAACGGACCGGATTTGCATGGGCTATGTGGAATGGGAGTCCGACCGAGTCAGCATTGTTGCAACGTCGTGGCCGCGGAGGTTACCGAGATTTCCACCCTCACCAACACAACCCCTTGGTTACGACCACTACCGGCTACTTGGTCACAGTGTACTAGATGCCCTCATTGACCAAAAAACAAATCCCACTAACCAACTGAAACGGAAACTGGATGCTGTTGTGGGGCGGCGAACAGATATAGATGCCGACAGACGAGAAGCAGCAACACGCAACGTGCGGCAACACTTGCGGTAACTGACATCGGCAGTGCGCGAGGCCTCGCGCGCTAAACGACACGAAAAACAGGTCTGTAATGCGATGTGAGTACGCGAGGGCTCGCGCACTGAGTAGGTCGCTAAGTCTTGTGGAATTGGTCACAGCAAAGACGGTTGTGGAACAAATTTGCGAAAACGACCTGCAAAATACCGTTTTGACTGATTTCAGAGTGCAAATGACCGTGTTTCATGTCATGCCATCTTCCCTTTTCAGGTATTTTTTGGCATCATGAGTCAACCAGGGTCGCCAGAACGTCCAGCACCAGACGCAGAGGCCATGGAGTCGTCGCCAGGGACCGACCAAGGGGACACGCCGATAAAAGGACGCAAGAAGAAGGGTGAGAAGAAGCCAATACCAGAGATGAAGCTCACAGTCGACGTTCAACAGTGGCCGCGGAAAGAGAATGGTAAAGCAGTGAAGGTAAAGATTACTGATTTGCAGATTGATAAGACCAAGGAGCGAGGACAGATCCGATCCATCAACTAGGACGACGTTGCGAAGAAAGTGGCGGGTTAAGAAAGTTAAAACAGGCTTTCACTGTTGATTGCTTTGATGATATTGTTTTGTTGATGCCCCTGCTTGCTCCTGCTGCTTCTTGATGTAGTTCAGGTTTTCCAAACAAATAGGGTTTGATCTCATCAACCCAAATAAGTACCCACAGTTGCAAGGCAAAGGACCACAGGATCAAATCCACAACATGAAGGGCTGCAGTCAAAGGAGATAGAGTAAGAAAAAGTGCTTTTCCATTGCTTTGAGGCATACTCTAGTTGTATTAGAGATGCACTGAGCATCCATGCATTTTAATCTTAGTATTGGTCCAACCAAAACTGGTGATAACACATTTTGACCTATGGAACCAAACACCCAATCAGGATATGGAGTGGACCCCTTAATCCCCTTTCAATGTGAAGTAAAACATCTTTTCCTGAGTTGACTGAGCACCGACATACCTAAGGTAGAGCCTATGGATTTATCTATGTTTTTCCATGAATTCTTAGCTATCCTAGTGGTATGCACCCTAGGGGGCTGGGCACCTCTTTTTGAGAGGTCCTGGGTTCAATTCCTGGTCAGCCTAGCTAAGTAGGAAGATCCCATGTGACATGGCAGTGACCTCATCGCCACATACCATGCCACCTCAGCACATATGGGACCCAAAATAAAGAGTGCACATCTCCTAAGATGGCACTATGGAGAGAGAGTGATCCTGAGGCAGTTTTCTAACTCGTTTCCCAAAACATTTCAGCTATCTTTGTGAATATGCATTCATATGTAACCTGAGTTGCAGTTTCTGTGAATATCCAATCATCTTTCACTGTTTACACTGCAGCCCTTCATGCTTTGATCCTGAATCCTCTTCTCTTTGCATACTATTGGCTTGGGCTATCCTGGAGTGACTTGGAGTGGCTGTATTTCATCAAAACAAAAGCTTTTCATCTCCAAAAACAAGCAGCAGGAATCCCTACACCAACAGCAAGCAGCAGGAGAGGCAAAACACAGTGCTGAAAACACTATAAACTTTTCTGGTAGCAAGAGGCAGCCTGTCTCTGTGCACCGGCAGCGACCCCGCGCCGTACAACCAGTGCTCCGAGCAGGCAAATATAAGCAGAAGGGCGGATTAAGATGGACCCAGGAAGAGTGGACGCCGACGTGAAGACAGCGCCAGCGCCTGAGGCACCGGCAAGGCCGGCGCCTGGCGCTGTACCTTCGGTGGAGCCCTTACATGGGCCAGTGGATACGGCGGAGGACTCCCTGGATGGCCTCCAGACGGCCTTCGGGGCCCTGTCGGTCGAGGAAGTGGTCTCTCAGCCTCAGCCTGTGAAGAGGAAGAGAGAGAACGAGAGCGAGAAGGATGCTGGAGGAGAAGCAGACGAAGGAGAGGAACAAGGGCAAGACCTGACGAGTATCCCTACCTTCGAAGGCGCACCAAGCGCTTCTGGCCTCCACGCATCACCCTCTCCCATAACCACCACACTCCCAGCCACCGCAACATCCACTTCCACAACCAACCTGCCTATGGCAGAGGGCACAGGCTTTACTGGCATGCCTCCCTACCCCGCCTATGGTATGGGCCCACCTACCACTGCGCTCCATGAGGCAACTACTGCCAGTGAGCCTGTGGCTTCCAGTGCTGCGCCGCGACCGTATGCAGCTGATTATCCCCATCCACTACATGCCACTGGAACCTATGTGGATGTTCCTGGGTATGCTCCTGGGTATGCACCTGGGTATGCACCCTTGAGTGGGTTGAGGAGAGGACCCTAATCTCTTGGTGGCAGGAGTAGAGGATCGGGAAGATCCTCCAACAGGTCCCTGACGCGGTCAGAGATCAACGAGGTGCTCCGAGGAGCCACTTCAAAAATCCTGGGTGACCTCACACAAGAAATCCGTGAGAAGCTGGAGCCCCTGATGATCCCGTCCCATGCGTCACCTACGACGGTGGGAATGTCACCCCACCGAGTACAGGCTAACCACCTGGCGGCGGGGTTGACAAATACCCTGGGGAGCCTGAGGAGCCGACCGATGCCGACCCCTGCAGCAGTACCGAGAAGTCCATTCGTCCCGAGAACGGCCCAGCCGCCCTACAGCTACGTGACGAACTCGACGAGGGCCGAGCTGGACCAGCTGGGGCTGACAGCCTTAAGGGCTATGGTGGACGTAGAGCCTTATGGCTCTAGTGATCTTGGCGGAGACCCCTCCGATGACGAGCCGCCGTCGATGGATTCTTCTTCGCCCTCAGATGACGAGGACCCCGAGGACCCCAAGGGTAAGAAGAAGAAGAAGAAGAAGAAGAAGACCCGACGCCCTGAAGGACGCCGAGCTCAGGAGGCGAAGGCTATTGCCACCTCCAAGATAGTGGTCAACCTGCCTGAGTTCACAGGCAAGGACGTCAGCGAGTTCGCTGAGAACTTTGGCCGGTTCCTACGACTGACCGGCCAAACCCACGCGAGTGGGCGAGTGAAGTGCGATCTGCTCCTGCAGTGCTGCAAGACCAAGTACCTGGAGAAGCAGGTCAGGCAGATCGTCACTAACTCCGCCACCTTTGCCGATGTGTTGGTTGCCCTGGAGAGGCAGTACCCGACCTACGAGACCGACCTCTCCATCAGGGCCGAGATCCAGAACCTGCCCGTGCTGCCCAACAACCCCAAACCTGGCAGGGTCTCCGAGCTGTTGGCTGACCTGGATCACTGGGCTGGACGACTGACGCCCGGTTCCCAAAGCAGCGACGACCTGCTGTTCTGGCTGTGCGCCAAGCTCCCCCGAGAGCTATGGGACGAGTGCCGTTTGACTGCTGAGCGCAAGGCTAGATCCCTCCGCTACGAGGATCTATGCGTGCTGCTCCTGGAGAAGGCGCTGGAGAAGGAGAGCGACCAGCACCTGAACAACTACCGTCCTGGTGGTGGAGGTTCTGGAGGCAAAGGGTACCAAGGGTCCCGACCTGGGCAGGGGACTACCCCCAAACACGCCCACGCCCGTCTAATGGAGAACGTGAAGGAGCTATTCTGGTGTGATGCCAGAGATGAGCAGGGCCACCTGCAGCACGCCTCTGACTGCGAGCAGCGAGACTGCTTCGTCGTCCAGGGGAAGCAGCAGGAGAAGATCACCGGCGCCAAAGTGAAGCTGCCGGATCATTACCGCTGCACCATCACGTGTGCATTCTGCGGTAAGCGGAAGCACTACGAGGATGAGTGCTACCATAAGCAACGCCTATCGGCGAAGCTTAAGGGGGAAGATCCTGGCAAAGGCTCAGGCAAAGGTGGAGGCAAGGCCAAAGGCAACGACTCCGGCAAGGGCAAGTCGAAAGGACGTGGTCAAGGTGGTCAAGACAAGGGTCAAGGTGGATGAGGAGGAGGCGCTAACCGCCAGCCCGACAACTAGAACAAGGACAAGAACGGAGGCAACCCCAACCCTAATCCAGGGGGGAACTCCGAGCCCTCTGGAGGGCAGTCTGGACCTACCACTCGCTCACAAACGCAGGCCCAGCAAGAACAAGGAGCCAAGCGTGAGCATGAAGGTGGTGATGACGGCAACGCTAAGAAGAGGAGCCGTTTCATGAGGATGGCCCGCAAATTGCGGAACAAGGGGTTCGAGGTGACCTGTCCAGCGGAGTTCTGACGGGGACGCTCTGGTGGCACCCAAGACCTGGTGTTTTGGGTACGTATCCGACTAGGGGGACGTGAATACCTGGGGGTACTGGATACTGGAGCCACAATTCGATAGTGGCCAAGAAAATTTTACCTTGTGGGAGCCTGAAGAACACCATGACCACCGCCGCTATACGCATGGGGGATGGACATGTGGTGCACAGCTGCGGGGACTGTGAAGTGGAGGTACCTATGGGCTCCAGGACTATCGCCCATCGGTTCTATGTGATGGACACTGATGCCTTCGACTTTGTACTGGGGACTGACTTCTTCGTGCAGCACTCCCAGATACAATCCCTGACGCTGCAAGCGCCCTACCTTCTCTACGTGGACCACGGCAGTGGCAGAGAGTCTGTACCACTGGAGCAGTCGGAACATACCTCGAGTTACCTGAGGCTATCGAAGGAGGAGCCCTCTAACATGATGGCGGCCTCCAAAACTGAGGACTATCAACTATTGGGGGAAGTCCCAGACCAAGGTCTGAAGGAGTTGGGTTACTCTCGAGAAGACCTAAGTGTGGAGTTGTTCGCCAGCGACAAGCAACATGTACTGGGCCTTCACTGCAGCAAGGGGAAGAACTGCAGCTACAAATTTTACTGGCCCTCTTTCGGGATGGCCTACGGGAACCCCAGGTTCAGTGAACTGGGGAAGGTGCTGACCAAGGTGGCCTTGGAACGTTCCCGTATGGTCCTGTGTTCCCCCGATTGGGGAGCCCATGGAAGCAACGAGTACTGGCGAACCCTCCTTGACAAGCTGACTATCAGCTCTGTGCGGTTACCTGATGAGGCCATCTACGTGCCT
This sequence comes from Eutreptiella sp. 'Long Island Sound 2002', assembly GCA_964036045.1. Lineage (NCBI taxonomy): Eukaryota > Euglenozoa > Euglenophyceae > Eutreptiales > Eutreptiaceae > Eutreptiella > Eutreptiella sp. 'Long Island Sound 2002'. The sequence goes on from OZ038391.1 coordinate 24,130,728, forward strand.
CTGGGACGCAAGACGCCCATTGGGAAGCCCGGATGGGGGAGTATGCTAAGCGTGGTGGACGGAGGTCTTACCTCCATTCCCTGGGAGGACCTGGACCCGACTCTGGTCCAGGCCATACAACGTGAAAGCGATGGACTCGCCTTGGGTGACTTGAAGGATCGCCTACGACCTCAAGATGCTGTTGAAACTACACCCGGAGGAGATGAGTACGTCGTGACTGACACCAACGCCCCCAACTCTCCCTGCCATGTACCTGTTCCTGGTGGAGTCTCTGAGTGTGGACTATCTGAGCTACCTAGCTCTATCCACTCAGGTGACGAAACTGAGCACGACGCCTTCTTCGTGCAGACCGCGGTGGAGGAAGTGGAGAACGCCGAGTACGCCGCCCCACTAAAACCCCTACTCTCCATGAGGGTGGAAGACCCCATGGATGAGGAGCTGGACCCCCGATCCAGGCTCAGGGAGTATGTGGATTCCAAGAGGAAGATGGTGGCGAAAAAGCTATGCTACGCGAAGCCTACCCGCAGCTCATGGCCACTGAAGCAAGGACGTATGGGAGACCTCTCCCAATTGAAGGAGGACCTCGAACAGAAGATCACCACCTGGCAAAGGGAGGTAGATCTCAAGCTCATGAAGAGCGTGTGGGGTGCCCATGTGAGGACCCCAGAGGAGGACGACCTCTCGGAGGAATGTGTATGTGAACCCCCTCGAGCGTGCCTATGTTGCCATCGTCCACCGGAGATGGTTGAGCAAGACCTTCTGTATGCCTACCAAGGGCTGAAGGATGCTACCGCGGGCGAAGAGTCGGTGGAGGACCACCTCCCGACGTCTATTCAAGGGGCAAGCAACTTACACTCCGACGAGGACATGGAGGACAAGATCAAGGTATTGGACCCGCGGGTACAGAGGCTTATAAGGACCTATCTGGAGGTGTTCGGAGAACTACCCCCTCCAGCCTCATGTGACAAGCTGGTACAGATGGACCTCAAGCTGAAACCCGAGTTCGTGGGTCACAAGATCCGGAGGAGACCCTATCCAGCTCCTAAAGAGCAGGCCGACGAGATTGAGCGACAGATACAAGAATGTATCGACGCTGGCCTAGTCCTGGAGTACAAGGACGGGGACTACCCCCTACACTGCAGCCCCTGTTTCCTGGTGGCTAAACCTGGGTCTACAGCCAAACGGCTGGTAGTGGACTATGGAGAGCTGAACAAGAAGACGTTGAACCACTCAGGGTCCATTCCCAATATGGAGTCTACCCTGGAGAAGATAGCCTCCTGTCGCTACAAGACCAAGATGGACAAGCGAAGTGGATTCTGGCAAGTGGACCTGACGCCCAACGCGCAGGAACTACTGGCCTTCATCACCCCTCAGGGGAGGGTATTCAAGTGGAAGGTCATGCCGTTTGGCGTGGCTAACGCACCCGCTCTGTTCCAAGAGCTGATGAACAAGATCTTGTCCATCCTACGAAGGAGACCTAAGGTGCAGGAGCTCATATCCCGTGGGGCCCAGATGGAGGCTCACATCGACGATGTATGCCTCGGGACCAATACCCAGGAGGATCACCTAATCCTCTTGGGTGAGTTCTTTGCGGTCTGCCAGGAGAACCACACACGACTCAAGCTGTAGAAGTGTGAGTTCATGCAGGAGACCATGCAGTACTTGGGGTTTGACGTTGGCTATGGGTGGTGGACCCCAGCGGCCTCTAAGGCCAAACCCCTGATGGATGCCAAGGTACGACACGAAGACCCCAAGAAAGGACTTCATGATGTACGCAGTTTCATTGGGGCGTGCAACTTCTATCGCCGCCACATCAAGAACTTCACCTATACCAGCGCCGTACTGACGGACTTGATCAAGAAGAGTACTACTTGGTGCTGGGGCCCACAAGAGCAACAAGCGTTTGACGAGCTCAAAGACAAGGTAGCCAACGCTAAGTGCTTGGGCGTGCCTAGAGCACAAGGGGAGATTATCCTGGTGACCGACGCCAGCAATGTGGGCGGTGGTGGAACGTTGTTCCAATGGCAAGCACTAGAGAAGGAGCAGTTCGACTCGGCCATTTCCCAATGGGGGACGGAAGGTCTCAACCGAGATGGAACCCTCAAGCACAGCTACCCTGACGACAAGTGGGTCCTAGTACCTCTTGGCCACTGGAACTGGAAGTGGAACCAGGCCAGGGGGAACTACTCCACCTATGAGCAGGAATTGCTCGCGGGTATGCTGGTGCTATCCTCGCAAGCACGACTATTGGGGAGTAACCCTGTGGTCTGGCTGTGCGACCAAGAACCGGTCCGCAGTTTCCAGAAGGGCCCCCCACCTGAGAAGGCCAAGCTACGTCGCTGGTGGACCTACCTCAGTCAACTACGGCCGACGGTACACCATGTCCAGGGAGTGAAGAACGAGTGCGCCGACTACATCAGCCGCAACAACTTCGACGCCCTGATTGGTGCCCGGTCTGAAGCGCTGGCTAAGGAGGCGTTCAGCCGTATGGACGTACATCTGGACCTGAACATGACCATGATACGCCCCCTGGATGAACTCCAACAATTGGAGTACCTACAGGAGTTTGGGGATATCTACCGGCGCCTGGAGAAACGCCTTGAACCCCTCCTGGTCAACCAAGACCAGTGGAAGCGGGACAAGAGCTACCTCTGGCACGAGGACCGCATCGTGGTGCCTAGTGACCGAGTCCCAGCGCTGCTGAAGTGGACCCATGAGTCCAGTGGTCATGTGGGTGCTGACCGTACCCTGAGGCTGTTCAAGCAGTGGTTCCACACTACGTGGACTGACGACCAACTGCGGAAAACCCTCCAGCCTATCGTGGACAAGTGCCCGTGCAGGTCCTGTAAACCAGAGGATATCAGGGACAGAGGTCTCTACTCGACCCTGCCCATCCCTCACTGTGCTAACAGTGTTCTATACGTGGATTACACGGAGATGCCGAAGTTCGGGGGCTATGACTTTGCCCTCGTGGTAACCTGTGGGTTGACCAGGTTTACCAGGGTGTTCCCATGTACCAAGCACATTACCGGAGAGGAGACTATCAAGATACTCCTGGAGGAGTGGTTTTGTGTCTATGGGGCGCCCAAGGAGATCAACTCCGATGAGGACGTACGAGTACGCTCAGATACTGGCTGGTACAAGAGGGTCCTGAGATCCCTCAATGTCCAGGTGTCTACGGGGATTCCCTACTCTCACACGAGCAACCCCCTATGTGAGCGACAGATTCGTGTCCTGAAGGAGAACGTCAGGATATGGTGCAAAACTGAACGCACCAGGGACTGGGTGAGACTACTCCCCGTCATATCCTTGATGATGAACTCCCAAGAGAGTTCAGCTACTGGCTACTCGCCACATGAGCTATTCATGGGGCGCCCGGCATGGTTCCTACATGCCCCCTATCCAGAGGACACCCATTCTTCTGTGGGTGAATGGGTCCAAGAGCAACAAGCGAAGGTGGACAAGGCCAGGGCTATGCTCCAGAGAGTGAGGGAGCGTCAGTGGAACAAGAAGAACAAGCACCGAGTACCGGCCACCTACCAAGAGGGGGACTGGGTGCTGGTGCACCACAGTCGACTACCCGCCTGGCCACGCTCTACCAGCGATGACCCATACTTCGGGCCATACAAGATTCTATCTGTGGATGGTCACCGTATCACTGTGCGGTGTTCTCCCCGTCTAGGGGGGACCCTGGTGTGCGCTGCTCAACACTTGAAGCGCTACCATGATCCTGAAGACCTCTGTGGGGAGGAGTGGGAGCTGAACGACGAGGAAATCGCCGCTCTGGACCTACAAGGGGCTGCCAGCCCTATGGAAGTTGAAGGTGAACTCCCCGACATGAACGCCGAGGAGATGGCTAAGGAGGGCTTCTACCTGGTGAAGTCTGTCCTACGCCACCGCTATCGCCAGGGTTGGCGCTTCCTCACCCTCTGGGAAGGGTTTGGAGTCGAAGAGGCCACCTGGGAGCCCTTCTCTGCATTTGCTCTACCTGAGGGACGCGTAAACTCAGTTCTGGTTGACTACTTGTCCCAGAACAACCTTGGTGAGTTGCTGAGGCTCGCTGAGACGCTTGCCTCCAAGACTAAAGCTAGGGACTGAACCTTACTCTTACCTGCCAAAGCGTATGTGTGAGTGTGCTATTCCTAAGGTCCTGAGAGCAAGCCGCAGAAGTGGTGTCCTAATTATACCCAAGTCTGCGCCCTTGCTAAACCTGAAGGGTTGGCTTATTGATACCACGGGGTACGCCCCGGGTCTCCCCTCCCCTATGCGCCCAACTTCTGTGCTGGCACAAAACCTTGGGGGAATACCCAGCGTGCTAATCCAGGTATTGTTTTTTTTTTAACCATTTCAACATCTCCAGAGTCTTTATGTAGTTCGCTTGCGATGACACTATGGACAGTGTAGGGGGCATGCACCAAGGGCATGCACTGAATCAACAAAAGACTCTTGAAGCCAGTTCGTGTTTTGGGCAGTAATGGCTAGACGCACTGACTCATTGCTTTGGCTTGGGCCATCTAAATTGAGGTACCGGAGGCCGTAATTGTAGATCTGGGATCGCATAAAATGGAGGAGCGGTGTGATGCCCAGGCCCCCTTCCGCGCGTGGAACGTATCTGTCTTTCGGGGAGAGGAGGCGAGGAAGCTTTCCATAGCTGGAGATGTTTGCCCAAATTAATTGCTGGAGGGCATACAACTGTTTGTGCGGCACAGGACCTGCAAGGAGGCGGTACGCTACCGTAGGGAGGAGCTGTTTATTGGTGAGCGTAATCAGTTCCGACGCCGTGAGTTCCAGTGGCGCCAGGCGTGTGTAAAACGCATTTATTTCAGCACGCATACAATCATACACCCGTGTGGAGTGGTCGGAGGTGTAAAAATAGACCCCAAGGTACTTGTACATTTGGTGGGGATTGCCGTTTTGATCTCTGGTGGAGATGGTCCCACCGTGGCAGGAGTGAACTACTGTGTGGCCCACGCCACGAACTGCATGAAGCTCGGTTTTGCTGAGATTCATGTCAAGACCGAGCAATCTGGCAGGGCCATCGAAGGCCTCGTACACCGTTTTGATGTCCTCCACCGACCTGGCTCGGAAGAGGATATCATCGATAAAGGCATGTATGCTCCTTTCCAGGCCCCACTCTATTTTACCATCTAAATGAAAAAACATCAGGTTTAGATAAAGAATAAACAAGAGGGGGCTCAGAGGACACCCTTGTCTGACCCCACGCAATTGTGGATGTCCCTCCGTTGTGGACCCGTTAATTAGTGGTTGGTCGGTGGCGTGGTCATAAAGGCGTTGTATAGAGGAGATTAACGCCTCCGGAAGACCATAGCCTCTCAGGGTGGTCCAAAGGGCTCGCAAGGGGACAGAGTTAAACGCCTTGTTAAAATCAATATACAAGTGGTAAAGGCGCCCCTTTGACCTCAGCATGCGGGATACCACATCGTATATGTGGTCTCCACAACGGTGGTTTTTCAGGCCTCCGTGTTGGCAGGGGTGGACGAGCCTATGTTGTTGGGTGAGGGCTGTGAGCTGCTCGCACTGCCAGGCCGCAGCTAGTTTAACAAGGGTCTGGATGAGGCAGATGGGCCTGTAATTGGCCGGATCTGTTTTGTCCCCTTTTTTGTATAGAAGACATACCCGCGCCCTGGACCACGCAGGGGGAGGGGCATTCAGCAGGATGTAATGATTTGAGCTGAGCAGGAATCGCTGCAGGGAGGGGAGGAGGAGAGAGAGGACGTAGTAATTGACCTCGTCTTCCCCTGTGGCCTTCGTAGGTTTGGATCGGCCAGTTATGTTCTGAAGCCAGGGGAGGGTAGGCATGTCCAGGGGTGCAGATGCAGTTCCACCTGGGCATTTAGGAAGGTTGTGGATAAATTGGTTTAAAAGCTGTTGGTCTACAGCAAAATGAGGGTCCCCCCCGAGGTGAGAGAGACAGTTAGAGAAAAGCTTACCCACTTTGGAGGGGTTTGTCTCGAGTACAGGGGGATCTGTGGAGCGGTCGAGGATATGAATGGGGGCCGTTTGCGTTGGATTGAGCGCTTTGTTAATGGCCGACTTAATTTTAGCGCCCTTGACGAGGGAGTAGTGCAGTTTTTTCTTTTCTCGCTTGCGCTGGCGTTCTCTCCAGTCCTCGCTCAGTTTCTGTAGGCGTTGGAGAGTAGGAGAATGCGCCTTTCTTTCCCGAGGCAAGCGGCCCAATATCCTTTTAAACTCTCGCTCTACTGAGGTTTCGCGGTGCTGGACACTGGGCTTGGTAATAGTGTGAAAAAAGGAGGATATCTGCGGGATGACCTTGTTGACATACTCCACCAGGAGGTTTGAAGGCAGTGTCTGAAAACAAACCTGCGAAGTGCAGTCCTCGAGTGGCTGGATGCCAGATAGAAAGCGAGACTCCTCATCTGAGGTGAGCCTGCGGAAGAGCGTGGAGAGGGGGGGGGGGAGGTTGCGCCGGCGTGAAGGGGAGCTGAAGGGTGAGTGTGATGGGGTGATGGTCCGAGGATGTATCGTGGTGGAGTATGTCTGCGTCTGCAATGGATATGTGAGGGGTGGAAATAAGGGATTTAGAAGCGAAAAAATAGTCAATGCGGGTGTCGCACTGCAGCAGGGCATTGCGATAGCGGGTAAATGAGATTTTATCGTGATGCACGACACGAAATGTGTCGACCCCATGCCGCTTTTCGTCGATGAGGGACGAGAGCCAGTTCCACTTGTTAGGTGTTTTTCCGTTGGTGTCTAAAGATGATAAGAGCGCGTTGAAGTCGCCGCCAATGATCCAGCGTTGGTGGCGAGAGAAGAGGATGTTAAGAGCCCTTTCAATTTCAGGACGCCGAGGGGGCTGGGCATAAACAGAGACAATCAGGACAGGGGGGTGACCGGGGAGATGAAGGGTAGCTGGACACAGGGCTCCAGGACACGGGGAGGGAAGGGGGTTCACAAACTCAGCAAGTTGTTCGGCCACCAGGACACATGCGCCTTCTGCACCATTAGGTGAGAGCGAGGAAAGGACTTTGGGACGGGACTGGGAAGCATGCCAGCCGAAGGGAAGTTCGGGCGCTGACGGGAGCTCCTGATAGAATACTATGTCCCAGCCCTCGTGGAGGTCGGCATGAACGAACGCCTCTGGTTTGTGTTTGTTCAGGTTGTGCGACTTGAAGCGGAGGCACGTAGCACTCTGGGGGGGGGGAGGTGGCTGAAGAATTCTTTGGGGGAGTTCCGGGGGTGGCAGATGGCTCGAGAGGGGTTGGTGAATTGTAGGAAGAGCAGGGGCATGTGGAGGGGGGGGGTCACGGGGTGCGGGGTTTGGTCCTTGGTGACTGGGAGTTCCAGGGGGGGTTTGCTCGCGCGGACGCAAAAATGTGTTGATAGACTCTTCTTGCAGTCCTAGGCTATGACCTGTTACTTTGACACGGTCGCTTGAAAGGGACAGGGGAGCTGGGGAGAGATGAAGGGTAGAGGGCTGGAAGAGGCCAGGGGGAGTACTGGAGTTTCAGCACGTGGCAGGGAAGGTGTGGATTCATTGCACACCGGTGAGTCACAAGGTGAGCCATCCCGAGAATCCTGTCGAGCTCATGATGTGACTGTGTCCAAAACAACCTTTGGGGGTAGGTCATGAGCGTGCGTAAGGTGTGGGATGCCATGTTGGTGCAGCCTAAGCAACGCACGCGCCAGCACACGCGTGCCCGCGGACGGAGCTCGGGATTCGGGCCCTGTAGGAGGCGTCCACACACCTTTTTGCGCAAGTCCAGCGAAAACAGTGGTCTAGAGTAAATTGCAGGGGGATTATAAGTGTTGCACCCAGTGTGTAACCTAAGCATATCCAGGGTCACACGGATCGAATGATCACGCCATGGGCGGGGCGGGGGGTGGGAAGCTGACACTAGACAGTGAGCGACGGGAGGGTAGATTCCGAACTCGCCTTGGCAAAACGAGCCTGGTGCTCCGAGCGATTGGTGGTGGCAGTCACAGTCCTCACCCTTTAAAATCGGAGAGGCGCCACTGTGCATATACCGTTCGCCCCACCGAGGAAGGAATTCGTACCGAAGGGTCGACTCACGTGACTGGACGAGCAGACAAACAAAAAGGGTGCAGGAATGCCACCAGAGGTGAGCGCCAGCGCCCTCACGTGATGATCGTTCATAAGCAAGACTCACAGTACGTGTGTCGCTGTGGGGAGGGTGAAGCCCTACTTCGCATGTTCGGAGGCCGTAGAAAATTTGAGGCGAGGCGTCACACTAAACTATGGGAGTGTCACCTCCATAGAAGCCTTGAAAGCTCGCAGCAAGACCATGCCAACAGTCCTTGCTTTCCGTGCACAGCGAGATGTCGAGATTTGTACCATAACTGAGATGGGAAAGAATAACCCTATGGAGTGCTGCGTGTGCAGGGGCGGAGCCCCAATTGGTGGGCAGAACGTGCGTGTGTGACACAACCACGTGGGTGTGAAGAGTGGCAGAGAGAATGGCGAGTGCAGGAGTGAAGAGATTCTCAGTGGTATGGATGCACTGGGGGGGCGAAGCGTGGCTGGTGAAGCGTGAGTGTGCATTCACCCAGTGAATAACCGCGGGATGTGTGTAGTGCATCAAGGGAGAAGAGAGTGAACACCAACATACTTCACTGCTCGTCGACAGCGAAGCATGGAGATCGCTGATTTCAGAAACGTAATTGGCATTCACGCATGTAGTGACAGGATGCACTAAGAGAAGAACATTGAAGCCATGGTCACTGAAAAACGCAGCGGTCCGTTTGTTCAAACGAAGAGCTGCAGGGCGCGACAGTGCACAGTGTGGTGAGGCGAAGTGGTCCGGAGGCCTGTGTGGAAAGTACTCGGACAAATGACAGTGATCTCGACACAGCATGCTGGCCATGTAACGGGGAAGGAAACATACTTCGCTGTCCATCAGCGAAGCATGACCACGCCCAGAATTATAATAGGCTTTGCGCCATCGAATTGACTTGTGGGGCAATGAATGCCGCAAAAGCGCTGTGTGAGTGTGGGATGTGGGATGCACATTGTCATTAAAAATGAGACGGGTATACGAAGCGATCAAAGAGCCACTGCAATAACATACTTCACTGTATGAGAACAGCGAAGTTGGTAGGTGATGAAACTCGGGATTGCTCGAATAATAAAGATGGGGGCGAAAGACGCGCTGACGTGGATGATCCCAATTGGCATTCACGCATGCAGTGACAGGATGCACTAGGAGAAGAACAGTGAAATCATGGTCACTGAAAAACACAGCGGTCTGTTTGCTCAAACGAAGAGCTGCAGGGCGTGACAGTGCACAGTGTGGTGAGGCAAAGTGGTCCGGAGGCCTGTGTGGAGAGTACTCGAACAAATGACAGTGATCTCGACACAGCATGCTGGCCATGCAACGGGGAAGGAAACATACTTCGCTGTCCATCAGCGAAGCATGACCACGCCCAGAATTATAATAGGCTTTGCGCCATCGAATTGACTTGTGGGGCAATGAATGCCACAAAGGCGCTATGTGAGCGTAGGATGTGCGATGCACATTGTCATTAAAAATGAGACGGGTATACGAAGCGATCAAAGCGCCACCGCAATAACATACTTCACTGTATGGGAACAGCGAAGTTGGTAGGTGATGAAACTCGGGATTGCTCGAATGATAAAGATGGGTGCGAAAGACGCTCTGACGTAGATGATCCCATGCATAATGTGGAAAAACTATAGCAAGAACCCAAAAGGAGGGACAGGCACACCGGCAAAGTGTGTGAGAGAAGCATTCAACACAGCACAGTGCAGAGTTGTTATTCAGAAGCATCGTGAAAGACTTCAGGTACACTTCTAAACAACAATGTGATGCGCCGACTTCTGGGGACGGACTCGCCATTGATTACATCATGCGTGGTCGATGGGATGCCGTGTTTGTACCCATATCTTGAAACACCTGTGAGGGCTGTCATGGAGAACCGCTCCAGCAGTACGGTGGTGGGTTCACCCTTGTCTTTTGGTGCAAGGGTCATGGGGACCGTGCTCAGCAGATGGAGTGTAACCACAACTTTCCCAAGCATGAAATTTTCAAAGTGCTCTCCCACACCCACTCCTGGGGGGTAATCTGCAATGGTGCACTGGTTGATTGGCTCTTCTATGTCATTTTCTTTAAGAAGCTGCTGAGCCAAATTGCGGGCGGTCTCAAGGAATGTTGGTATGGGATCAGTGGGCTGAATGTTGCCACCACTTTGGTCATGGGAAAATCCAAAGTGTTTTAGTCTGCGCCGAGTGCTCGTGTCCCATGCTTCTAGCTGTTCAATTGCTGCAACAAGCTCTTCCTCTTGGGCGTTATCGATGATGTTAGGGTGTACCAGTGCACCCGAGAGGGCTTCGGTGTCATTCGAGGCGTGTACCTCCGACAAAAAGGCGATTTTGTCTTCGGTTGGTAGGGGTGGAGCGGCTAGCCGTTCGTCTTCTTCTATGATGGCGGAGACGAAGGATTGGGAACCGAATTTAGTGCCCGCCATTACCACCTGGTTGTGGGGAGATAGGCTGGGGTCTTCGGCTCCTATGAGCGACAACCTTTTAATTTCATTGGGGTAGGCGCACACAATAGAAGTGGAACCCATGCAGAACTCATGTGCGAGGATGGCGGACTCTTCGTGCAAATATTCCGCGCGGTAAACATTGCCATCAAAATTAGGATCCGCCGCACGACGCCAATTTCTGAATGGGCCCAGCAACCCCGCGACCACTTGGGCATGAAGAGCCCTTTCGGAGTAGGGGGTGCGGATTTCGAAGGAAGTGGCATTTGGCTTTTGGGCCCAAGTGCTATGAACAATGGGGGTGAGGCGAGGACCCGAATCTTTGGGGTCCGAAGCTCCGGAGGAGCCCCAAAAGCGGACTAGGGACGCATCCGGGCCGTGGAAGAGCACGAAACCTTCGTTGTGAGAAAGACTCCACGCGAAGGATTGCACCGGGTTCCACCCCCCTTCACATGGGAAACCACCGACATCCAAATTTGCGAGCACACTCTTCGCGGAACGCACCGTGCTGCCCTTAGTGTACATGTACGGGGGTCGTGCATGCGGGTTTTTGTTTAGGGTGGACCAAACTTCAAGGGCATCGTACTCGGGGTGGGCCGCGATGGTATCGCGAGAGGCTTGCATTTGATACAAATTCCCGCCTTCTAGGTCTTGGATGCGAATAGCAAACATGGAACCTGATTTTGCCCATTCATGGTCAAGAATTTTTTGGAGTAGTCTTTCACCTCTTTGTGACGCTAGGGTCCACTCAAAACGCATGGTGCTTTCGTGTGCCGAGCGAAGAATTACCCCACCACCCAATTGGTAGAAGGCTTGTCGGGAGTTGAGGGAGATGTCATCCTGCCCGGGTTCAAAAGTTCTATTAAGAAACTTTTGGAATCCTCGGACGTCCGCGAGTGTCTTTTCGGTCACCGGGCTGGGGTTTTTCCCATTGGACACATCGATAATATGACGTTCATTATAGTATTTGAAGAGGATGTCCTTATGCACATCTATCCTTGGTGTGATGTCCACGGCCGCAATGGTCTTATTCACTTGGATAGTGTTGAGGGCGAGTTGTAGGTCTTGTCCACGATAATTGAGGTCTCGAAAGTCGATTTCGTCGTCCACTTTTTTGGAGGTGTTGATATGGATGGATACGTAAGGACGTTGGGGGATATACCCGTCCCGTAGTGAGAAGGCCCTCGTCGGTACTAAAGATCGTGTTCCGTGGTGGACTACCACCTTATCCACCCATTGCTTGAGGTCAATCAAGGGGCCGGCCGCGAACAAAAGGTGGTTCTTGGCCATGGTATGTCGTTCCCAACTTTCCATAGTGATCCACCCCGTGTAGGATTTCTCCTCGTCTTCCTTTTTCAATTCCACCAAGGCGTTTTTGATCGCTTTTGACCAAATGTTTGAGGATAAGTAATTTGGTGGAGCGTTGCGTTTGTCGTTGGGTGGGAACACATAAAAGTCCCTATGGGTCTTGAGGGTCTCCTTGATGCGTTTGATCGGTTCGTGGGCCTCCGTCATGGAATAGCGTTTGGTTCCTTGGGGAATTTGAAGGTCTCCTAGGGACACGTGAAGGTCGTCATCATGTAGCCCGATTTTCCACGGCGCCATGGTGTAAAGGTCTTGGCGCGCTTGTGTTGGCAATGATATTGCCTTGCGGTTGAAGGCATACGTCTTGTCTTCGTTGAGGGCATAATATTTGAAGTCGTTTTGAATCTCGTTCTGGTTGGAGTTGGTCACCCACGTTGCTAGTCGTGAAGTTGTCGGGCTTACCAAGTTGAGGTCTATGGCCAAATGCTGGTTCTCTAATGGTGTTGGAGCATGAGAGTTGCTGGAGTTTTTGCCGAAAAGGAAAGCCATGTTGTTGACGGTGATAACAGTCGTGACAAATTGACGGTGATGGACGACTTGGTTGGTGAACGGGTCGGAAAAGACGAGATGGACTATAGAATTGACGAAAGGTTGGTAGAGGTCGATTGGAAGGACTCGGCGGCCACAAAAGTCGTCGAGGATAAAGGTTTTCACTTGAAACTGAGCTGCACGCCCAAAATCGGCCAAATCAGGACGATTTTTATTCGATTTGGCTTTACTGCATTGTCCAAATGCTAAAATCGAAAAAAAATAGACACTCAGAAAGTGTAATCCAGGTATTGTTTTCCCTACCTATCTGTCTACTACAGGGAGGGGTGGCCAAAAGCTATGAAGGCATGAAAACGCCGTTTTGCTATGTGGCCAAAACACTGACCTAACCACTGCCACAGCCCACCAACCCTGCTAAAATTGCAGGAAACGGGTGGGACAGTGACACACGCACTACAGGTCCTACACACCCTACAGTGGCACCATCCTGGTGGGCGAGCACTGGGGCAACTGGCTCAAGCCCCCACGCAGGACTACCACTCCTACACGCACACTCTACTGGGCGTTGCGAAGGTGAAGGTCTCATGGGTCCTAGCGACCCTCCTGTGAAATGACAAGAGAACACAGCGCTACTAAGCAACTGTGGCCTAACAGGGGACGCCACAACGCGTTTTCCCTGCAAGGGCTTGGAGGGAAGAGGTGCTCTCGCGTGCAAGGCGCAGATGTCGATGAAGTCGGACTCCCTACTCTGCCACAGGCGGAGCGGAGTTACTTGTTTGTGTGATCTGCGCCCTTGTTTAGCAGGGCATAAAAAAATGCTGCTGCACCAATCACCCTACCTGCCCACCTGTAGACAAAGGCAAATGAAAGGGCGTTTGCGGCGGAGGAACCAAGCCACACTCCAGGTATTATACCCTTCTCAGTGTGACCTATAATACACTGTCCGCAAACACGCTGCAGAAGCAGCTACCCTTGTCAAGCAAGCAAGCGTTAAGGGACTCCTCAGGTTCTCTTAAAGAACGTACCGAGGGGCCCCTGGGTAGCCTAAACAAGGTTTACCGTGCGCACTTCGCGTGGCCTACCCTTTAATGCGTGTGTGCATGCGTGAGTATGCACGAACTTTTTGGGCACACCTGCCCATCTCAGCGCCAATCAAGGACTCCACCAGGGGGTGGCCCCGCCTGGGCTTACTCACCTTACCTACCGCTGGGAGAGAGAGCAAGTGAGGGGCGCACGCGAAGAACGTTGCAATGCACTTGTGTGTATGTCTAATCACCCTGATCTGACCGCTAATCATCTGCAATCTTTCTAATCAATCCCTCTATCGCGTTCTATCTTTGTTGGCGCTGCTACAAGGCTCGTTCACGGAGACACGAGACGAGCAATGTGTATGCAGCATACGAGACGAACATACCTGTAGGTTATACCTGATTCATTGAAGTCTTTTCGTTCATTTTCGAATTCTTGAATTTTTAAAGGTTCTATTAGTGTGGGTGGAATCTGTATGTTTATTTATTAATGTGTGTCTCGTCATTTTCGAGACTACGTGAGACATACGTTTATAATTCCATTATTTCTCCATTTTCCGGCGCTTCGCTAGGAGCCGCTCCTGCGCGCCGCCATTTTATGCGTATGAATTTCTGGATTTAAAAAATCCAGAGATGACTGTAATTTCTATAAAAATGTGCTTCTGATGCACAATTGGATTCTGCTCAGGTGTGTCGTTTCAGAAAAATTCTACCGCGTCATTTGACGGATTTTGGTGTCGTCGCTTCGTTTTTGCGTGGATTCGTCCATAATTCTCCCATTCCTGCTGACGCGTTCCCGTGGGGGGCCGGCCACGGGACGCTGCGGAGACACGCACAGGTGAGCAGGCAGGCAATGCACTACGCTCACAAGGGCATCAATGCGCTCATGTCATGTGACAAAGCGTTTCAGAATCCTTGCCACTCTGCAAAGAGGGAACGAAAGTATGTACAGCAACACATCAGGATATGTACACATGGGGTTAAGACTGGACTGGGGTAAGGGCATCACAGGACCATAGACACTCAGTCCCAACTTATATCCCAATCCCAGGTCCGACCCTCTCAGTGGCTGATGGGGGCGGGGGCTCAAACACAACCCATGCCCTGCTCAGTCCGGACCCTGAAACCCTGCCAATGGGAGAGGTGTCCCGCCTAGCCACAGGCGAGTTCCTGCGAACCAATGAGCTCCAAGGCCAACCGACAGTGGCTCCCTATGCTCCCTTAGCGGCAGGTCCCAACTCCTCTCTGAGCCAGAGATATGGCCCCGCCATTATCACCCAGGAGTTGGTAGCTGAAAGTGGGCTGTTTCAGCCCAAACTGAAATTAACTCAAAAATCCCCAAAATTGACCCCTCGTCCGGACCCGCCAGAGGTAGGGACGAGGCAACTGACCCTATGCCCTTCGAGTACGAACTCCCTGGAGCCCTCACCCGACCTGGTTCCCTCTGAGGTCCCGGCATCAGGGCAACACGGATGAGTCAAGTGGGGTCATGATGCCAAAATCACCAAAATTGGCGTCATTCCCACGCGTGGCTCGCTCGGCCAAGGTAAGGCCAATGGCTCACAGGGTAGGAGGCAGGACCTAGGACCTATATCTGAGTGTACAACTTGAATTTAGGTCCGGGCCCCCATATGGGCTTAGAGAATTGGGGCCGCCAATTGACCACACGGAAGGGGGAAATTGGGGTCCCAAAATTGGGTCATTTTGCCTGCTTGAAATGAGCCAAAATTCGGTGTGCTCCCAATAGTATATCTCCACGCCGGCTTGGAGATCGGATCCGCCATTCCATACGCGATCCACTGGGAGTCCAACGGAGACTCCCATGCCCTTGGCTCTCAGAGATCTCCATGCTGCTTGGCGTGGTGACGATCCCAATTGGGTCGACAAATGCAAAAATGGCAAAATTGCCCATACTCAATTTGGCCTAGCGCCTTAACGAAGGCGGCTCCGCTTCGCCCACGTGGTGTGTGGACCATGGGGACCATTACCCATAACACCCATGTCATATATGGTCCATTGGTCCATGCGTCCGGCGTGCACAAGGGTTAGAACATAGTGCACGACGGGCAGCAAAAGTGGAAAATTGCTCAAAATGGCCAAAAATGCGCACACTCATGGTTGGGGCAAATGAGGCACATGCCCGACTCGGACCGGAGTGTGCCATAGGATTGGTATCAAGTCATATGTGTCCAACATATCTTTTGGGCGTCGCCCAACTCCTCCGGTATTGGGAATGGCAGGGTCGCCAAGTGAGCCCATGATTTGGGATAGTCCCAAATCGCCAACATGGCAGCCACGGTACGCCAAGCCCAAGAGGAGTTATTCGCCGGGTCCAAGATATGTTGGGCACCGAAGTATGTACCCTCAAAACATACTTGGGTCATGATGTCAATTGAGCGCAACGTTGAGATACAAGGTCGCCACTTGACATCATGACGTGCCAAAAACGGCAAGATTGGCACAAAGACAAACCAAAGTGCCTTGAAAGGCGCACAATTATATTATAATATCTTTGGCTTGGATCGTGCAATCAACTAATCCTTCTAAACACAATGACTTGACACCATTGACCTTCGATCCCACATATGTGCTCCACTTGGGGCGCCTTGTAAGGTTACGAGCGCTACTTCCCAAGTGGGCACAAGAAAATATGGAAAATTGTAAAACACACACCTTGCTCCCAACGCATCGCTTCGGGATCACCACACAAGCTTCCCTTCACGAAGGTTAGGCTTGCAATTGACCGTAGGGAGTATGGAGAAGGGGCTTGCACAATATGAGGTCCATTGGCGGGCTTGGCTTGGAGTAATGGACCCGCCAAATGGGCACGCAACACAACACAAGGCACATACTCCATATTGCCTAAAAAGGTAGCTCCCACCACGATATGTCATGCCCCTCCAAGGGCATAACTTTGTGTCAATCGCTCATAGGAACTCAAGGAGAGTTCCTATGCAACACCAACACTTGCGCGCTACACTCGAAAGTTATCTTAACGCACGCAATGTCATGGCCAAAGAGTTATAACGCAAACTCTACCCTCTTGACCATGATCCATTACACTAGCGCGCACGTGTGGAAACGCAAGTCATATAATGCTTCCTAAATTACGTCGGGAGTATTGTGAATACATCCCACGTTTCCTTATCGTCAATACTCGCAAGCGGCACGAGATATGACCTTCACAAGTGGCCTCACGAATCAACTTTGTTTTGCCCATATCTTTAAGACAAATGGGGGGCAAGAGAGAAGGAAAGTTGATTCGTGTATAGGGAAGCACGTAGGTCCACTCGAAAGAGGTCAAATCAAGTGCGGGGATGTCGAAGTCGAAAATCCGATTTCGACATCCTGAAAAATTCGGATTAAGGTTGCGAGTATTAATTATGAAAATTGCGGAAGCATCCATGCAGTTCCTGGCGACTTTGGAGCCTTCGTCGCGGATAGCGTTAAAATTTCCATTAATTACAGTTAAACTGGCGGTTACGGTAAAGTCGCGATCCAACCGCCAGCATTCGAAACAGTGAGTATCAGAACAGAAGCGTAAAAATTGATGGAAACAATATGAAAATAAAACCCTGTTGATTCCTGATATTCTGATACACAAATCTCCGCTGGCGGTGCATCGGTTGCCGATGCGGGATTTCACGGCACGGAACACGCCGTACATGGGGTTAGTGGACCGGAGACCGGTTGTATGCCGTAACCTGGCCATGGGGTTCTGGGTACCGCTTCACCCCCCTCCTTAGAGCAAACCCTGGGGGGGGCTCGATAACACCCACGCATGGCAGCGGGTACCCAGGACCACCTCCTGAAAGGGGGGGGGGGTGTCACATCCTCACTTTAGTGAGTCACAGTGAGATAGGTATGATGCTGTATAAGCTCGTAGCACATGTATAGTATCAAGTATCAAGTCCCGGGTCCTGGCGGCGATTGTTCGGCATCCAAAGGACCCGTTTACCCATACCAGGCGCACCGGGTGCCGGCTGCTACGGTCACCACCACAGTGGTAGTGGCATACACGGCCAACATAGGCGACACACGACGACCGAGGTGGTCCCACAAGTCGAGAGCGACCACAAAGATCCATCAGGCTACCCCAAGCTTCCCAAGGCCCGCCGACTGGGGAGAGTCCCCACGGGTCCTTCCTCGGGCGCACCATGTCCATATCCATACGACGCGAGTCCAGAGTGCCATAGTCGAACTCCTTAAGAACCCCAAATCTTAAGGGAACTCCTCCTGAAGGGATCGGGCATCAAGGCCGTCTTTTCCCTCGCCCTACTGCCACGAAGGCCATACATGAGGGAGTCCTCATGCAGTGTGGGCGGAGGCGTCGACTCCTCAAACCACCAGTTTCCCAGGCAGACTGACCGAGGTCAGGAGCACCGGAGGCCGCCATCCGAATGCAAGTGCGTCTGCGAATCGGTAGGCTCACACTGGGACTGACAGTGGCGGACCGCTGGGAGTGTAGTCAGGCAACTGGGCTTCCCGCCTGGCGCCATCAGGATCTCCACACATCACAGCGAATAGGGCAACACGGTATCACGGGCACTCAAACAGTAGAATATGTAATCAGGTACTGGTCCAGGCTGGACCAGGCTGTAAGAACATGTACACGGCGACTCAAGGTGCCTCTGTATTCCGATTCGTGGTGAAAAACAGTCCATCCCTCAGCGATGGTCTGATGACACTTAACATACAGATGCACATATCCTGGAGGGCAGAAAAACAAGCAACAATCTGGGTAAATAGGCGTGTAAACACGCTCTGGACAGAGCGCCAAACCACGCCACGGTCAGGATAAGGCAATGCAGGAGGGTGGACGGGAAAACGCCTGAGTTCAGGCCATATATAGTCAGCTGACACACGTCGACTGGTCGGGATTCCGCAAGTGCCATGGAAACAGACCACACACCAAAAATTCGCAATGCCGATGACAGCGGCATCCGTTGCGCAACGACGTATGGGCTTCAAGGCCCCAAGAGCTCAGAATCATGAAGGTCAGTCGCCCTACCTGGTTTCCCAAGGATTCAGCAGGGGGGGGAGTGACGAGTAGAAGAAGAGAGGGGCCATCCTCCTCTGGATTCAGCAGGGGGGGGTATATGGCCACTCTGTCACCGAAAGATGGAAGAGAGCAAGCAAGTAAGGGACGATCCGTCGGCCTCACAAGCGCTCACAACACATCAGGGGAGAGCCCGGGGCGCTGATCAGGCACCCCTGGCTGCAATCGCCCGGGTGAGTGCTGCCAAGTCCGAAACGTGGATCTTGGTCTTGTGCTTGCGGATGTACTCCATGAAGGGAGTATTGACCCGCGGCACGAACGAGGAAACGGGTTCCCAGGTGTCGTGGGACGGCCCATAGCCTCGCCAACGAACCTTGAACTCCAGACCTCCGGGTGCCGAGGCCTTCGGACGCTGAGCCAGGATCTTCTCGACTGTATAGTCGTCCTGCTCAGCATAGTCGTCGTCCGAATCGGCCTCATGTGCGGCATAGCTCAGGGACACATGTTGGCCACGGAGGTTGGGTTCCCGCACACGGAGTTGACTCTCGTGGCGCTCCCGGAACTGTCCGTGACCCACCTTGATGCGGTAGGTGTCCTCACCAATCCTGCGGACCACCTCGCCGGGTGTGAACCAGGTCTTGGTGCGGTGGGTGCCCATGGGGCGGGGTCTGATCACCCACACCGGGTCTCCCACCCTGAACCTCTGCGCTGTCGAGCTCGGGGCGGACTTCTGACGCTCAGCATGCTCCTTCTCGAGTTGCTGGCGGATGTCCCGCGCCGTTTGCTCTTGCCGCGCGAAGAACTCCTTGGCATCCATAGCCATGCCATCACCAGACAAGGGAAGTCCCCTACCCAGGGGGTCCCTGCCGAAGAGAATCTGGTGAGGGGACAAGCCGCCCGGAGTGGGGGTGTCATGATGGGCCTTCAGAGCAGGCCACATCTCCTCAAACCAGTTCCGACGTGGATTGGTGATGTGGATCTTGCGCAGCTTCTCGAACAGCTGCCGTCCAGCCACTTCAGCACGGCCGTTAGACCGGCTGAGATAGGCGACGCTCTTGGCATGACGTATCCCCATGAGGGAACACATAGCCTTGAACCAGCCACCAGTAAACTGGGGCCCTCGGTCACTGCAAATGGTGCGGGGGATGTCAAAGACGGTCAGCCAATGACGAATCATCATGACTGCCACTTCCTTGGCAAGCAACCCCTTTTTGCGTGCCGGAACGGCTACAACGTAGCCGCTGTGGCGGTCCACACAGAGAACCACACAGTCAAAGGTCTCCTTGCCTATGTGGACTTCGGGCATGGAGAAGACGTCCATGGCCACGCTCTCCATGGGCTGATCAGGAACCGGGGTCCATTGGGGTTCCCCCTTGACGTTCCGGTTGTCGGGATTGCAGGCCTGACAGACCGAGCAACCCTTCCTGACCTTCTTGATGGCGGTGTAGAGAACGATGTGGTCGATCTCGAACCGGCGCTGCATGTCAAGGGCTTGCTTCTTGACCCCTGGGTGCAGCATGTGGTGGTGCCAAGCTTCACAAAGCTCGAGCACCCGGGACTCCGGGACTAGCAGCTTACCATTCCGGTAGAGCTTGCCATCTTCCTCGGTCAGCCCCTTTGGCCACTTCTGCCCGTCGTCAGGGTCGGTCACAGCCCTATACTCGGCCGCAAAGGCCTCAGACTTGGCGTAATCGTCGGTCCAGTCGTCCTGGAGGCAAGACTCCGGGAAGAGGTGCTTGTCGGACTCGGCTCCCTCAGGGGCGAGTACTCTGACCGCTCTGCTCACCCTCGTTGCGAGGGGGGCATCCGCAGCCATGACGACGAAGCATTTTGCACTCTCCTCCTCCATCAGGCGCTCCATCTCGATAATCCTCTTGGCTTCAGCGGTCTCAGCCTCATCGCCATGGGCAGAGATGTCCTGCATGCCCTTGCTGGCGGGATAGGCCCACCTACTGAGACAGTCCGCCACGGTGTTATCCTTTCCAGGAATGTAAACAACCGTAAGGTCGAACTTGGCCAAGGTCTCGTGCCATCTTGCCCGTCGGGAGGCGGGACCTGAGGGGGTGTCCACGTGCTCCTTGTGCCACGACTGCAGACTCTGATGGTCGGTGCAGACGGTGACGGGATGGAGGGCTATGTACCCAGCCCATTTCCTGAGAGCCATGACGATGGCATACGCCTCCTTTTCACGGGGCGTCCACGTCCGTCTCTGGCAATCCGCCAGGACTCGGCTCCAGAAGGCCACGGGCACGTGCCTCCCGTCGTCAAGCACTTGCTCCAACACAGCGCCAATGGCGTAGTCGGAAGCGTCGGTGCGCAGGACGAACCCTCGGTCGGGATCCACGAGGTGCAGACCCACTGCGGATAGCAGCGCCTGCTTCATCCCCTCAAAGGCACGGTCGGACTCAGCTGTCCAGACCAGAGCCTTCTTGGACCCCTTCTTGGTCTCCTCTCGGTTGCCCTTGAGCATGGTCGTCATGGGGGCTGCATACTCGGCATACATCTTGATATACCCCGAGTAGTAATTGCAGAACCCCAGATACGCCCGTAGCTCAGAGACCGTTTTGGGCTTTTCCCAGTGCTCAATCGCCGCCACCTTGCCGGGTATGGGCTTTCGCTGCCCGTTCCCGACTACGTGGCCAGCGAAGACCACCTCGCTTACCGCAATGGTGGCCTTGTCACTGCTGCCCGTGAGTTTGTGCCGAACCAGAAGGTCCAGCACTCGAGTGACGTCCCTTTCATGTGCCTCCAGGAGCTCCTCGTAGCTCATGCTGGGGTCCCCGGACGCGATGATCACGTCGTCCACGAAGGGGTCCGCACAGTCGCGCACCGGCTCAAGCAGGTTCTCCAGCATCCGCTGAAAAGCCGCATTGCCGTTGGTAACGCCCATGGGCATCACCTTCCACTGGAGAGGTCCAAGTGGGGTGCTCATGGCTGTGCAGGCACGGGACTCCTCGGCGAGAGGCATCTGATGATAACCATGTTTCAGGTCAATCACCGTGAAGATCCTCCGCCGGTGTTGCTTTTGCAGCATGTCCTCAATGAGGGGCAGCGTATAGCTGTCGTGCTGCGTTTGGGCGTTCAGGCCGCGGTAGTCGACCACGAGCCGCCACTCACCGGCAACCTTCTTGGGGACGACGAAGCACGGAGAGGCCCATTCGGAGTGGCACGGCTCGAGCCAGCCTCTCTGGATGAAGTCACGGAGGATCTTCTCCATGGCCTCTTTCCTCTCGCCCCTCAGGGCAAACTCCCGGTGCCGGTACACACGGGGGTCCTGCTTCAGTCGTATCTTGGCCTCGCCATACGGTCCACGCACCGGTGGGGGGAACACAGGTTTTCCGCTGAAGAAGGTCTCGCCATACTTCTGCTTCAGCCTGGCCCTCAACGCCTGGATCTTGGGGCAGTCATCGGACTCCGCCTTCGCTTTTCCGGGCACTTGAACCACGGAGCTTACTTGAGGGGTAGCTACTCCGCTCGCTTTCGGCTCAGGTGGTCTTCCCAGGTGGCCCAAAGGGCCATCTCTGGTCTTGCCTCGGAACAGATCGCCGTAGGTGGGTGGGTTACCGCCAGGCGGCTCGTCTTGGCTGGACATGTGATCCAGCACCCTCTGTACGAAGGTATTCCCGTCATAGGAACCGGAGACGATTGAGTCCACTTCCCACCAGGCTTTGTCCTGGCCTTTGCCCTCACGCTGGTTTCCCCAGTCGTGAAAGGGCTGATCCATATACCCCTGAACCAGATCCCACTCCTCTTCAGTGAGGGGGTCTTCGGAGTCCGATTCTTCGATGTCAACAGGGGGAACCGCAAAGCATTGCCTCCAAGGCTCTGCTATGATACGGTTGACACACACGAAGTCCGTGGTGTCGGCCTGATCAAGGCCCCCATCCACATAGTGGAATTCCGTTGGCCATCTCTGGGGTGGCATGGGCTGTCCCTGGGCGTCCTGATAGACACTCTCTCCAGCCGGTAGGACGACCTTGTTTAAGGTCATGTTGGTCAATGAGGCTACCCAATGTCGGGTACTCTCCTCCTCGGTGCATCCCATAGGAACAACCAGCACTGCCTTGGAGCGGTCCTTGCGAATCTTCGCTATCGCTCTTGGAATGTCCCAACGGGGGCAATGGATCCACATCAATCGCTGATGCGGACCCCAGTGCTTCTTCCACGCGGAGTCCTGTGCGCTCCAGTACTTCTCACACACCCGCAGATGGGCGGAGGTTCCTGAAGAGAACGCATCCAGGGCCAGATCCGACACTCCCAGGTCCGCGACCACTCGGTTCGCCACTTCCGGCCTTACGCCGTACTCCTGGTTTGCTGGCCCAGTGGGCTCAGTGTCCAGCGCGGCCACTTCGAGCTGGTTGCGTTCGGGGTGGATCCATTGGCATTCCACATGGTGCTCAGGTGACGAAAGCGACGAGAGTTGGTCGCCCTGGTACAGGGTCATGGAGGCCTGGGCCGGGAGGACGCCGGAGTCCGTCTCCATCATGAAGTCGTACCCGACGATCATGTCCCAGTCCATCTCGGCCTCGTAGAAGCGACCGTGCAGGAGGATTTCCTTGCCGAGGTCTGGGCGGCTCAGCTCACGATGGTTCACGAACTGCAGCCCAATGGCCGCTTCCTTCGTGCCTCCCACCATGTACTGGCCGTTCGCCACCTTCAGCCTGACAGGTTTCCGACTGTCGGTAAGACACTCTGGCAGAAGCAGGCCAGCCTTGACCAAGCTGACTTGAGCTCCTGTGTCGACCAACACGTCGAAAACCTTTTCCACTTCCCTGCATAGGGCACGGACCTTAAGATGCAACTGTCGCTCGCGACCGACACGGCGCACGGCGTGCAAATTCAGGATCTCCGGCCGTTCCAGAAGCTCAACAAGCGACTGGTGCAGGTCGTGGACAATGGGCTCAGGCTGCCCATCTGCAGCATCCAGCTGCGGTCCGGGTGATCCTCCGATACTCTCGGATAGATCCTGTAGTACATCAAACACGTTCTTGGTCGCGAAGGACGGACGGGTGCAAGGGTTCGTGCCTTCACTTGCCCTCACCCCGCCTCCGCGACTGGGCGCCGGACCGGGCCTTCCGCCCGCGGCAGTCCCCTTGTGCTTATCGACTCCCGACTGGGATGGTTCGGCGCTTCCCACGTCACCATCCTGTGACCGCCCTAGCTGGGGCCCTTGGCTGCAGGGGCTCCGCTAGGGGGCGTCGGTTGTGGAAGAGGGGGTGTTCTCCTCGGCCTCAACGTCGTTGACGCCCTTCTTCCTCCTCTCACTACGAGTAGGCTTCTTGTCCTTGTCCTTGTTCTGGTGGTTCTGGTTGTTCTCCTTGTTCTTGTTGTCCGACCTGGGGACCCAGTTCCGCTTGATCTCCTGGATCTCCTTGGCCAACTCGGTCCCCACCGACGACATCAGCTTGGCGAGCTCGTCCTTGTCCACCTCCATCTTGGCTTCCCGGATACCCGCGGGCGCACGCTTCTTCGACCCGTGCGCCTTCTTGTAAGCCTCCGTGTCGGCCTTGTGGACGGGGCATGTTCGGTGGTCATGGTTGAAGCCTTTCTTCCTCCCATAACACACGAAACAGCCCTGCTGGTGAGCTCGTATGAACTCCCCAAAGGACAGCGGAGGGTCGCCAATGCGGCGAGGGTCCCTCTTCTCCTGCTTCCTCCAACCCTGCTGCAGGGGCTTCCAGTTTCCCGGCTTGCTCCCCGCGCTCAGGTTCTTGGCCACGAAGGCACACACGGCCACTTCGGCGGGCTCATCGTCGTCGTCATCGTCGACGAGAGTCTCATCGCCGCCGGCTCCCGCTGGGTCCATGGCATCTTCCCCGCCAGGTCCCTCGCCAACGTAGTTGACGTCGCGGTCGCCGGGCTTCAACCCGCGGGTGTGGTGGAGGTTTCGGTACTCCTTGAGTACTTCCTCGCCAACCCACTCCAGGATCTCGTCGCAGCTCATCCGCGCCGGGATGGGCTGCAGACGGATGGTCTGGCCGCTCAACTCACAATCGTCAAGGCGCCACATCGCGGTCTTCTCGCGATCGCCCGAGACGGTGATGAGAAGAGCGTTCCGCAGGGAGTGCCGTTTGACATCCCGGGCCACGTTCTTCTTCGCCCAAGCCACCACGTTCGCATGATACTCCTTCGGGAGCATCATCTTGACCGTGTGGTTGGACTTGGCCCGCTTGGATTCCTCCTTGGTGACCCTCTTGATCCATGCTTCCGGCAGCATGGAGAGCAGGCGAGCCTGCTCGTCACCCTCGTTCCAATCCTCCACGTTGCGGCGGAAGAGGGTGTATTTCCCTCGGAAGTCTCGCCACTCTCGTAGGCGGATCTCCCGTCCATCATGCTCAAGCTTGATGGACTTCCAGCGCTTGGCCGCCACCTGCGGAGCGTCCACCCGCTCCTGCTCGTTGAGCCACTTCTTGGCTTCCTTGAGGGTCTTGATTTTCCCCTCCTTGGTCGCCATGAAGTATAGCTCTCCGAGCACTTCCGGCAGGCCGTATCTGAACCGTTTGAAGACATACTTCTCCGCATCAGCGGGAGGCAGGTCTTCAGTGACGGTCAGCCCCCAATCGTCCAGCTTCTCCAAGAAGCGGTCGAGGTTGAGGGGGTTGCCGTCGTACATGGGGGGCTTGATGTCCTTCAAGTCTTCCCACACGGCGGCATCCGCGGCCTTAGAGACCATGAACGCCGGCCGCGAGGTCGACCGAGGTTCCCATCGGCCTCTCCCACGGACTCCCACGGCCGCCACGTCCATCTCCTCCATGGAATCCCTGTGGCTACGCCGCGGTTCCTCCACGTACGCTGAACCGAAATGTTCACGCCGTACTGCATCCATGTACGCATCCTCGTCACGGCGCCGGCGGCTGCGTTCAGCGGCCTCCCGTCGTACACCACGCGGCGGGCTGATGTCGAACTCCTCCAGGTCCCGGGCCCAGGTCCTCACCTTCGCCGACGTCCCACTCCACGTCTCCTCTGGGAACCTCATCCCTGAGTCCACCATAACGTCCTCCAGCCGTTGAGATTGGCACCGGGCCAGGTGGTGGTCCAGGTGGTGGTGCGGGGCGCCGGGGGCGTACCGGTGTCCGCGGTGGAGCACGGCGGTTGCGGTACTCCGCGCTGAGCCACTCATCACGCCATTCCTCACTGCCACTGCCGGGCGGCACGCGCTCGTTGCGGCGGCCCGCGCTGTGGTGAGAGGGGGCGGTGAGAGAGGGGGCACTGGCACTGGGGCGACTCCTGGGAGCTCCGCCGGGGGCGTGGGGTCTGCCTGGACCTGGTCCGGGTCCCCAGCCGTCGTCCGACGAGCCAGACTCCAGGGGTGCGTGGTCGCTGCCGGCGCTCCCACGGGCTTCCAGCGCGTCCAGCCTCTCCTGCAGGCCGCTGACGACGTTGGTCAGCGACTTGGTCTCGGCCCTGGCGATGTCCAGGTCCTTCTGCGCGCGCGCGGCGACCGTGGAGATGCGAGCCATCTCGCTCTTGCCCGTGTCTACTTCCAGCTCGAGCAACTGGACTCTCCTGCGGAGGTAGACAATCCACCGCCAGGTGGTATCCGGGTCGCCGTCTCCTGGTGGGTCGTCGGGGTCCCCAGGGGGTCCTCCAGGAGGGCCTCCGCCGGGTCCGCCCGGTCCAGGGGGTCCTCCCCCGCCCGGTGGTCCGCCTCCAGGGGGTCCACTTGGTTGGCGTCCTCCAGGGGGTCCAGAAGGTCCTCCGCCAGGGGGTCCCGGTGGGTCTCCGCCGGGTCGCCTCGGTGGGTCCGAGGATGGGCGCTTCCTCGTGATGCCGAACTCCATGTCGTCATCCTCGTCCATGTCGCCCCACCTGGGCGTCTCGGTCACGGAGGACTCGGAGCTCCGGTAGGGAGGAGGGGGGTCCTCATCCTCACCTTCCGGTTTCATGGGGACGTCTCCGCCGCCTCCGCCCGTCCAAGCCACCACTTGGCGATGTCGACGGCCTCGTTCATCCCCGTCACTGGCGGTGAAGAAGGGGTCACTGTCGTGGGGGTGTCCACCCGTTGGCCTCCGCGGCCTCTCGGGGGTCTTCCCCTTGCCCTTCCTCCGTCGATGGGCGGTGGTGCCACTGCTCCCACTGCTGCCCGTGTCCGCCTCATCCAGCTTCATCCTGGAGGAGGCGTCCCCTTCGAAAAGCTTTCGAAGGGTCTCCACTCGTGATCCTCCCGGGGGAGTATCGCGGCGGAGTTTGGCCTCTGCCTCCTCCATGGCGGCGGCGGTGGCTGCAGCAGCTCGCGCTTCGGCTTCTTCCCGAGCACGAGCCGCCTCGGCTTCCCGGGCCTGCTGCAGCTGCGCCTTCTGCGCCTCCAACGCCGCCAGCTCCGCCTCCGTCTTGGCCTTCTCCTCAGCGACCTTCCGTCGCGCGGCCTCGATGGCTTCCTTCTTGGCGGCGTCCTCCTGGGCCTTAGCTGTCGCTTCGGCGTGGGCCCTTTCCTCCGCCTCCTTCTTTGCCCTCTCTTGGGCAAGCGCCTCTTCCAGCGCCTTCACCTCGGCCTCCTTGCAGGCAATGGCCTCCTGCGTCAGGCGGGCTTCCTCGTCGGCTGCCGCCAACTCACCGTTGACCTGGGCAGTTGCTGCCCCATGGGCGGCTACGGCCGTGAGTCCGGCCGCAATGGCCGCCATGGACTGGGTGTGGATGGCCATGCCATGCGCCCACTCCGCAGCCTCCTCCTGGGCGATACCGGCGGCGCCCTCCACGGCAGCGCTGTACTGCTTGGCCCGTTGCCGGGCAACCCGACGGTTGCAGGGCACCCCACAGGCGCGCTCACAGGCGCGCGCCACGTCCCTTTCGGGAGCGACGCTGCTGCTGGAGCTGGCCTGGTCGGCCGGCATCCTCCCGCGGTGGGCCGACTCCACGTCGCTGCTGGGGCCTGCTGGGGCCTGCCGGGCCCTCAGGAGCAGCGGACGGGGCTTGGCCTGGGTCTGCTTGGCGACTTGGATGTAGTCGCCAAGGGTGGTGGAGCCGGGGTGGTGACCACCATTGGCCCGTTGGGGACTGGGGGCTGGGGTTCCGCCCTTGGCGCCTTGGGCGGCTTCGGCGGCCAGGGACTCCTGGTACTCCCGCCACCTCCGGTCCCTCTTCTTGTCCCCGGCGGACCGCTTCTCCTTCCCCGGAGATGCGCTGCTGCTGCCCTGCAGCCTGCGCTCGCTCCCCGGTTCCGGGAAGTTCCTCTCGATCACGTCCCACAGGGAGACGTTGATCGAGGCGCCCGACGGGTACACGTTGGGCTCCTCGTCCTCCTCAATCCCGTCGGGACGCAGGCCTTCGCCGGGCCTGTCCGGCCGGGTCCACGTTCTCCAGCGCCTCTGCTGGTGGCGGTACTCGTACCCTTCCGCCCGCAGCCAGTCCTCCACGGCCTGCAGGCGGTCGGGGGCGATGTCCGTGCGGAGCTCGAAGCTCCTGGGCATGCCGCCTTCGCACTGGGGGTGGCTGTGGCGGTAGTGCTGGTCCCAAACCAACCCACGCAGCAGGCGTGCTGCATGGGGGTGGGGCCGCGGCCACGTCCTGCCCGCTTCCTGCCAATTCACCATGGCAGCGGGGGCGTGCTTGGTCTTGAGGTCCTTGGTGTGCACCCGTTCTACTCAACGAACTTGTGGTGGTTGTTGAGGCGGGTGCTGCAGCACTGGGCTGGATGTGCGGCTGGTGCTGGTCAGCCGGTGGTTGTGGAGGTGGTTGACGCGGCCTTGCTGGTCGGCCGATGGGACTCCGGGTCGGCCGATGGGGCTGATGCAGGAGTCCGGGTCTGTGCACCTCTTTCACGGTTGCTGCGCGGTCAGGGCGATGCTCTGGACGGCGCTGCGGGCTCCGTGACGAACTCGGCGCTGTCGCTGAGTGGCGCTGCGAGCCGCTGCGCTGCGCTGCGAGACGCTGCGCTGCGCTGCGAGCTGCGAGCTGCGCCGCGCTGCTGCGACGCGCTGCTCGGGGTTGGTGGCCCCGAGTGGCACGCGAGGGTTGGGTAACCCCGCGGCGGTGAAACGCTTTTGACGCGTTCCCGTGGGGGGCCGGCCACGGGACGCTGCGGAGACACGCACAGGTGAGCAGGCAGGCAATGCACTACGCTCACAAGGGCATCAATGCGCTCATGTCATGTGACAAAGCGTTTCAGAATCCTTGCCACTCTGCAAAGAGGGAACGAAAGTATGTACAGCAACACATCAGGATATGTACACATGGGGTTAAGACTGGACTGGGGTAAGGGCATCACAGGACCATAGACACTCAGTCCCAACTTATATCCCAATCCCAGGTCCGACCCTCTCAGTGGCTGATGGGGGCGGGGGCTCAAACACAACCCATGCCCTGCTCAGTCCGGACCCTGAAACCCTGCCAATGGGAGAGGTGTCCCGCCTAGCCACAGGCGAGTTCCTGGGAACCAATGAGCTCCAAGGCCAACCGACAGTGGCTCCCTATGCTCCCTTAGCGGCAGGTCCCAACTCCTCTCTGAGCCAGAGATATGGCCCCGCCATTATCACCCAGGAGTTGGTAGCTGAAAGTGGGCTGTTTCAGCCCAAACTGAAATTAACTCAAAAATCCCCAAAATTGACCCCTCGTCCGGACCCGCCAGAGGTAGGGACGAGGCAACCGACCCTATGCCCTTCGAGTACGAACTCCTTGGAGCCCTCACCCGACCTGGTTCCCTCTGAGGTCCCGGCATCAGGGCAACACGGATGAGTCAAGTGGGGTCATGATGCCAAAATCACCAAAATTGGCGTCATTCCCACGCGTGGCTCGCTCGGCCAAGGTAAGGCCAATGGCTCACAGGGTAGGAGGCAGGACCTAGGACCTATATCTGAGTGTACAACTTGGATTTAGGTCCGGGCTCCCTATGGGCTTGGAGAATTGGGGCCGCCAATTGACCACACGGAAGGGGGAAATTGGGGTCCCAAAATTGGGTCATTTTGGCTGCTTGAAATGAGCCAAAATTCGGTGTGCTCCCAATAGTATATCTCCACGCCGGCTTGGAGATCGGATCTGCCATTCCATACGCGATCCACTGGGAGTCCAACGGAGACTCCCATGCCCTTGGCTCTCAGAGATCTCCATGCTGCTTGGCGTGGTGACGATCCCAATTGGGTCCACAAATGCAAAAATGGCAAAATTGCCCATACTCAATTTGGCCTAGCGCCTTAACGAAGGCGGCTCCGCTTCGCCCACGTGGTGTGTGGACCATGGGGACCACTACCCATAACACCCATGTCATATATGGTCCATTGGTCCATGCGTCCGTCGTGCACAAGGGTTAGAACATAGTGCACGACGGGCAGCAAAAGTGGAAAATTGCTCAAAATGGCCAAAAATGCGCACACTCATGGTTGGGGCAAATGAGGCACATGCCCGACTCGGACCGGAGTGTGCCATAGGATTGGTATCAAGTCATATGTGTCCAACATATCTTTTGGGCGTCGCCCAACTCCTCCGGTATTGGGAATGGCAGGGTCGCCAAGTGAGCCCATGATTTGGGATAGTCCCAAATCGCCAACATGGCAGCCACGGTACGCCAAGCCCAAGAGGAGTTATTCGCCGGGTCCAAGATATGTTGGGCACCGAAGTATGTACCCTCATAACATACTTGGGTCATGATGTCAATTGAGCGCAACGTTGAGATACAAGGTCGCCACTTGACATCATGACGGGCCAAAAACGGCAAGATTGGCACAAAGACAAACCAAAGTGCCTTGAAAGGCGCACAATTATATTATAATATCTTTGGCTTGGATCGTGCAATCAACTAATCCTTCTAAACACAATGACTTGACACCATTGACCTTCGATCCCACATATGTGCTCCACTTGGGGCGCCTTGTAAGGTTACGAGCGCTACTTCCCAAGTGGGCACAAGAAAATATGGAAAATTGTAAAACACACACCTTGCTCCCGACGCATCGCTTCGGGATCACCACACAAGCTTCCCTTCACGAAGGTTAGGCTTGCAATTGACCGTAGGGAGTATGGAGAAGGGGCTTGCACAATATGAGGTCCATTGGCGGGCTTGGCTTGGAGTAATGGACCCGCCAAATGGGCACGCAACACAACACAAGGCACATACTCCATATTGCCTAAAAAGGTAGCTCCCACCACGATATGTCATGCCCCTCCAAGGGCATAACTTTGTGTCAATCGCTCATAGGAACTCAAGGAGAGTTCCTATGCAACACCAACACTTGCGCGCTACACTCGAAAGTTATCTTAACGCACGCAATGTCATGGCCAAAGAGTTATAACGCAAACTCTACCCTCTTGACCATGATCCATTACACTAGCGCGCACGTGTGGAAACGCAAGGCATATAATGCTTCCTAAATTACGTTGGGAGTATTGTGAATACATCCCACGTTTCCTTATCGTCAATACTCGCAAGCGGCACGAGATATGACCTTCACAAGTGGCCTCACGAATCAACTTTGTTTTGCCCATATCTTTAAGACAAATGGGGGGCAAGAGAGAAGGAAAGTTGATTCGTGTATAGGGAAGCACGTAGGTCCACTCGAAAGAGGTCAAATCAAGTGCGGGGATGTCGAAGTCGAAAATCCGATTTCGACATCCTGAAAAATTCGGATTAAGGTTGCGAGTATTAATTATGAAAATTGCGGAAGCATCCATGCAGTTCCTGGCGACTTTGGAGCCTTCGTCGCGGATAGCGTTAAAATTTCCATTAATTACAGTTAAACTGGCGGTTACGGTAAAGTCGCGATCCAACCGCCAGCAGTCGAAACAGTGAGTATCAGAACGGAAGCGTAAAAATTGATGGAAACAATATGAAAATAAAACCCTGTTGATTCCTGATATTCTGATACACAAATCTCCGCTGGCGGTGCATCGGTTGCCGATGCGGGATTTCACGGCACGGAACACGCCGTACATGGGGTTAGTGGACCGGAGACCGGTTGTATGCCGTAACCTGGCCATGGGGTTCTGGGTACCGCTTCACTGCCTCTGCAGATACCCACGCGCAGCCTCGCTGAGTAGGCCGTGTTCGGGCCGAAACGCAGGTGCCTGGAGAGACTGAGCAGAACCAAGACCCCACCAAGGGGCAATTTTAATTTTCTTTCGACTCCCTTCGCCCTAAGACAGGTCACAGGTCGCCAGCAGGTTTACGAGAACCCATGCGAGTGTGTATGTTGTGTCTTGCGTTTGGGTTGTGTCGACGCTGCGTCTTGGAGGGAGGGATGCATATGCACATGTTTGGCATGCACCCATTCTAACCCAACCAAGCCACAGGAGCCCCGGCAGCGCCATGAGCGCTGAGTCTTCTGGAGGATATGTTACATACAAAGCAGCAAAAGAGCGCCAGCCATGGTGAGCGCCCATTTTTCAGTGTGAGGGAAACTGTAGGTATTTTAAAGTAGATGTGGAAACCAAGGAAAGGCCAACAAAAATTCCCTTTTTCCTAAAATGCGACAGTGGTGGCCACCACAGCACAAGGGGGGAGTAAGAAAAAGTGCTTTTCCATTGCTTTGAGGCATACTCTAGTTGTATTAGAGATGCACTGAGCATCCATGCATTTTAATCTTAGTATTGGTCCAACCAAAACTGGTGATAACACATTTTGACCTATGGAACCAAACACCCAATCAGGATATGGAGTGGACCCCTTAATCCCCTTTCAATGTGAAGTAAAACATCTTTTCCTGAGTTGACTGAGTACTGACATACCTAAGGTAGAGCCTATGGATTTATCTATGTTTTTCCATGAATTCTTAGCTATCCTAGTGGTATGCACCCTAGGGGGCTGGGCACCTCTTTTTGAGAGGTCCTGGGTTCAATTCCTGGTCAGCCTAGCTAAGTAGGAAGATCCCATGTGACATGGCAGTGACCTCATTGCCACATACCATGCCACCTCAGCACATATGGGACCCAAAACAAAGAGTGCACATCTCCTAAGATGGCACTATGGAGAGAGAGTGATCCTGAGGCAGTTTTCTAACTCTTTTCCCAAAACATTTCAGCTATCTTTGTGAATATGCATTCATATGTAACCTGAGTTGCAGTTTCTGTGAATATCCAATCATCTTTCACTGTTTACACTGCAGCCCTTCATGCTTTGATCCTGAATCCTCTTCTCTTTGCATACTATTGGCTTGGGCTATCCTGGAGTGACTTGGAGTGGCTGTATTTCATCAAAACAAAAGCTTTTCATCTCCAAAAACAAGCAGCAGGAATCCCTGCACCAACAGCAAGCAGCAGGAGAGGCAAAACACAGTGCTGAAAACACTATAAACTTTTCTGATAGTGCTACAACAAAAGAATACTCACAATAACTACAGATTTAGGAAAAGATAGTTAGAAAATATCCTACAAACATGGAAAAACTGCCCCCATGGGCATCCTCTCTTTTATAGTGCCATCTAGAGATGTGCACTCTCTGTTTTGGGTCCCATAGGTGCTGAGGTGGCATGGCTTGTGGCGCTGAGGTCACTGCCATGTCACATGGGATATTCCTACTTAGCTAGGCTGACTGGGAATTGAACCCAGGACCTCTCAAAAAGAGGTGCCATAGCTCCCTAGGGTGCAGACCACTAGCATAGCTAAGCATTCATGAGAAAATATAGAAAAATGTATAGGCTCTAGATCAATTTCAGCGCTTCAATCAGTCCAGGAAATCATGTATAAGATCAATCAGTTGGGGGGTCACCAGTCCACACAACATCCATAGATCAATGCTTGGTTTCATAGGTCAAAATGTCTTATCACCCCTTTTTGGATAGGTCAATACTAAGATAAAAATGTGTTATGCCTTTAGGCCTCTTTATGACAAGTAAAGCTAACCTTTCGGCAGGGAAAACCACTTTTTCTTACTCCCCCCTTGTGCTGTGGTGGCCACCACTGTCGCATTTTAAAGGAAAAAGGGAATTTTTCTTGGCCTCCCCATGGCTTCAACATCTATTTAAAATTTCCTATAACATCCCTAACATTGGAAAGAAGGTGCTGCATCAGGGCAGTCGCCAGGTTATGCTGAGTCATAAAAGACACCTACAGCTCCCACTGCGCTCATTGGCGTCGCTGGGGCAGCTGTGGCTTAATAGGGGGTGGGAATGGGGAAGCCATTTCCTGTTTGCACAACCCTCTCCCTCCAATTGGCAAAACCCAGTGCAATACGCGAGGCCCAACGCTCGATATGATCAGGGCACGCTGTCTAGGGTCTCAATGAACCTGCTGAAAGACCTGATCTGTCCTTAGTCCGTTGAAAATGAATTTACCCTCATGGGGGTTTGAGATTCAGGACAGTGCTCCAGGAGTCAGGTTTTCGCCCTGAACACGGCCTACTCCACTGTTTGGGCTCCAGGATATCTGCACAGAAAGGACGAAGGGTTGAGGAACTAACAAACACGCAACGATTGACGCAAACACCAAAATCCGTCAAATGACGGCCTAGAATTTTTCTGACGGCACACCCCTGTCTAGAATCTCCATGTGCATTAAATGCACATTTTTACGCAATTCATTTTCCTCACAGGCCTTTTTATATTCCTGGATTTACACGCAGAGAAAAGCGTCGCGCCGGAGCGCATCCTAATTGGGCGCCGGAACAGACAAAAATAATAAGATTATAACAGTATGTCACGTGATAATAAGAAAATCACGAGGCACACAATGAATAATAGACGAAGGAATTCCGCGTTTGCCTCTAGGAATAATAAAGAAGAATGAATCCAAGAGACTCAAGATGAATTCAAAGAACAAGGTATAAACATACAGGTCTTGTTTGCTTCATATGCAGCATGCACATTGCTTGTCTCGTGTTATCGTGAACGTGCAGTGTAGCAATGCAAACATAGTGTAGAGGGTCAGATTAGAAGATTGCAAGATGATTAGAGGTGAGATCAGGTGATTAGAACATACACACGGGTGCATAAACGCTTGCTCCGCTTGTGTTCCGTTTCTTCTCTCCCTTCCTTCGCTCTCCAGCGGTAGGTAAGGTAAGTAAGCCCAGGAGGGGCCACCCCTGGTGGAGTTTGTGATTGAGGTGTGGATTGGTAGGAAAAAAGTGATTGTAACGAAAGGTTGGAACCTTCGTGCATACCCGTGCATTCACATGACGCATTCAAGGGTAGGCCACGCGTGTTGCGCACGGTAAAACCCTTGTTTAGGTTACCTAGGGGCTCCACCCTACGTTCTTTAAGAGAACGGGTGGAGTTCCTTAAGCTTGCTTGCTTGTACTTGGGTTCAGGAACAGCGTATTATAGGGCGGCCTGAGAAGCGTATAATACGTGGAGGCTTTCTTGGTTCCTCAGTCTTGAACCCAAGTCATTTGCCTCTGCTTTACATGTGGGAAGGTCAGGGTGAATTGGTGCAGCTGCCGTTGCCTTCGGCGACTTTGAATTTTTCTGCCCAAGCTAAAACGGGCGCTGATCACACAATCAACAAACTGCACCTCAGCCAGGAGTGACGAGGGCAGTCCGACATCTTCAACATCCACGCTGTGCACGCAACCTGACCACTCCTTCCCTCTAAGCCCTAACAGGGAAACACGTAGTGGCGTCCCTGTTAGGACGCTTAGTAGCGCTGTGTTCTCGTGTCCCTTTCACAGGTAGGCCTAAGGTTTGGAATCGATTTTGGCAATTAATCGATTAATCGGTTAATCGGCGATTATCGTCGATAATTTTTGAAAAATTGCATCGAATCGGTTATTTTTTAAAAAAAATTGCTATCGCATCGATTATTGAATTAGAAATGCCGCTACGAAGCGCACCGTCAAACGCCGCAAGCCGCAACGGAGAATGTCTTGTGGTTCACAGAAGAAAGAAGTAACATGAGAAATCAAGTACATCTTTGCTAAAAAGTGTAACCATTTCGAAGAATGCAAGTAATTACCGTTTCGCTGCATTTTTTGTTATCTTCAAAAAACAAAAAGGAACAAGAGGAACGATGTAGGAGACAAGTCAACGCTACTACAGGAGAGGGCCAGCGCATGAGATTCTTCAACGAGGAAGGCCAGCAAGCTGGAGACTTCGCCAGAGAATAGCAGCGAGCAGGAGGCCATCAAGCAGGAGACTTCATCCGAGAACGCCAGCGTGTGAGATGCTTTGCCTGAGAAGCACAGCGAGCAGGAGACTTCGCCGGAGAAGCCTGTAAAACGCAAGCACCCAAAAGGCTGCCTTTTGGGTGCCTGCGTTTTACAAAGCCGAGGGAGCACGAGACTTTGCCGGAGAAGGCCAGCGAGCAGGAGACTTCGTCGCAGAAGGCCAACGCGTGAGATGCTTCGCCGACAAAGGCCAGCGAGCAGGATACTTCGCCCGGAGAAGGCCATCGCCTGAGAAGGGACTACCGTGACGGAGACAAGCAGAGCATGCCTTCTGTGGGTGTGTCTGCTCCGTGTTTTTGTCTTTGTCTTCGGTAGCTTTCGTTTGTCTTCGTTCCTTTTCGTTTATGCCGTCATTCTCGTAGATCTGATTTTGTCATCTGACTGTTCGAGTTTGTACCTGTGGTGTGGAGAGCTCTGAGACGTGTAGCATTGCACTGACATACATGCTTGTTTTTGTTTTCACCCTTCGTTAGTTTTTTGCATCTTGTGGACTGCTTGGTCTAGGTCTCTGCCGTGGCAGATTGTGTTGTTTGCCATCTAATTGCGACTTCGGATTGTTTTGTTTCGCCATGATTGCGTGGCTTGTGTTACTTGCTCTCGTTTTCGTTTGCTTTTGTGTTTTGCTGTCAGGCGTGTATTGTTCTCTCTTCTTTGGTCTCTGCAGGCAAGACAACGTAAACTTTAGAAGTGTGGAGAGGAGATGTTTAATATTTCCAGTTTTGTACCGTCAGTGTGTTTGAGGTACTCACAAGTGTTGAAAAAAGATAACCCACGTGCTGCTTGTGGAAGTGCTGTGTGGTCTTTGCAGTGATGGCCGCAGTTTTTGGATGAAATTTTGTGTTATTTTGCTTTTAGCCTTTGAGCTTGTTTGAGGCACAGTGACTAGACTCCAATTGCCATGCAGTGGGCAGTGTGGTCGCACAGGAAACCAACTCTCAAAACTTCTCAATTTGAGCCACCGGGCATAATTGTTTCAAAATCGATTATTTTGAATGCAACAATCAGAAAAAACTGATTATTTGAAGGGGCAATAATCGGAACGATCGGTTATTTTATGCAAAACGATCGGAAAAAACTGATTATTTGAAGGGGCAATAATCGGAACCATCGGTGATTTTTTGCAAAACGATTGGAAAACACTGATTATTTCTTTTGAAACCAATTCCGAACCTTACCCAAAACTGCGCAGATTTGGGAGGGCACCTCCCGACTTGGCGCCACCGCCCCAGGCCGCCACCGGTGAGTTGTTGGCTCAAAACTTCGATTTGGCAAGGCCACCACCTAGGCTCCAAGATGGCTACATGGGCAAATGATCCGAAGCGTTGGGACGGAGCAATGGCCAAAACGGCAAGGAGATGTGTTGTTGCTTGTTGTTGCTTGTTGTTGCTTGTTGTTAGCTAAATCTAAGGGGAGAGGGGTGTAGTAATATATATATATATATATATATATATATATATATATATATATATATATATCCTCTAATCTACACCCCTCTCCCATGCTGACGTTGCTATTTGTCTGAGGTGCCTCACAAGGAACGTAGGGGTGTTGCTCATCATGTCGTGTTGTGTGTGGGTTGTGGATAAGTGGAGAGGTGGACCCAAATCTGCCACCTTTGTCGGGCACCTCCGAACTTTCAGTGGGCCAAAATGGCTCAAACCGGGCCCGAAATGACCTCCTTACACTTGTCTGGGCATCCCAATCGGTCCGGGATCGCTTTTGGAAAAACCCGTTTTTGACCCATTTTTGACCCACTTTTGGTCCCAAAACGGCCCCTTCTCAAGGCTTTTCTGGATTTTCCATGGGCCAAAATGCTTCCCAATGGGCTCAAATTAGGCTTCAAAACACTTGTTTGAGCATCCCAAATGGTCCATGATCACTTTTGGTAAAACGCGTTTTTGACCCATTTTTGACCCATTTTTGGTGTTGAAACGGCCCATTTTTAAGGCATTTTGGGATTTTCCGTGGCCCAAAACACGCCACCACGGGCTCCAAACGGGCCAAAAACAGGTGTTTGAGCATCCCAAGTGGTCCGGGAACAACTTTGGAAAAAAGATTTTTTTCGCCCCGGGGACCCTGGTGGACCCACCATTGGCCCCCACTCAGCGTGGGCTGGCCGGCCCTCCGGCTGCACCAAGTGACCACTGGTACGTTGGTTTACGCGTCTCGTTTGGCCATTCCGAGGGGTGGAAACCACAAAAAGTGGGGGCTTGCGGGTGGACTAGGTGCCCTCAGAATCGGATTTTGAGCCACGTAGCCCAAGATACGGTCCGTGCTTGGTTTCAGGGTGTGGGTGCATATTGCGCAGCCGAAACACGAGAAGCGCCATTTTGCTCAGTTTGCAGCTTATGGAATTCATGTTCACTTGATGAGTGCTTGTGGTTTTGGGTTATTTTGAACAACATCCTTATCGATGGTTGCACTTTTTGGGGGTTTGTAGTCCTCATCCAACGCCACCGTGGACAAAGTGTCTGAATCAGAGTCGTTAGGACAAGGTGGAATGTGATTCATAGTAACTTAGGCTTGCGACCTCGTGGTCCTCTTGACCGCAGAAAGTTCCACAAATCGCACCGCCGCATCCTTTCGGGTAGCATAGATTGAGTCATTTTGCACGAAGAAAGGTGCACTCGTCTTGTCACCGGATTGCTTCTGCACCATGTACCCCAGTTTTTTTTCTTTCTCAACGACGATCGCATTGAAAAGTGCCACCGTTTGTCCATGGCCACTTGTAATCCACACATTGGTACCTTCGGTATAAGGGATGTCTCTCCCTTCCGCGTGTGTTTCCACACCTGGTTTGTCCTTCTTTCCACGAGTTGGTGTTACCGGTGGTGTTGGCGGTAGCGGCAGCTTTGGCGAGGAGGATGAGGGCTCGGGTAGACGTTCCAGCAGCAAATCTAGCTTGCTTTGTGTTGTGACATTTTGCACCTCGATGTTTGAGACCTTGACAGAAAGATCGCTCACGGAGGGCAATAGGCAGGGGGGGGAGGGGGGGTACTTTTCAGGTCTGTGTTGGGCCTGTGTTAACACAACACATGAGGAGCTGCGCCTAGCCGCGGCTGGGTGGCTGGGAGGCTTTGGAAACCCCCCCCCCTCCCCCCCCCCCCCCCTTGGCTGGCTGGCTAGCTGGCGCGCCCCTGGAAAACACTCAAAATACGTAGTGCACCATTGAACCGCCTCTTCTCACGCATGGTGTGCGTATGGGGATGGGTTTGCAAGGGTGGGGGGGGTTGGCCACCTTTCAAGAACACCCTTAGCTCATACTCCAAGTTGCCTTGCCTTCGGAACCTCCCGTAAAGACCAAGAACACGAAACATAGAATCTCCGTATCAAAGGAATGTGGAACTACAAATGTTGTTGTTATCGATATCAACCCCCGAGTACACAATTGTCCTTAATCCCAAATATATACCATCGTATTGAAATAAATATATATATATATATATATATATCCCAAAGCACCTTTCCAAACAACCCACCCTTACGTCTCCAACTCCTCATTCCTCGACATGTAACCCAAAACAAAGTCATAAACCTTTTGGGTTAGAACATAGTATCCTTGATAGTTGTCATGTGCCACAGGCATGTCATCATGCACCACATTTGCAAATGGAATTGTCTTGTTCCCCCCATCCCATTCACAAATTACGGAACCCGGAATCGTTTGGAACGGCCCGGGGCGGGGTCGCAAGTTCCCTACTTGGAAGTTTAGGTGACCAGCAATAGCCCGCATGGTCTCCGCAAGGTAAACTGTCTCATGGTCCACATATGTAAGAATTGTTCCAATCAAAAATTTATCCGCCGCAGGCACCTTGGTTATCTTGGACTTTTTTTCATGTGCCTGTTGCAAGCCATCAATGTCCTCCTCAAACTGCTCTGTTTGTGGTCTGGCACCCCCCTTCTTTTTCTTTGCATACCGATTTTTGTCGGTTTTGCCGGCACCAAAAATTGGAGTATTAGTGGCCTTTGCCCGAATGTCGGTTTGAAGGTCAAATGCAGGAGAATTGGGCTGGGGAAAGTAGCCCAAGTTGGGGTGCGCCTTCCACTCTTTGATAAAATTTTTGGCCGCTGCGGTGGCCTTGGCGGTGTCCGTTTGGAAGGGTTCAGCGGACCACGTTACCTTCAATCCATCCTTTTTGAATAATGGGTTAGGGGCAAGGACAGGGAAGGTTGCGGGTGTCATAGGACGGATAGGGGCATCTCCATGCATGCTTGCCGACGTTAGTTGGACACGGGGACGCTACAAAACAATGCAACGGCAATTGTGTTGGTGATTGTGCAACTGGACCACTAGGGGGTGGGGGGGTACTTTTCACCGCCTGTGTTGGGGCCGTGTTAACACGTCCAATAGGTGGTGTGTTGTGGTACGCGTTGTTGTGTTGTGTTGTGTTGTGTTGTGTTGTGTTGTGTTGTGTTGTGTTGTGTTGTGTTGTTTTCCTTTTGTGTTATGTTGTGTTATGTTGTTAGGAATGTAACGTAAGTTACAAACGTAAGTTACGACGTAAGTTACGGCAGTAAATTACGTAAGTTACGGCGATCATAAATTACGGGCCGTAAGTTACGCCCCATCCGCTACAACCACGGCGCTCTTTCAAAGCGGTAGGTGAAACCCACAACCAATGAATTCAGATTGCGATTTGTCTCCCCTCTTGCACATTTGGGAAGGTGGAAGGTTGTGGCTCGCCCATGGGGGCCCCTCATTTTGTGCAGTGTTTTTCTTTTTTATTTTGTTGTGTTGTGTTGTGTTGTGTTCTGTTGTAACACAACACAACACAACCCAACACAACACAACACAACACAACCCAACCCAACCCAACCCAACCCAACCCAACCCAACCCAACCCAACACAACACAACACAACACAACACATTTTGATGGACACATGTGCCCAATGTATGCATAAGCCCACATGACACACGCATGGAAACAGCACGGAAAGGCAGGGACAAGGAACCATATGTGTCACACTCGGTAGTGCAAGCATCCTTTGTCACATCTCTCATTACAGCAAGCCGACGGCTAGTGGCATTTGTGTGATTTTTGCTTCTTTCATGTGCTGAGTTGCCTACGTCTCCATTTGCCCTGCCACCTGACGAGAGAGAGATCCATCGTTAGATAAATTGAAAAGACAACACAACACAACACAACACAACACAACACACCACAACACAACACAACACAACAAAACACAACACAAAATCTTCGGCTTCTTGTGTTGCCATGGGGTGGATAAAGGGGGTGGGGGGGTACTTTTCACGTCCGTGTTGGGCCTGTGTTAACACAACACAGGAGGGGGTGGGAGGGTACTTAATTTCTACCTCTGTGTTGGCCGGCCGTGTTAACACGCCTAATGTCCGGAAGTCTTTAGTGTGCCAAACTCCTCTTTTAGCGCTTCGTGTGAGTTGCCCAAATCTGTGAAGCGTTTATCAACGGGCGCATCAAAGTCACTTTTCACGGGTGTGTGCGTTGTTGGTAGCAATGACGTTTGTCCTGTATGCACGATCGCTTGTTTGCTTGATGATGATGCCTCTGGCTCCTTAGGTTCCACATTGATGTAGGTAGTGTTCCTTTGGCTTGTGTGTTGCTCGTTAAAGAAAGGTGAGAACTTGCAGCGGTAAACTTCCCCATCGGCATCCAGTGCACCGTCCGCCTTGTCTTTGAGCTCCGTGCGCTGAGTCCAATTTAGCGCTTGGAAGGAAATTGTCTTTCCCTTTTGCACAAAAGCTGTGTTCTCCGGTAAGCCATTTTCTGTAATGAAATCCGTAACTTTTGATGGTGTCCACTCCGTTGCGGCAATTACATCGAGTGCCCATCCCGTCGGCTTGCCTTGCCATACTCCAATTTGGTCCGGGCAAACAGTTCGCTCACTTCGCTCACTTCGGTTCACATCGTTATGAAGGACGTCGTAGTTTACAAACTGCATAACCTCAGGGAAGGAAATATTGGTGTAATATTTTGTATACCCAGTTCTTGGTCGATCCAACTTGGGGTCCAGTCTGTTGATAGCAAAGAGGTATAAACATGTACAAGGATTTGCTTGGTGCGTTGCTCCCAAACTTTGTCAAAAAATGTGCTTTCTATAGGTTCAAAACCCCAGGTTTTGTGAAAGATGTACGCATCGTCGCATCGGTTTTTGCACACAAACAATCTGCGCTGAGTTGGTGGAAACCCTGTTTCATGGCGAAATGTGCAAGCATTGATTTGACACGTGAAGCCTCTCTGGGACTATCCCTTGTGTCAGGCCATTGTTCTTGAGTGAATTAATCACGCCTGCTGTCTTTACCAGCATGTCGACATAGGCTGCTTTTCAAAATACGCTTTTTCGTCAAGTGCATGGTGACACACGGGCGTGAGTGGTCATGAACTATCCCAGGTTTTGCCCTGCGTGCTCAAGAACACTATCCCGCGTGAATGTTTAACCTTTGCACATTCCTGCTCTTCAGAAAGGCCACGGCCTAGTGTGAATTTGTTCTTGTGTTTTGCCTTGTCTCTGAAGCCGGGTGCAACCTTGTACGTGGGTCTCTAACTCTTGCTAATCACAAGCCTCAATTTCACGGCCACTAGTCGAAGCGGAGTGTTGGAGAAACATGTGAATGCTAGACATCCACATGTTCATTGTGATGCTAGCAACTGCCTAGATGTGCACACCCGCACAGCCGCCGATGCCACTGGGTGCCCCGATCTTGATTGTGATTGACGTTTGGCACTGATTTTGCCAATTACTTGAAAAAGCCAATTAAACAATCAAACAAAGCAAGTAAACACCATGGACACACGTTATCCGGAGGAACTGGCAATTTAGTACCAAATAAAAATACAACCCTATATCTGTGCACATTGTTAAGACCCATCAACTCCGCTGCATCCACTGCTTGCTAGTGAACTTGCAGTAAGGAGAGAAAAACAGACCAGTGTTATCACAGGTCGCGTGCAATGGAGGGCAGAGACACCATAAACCGAGATGAGACGAGTGGATTTGGGAAAGGAATGACAGGTCCATAATTTGCTGATGAGGAAATTCGAAAGATTTGCCGGAACGTTGGCAACAGATTGCCATGGGCCCTCTTGCATCAAAAGCAACACCATGGGCCCTCGCGGCTATTCTCCTAGACATGCCCCCTTCACAGCAGGGCTCCAAGTCCTCCAGCACCCACGTGACCCCTCAACGGTACTCCCAACTGTTGTTTTGCATGTCACCATCCTTTGCTGAGCAGCAGGAGCACATCCGTGCAGTGGGATGCAGGGCTGTGGGTGGCAGTGCCGTGCAGACATCCCATTGGTGTCTGGCAGCGGTATTTGATTTGCCAGCGTGATGCACACTATGGTGATTGTAGCCCCCACGAGCTCTAGGGTGCCAACGGTGCCTGCTAGGTGTCCTTCCCGGACATCTTGCCCCGTGGGGACTAGGTACTCCATGGATCGTGGATCAGACCTTCCCCAAAACTCCCCCCCCCCCAAGGATCGGAGTGGATCGTGGATCGGACCCCGACCAAAACACTCCCCCCCTAGGTACCTAGTCCCCCGTGACCAGCAGCCACTCCTGGGCTGCGGGCGCGGTGCGCTGGAGGGCCACAGTCCACAGGGCAACCACCTGGGTATCATCCGCATACCCCGAGGTGCCTAGGGCGGCACACCCATGCGCCCTTTGGTGGTGGTTGGGCAGGGTTTTCCTGTTTGCGCTAGGTTTAGGGCTAGGGTTAGGGCAGAGCTGGGTTGAGTCAGGGGAAGGTTTTCTCCAGTCAAAATTTCTGTACCCTCACACCAATGGACGCCAAATGTGCAGGTGCAGCATCTGGAGGGGGGGGGGGGGGCAAACCTATTACTGGATTGGCGTTCGGCACCTCATCCACAGAGGTGGCCATTAGAGTCTGGGTCAGCACACAAGGCCACATTCTGAGTGTCCATTTTTTTCCGTGTTGCTCAGGTAATGTTCCACGTGGCCTCTGTGCCTCCTAACTGGACATTTGTTGTCTCACCACCACATTTGTGAGCCCCTGCCTCACCGCCACACCAATGAATTT
Organism: Eutreptiella sp. 'Long Island Sound 2002'; assembly: GCA_964036045.1. Classification (NCBI taxonomy): domain Eukaryota; phylum Euglenozoa; class Euglenophyceae; order Eutreptiales; family Eutreptiaceae; genus Eutreptiella; species Eutreptiella sp. 'Long Island Sound 2002'. Next base: position 24,174,157 of record OZ038391.1, read on the forward strand.
CAAACCACCGCTGCCACCGCTCAAGCATGACCCCTTCACCGCCGCCCCAGCGGACGGGGGAGTATGCGAGGCTGCAGCCCATCAGGAGTATGCCAACACTGGGCCATTACTGGCGCAAGTGTACGAGGAATGCTGCACTGCGTACGACGTGCCAGTGGACGCCGATATCCGGTCCATTTTGGAGACAAACAGTGAACGTCAACCGCAATACAAACGGACGGTCATCAGTTTGGACTTTTCCTCGCACTCTTTGGGTTCCCGACCGATGCAAGCCCTTTTGGAGACCATTTCGGACTGCACTGCGTTGGAGTCCCTAAGCTTCGAGGGCAATTACCTGAAATCTGAAATAATGCCTTCACTCATCAAAGCCGTCAAAACCCTGCCAGCCCTTGTCTCACTGAACCTCGCGAACAACAGCACGCTGGGGTTCTCTGCGGCAAAGTTGCTGATGCAACTGGTGAAGACCAGTGGTCGACTTGTGTTTTTGGAATTGGATGGGACGGGCCTCACACCTCAGGCCAAGGAGACCATTGCAGGACTGCTAATCGAGAATGCCACAAGGCAGTCATACTGGGCCCCCACGTCACCGTTCAAGAGTTCAGTGGTTGAGCCAGATCTGCGAGTGCAGTCCATCGCCAGCACCCCCAGCCCCAGGGGTACAAGCTCTGCCAGAACTCCAGGTACCAAGAAGTCGTGGCTAAAGACACCGCCCAAAATGCCTGACAGCCCCATTGATTGGTCACTGGAGGAGCGTGTTGCTCAGAATGTTGAATCAAACACAGCTCTGAGGGAGGTGATTCTGAGTGAGGAATTGAGGCTTCTGGGGCTTGAGGAGCAATTCAATACCAAGGTACAGGGCTGGCACGTTCAATTGAAGAATCGCCACGAGGATGGGCATCAGGCCATCGACAGTTTCGATGACGAGTACAAAGGACCTACTGTGTACGTGGGGTACAGCACCCCAAAGCTGATCCGCGACTGCGAATTGGAGCTCACCGCATCTGACCTGAAGGATATGCAGGACTTGTACCATGCACACGACCCATCAATCCAAGAAAAGCTGACGCAAATTAAGCCTCTACTGGACGAGCTATTGCTCATGGAGACCACGCATGCACGCGCAAAGGAGATTGGCGAGCGCCTGTCGTCAATCTGCTATCTACGGGAGCACGAGGAAGCGATCCCGGCCGCGGTCAGGTGCCACACGCTGCTCCACTCGGAGACGCTGTCGGTGCCGTTCATTTTGCGAAACGTCCGCGCAACAGACGCCGAGATTGAGCAACTGATTCGGTCGCGTGATGAACAGAAAGCCAAGACAGCGGCTGCCCTTGGGATGATGGACCCGCAATACGAAAAGTACCATGAGAAGTGCCTCCACATTCAGGAGCAGTTGCTGGTCTTGGCAGAGGACCGCATCCGCCTCCTGAAAGACATCAAAGGCACTCAGGCGTTGTCGGCTCAAGCGAAAGGGATCCGTGAAAAGTTAACCACGCGACTGCAGGAGGCGGACGCCGATGCTGGCAATACTGTAGGAAAGATCCAAGCCGCCGCTGATGCCCTCAACCGCCACAGAAAGCACTGGGACAAGACTTTTGCGGAGAAGGAGGCGGATTACAAAGTTTTTTGTGAAAGATCGAAGGAGCGCATCCGGGAGAATGAGGCGTTGCAGGAGGATGTTTTCGCCGGCATCAAAAAGAAATTCATTGAGCTGGAGGACTTGTCGAAGTCACGGATCAAAGAAGTGGAGCTGTACCTCAAAGAGCGCGATAAGATCGACGCTGTACGCGCCGAGTACGCAGAGATGTGCAAAGTGTGGGACGCGCATATGGAACTGATCAACGGCACAACACATTGTGTGCAGGTTGCCACCAACGCATGTGTGGATTTCGTGCACTTCTTTGAGAAGCCGGAAGACATTCTTGCGAGGGCTGCAAACGAGTGCTTCGCAGCCACGCAGGAGGAGTGTCTCAAGGAGCAGAAGCTCCATATGACATATTTCACTCAATACATGAAGGATCTGGGAGACCTGATCATTGTGAGGGAGAAGAAGGCCTTGGAATTTGAGCGTCGCATCCGGGAAATGGATTACTCCATCAACATGGCAGACGAGACACAGGACCCCAACAAAGGCCGCTATGAAGACCAGAAGAAGGATTTGATGTTCAAACAGGCACAGGTGTGTGTGTGTGTGTGTGTGTGTGTGTGCCTGTGACAGGCAGACAGGCCCGCAAGACCGCTGTGTGCGCCCTGCAGCGCTTGGCATCGCAGATTCAAGGGACAGTCCCAGACAGATAGTTGACAGGGTTTCACAGCACATGTATGTCAGGGTCGTCGACAAAGGGGCGGGGGAACTGTGGGCATTCTGTAAACACTGGCTGTGGAATGAAACGGAACAATTTTTGCGCACAGAAGGATATATCGAGCATAACGCAACGCCAGAACAGGTGGTTACAGAGACTGCAGCTCTCATCAAAGAGCAGGGATGGAACACAAACGAGCGCGCATGACTCTGCATTCTGTATATTATTGGGAAGGCCAAAAGCCTGTAGAAAGAGAAGTGGTTATGGAGACCAATAGCCGCCTACCCTGAGCCACAGATTCGAAAACGTGACTTGCGCATTGCAGCACGGGCGTACACCTGTTTTTTGAAGCATCTGATTTCGGAAATCCCTAACAGTATTCAGGTTTTACGGGTCAACGATGTCGCTGCATGGTTGGAGTGGGTGAATCGGCAAAACATGACTTGCATCACGGAGCCAGACTGTAAAGAACAGTTCAATAAAATACAGCCGACCTGGATTGACGACCATGTGTCTGAGGGCATTGATTTCCTTGCCAAACGCAAACGGTGGCGCATGACTGAAGTGACGTGGAGTGTCCACCACACGCTTTCCGCACTAGACAGACCGGGCATGGGTACGAACAAACAGTTTTGGTACCTAACACATGACGAACTCACACGGTACGTTTCTTTCGAACTCCAGAAAAACAACAAGTGCTGGTCGGTGGGACAGCTGTGGCGTCGTGACAAATGTATTCCCATGGGGGGGAGCTTTTCCGCACAAAGTGCAGATCTACACTCCATATGGGGAGCATACAACGGCAGGCAGGGGTTTCGCAGGCTGGGCGCACTGAACATATCGCCAGAAGGTTACGTGCACTGGACGGGGAGGTGGCAAGTGGCCATGTGTCAATTTCGTAATAATATCCTGGTTGCGTCGAACGCAAACCCGAGTGAGTGCAGGGAGTTAGTGTCACTCGTGAAGTCTGTCCCGGAAAATGCCTAGGGCCTGCCTGTAGAGTGTTCCTGCGCAGATGCAAAGGGAAACTGTCAAGGAAAGTGCCTGGGCCCGGTCGTGAGATGCATGGCCCTGGGGGGTGGACGAGGAGGAATAAACCATGTTCAACCAGCAGCGCTTAAGGATGACTGGTCCCTATGCCTTGGTCCTTCCCTGATGACACCAAAGCACACATACAAGGGATATCTCAGCGGAATTTTTACAGGGGCCTTGGCGAATGGCAGACCATGGGTACGAACATGGGCGGGACAAATCATGAGTGCCTTGGCGTGGTTGCAGGCGGCACTCCTGTCTGGTTACGGGCGGGGGGACAGCATGCGGGCTATGCACAGGGCACTGCAGAGGGCATTTGCGGGGGAACCCCACTGTTTGAGAGCGACGGTGAAGGCAGTGTACTCTATTTCCCACCTGTTGCCTGACAAAAAGTGTACAGTCGTACGTCATGTGCAACAATACCTTCAGAAGTGGGCACACTGGGAGGGGGACAGGTACACGTCATGGTCCCCGGATGGATGCGCGGCACTGAATGATGATTGGAGAGCGCTGGACATGGTGCGCCGACAGAGCTGCCAAAGGACCAATTCCTGAATCGTCCTGATGGTACAGGGGAACAGCGGAGCGGGGACTGACGGGGCAGGGCTTGTTTTCCTGCTTGCAGGGGTGGACACGACAAGTGGACCGCCCCACCCGTTGGTGCCTTTCGACCGTGTACCTGCTGTACTACAGGAAGGCGCCTAGCCGCATGCTCTTCTTCCACACCATCTTCTACTTTCTTGCGGCCTGACGAGATTCGTTAGCGATCAGTGCAGTGCTCTGTCTGTCTGCCTGTTCGTCTCGCTTCAATCGTGTGTGTGTGTGTGTGTGTGTGTGTGTGCGTGTGCGTTTGTGTGTGTGTGTGTGTGTGTGTGCGCGCGCGTGTGTGTGTGTGTGTGTGTGCGTGCGTGCATGTGCGTGTGCGTGTGTGTGTGTGTGTGTGTGCGTGCGCGTGCGCGTGTGCGTGGGTGGGTGCGCGTGTGCGTGGGTGGGTGGGAGCGTGCGTGCGTGCGTGCGTGCGTGCGTGCGTGCGTGTGTGTGTCTTTCTGAGTGTCTATTTTTTTCGAAAGGCGCCCAGCCTCAAACATGTCTTTGTTTTTAATGGCCTGACGAGGTATTCGGAGACTTGTGCCTGTGACTCATCCCCTGCTGTGCCACGCGCCACCCACACTGGGTTAGTTGGTTGTTGGTTCATTGTTTCCCACACGAAACGTGTGTGTGTGTGTGTCGCCCCGGCTACGGGACGTTCCGGTTGGTTTGCATGTTTTCCCCTGAACAGAGATTTGAGACAACTGTGGGTGTATCACTCGTCCAGGGCCGTGAGGGTTCGGGTTGCTGCGTCATGATGAAGTCCTGCCCCCTGGGACAGTGGATGAACAATAAAGGCGTTACCTGTCCCTTCTTTGGCGGTGCGAGGGCTGGGCAGGGTCCTGAATTTCCCCTGTACCCGGGTTCGGGGTAACTTGCCAGCCTTGCTTTATTTGCCTGCAGGCCTCTGGCTGAGAATCGCTGCCAGAGGCTGTATCCGACTTCTGGGAGGTGAACTGGGACCGCTTGCCTCTGTCCTTTGCACTGCAGAAAGGCGCCCAGTGCAGGCGGGACATGCTTCTGCTTTTGTTTTGCTTTGCATCTGACGAGATCTAGTACACTCAGGCCGCTTTTTGCAGTGCCCTGTTTGTCGCGTCGACTGTGTGTGCGCGCGCGCGGAACTCCTGCAGATAACTTGCGCTGACCGGGGCTCGGGGTGCAGAACTGCTGTAGAGGTGGTGCCAGTGATTTGCTGCGCTACACAGGGCCGCGGGCCGACCTGCTGGATTGCACGCTGCCCCGTCATGCCGTGCTGCCCTCATTTCCCCCTACAGCCGAAAGCCGTCTAGGACAGCGCTGCTGTCCCTGAGGAGTTTTCTTTCCACCGCTTTTCTTGCTTTGTTCTTGTTTGTGGTTACATCGCGCGTGTGTATGTGTGTGTTTGTGTGTGTGTGTGTGTGTGTGTCTGTACTGCAGAAAGGCGCCTATTGGTGTCGGACATGCTCTGTCTTGTTTGATGTCCAACTGACGAGGATTCTGACACTCGGAAACTGAGTTGTTGCCCGGTTGTCTCGCAATAGTGTGTGTGTGTGTGTGTGTGTGTGTGTGTGTGTGTGTGTGTGTGTGTGTGTGTGTGTATGTGTGTGTACCGGTTACGGTGTGTTACAGGTGTGCTGTGTACTGCTGCATAGTACTGCTTGTACCTCTGTGCTGCGTGTACTGAGCGACTGGACCCTTGGTGCAGCGGCTTACCCCTCCAAGAAGTTAGCGATGTCAGTGAGACGCCACACCAAGGTGCTCGCTGATGGAGAGGGATGACTTGGTTGAACCCAGGTTGCAGTGAGCCCCGAGTACCAGTCGCTGAATGTGTCCTGTCTGTGTGTCGCTGTGTGTTGGATGTGTTAGTGTCTGATCCTGGTCTGTACTGCAGTTTGGCGCTGCAGGATCTGAAGATTGCTTTGGCAAATACTCCAAGTGTGCACCCACTGTTTGTATTGTACTGTATTGTATACTACAAGAGAGAGAGAGAGAGAGAGTGTGTGTGTGTGTGTGTTTGTCAGGCCTGTTCGTCTCGCTTCAATAGTGTGTGTGTGTTCTGTTGTGTCACCTCACGCAGTGGTACAATGAATTTCTTCAAAGATAAATGGTAGGCACGTAGACAGGGGACCTCACAGACGGAAAGACGTAGGGCTGCCCTGCAGCTCCTGAGGAGTTCTCTCCAACCGCTTTTCTGGTGCTTTCGCTCTTCAGATATCTCAGAAGCTGGAGGCCCTGTATCTACAAGTTGACAAGGCGCTTGCCGATTTTGAGGAGACCGGCACCGAAGAAACGGTTAAGGCAGACGGAGGCTTCGTGCACCCCAACATCCAGATGCACGAGGCGATCCTTGCTCGTAGGCACTCCATGCTGGCGAAGGCCAGGGATATCCACAAAAGTGAGGAGAGCTATTTGGAGGAAGCTGAAGATGAACTGCAGCAGTCCACCAGAGTTCTTCAGCAGGCGAAGGAGATCCAACTGCATAGCCTTGTTCCGGCCCTCGCCACGCCGCGGAAGGGAAAGAAGGGTGCCGCGTCCACACCCGGTGCCCCTGCAACCCCTCGCAAAACTCTGATTTTTTCATAATGTGCAACAGGATACGATGCATGAAGACCCGTGGAACACTGCTGTGCAATCTTGAGTGAGGTCCAGCTGCCGCACTAGCGCTGTTCCTCCACCTGCGTCACGCTGCTCCTACGCTGTTTCTACAAGTTTTTACGCAGTTCCTACGCTGTTCCTATCCTGCACCTCTGCTCCGCAGGTTGGTTACCCCTGCTTTCCAAGCCCCTCATTGTGGCAGGCATGTCCGAAAGTGTACACCAGTTCTTCAGGAGGGTGAGGTCGCGCCCTCCCGCGAGTGCTGCCAGTTCTTCCACATCAGTTCCATGCATTTTGAGCAACCTTTACGCTGTTCCTACGCTGTTCCTCAATTTTTTTATGCTGTTGCAACACTTGGTACCCCTGATGAGCGCCGGATGCATGCACTTTTTTGCTTTGGAGTCAGTTTCTTGGCCAAGGCTGTTTATGGCTCACTTTAGTTGGTCAATGCGATATTGGTCTATAGATCAGTCTATAGACGGTGCAAAGAGGCTAAAGAGTGGATCTGTGCAAAGGGTGCTGGTGAGGTCCCCTGTTCAGGGCCCACACCAATGGCCGTCCCCTCCAGAAAATCCTCTGCCTGCCGGTGCCAGTTGAGGCCGCTCTGTGTTGTCCTGTGCTATATGGCATCTCGCCCCGAGTGCAGCACTGGGCTTCAAGCTTTCCCAGATACTCACATGTGGAAGCGGTGATGCATGTGCACGATGTCCGTGAGTAGCAAGCGTGCAGGCCATGGCTTCGGGTGCAGGAGGGGGATACTGCCGCTTGCGCAGCCTGATTTTGTATTCTGTTAGCCACGTGTCCGATCAGCGCTGCCCTCGAAGTGTTGTCAGAACCGTGCGTGACACCCAGTGGGAGGAGGGAAGGGGGGAAAGGGACGAGGGGGAGGGCGAAGGGGTAGGAGGAAGGACGGGCGTATGATTTGACGGACCGAAAAGACTGGGACCGAGTGGTGGCGTGGGCAGTGACAACGGGGGGGCGCAACGCGTGCTGTCCTCCGTTGCGGGGCGGGCAGTGGTACTCATGGCGCCCTTTCCACGGGGCATCTTACCTACAGTTGCGTGGCCTTATTCGAAACGATTCTGCGTCCCCCCTTGCAATGCGAGGGGCCTACTTGGCTTCATATTTCAGAGCTTTCTTTGTGGTAATGGGAGGGCATTTCTTTCCAAGTGGGCTCACCCCTGCAGGGCTGTGCACTCTGTGGTCAAATGCAACCGCTCTGTACATTCGTATTTTTTAGCCCCCCCGCCCCGCCCATGTCCTGTCGCCATGATGTGTTGGATGCTGCGGCCGTTCACTGCAGTGACAAACACGACTGTCAAGTGCTATCCGTTTCGTAAATCCGTTTCAGACACCTGTATGACACATATGGATGCTATTAATATTTCAATTTCGTCTTGGACATACATAACCCCGGTATTCATGTTTTCAGTCAATTTTTATCATGTGTTCGAAAGACAGGGCCCATGTGCTTTCGTTGCAATATGCACATGTGGTTCCAATGCAACGTTCGTTTGATAGCCCAAGCATAGGAATATATCAAACCAAGTCAATTCGAGTGTCGTATGAACCAATGTCAAGATGAGAGCTTCCACCCTTATTACAGGATCACCAATTTCAATTTGATTTTGCTCAACGGACAAGGCCGTTGAGACGAAGCCACGGTCTTCTTGACACTCCGTTTAATTGTGGCATTTCTACCATATTGAGAATCACTCAAATGTTTCATCTACTGCCCTAGCTGATGCTCTCTGCCATACATTGTTACATCTCTGCCTCTGCTGGATTCATTGCCAAGCTTCGGTGTCCCGCACATGGCCCCCCTGAACTGGCCCCCCTGAACTAGCCCCAAAGTCTGGCCCACCTGAACAGACTCCCTGAACTTAACCCACACCACTGCACCAAAAACAGCACCAACCCCCTAATTTGTACCTACAGCAAGCAAGTAAACCATTAAACATACACCCAACATGCCACACACACACAGGTAGGTAGGTATGGTACCAGTGTATGTAAAGTAGTCTGATGCAAGGGGTTATCCCTGGGGTGGTACCCAAGTCTTGTCTGTGCCCGGCACAAACTGGTTACGGATGCTGTTTTTGTTGTTGTAGTTTCCGTGTGTCCCCAGAAACTCATTATTTTGATGTCTAGGTGCCGTAAGCAATCGCTGATGATGCACAGTCAGCCCCCGATTCCTTTTTCAGCAACTCTCTTGCACTGTTCATTGATCCATCATCAACCAGGAAGCACACACCCTGTAGCTCATTATACAGAAAGAGCTTGTCTGCATGTGGAAATGCTGTCACGATGAGCAAAGCATAGGCAATCAGGGGCTGGGAAAGTGGGTAAAACAGTGTTGGGCAAAAAGAAGGGCAGGACACCAGAAATAATGGTGTTCGTGGGTAGAACCCAAAGGTTGGCACCACTAGCCAAGGGGTTTTCGGCGGGGTCAGGAAGGTTACACCAGGATAAGCAATTGCTGTTGCAAAATGAGCAAGGCGTTGCATCCATATGCACTGGGATGTGGGGAAAGAAGCAAGGGGTTGGAAATCCCTGCAGAAGCAATTTTATAACGCCAGCGGTTAATTATTAATTATTAATTAATTAATTACAACATTGACTGCAGAAAAACAAATGACGTGTTGGAAGCAATTTGCGCTTGGCATGCACAAAGGGATCTTGGCTACAAATAACCGGCTGGCTACATGTATGAAGTAACTTTGACGCAAGCAAACAATTGACACCAGGTGCAAATGGGTCATCGGCAGAACAATATTGTTGGCACAAAACAGACAGGACTCAGGGCCTGTAGCAAGAGGTTCACACGATGAGTTAATTGATTTGGGGCACAAGCAAGGGAGCAACACGAGAAGGGCGATTCAAACATTGCTCTGCGCGCATGGATCAAATGCTTGATCGAACCTTTGCGGAACCTTTGAGGCGTTGCATGGCCCAGGCAACGGCGGATTGGCCCTTTTGCAGAGTGTGTAGACCGGGACTATAGCCTTTGTAAATGCAGCACCCGTTTTGAGGGCTCTCACCAATAGCTGTCCCCTGCCTTCTCGGGGTCCCCATAGTGGGAAAAGTTCAATATGGGGGATGGAAAATGGGTAACATTGGTTGACATTGGGCAATAAAGGGGGACATTTCAAATGTGCCACATCCCAAATGCATAGGAAGCTAAAAGAAACAGCAGTATGGAACCAAAAACTTGTCAAAAGGGGCCAAAAGTAGGGGCTGAGTGTTGGCCGACATTCAAAACTTCGCACTGCGTGCATGGCATCCCCACTAAATGCTTCACAACAAGGCACCAAGTTACCAATCACCTTGTAAAAAATGGGATCTTAACAAGGAGGAAAGTTTTGCCCAAGGTGAGTCAGCGTGGATTACTTTGTATTTGGAGCAAATGCATGGCTGACTCACCTTAGGCAAAACTTTCCTCTTTGTCATGATGCCACTTTTCAGAAAATGCTTTTTCACCTGGTACCTAGTTGCTTAGCATTTAGTGCATCATTGGGAGGTGGTTTGCAGGAAGCAGGCAAGAGCTCAAAACTGGTTCCGTTGTACCCCTACTTTTATTCTTCCAAATACGGGGTACTGCACGCTGACTCACCTTAGGCAAAACTTTCCTCCTTATTGGGATCCGATTTTTCAGAAAATCCTTCTTCACTTGTTACCTAGTTGCTAAGCATTTAGTGCGTCATTGGGAGTTGATTTGAACGAAGCAAGCGGGAGCTCAAAACTGGTTCCTTTGCACCCCTACTTTTCGTTGGTCCAAATACAGGGTACTGCACGCCAACTGGTTCCGTTGCATCCGTAGTTTCAGAAATAAAAATAGGGGTACTACGGAACCAGTTTTGAGCTCACGCTTGCTTCCTTCAAATCACTCCCCAATAGCACACTAAATGCTTGACAATCAGGTACCAAGTTACCAAGCATTTTGCGAAAAATGGGATCCTACCATGGAGGAAAGTTTTGCCTAAGGTGAGTCACCGTGCAGTATCCTATATTTGGAGTAGATAAAAGTAGGGATACAACGGAACCAGTTTTGAGCTCCCGCCTCCTTTGTTCAAATTACCTCCCAATACCATACTAAATGCTTGACAGCCAGGTAACAAGTTAACAAGCCTTTTCTTACGTGCAGTACCATGTATTTGCAGCGAAGTAAAAGTAGGGGTACAACCGAACTAGTATTGAGTAAATGCGTGCTTGGTTCAAATAAGCCCCCAATGACGCATTGAATGGTTAGCAACCGAGTACCAAGTGCAGAAGCATCTTTCGAAAAATGGGATCCTAACACGGAGGAAAGATTTGCTTGAGGTGAGACAGCGTGCAGTACCCTGGATTTGGAGCAAAAAAAACCATGGGTACAACGGAACCAGTTTTGAGCTCCCGCTAGCTTTGTTCAAATCACCTCCCAATGCTTGATAACGAGGTACCAAGTGAAGAAACATTTTCTGAAAAATGGGATCCTAACAAGGAGGAAAGTTTTGCTTGAGGTGAGTCGGCGTGCAGTACCATGTATTTGGAGCCAAGTAAAAATAGGGGCACAACGGAACCGGTTTTGATTTCACGTGTGCTTCCTCCAAATCACCGCCCAATGACACAGTGAATCTATAGCAACCGGGTACCAAGTTAACAAGCATTGTCTCACAAATGGCATCGCAACTGCATGCAGTACCCTTTGTTTGTAGCAAATAAAAGTAGGCGTACAACGGAACCAATTTTGAGCTACTGCTAGCTTCGTTCAAATCAGTAAGAAAAAGTCACTGCCATGTCCTTCTTGGAGGGCTTAATCCAGGCCAAGCCCCCCTTAAACCCTTTCGTTGATGCTAAGGCTTACTTAAGTATTTTTATCTCTCCTTTGAATCCTAAAGTACCATTTCTCAAAGTAACTAGGGTTATAACCCTAGCCCCCCATGAAGTTCACCCCTACCACTAAACTGAGCGGAGGTATCTTCCTTCATGGAGGTTATACCGAATTAAACTAGGCATTTCATTCCTAAGGCCTTGGAGGTTAAGCCTAGTGGTCCCCCACCCCAAGACCCCTATACTCAACTGTTTCTACCACTTTTTGTGGTTCTACTTTTTAACTGTTTCTGAATTCAGTTGCTTGGCCAAGTCATATTCTGTGTGTGGCCTAACTCCTTTGCCCCATATTCGTAACCAACACCATTTCATCCAAGAGAGTGCACATGAAGTGCTTGATGCTGACTTGGAGGCTAGAGTCAGGCCAGTTTTCACTTAAAATCATTTGTTTAATTCATTTCTGATTGAATCTTTCTGCTTATGCCTGCTTTGTCTATCTGCAGCCCTTCTGTGTTACACTGGATTTCAAAACTATTCATTGATTCGATCCATATCCTGTTCTTGCTCTACTTGCTGCTTTGGTTTGGGTTTTCAACATCAAAACCTGCAGGACTTCATCAAAATCATTAGGGCACTAATCAAGGACATCTTTCCGGTAGCAGAGGCAACCCTTGAGAAACTTTCGAACCGACTCTGAGAAGTACACAAGCCAAAACCAGAAACAAAGTGTCCACACCATCAGTACAGATGTGTGCCAGGACCTGGCCAATTCGGAGTGTACAAGTTCAACTTGGCAACAGTGGGCCCACCTCAATGAGTCAGCCCAAGCTCAGAGCCGCATCTGGGTCTCAAGAAGATCTAGTACACAGAAGGGCGGAACAAGAACGCCCCGATTAACCACAGAGGCCTTAGCGGCCCGTGCCGACAGCCTGCAGCATCTCCGCCAAAGAGTTGCTGCGTCTATCTCCCGATCTGTATGCCCTGCTTCTTCTTCAACGGCTACCCCAGTTGGAGGACCTGAGGAAGAAGGCGATTTCAGAAGGAGAATCAAAGAATACATTCTCCACGACGAGTACTACAAGTCCGTCACGGGCAAAGATGGAGAGGAACCACTAGACGCCTTGGGATCCCCAACCTACACGGACATGGGTTCCTACCCTACGGACCTGGCCGACACAGTGTCTCGACCCAGGCAACCGAGAGGGCCAGTATGGCGTCCGGAGCCGCTAATCACCAGCAGGAGCCCTGAAGTGTGCCCCGCATATGTGAAAGATCCCCATCTACCAGAGCCAACTCATCGGGCCCTGGATCGTACGGCCGAACTACTGGCCAAATTACTGTCTGGGTCCGAAGACGCTGATGTGACAGCCCTTGCTGAGCCTGTCAAAGCTAAATTGGGTATCACTGAACCCTTACCCCAGCCAGCACTGGCCTCACCCTCACCTGGACTGAGCACGTTGGCTGAAGATCTCAAAAGATCAAGGGTGTGCAGATTGCTACGCAAGGTCACTTGCCCGAGCCCTTTTCATCCTCGCACAAGGACAGTCCCTATGGCTGAACTACAGGACGTGCCTGTGACAGAGACTGAGAAAAGAGGGCTATCAGCCCAGGCACGCGTGGCCGGCGTACCTCCCCCCCTTCCGTCCAGGCCTAACCCCAGGGGGTCGGAAGAGTGGCAGACCTATTGCTCAGGCGAACGTCTAGCTGGAATTGCCGGAGTTCGACCCGAAAGATCTGCCCAAATGGGCAGAAGAATATGCTGAGTTTCCTGAGTTTCTTTTGCTGACTGGCCAATCCCATGTGGATGTGGCCACTAAATGTTCACTGTTGAAACATTCATGCAAAAAGAAAATTTTGCAAAAACAGGTGAAGCAGATTGTGAAAACCTGTTCAACATGGGCTGAGGTGCTCCAAAGACTGGAGAAAACTTTCCCGGTCTATGAGACTGACTTCAGTGTGCGCACACAAATAGAGGAGCTACCTATGCTTCCTGAGTTTCCTTCCGCTGCGGGAGTCTCTGAATACGTGTGCGAGCTAGAGTATCTGTTTTCCTATGGAGCCACAGAGCCCCACCTGTGGCTCACGAGTAAGATCCCTTCACATACATGGGACGATTGCCGCACTACCTCTGAGAGGAAGAGTGGGACCCACACGTACGACGACCTGGTGGACCTGCTGATCGCGCTAGCCCTTGAGAGGGAGAATGACTCCCACATGGAGAAATTTGTCGAGAAACACCTGGGTCGAGGTGGTACCCCTACCCCCGAACGTGGCGAAGGGAAATGGCCTAAAAATCCCTCTGACGCCAACCAGGGTGGTGGTAAAGGAAGGGGTAACCTGCGTGCCATGAAAGAGGTAAAACCTGAAGCAGGTAGACCCCCTCTGTTCTACTGTAAGCCTGTCAATGACACAGGGGGACCTTGTCATGCCCCTGACTGCGACCACATAGCAGCACCCCAAAGATGGGAAAACTGTGACCCATCAGGACCACTTCAGGTGTACCATCACCCGTGGTTACAGTAAGAAAAAGTGCTTTTCCAATGCTTTAGGGTATACTTTGGTTGTATTAGAGGTGCTCTAAGCACTCGTGCATTTTTATCTTAGTATTGGCCTAACCAAAATGGGTGATAACACATTTTGACCTATAGAACCAAACACTAAATCAGGATATTGTGTGGACCCCTTAATCCCCAAGCAATGTGCATTAAAACATCTTTTCCCGAGTGACTGAGGCACTGATATACTGAGGGCAGAGCCTATGAATTTATCTATGAATTCTCATGAATTCTTAGCTATCCTAGTGGTATGCACCCTAGGGGGCTGGGGCACCTCTTTTTGAGAGGTCCTGGGTTCAATTCCCAGTCAGCCTAGCTAAGTAGGAATATCCCATGTGACATGGCAGTGACCTCAGCGCCACAAGCCATCCACCTCAGCACCTATGGGACCCAAAAACAAAGAGTGCACATCTCAAGATGGCACTATGGAAGAGTCTGAGCCCTTGGGGCAGTTTTCCAATCAGTTTTCCTCAAACATGTAAAATATTTCATCCTGAGTTGCATTGAATGTTTATTGCCGTGGTCTATTCTTGATAGCTCTCTTTATCCAACTCTTTGTGACTGCAGTTCTTCATGCTTTGATCCTGTTTATCTTCTACTTGCTTATCTCCCGCTTGGGTTATCCTGAATTGTTTGTATTTCAACAACAAAACATTTTCATCATCAAAAAAAAGCAGCAGGAACCTGACACCAGCTGCAAGCAGCAGTAGAGGCACATCAAAAACACAGTGCTGAAAACACTATAAAACCTTCTAGTAGCAAGAGGCAGACAGTCTCTGCGTACCGGCAGCAACCCCGTGCCATACACCCAGTGCGCCGAGTACTGTCCTGAGCAAGAAGGGCAAATATGGACACAAAGAAGGAGGACACCGACGCGAAGACGGCGCCTGAGGCACCAGCAATGCCAGGGCCTGGTGACCCTGGACCTGGACCTAGCTCTGTACCTTTGGTGCCGTTACATGGGCCAGTGGACGTGGTTGATGGCTCGCCGGAAGGACTGCAGTCGGCCTTCCGGGCCCTCTCAGTTGAGGAGGTGGACACCAATCCTGTGAAGAGAAAGAGGGTGAGAGAGAAGGATGCAGGAGAAAGCATGGCAGAAGAAGCAGTGGACCATGCTTAGGCGGCTCAAGTTGCATGGTACAAAACGACAGAAAGTGCCCAAAATACACGGCCTGAAAAAACATCAAAAGAACCATTCTTTGGCTTGCAAAAAATCAAGCCGTTTTTGGAACACCAAAAGAACTCTTATGTAAGGAATTTTGGCCTTTTCTTGGTCCTGATGGGTCCAAAAAATGCTTTTCTTGGGGCAATGGACTGTTCCTTGCGCGAGGCCTTGCGCAAGGAGCAGTCCATTGCCCCTCCAAAGTCAGGTAATGATGGTAGAATTGAGGAATCAAGCAGGCGCCTACACTGGAGTGACATTACAGGCACCCTTCACTTGATCACATTGTACAATATGTTTACGCGGGCGGACATTCAGTGCTCTAAAGAAGCCTTGCAAATCTAATTGATGACTCAAGAAATCATTTCAAATGTTGTTGCATTCCTAACAAAAGGAGCACATACATTGGAGGTGTTGCACAGGGTGCATCCTTCAGCATTGCTCATGATGCACACCTGCCACAACTTATGGGGAGTGTCAAGCAAAAAAAAGAGTATCACTGGTAACACATGAAGCATGTCCACTCAACAGATGACGCTGAGCTGGACAGGGACCCCCCTTGTAGCTTTGGCTGAAGAAAAATTGATCCTTCCGTTGTTGACTATAGATGAAAGTAAAATGTGGAAAGAAAATGTAAATTTGCCATGCGTGTGCAGGCACTTTTTTGAGTATTTGTTTAGGCCAAAAAAACTGATTTTTTGGGGAGTAAAATGCAATGTAGTGCAAACGACACCAATTATCAAGATGATGTTTGATACCTGGAGAAAGAAGGTGCCCTGGGGGAAGCAGTCTGCCAAGCGCAGGGGCTGACCAAGCCCAAAAAGAGTTTTTCCGCCTCCGGGGGGTAAGCTTCTGGTAAATTTCAATGACTCAACGACAATTTAGGTACTCGTTGCTTCAGTGAAGGTTGTGCACAAGGGCTATCAGATGAGAACCCATCACAATGGTACAAAGAAAATATTTTCTCGGCCTTTTTTTGCGCGAGGCCTCGCGCAATGAGGACTGCAATGCAGTCCCAGAACTTGCAAGTCACAACCTATACCTCTTTTTGCAGGCAGTGCAAATCAAAAATCAAACCGTGGGGTTGATACTAAGACCACTCGACCCTGAAGCCGTCTTTCCAAAGGAAAATGAATCGGGTGAGGTTTTTAGTTTAGTAAGTTATGCGCGAGGCCTCGCGCATGGGGCAGCCCTTGAACCACATGTTGCATATGTTTTGCATTGATATCTAATGCGCCATGCTTCTGTTTTAATGATCCTTGGTCTTGATTGCGCGAGGCCTCGCACATAGAGTTCGATCAATAAATCATTTTTCCAGGTATGCAATGAACATGCAGAACAGAAAATGATGTTGCAATCATTTTTTGTGCAGACCATGTTCATCCAAAAAACAAGGGGAACGCAAAATGTATTTCTTGGCCAGTTTCCGCTAAAAGCACATCATTTTCCACTGAAAACATAAGATTTCTTTATTCTTTTTATAGTTTTTTTTTGTTCTCGGCTGTCCGAAAAAAGGGCACGAAATGGCACAAATGGTAAGAAAGATACTTTCTTTGGACTAATATTCTGTTTTCAAAAAACAGAGCCTGTGAAAAACTATTTTTTTGCATGGTCCAAATTTGGTGCATTTGGTGTGATTTTTACCATGCAACTTGAGCCGCCTAAGCCATGGGCACGACTCGACGAGCGAGTCAACCTTCGAGGCCGCACCAAGCCTCCACTCTGGCCTCCATGCATCACCCTCTTCTACAACCACCACACTCCCAACTCCAGACCCAGGGGCTGCAACATCCACACCCATAACCACCCCGCCTATGGCTGAGGGCACAGGCTTTACTGGTATGCCTACCTACCCTGCCTATGGTGTGGCCCAGCCACCACTGCGTTTCCAGAGGCAACTACTGCCAGTGAGCCAGTGGCCTCTAGTTCTGCGCCGCGCTGGTATGCGGCGGACTATCACCATCCTCTACCCGCTACGGGAGCCTATGTGGATGTTCCCGGGTATGCAACCCTGAGTGGGCTGAGGAGAGGCCCTGAGTCATGCGGGAGCAGGAGTAGAGGATCGGGGAGATCCTCCAACCACCTATGATTTTAAATCTCATTTTGTCACATAACTCAGTATCTGGGCATTTTTGCAAACAGCATGGAAATCTCTACATGACTGCGAAGTCGATTTTTGAAAATTGGAATCTTTTGGAGAATGCATTTCTGATCTGGCATCGCACTCACTAAGGATTTCCCGTAATCGCAGATTCATTCGCGATTTAGCGGCAGCGACGCGAGCGTAAATAGTTTGTTTGGTAAATTTGGGGCGTACCTTCCACGGCACGCAGGAACGGAGCATATAGGGTTGCGTAACTAAGCATACTCGACATCCCGAGCACATTTCTGGTCTCTTGCCCTCTCCAGCCGTAAGGTCATAGGCAATTTTCATCCTTTCCCCCCCCTTTTGACAGTAAAAACGGCTACAAATGGCCTTTGTGCGCTACATAGAACCACGGCACCCATACAAGGGCAATGCTCTATTGTTACATGGCCTTTGAAGAGGCATTGCATCCAAATAAAATGCTTGTAGCCCTCGTTGCCATCAAGTTATAACACGAATGTGGTTATGTAGAGAAAGGAACTGTTCGGAAGGTGACAATGCCATTTAGGAAGCACAGGGGGTAGTATAAACAAGTAAAACAATCAAAGGGCGACGTATGGTGATAGCACCATGATGGAACACAAATTGCACCATGTTCAAAGCCTCTATGTCGCATTGCCGTTAGGATATGTATCTTTTGTACATGCATTTTGCTCGTATGCATGGACATTCTTTGTGACTTCTGACACTAAAAAGGGCCAGAAACGGCCTTGGTGCGCTACAGAGAACCACGGCACCCATACAAGGGCAATGCTCTATTGTTCAATGGCCTTCAAAGAGGCATTACATCCAAAAAAAAAGCTTGTAGCCCTTGTAGCCGTGAAATTATAACATGAATGTGGTTATGTGGAAAATGAACCTGTTTGCAAGGTGTAAATGCCATTTAGGAAGCGTAAGGAGTACTATGAACAAAACAAACAATCAAAGGGCGATGTATAGTGATAGGACCGTGATGGAACACACATTGTATCATGTTGAAAGCGTCTATGTTGCATTGCCATGAGGGTATGTATCTTTTGTGCGTGCATTTTCCTCGTATGCATGGACATTCTTGGGGCCTTTTGACACTAAAAACGGCTACAAACGGCCTTGGTGCGCTACATAGAACCACGGCACCCATACAAGGGCAATGCTCTATTGCTAGATGGCCTTCAAAGAGGCATTGCATCCAAAAGAAATGCTTGTAGCCCTTGTAGCCGTGAAATTTTGAACGGTGTAACACGTCTTGACATTGTTTCAAGGGCAAAGTGTTGGGTCATGGCACCGTCAAAACAGGCGAAAAAGGAGGGTGCAAAGTTGGAACTCCCACAAGATGAAGAAAGGTTTCCAAGACAATAGCGGCTGTCCTTCGAGGAACCTCGCAGTTGAGCAGATTTGTGTAGTCTTGGGCGGAGACCGCCATGCCTGAAAAAAAAAAAAGGTTTCCAAGACACCAATAGGTCAGAATATGAGATTGTGGCTAAGATTGACAATGACTTACAAGCGATGGTGGACCAGGGAGTGCTGGGGCCCGATCAGCCGGTTGACGTAGCAAGGAATGTTTTCATACCCCATGGACAAGGAACTCACAAGACTACCGGTGATCGATTGATTCTGGTCTGGTACAGCTATTTGGCACCGCACGAAAAAGGACACATGCAAGTCTGTGCGTTGGACTCAGGGACTCAGGGACTCAGGGGGGCAAGTTTGGAAATAAATCGGGTATATAACCATTTTCAAAAGGTGTTCATGAAGACCCCCGCTATTTTGGGGGCGCTGAATCCAAAAATAGTGGGTATGGGGACGAGAGGACATATGGCAGGAGTCATTTCAAGTAAAAGTTGCATGCAGGTAGTTAGTGCCACGTCTGATGAAATCTGGTAAGACGCCGCCCCCCCCCGGGGTCCATTTTTTGGAAAAAACGGGTAAATCAGCCTTTTGAAAATATTTTCGCGACGACCCCCCCTTTTTTGGGGGCGCTGAATCCAAAACATGCTTTTGAATTCCAAAAAAATGCTTTCAGGCTACGTTTTGAGTAAAGTTGTATGCAGCTAGAAAGAGTTTCTGGTATCCCTTGCTTGTTGTTGATATTGAAAACCTTGATTGCTTTTCAAAAGATGTTTGCCCAAAACTGCAAAAAGGTAAAGTCCACGAACAACGAACACCACAAACAGGATCAAAGTCAGAATTGTGATAGTATTCTTCCAAATCAAAGCATTGTAAGCAAAGAGGGGCTGCATATAGACAAATGGGGAATCAAATATGCAACTCAAATCTTTTTATAAGCAAAACAAATGATTTTATGTGAAAACCGGCATGACTCAGGCCTCCAAGATAGCACCAAGAACTTCATGTGCACTCCTTTGGATGAAATGGAGTTGGTTAGGAATCTGGGGCATAGGGGTTAGGCCAGACACAGGAAATGACTTGGCCAAGCAACTGAATTCAGAAACAGTTACAATCTGGAACCACAATGAGTAGTAGTAACATTTGAGTATAGGGGTCCTGAGGTGGGAGACCACTAGGCTTAACCTACAAGGCCCAAGGCATGAAGTGCCTACTTTATTTCGGTACAACCTCCATGAGGGATGATACCTCTGCTCCTTTGAGTGGTGGGGGTGAACTTCATGGGGGAGTTAGGGTTTTAACCCTAGTTGCTGAGAAAGTGTACTTAAAGCTTCCTAAGAGAAACAAAAATGTTTAAGTGTTAGTCTCAGCACTCCCTTAGGCAAAAAGGAGGGCTGTAGCCTGGATCAAGTACCCCAAGAAAGACATGGTAGTGACCTTTTCTTACTCCCCCCTGGAGTATTAGTTAGCTAAGCTAGTAGGACCAAGGAAAAAGGCTCAAATTACCCTGAAATTACCTCAGAAAATGGTGTAAACCTTCACAAAACCTCCTCATCAGTTCATAGAAGCTGTTCACACTACTGGTACCCTTTAGAAACAGCGTGATGTACCGTGAATGATGTCCCTTCGAAGGGGCATTCCTCAAAAGTAGCTGGCGTGAGCGTAAACTTTTGGAAAAACAGTTTGGGGGCACTGGGGTTTGAACCCATGACCTCCTCGCTAGAGTCTGCATTGCTACCCACTAGGGTATGATCGAACGCTCTAATGCGGACGGTCATCGCTGTATAAATAACGTATTTCAGTAATTGTCCTGACCAACGGCCAGGGCGGAGCAATACTCCTGATGGAGCACACAAAAATCCAGGAGCTGAAAAAAAAAGAAATGAGGACCAACAGGGAGTGAATCCTGTGGTTTAGCGAAAGGTTGAGCGACCTAACAAGTCAAATCGCTAAAAGGTGACGATAAGACGTTAGAAATTGTCATTTATAGGCCCAAACTCAAAGTCGCAGACAAGCGCAACAGAGCCGCGCCCAGAAAAGGGGTCAACGGCACTACAAGGCACTCGAGTAGAGAGGTGTGTGCCGTGCCTTGACAGAGAGAAACCAAGAATTTCTGCATGGTTGCATCAAAATTTTTATAAAACATAGGGACAAACCTCAAAAACACAAACAAAAGCAAGAGCAGGCGAAAAATTCGCCTCTCAGGTATGCCAGTGTCATGACACACGTATGCACTGTGTTCGTCGTGGTTGTTTCGTTGAAACGTTAGGGTTGTCTCCGTCGTGTCTCCGGGGGGTTGGGTGACTCCTGCATTCCCCCTGCACAGGTAAAAACAAGGTTGAAAGGTATGCTCGACGAATGGTGCACGTAGTGCGCACGTAGGGTTAGAGAAGATGAAGTGCTCGCGATGCATGTGCCGGATTCCGATATGCACACGTTGCCACGCTTCCTTGTGCATGCACCCACCTCCCCTTCTCTTCACAGGTCCAAAGGAGGAGTGTGTGCTCGTGTTTGCGTCGTTTGTGCGTTAAAGTAGGGTTGTCTAAGACGCTTAGGCTTGTTTTGCGTTGTGCCGTCGTCTCTCATTCACCATTCACACGATGCATGGTGAGTAAGGTAGGTAAGCCCAGGAGGAGCGCACCTTCTGGTTGAGTCTGTGTGGTTACAGTGGTTTTGGTCTCGCCTCCCTTCCCTGCATGCCTGCACACGATGGATTAAAGAGATTTGACAGTAAGCCACGCGCTGTGCACGTGGTATGAACCCTTGCCAGGTTACCCAGGGCTTCGCCCTACGTTCCATAAGGGAACGGGCGAAGTCCTTAAGCTTGCTTGCTTGCAACTGGGTTCAGGAACAGTGTATTATTAGGCACACTAAGAAGGTAGGGTAGGTAGGTTTCTTCGGGAGCTCGGGATGCCTCCTTTGACATTGCAGGAAGAAGGTCTTACCAAGGGGACGTCCTGTCCCTCCCACTGCCCTATGTCAGGTGTCTCTTGAGCCGCTCCCGCATGTGCTTAGGAAGGCATTGTCGCGGCCACCCGGTCCATGTGTCCCAGGTGGGAGGGTGTCCCCACATGTGTCCATGGGTAGGGCCACATGCCCCCTCCTTTGGGCGGCAGCTCTGGGGGCTGCCCAGCCGTGTGGATTATCTCTCACCACAAGGGGTATTGCTCCCGCTAGTCTACGGTACGACCGCCTCACCCTTGTGGCTTGAGTTGCGGGGCCACTCTGCTTGGCAGGCGACCCCCTCCTGGACTGTGTACCGGCTCGCCTGTCACCGGTTGCTTCCATGGCTCCGGGTGACGTTTGCCATGGTCCCCGATTCAGCCTGGCCGGGCTCGGACCAGAGGCCTTGGAGTACCGCTCCTGCCACCGGCCCGATGGGTCGGCTGGGTCGCCCCAGTGCGTCCGACCCATGGGGTGTTGGTTCTTTCCTGTCCCTCGGCTGCCCTACGTGTGTGCAGTGTCCTGGGACGCTTGGCTCCTGTTCACCGGTGTGCCCGCGCGGTTTGTTGTGTTGCGTCTGCGGTGTCCTAGGCCACTTGGCTCCTGTTCACCGGTGTGCTCGCTCGGTGTGTTGTGTTGGGTTTGCGGTGTCCTGGGCCACTTGGCTCCCGTTCACCGGTGCGTCCGCTGGGTGTGTTGTGTTGCGTGTGCGGTGTCCCGGGCCACTGGGCTCCTGTTCACGGGTGCGCCCGCTCGGTGTGTTGCTTTGCGTGCGCGGTGTCCTGGGTCACTTGGCTCCTGTTCACCGGTGTGCCCGCGCAGTTTGTTGTGTTGTGTCTGCGGTGTCCTGGGCCACTTGGCTCCTGTTCACCGGTGTGCCCGCTCGGTGTGTTGTGTTGCGTGTGTGGCGTCCTGGGCCCCTTGGCCCCCGCTCACCGGTATGCCCGCCCGGTGTGTCGTGTTGCGTGTGCGGTGTCCTGGGCCACTTGGCTCCTGTTCACCGGTGCGCTCGCTTGGTGTGTTGCTTTGCGTGTGCGGTGTCTCGGGCCTTTTGGCTCTTGTTCACCGGTGTGCCAGGCCGTGGTGTCTCGTCCCTTTGTTGCCCTCGGTGCACGTGCGTGTGCCGTGTCCTGGCCCTCGTGGCGCCAGTTCACCGGTGTGTGCGCTGTGTGCGGTGTGCGTGTGCCATTGGTGGTTGTGTCCCTCTTCCTCCCCCCCTAATTTTCGTTTTTTTTTGATGGAAAAGAAAAAGGGAAGAAAAAAAAACAAAAACTGCGTGTGGCGATTCCTAGCGAAGGTGTGCGGGTAGCCTTCTGCTCAGAATTACAAAAAGCCACTTTCTATAAATTCCCGGAATTTGCTTTCACCTTCATCATTTCCTGCATGAACTGCTGACCACGCTGATCACCGATTTATCATCTGTCGATTTTGCCGAGATCCGAACTCCACAGTCATATACCAGACGACGCGTTTCAAGTCATCTGTGAATCCCAATATCATAAGTGATCATATTCAATCAGCATGGGCAAAGGAAAAGAACGAGCAGGACCAAAAGCGAGCGGCCATGTTAAAGATCGCATTGACCGCATCGAGAATGAGGTGAAAACAAGCAACGAAATTGGTCAAGTTCGACGTAATCAACAATTAAACGAAAGGCGACGAACCCAAGGTCAATTTCAAAATGAAATGGAACGTGTCGAACAACAACCTTCCAAAGAAGATGAACGAGATCAACAAAGCCCCAATAAAACCAAGAACTCACAAGAACATGAAGGAAATCCGACGACTCCGAACAAGCATCGAACTCCTCAACGTTCTCAAAAATCTCCAAATGGGAAACAAAAGACTCCAAGTAATAGTGGGCCTTCAAACTCTCAGGATATTCCTTCAAGCTCAACCCCATCCCAACCTTCTCACTCATCGCCCTCATCCAGTTCTTCTCTTGTTCCTACCCTTAACCCACCTAAAGATTCAACACCCAAAGGTAAATACTCCACTCCCTCATCCAAAATCCCCACCGACAAAACCTCACTTCGCAAACTACTAGACTCCAACAAGGCTCCACAAATTTTCGAGTTTTCACCACAAGGCAACACACAAGCCTTTTCTTCACGCCAACACTCCATTCCCCCGGAAATCATAGCCGAAGAGTGGAACTCTTCCGAAGGCTTTGAAGTCGGCATTTTTATGACCGACACACAACACATTTTTGGAGATTCTTACACCCCCCTCCTCTCCACTTCGACCACAAAACAAAAAGAGGCTCTCCAACACGCCAAATATATCTCTTGCGGAGATGGTTTTGACCAAGACAACCTCTCTCTTGTCCTATCCACATCCGCCACACGCACTTTTCTCGCCACCCCACTTTGCACCGACATTTTTGATCAAGACGCCGAACACAATACCTACAACCACGTCCTCACCCTCTTTGAATCCGTCCACGACCTCGCATCCAAACAAATTTTCTTGAAAGGAAAAATCTTTCTTCCGGTACTCGACGCAAGCCTCTCCCCCGCCGACACCATCATATGGGACTACCGTCCAATTTTGTGGAAGAGATCACAAGATACCTAGACAACATTTCCTACATCGACACTTACAAACCTTTCATTCATGACAACAACAACATCTTTTCTTCAACTCCCATCAAACAAGCCACATTCAACAATACCACCGGCATGATGATCATCACCATTGACACATCCAAAACATACTCTTACCAACCTCCACCACGCACCCCAAAGGACCCCGCCACCACTCGATTAAGAGTTGACATCTTGAAAAAGCAACTCAACGATGGTAGCCGGGAAAGTGCCTACGACTTCATCAATAGGTCACTCCAAGGCAAAATGCATGAAAAGGCATCAATTGCCTCCTCAACGGCCGATTTTCAACGAGCGGCCTTCCACAAACGCCCTTCCCCCATCTCCAAACACCCTCAAGGTGACCAAGACCACGAGTACTTCCGTTTCGACATAGATTGTCACACGGAAGAGGTCGAGGAACTAGCAACCACACTCCAACAACAACACCCTCTCACATCTCAATCACCAACAATCATTGCATTCCCCTTTGATCTTGCTACCCACCCCGACACCTTTGTTGCCACGCTTCGTAGAGGACACCCTGCCGCTCCACCACTTGAACTCCTCAACCAACTAACGAGCATCCCAAGAATTGATGAATTTTTGAAATTCGCGATGGTCCGAACCAAATATTCCATTCTTTTCCACGTAGACTCCGAATGCATCCCTTCTCCCACCAACTCAGAAATAGGCCGACTCCATTGGTTGAACCAATTGCTTTGGGATGCAGGTCTTGTATTGCTATACCCCAATGGGAAATACCCTCCCAACCCCCGCATTCAGCAAGCCAACTCTCAACCCAAAAAGCACATCCTCACCTCTTCCAAGGCCGTAGTCGCCGAAGCACCAGCCGCAACCACTCACATTTCCCTCGCCAAAGCAGCGGCTATCTTCGGCGAAATTGAAAAAATCATTCCACTCCATTTCTCGTCCATGTCAATTGGAACATCACTCCATTACGAGATCACCTATACCAACAACGACTCTCCAATCATTGCACATGGTCAAAAAATCACTGGGATCAATTTTTCTCAAGGTCAGAACATCAATCTCCAAAAACAACAACATCTAATTCACAACAAACGCCTCACCACCGACCAAGAGCACATCCATGAATGGTCTGTCATCGAACAGCTCGGAGCTGACTTGGGAGCCAAGAGTCATAAAAATCAACTTCTCACCAATAAACCTCCCAATGCTAAATACACGAAGCGAAAGTGAGACCCCACGTCTCCTTCCCTCCACGCATCTTTCTCTCCACCTTCTCAAAGGTTATCATGTCAATCTCAGAACCCATTCGCGAATCTCTACTTCAACCAGGTTCTCCCCTCCCATACTCCCCCACACCCATGCTTTCTCTCATCACTTAATTGCGATATCGGCTTCGAGCTCTCCACTTCCACCAACTCTAATCGAATCTCTTATCGACGTAAATGCGTTTATTGTGTGTCGATTCAATCGTCCCCTTCACTGCTCTCATTCTAGTTTCTACAAGTCTCGGTATGTTTCACAACATCCGTCATTTAATTTTTGCACTCGCTTCCTTTGTTCGACTCCTAACTTCTTCAACACTCGCCACGACTCGCTTTTTGCCCTCATCGCGCCTCCATCCTGTCTTTTTGCCTTGGTATAGGCTATATATCCCTTTGCATCTTTCACCGAAATGGCCTCCACTAGTATTTTAACCTTTTCAGGCCCATGGTGCAGTTCATGCAGTGTTTTCACCCTGACTTGGTTTGTAAATACCCGCGGCTGTCCTTCGGAGAACTTCGGCTCACCATGAACGCTCATTTTGCCCATAGTTAGGCCGCTTTGGTGCAATGCTTTGGGCGGGGGACCGCCATGCCTCAAAAAAAGGGAAGAAAAACAGGGGCGCACGTACACTGCAGGCACAGGCACGGGCAGCTGGTGCGGCGGTGCAATAGTGTTGTGTCCTCTGGCGTGTGTCGTCGGTGCTGTGGCGGCGGTCGCGCCCCAGGGGTGCGGCTCGCGCGTCCTGATGTACACGGGTATGGGCCAGGGTGGGTTTGGTTAGGTGTCTCTTTGCTTCTGGAGCTGACCGGTTAGGCGGCTGTGTGGGCTGTGGGTGTGGGCTGTGGCTACGTTGTTCCCTCGGCAGGCCTGGTTAGGAGTCAAGGGTTAGCGGTTTCGGGCTGTGGCTCGGGTTTGATTTGTGTTTGGGTTTTGGCTCGGTTAGGCGGTTGCGACGGTAGCGGGCCTGGGTTTGGTGCCTGTGGGCATAGTGGTGCCCGTTGGCAACGGTGGCGGACCACCCAGAAGGTTAAAACCGGCACCGCAGAGGGGAAAGGACACGAACAACCCCAGCCCCCTAACCCAAAACCACAAGCAGCCGCCTGGCGCAGCCGCCCAGTTGGCAGAGCCAGGACCTAACCCGGCAAGAAGGGGCGCCGAGCCCACCGTGTACATAGCCCACCCGACCCATGGGGCCGGGACGCGGCCAAACAGAACGCAACTGAAAACAGCAGCCCGGAGGACAACACTGAAAGCAGGCCAGTGCGTGCGCCAGCCCAGGGAAGGCAGAGGGAGGGACAGGCAAGCCCCCCGCCCCCCCAAAAAAAAAAGGAGGGGGGAAGGGGAAAAGGCGCGAAAACAGCCCACAGCCGCCAAACCGCCCGCCAACTCCACCAGAGGCGGCCAAACCCCCCCCCCCAGAAGGCACCGAAGACAGGACCCCCAAAGAGGCACAGGGGGACCACCCACCCAAAACCGACAACACCAAGCCAGGAACAGCAGCCCACCGGGAAAAGGGACACCGGAACGGAAAAAAAAAAGAGAGCCACCAGCCCAGCCCGGAAGAAAGGGGATGGAGGGACAGGGACCAGAAAGCCCGGGACAGGAAAAAAAAAACAAAAGCGCAAAAAACACACCCCGACAACCCAACCAAGAAGGGCTGAGCACAGCTGAGACCCGGGCCCCGCACACACGCCCACACCGCACGCCGGAACCAGAAACGGCGGGGGGCAAGCGGGGCGCCCACGAAACCACACACGTCCCATAAGCAAGCCGAAACCGAAGCCCATCCACGAACACCACAAACAGCCGACAGTAGAGGGACAACACCACAAACCGTGCCCAAACACACCCACCCAAGACCCCAGCCAGGACTGACGGGGTTAACAAAACCCACAGCCAACCGCCAACCGGACCCAAACACAAACGCCGCACAACAGTAGGAAACCCAGTGCCCACAGCCCGGGCACTGAGGCAGCCCGTGCCATGCAGGTGAACCGGCCAAACGAGATCCGGAGACCGGGGGTAAGGCTGCATCCTAAGGCCTGCGCTGCTTTGGGACTCGAGGCGGAGCGTGCGACACCCAAGCGCCTCGGAACCCTAGTACCAAGAACGTGCATGCATGCCTTGGGAACAGTATACGCCAGGAAGTCCGGTGAACCTCTAGGATTCCGCCCAAAAGACGGGACGTGCGCAAGCACGGGGGCACATCCTCCCGGCGAGACAAGCACGTCACGCTGGCGGCGATCAGCCCTCCCGGTGTTGCCCGGGGCCGCTTTGTTGGGGGCCAACAGACAGGTCTAGCAGGAAGTAAGCCGCCTCCCCTCTTCACGCGCGGAGCCTCTTCCTGTTCGTCACAGGGGCGACGCCAGGGGGAACGATGGGGCGCCTCTCCACGACCGAGTGCACCTACATACCTACCTACCTGCGTTTGCGGTGTCCTGGGCCACTTGGCTCCCGTTCACCGGTGCGCCTGCTGGGTGTGTTGTGTTGCGTGTGCGGTGTCCCGGGCCACTGGGCTCCTGTGCACGGGTGCGCCCGCTCGGTGTGTTGCTTTGCGTGCGCGGTGTCCTGGGTCACTTGGCTCCTGTTCACCGGTGTGCCCGCGCGGTTTGTTGTGTTGTGTCTGCGGTGTCCTGGGCCACTTGGCTCCTGTTCACCGGTGTGCCCGCTCGGTGTGTTGTGTTGCGTGTGTGGCGTCCTGGGCCCCTTGGCCCCCGCTCACCGGTGTGCCCGCCCGGTGCGTCGTGTTGCGTGTGCGGGGTCCTGGGCCACTTGGCTCCTGTTCACCGGTGCGCTTGGTTGGTGTGTTGCTTTGCGTGTGCGGTGTCCCGGGCCTCTTGGCTCTTGTTCACCGGTGTGCCAGGCCGTGGTGTCTCGTCCCTTTGTTGCCCTCGGTGCACGTGCGTGTGCCGTGTCCTGGCCCTCGTGGCGCCCGTTCACCGGTGTGTGCGCTGTGTGCGGTGTGCGTGTGCCATTGGTGGTTGTGTCCCTCTTCCTCCACCCCTAATTTTCGTTTTTTTCTGATGGAAAAGAAAGAGGGAAGAAAAACAGGGGCGCGCGTACACTGCAGGCACAGGCACGGGCAGCTGGTGCGGCGGTGCAATAGTGTTGTGTCCTCTGGCGTGTGTCGTCGGTGCTGTGGCGGCGGTCGCGCCCCAGGGGTGCGGCTCGCGCGTCCTGATGTACACGGGTATGGGCCAGGCTGGGTTTGGTTAGGTGTCTCTTTGCTTCTGGAGCTGACCGGTTAGGCGGCTTTGTGGGCTGTGGGTGTGGGCTGTGGCTACGTTGTTCCCTCGGCGGGCCTGTTTAGGAGTCAACGGTTAGCGGTTTCGGGGTGTGGCTCGGGGTTTGATTTGTGTTTGGGTTTTGGCTCGGTTAGGTGGTTGCGACGGTAGCGGGCCTGGGTTCGGTGCCTGTGGGCATAGTGGTGCCCGTTGTCGTGTGCGTTGGCGTCCTTCGGCGTCCGGTTCGTTTGGTGACTTCTGGGCGGGGCCTGGCGTGGCGCCCCATGGTGGTGGTTTGCTGGGCAACGGGGTTAGGTGGCGGCGCCGCTGGCCGGGGGGTCAGGCGCGTCGTGTTGTGTGGCGCGCAGGGCTCCTGGGGTGCTGTGGGTGCTGCCGGTGTCGGTGCGCCGACGCTTGTGGGGTGGTGAGGGGGTGTGCGTGTGCGGGGCGGTGCTTTTGGTGATGTCCCACAGGCAGATGCCGTCTCGCTGTGTCTCCTAGAGGGTCTCCCGCAGGCGCCTGAGGACATACGGGTGGTCCTGGGGCGCGGGGAGGTTGCGGGGGCGGACTCCCAGGGGATGGAGCGCATCGGCCAGCATGGCTTCCCATGCGGCCTGCGGCATCCACCCCCCCGCCAGACGGAGGCGGCAGTTCTCCACCGACCCCTTGCGGGGCCGGTGGACCAGGCCCTCGAGGGAGGGCTCTCCCCGGGCCCACTTTCGCAGGTCCCAGAGCTGCGTGGGGGTCCAGCGCTGCCACCACTGTCCCTGGGCGGGGCCGCGGTCTTGGGCGGAGGAGTGGGCGTGGGTGGGTGTGACGGGGTCGTGGGGACCGGTGGCGGTGGCGGGCCCGGGGGATTCCTCGTAGTCCTGTACCATGGGGGTGCACGGGGAGTGGGGGCGCGAGCGGATGTGGACCCGCGGGTGTGCGCGCAGGGTCTCCGCCTCGGAGTTGGATGGGGACTCGCGGCGGCGGCAGTGACGCGTTCCCGTGGGGGGCCGGCCACGGGACGCTGCGGTGACACGCACAGGTGAGCAGGCAGGCAAGGCACTACGCTCACAAGGGCATCAATACGCTCGTGTCATGTGACAAAGCGTTTCAGAATCCTTGCCACTCTGCAAAGAGGGAACAAAAGTATGTACAACAACACATCAGGATATGTACACATGGGGTTAAGACTGGACTGGGGTAAGGGCATCACAGGACAATAGACACTCAGTCCCAACTCATATCCCAATCCCAGGTCCGACCCTCTCAGTGGCTGGTGGGGGCGGGGGCTCAAACACAACCCATGCCCTGCTCAGTCCGGACCCTGAAACCCTGCCAATGGGGGAGGTGTCCTGCACAGCCACAGGTGAGTTCCTGGGAACCAATGGCCTCCAGGGTCAACCGACAGTGGCGCCTGATGCTCCCTTAGCGGCAGGTCCCAACTCCTCTCTGAGCCAGAGATATGGCCCCGCCATTATCACCCAGGAGTTGGCAGCTGAAAATGGGCTGTTTCAGCCCAAACTGATATTAACTCAAAAATCCCCAAAATTGACCCCTCGTCCGGACCCGCCAGAGGTAGGGACGAGGCAGCTGACCCTATGCCCTTCGAGTACGAACTCCCTGGAGCCCCCACCCAACCTGGTTCCCTCTGAGGTCCCGGCATCAGGGCAACACGGATGAGTCAAGTGGGGTCATGATGCCAAAATCACCAAAATTGGCGTCATTCCCACGCGTGGCTCGCCCGGCCAAGGTAAGGCCAATGGCCCACAGGGTAGGAGGCAGGACCTAGGACTTATATCTGAGTGTACGACTTGAAATTAGGTCCAGGCTCCCCTTGGGCTTAGAGGAATGGGGCCGCCAATTGACCACACGGAAGGGGGAAATTGGGGTCCCAAAATGGGGTCATTTTGGCTGCTTGAAATGAGCCAAAATTCGGTGTGCTCCCAATAGTATATCTCCACGCCGGCTTGGAGATCGGATCCTCCATCCCATACGCGATCCACCGGGAGTCCAATGGAGACTGCCATGCCCTTGGCTCTCAAAGATCTCCATGCCACTCGGCGTGGTGACGATCCCAATTGGGTCCACAAATGTCAAAATTGCAAAATTGCCCACACTCACTTTGGGCTAGCGCCTTAACGAAGGTGGCTCCGCTTCGCCCACGTGGTGTGTGGACCATGGGGACCATAACCGATAACATCCATGTCATATATGGTCCATTGGTCCATGCGTCCGGCGTGCACGAGGGTTAGAACATAGTGCACGGCGGGCAGCAAAAGTTGAAAATTGCTCAAAATAGCCAAAAATGCGCACACTCATGGTTGGGGCAAATGAGGCACATGCCCGACTCGGACCGGAGTGTGCCATAGGATTGGTATCAAGTCCTATGTGTCCAACATATCCTTTGGGCGTCGCCCAACTCCTCCGGTTTTGGGAATGGCAGGGTCGCCAAGTGGGCCCATGATTTGGGATGGTCCCAAATCGCCAACATGGCGGCCACGGTATGCCAAGCTCAAGAGGAGTTATTCGCCGGGTCCAAGATATGTTGGGCACCGAAGTATGTACCCTCATATCATACTTGGGTCATGATGTCAATTGAGCGCAACGTTGAAATACAAGGTCGCCACTTGACATCATGACGGGCCAAAAACGGCAAAATTGGCACAAAGACACACAAAAGTGCATTGAAAGGTGCACAATTATATTATAATATCTTCGGCTTGGATCGTGCAATCAATTAATCCTTCCAAACACAATGACTTGACACCATTGACCTTCGATCCCACATATGTGCTCCACTTGGGGCGCTTGGAAAGGTTACGAGCGCTACTTCCCAAGTGGGCACATGAAAATATGGAAAATGCAAAACACACACTTTGCTCCCAACGCATCGCTTTGGGATCGCCCTACAAGCTTCCCTTCACGAAGGTTAGGCTTGCAATTGATTGTGGGGAATATGGGGAAGGGGCTTGCACAATATGAGGTCCATTGGCGGCTTTGGCTTGGAGCGATGGACCCGCCAAATGGGCACGCAACACAACACATGGCACATACCACATATTGCCCCAAAAGGTAGCTCCCCCCACGATATGTCATGCCCCTCCAAGGGCATAACTTTGTGTCAATCACTCATAGGAACTCAAGGAGAGTTCCTATGCAACACCAACACTTGCGCGCCACACTCGAAAGTTATCTTAACGCACGCAATGTCATGGCCAAAGAGTTACAACGCAAACTCTACCCTCTTGACCATGATCCATTACACTAGCGCGCACGTGTGGAAACGCAAGGCATATGATGCTTCCTAAATTACGTCGGGAGTATTGTGAATACATCCCACGTTTCCTTATTGTCATTCCTCGCAAGCAACACGAGATATGACCTTCACAAGTGGCCTCACGAATCAACTTTATTTTGCCCATATCTTTAAGACAAATGGAGGGCAGGATAAAAGGAAAGTTGATTCGTGCATAGGGAAGCACGTAGGTCCACTCGAAAGAGGTCGGATCAAGTGCGGGGATGTCGAAGTCGAAAATCCGATTTCGACATCCTGAAAAATTCGGATTAAGGTTGCGAGTGTAAGATGTGAAAATTGCGGAAGCGTCCATGCAGTTCCTGAAGGCTTTGGAGCCTTCGTGACGGATTGCGTTAAAATTTCCATTAATTACAGTTAAACTGGCGGTTACGGTAAAGTCGCGATCCAACCGCCAGTAGTCAAAACAGTGAGTATCAGAACGGAAGCGTAAAAATTGACGGAAACAATATGAAAATAAAACCCTGTTGATTCCTGATATTCTGATACACAAATCTCCGCTGGCGGTGCATCGGTTGCCGATGCGGGGCTTTACGGCACGGAATGGAGCGTCAACGGGCGTCTTCCCTTCCGTACATGGGGTTAGTGGACCGGAGACCGTAACCTAGCCATGGGGTTCTGGGTACCGCTTCACCCCCCTCCTTAGAGCAAACCCTGGGGGGGGCTCGATAACACCCAAGCACGGCAGCGGGTACCCAGGACCATCCCCTGAAGGGGGGGTGTCACATCCTCACTTCAGTAAGTCACAGTAGAATAGGTATGATGTTGTATAAGCTCGTAGCACATGTATAGTATCAAGTATCAAGTATCAAGTCCCGGGTCCTGGCGGCGATTGTTCGGCATCCAAAGGACCCGTTAACCGATACCAGGCGCACCGGGTGCCGGCTGCTACGGTCACCACCACAGTGGCAGTGGCATACACGGCCAACATAGGCGTCACACGACGACCGAGGTGGTCCCACAGGTCGAGAGCGACCACAAAGATCCATCAGGCTACCCCAAGCTTCCCAAGGCCCGCCGACTGGGGAGAGTCCCCACGGGTCCTTCCTCGGGCGCACCATGTCCATATCCATACGACGCGAGTCCAGAGTGCCATTGTCGAACTCCTTAAGAACCCCAAAACTTAAGGGAGCTCCTCCTTAAGGGATCGGGCATCAAGGCCGTCTTTTCCCTCGCCCTACTGCCACGAAGGCCATACATGAGGGAGTCCTCATGCAGTGTGGGCGGAGGCGTCGACTCCTCAAACCACCAGTTTCCCAGGCAGACTGACCGAGGTCAGGAGCACCGGAGGCCGCCATCCGAATGCAAGTGCGTCTGCGAATCGGTAGGCTCACACTGGGACTGACAGTGGCGGACCGCTGGGAGTGTAGTCAGGCAACTGGGCTTCCCGCCTGGCGCCATCAGGATCTCCACATCACAGCGAATAGGGCAACACGGTATCACGGGCACTCAAACAGTAGAATCTGTATTCGGGTACTGGTCCAGGCTGGACCAGGCTGTATGAACATGTACACGGCGACTCAAGGCGCCTTCGTATTCGATCAGTGAAAAACAGTCCACACTCCGGTGATGGGCTGAAGACAGCAACATACAGATGCACATATCCTGGAGGGCAGAAAAGCAAAACAAGCGGGGTAAAAAGGCGTGTAAACACACTCTGAACAGAGCGCCAAACCACGCCACGGTCAGGATAAGGCAAATGCAGGAGGGTGGACAGGAAAACGCCTGAGTTCAGGCCATATATAGTCAGCTGACACACGTCGACTGGTCTGGATTCCGCAAGTGCCATGGAACCAGACCACACACCAAAAATTCGCAATGCCGATGACAGCGGCATCCGTTGCGCAACGGCCTGGCCAGCCACAAAAGGCGCCGTTCAGTGCAAAAAAAAATCCGTTGCGCAACGACGTATGGGCTTCAAGGTCCCAAGAGCTCAGAAAAATGAAGGTCAGTCGCCCTACCTGGTTTCCCAAGGATTCAGCAGGGGGGGAGTGACCAATAGAATTGGAGAGAGGGGCCATCCTCTTCTGGATTCAGCAGGGGGGGGTATATGGCCACTCTGTCACCGAAAGATGGAAGAGAGCAAGCAAGTAAGGGACGATTCGTCGGCCTCACAAGCGCTCACAACGCATCAGGGGAGAGCTCAGGGCGCTGATCAGGCACCCCTGGCTGCAATCGCCCGGGTGAGTGCTGCCAAGTCCGAAACGTGGATCTTGGTCTTGTGCTTGCGGATGTACTCCATGAAGGGAGTATTGACCCGCGGCACGAACGAGGAGACGGGTTCCCAGGTGTCGTGGGACGGCCCATAGCCTCGCCAACGAACCTCGAACTCCAGACCTCCGGGTGCCGAGGCTTTCGGACGCTGAGCCAGGATCTTCTCGACAGTATAGTCGTCCTGCTCAGCATAGTCATCATCCGAGTCAGCCTCATGAGCAGCATAGCTCAGGGACACATGTTGGCCACGGAGGTTGGGTTCCCGCACACGGAGTTGGCTCTCGTGGCGCTCCCGGAACTGTCCGTGACCCACCTTGATGCGGTAGGTGTCCTCACCAATCCTGCGGACCACTTCGCCGGGTGTGAACCAGGTCTTGGTGCGGTGGGTGCCCATGGGGCGGGGTCTGATCACCCACACCGGGTCTCCCACCCTGAACTTCTGCGCTGTCGAGCTCGGGGCGGACTTCTGACGCTCAGCATGCTCCTTCTCAAGCTGCTGGCGGATGTCCCGCGCCGTTTGCTCTTGCCGCGCGAAGAACTCCTTGGCATCCATAGCCATGCCATCACCAGACAAGGGAAGTCCCCTACCCAGGGGGTCCCTGCCGAAGAGAATCTGGTGAGGGGACAAACCACCCGGAGTGGGGGTGTCATGATGGGCCTTCAGAGCAGGCCACATCTCCTCAAACCAGTTCCGACGTGGATTGGTGATGTGGATCTTGCGCAGCTTCTCGAACAGCTGCCGTCCAGCCACTTCAGCACGGCCGTTAGACCGGCTGAGATAGGCGACGCTCTTGGCATGACGTATTCCCATGAGGGAACACATAGCCTTGAACCAGCCACCAGTAAACTGGGGCCCTTGGTCACTGCAAATGGTGCGGGGGATGTCAAAGACGGTCAGCCAATGACGAATCATCATGACTGCCACTTCCTTGGCAAGCAACCCCTTTTTGCGTGCCGGAACGGCTACAACGTAGCCGCTGTGGCGGTCCACACAGAGAACCACACAGTCAAAGGTCTCCTTGCCAATGTGCACTTCGGGCATGGAGAAGACGTCCATGGCCACGCTCTCCATGGGCTGGTCAGGAACCGGGGTCCATTGGGGTTCCCCCTTGACGTTCCGGTTATCGGGATTGCAGGCCTGACAGACCGAGCAACCCTTCCTGACCTTCTTGATGGCGGTGTAGAGAACGATATGGTCGATCTCGAACCGACGCTGCATGTCAAGAGCTTGCTTCTTGACCCCTGGGTGCAGCATGTGGTGGTGCCAAGCTTCACACAGCTCGAGCACCCGGGACTCTGGTACTAGCAGCTTACCATTCCGGTAGAGCTTGCCATCTTCCTCTGTCAGCCCCTTTGGCCACTTCTGCCCGTCGTCAGGGTCGGTCACAGCCCTATACTCGGCCGCAAAGGCCTCAGACTTGGCGTAGTCGTCGGTCCAGTCGTCCTGGAGGCAAGACAGAAAAGTTTATAGTGTTTTCAGCACTGTGTTTTTGCTTCTCCTGCTGCTTGTTGTTGCTGTAGGGTGTCCTGCTGCTGGTTTTGGATGATGAAAAGCTTTTGTTTGTTGAAATACAGTAAAGCCAACTCAATCCAGGATAGCCCAAGCCAATAGTATGCAAGGAGAAGGAAATTCAGGATCAAAGCATGAAGGGCTGCAGTGTAAACAGTGAAAGATGATTAGGTATTCACAGAAACTGCAACTCAGGATACAAATGAATGCATATTCACAGAGATAGCTGAAATGTTTTGGGAAAAGAGTTAGAAAACTGCCTCAGGATCACTCTCTCTCCATAGTGCCATCTTAGGAGATGTGCACTCTTTGTTTTGGCTCCCATATGTGCTGAGGTGGCATGGTATGTGGCGATGAGGTCACTGCCATGTCACATGGGATCTTCCTACTCAGTTGGGATCTTCCTACTTAGTTAGGCTGACCAGGAATTGAACCCAGGACCTCTCAAAAAGAGGTGCCTAACCCCCTATGGTGCATACCACTAGGGCAGATAAGTATTCATGGAAAAACATAGATAAATTCATAGGCTCTACCTTAGGTATGTCAGTGCTCAGTCAACTCAGGAAAAGATGTTTTACTTCTGATTGAAAGGGGATTAAGGGGTCCACTCAATATCCTGATTGGGTGTTTGGTTCCATAGGTCAAAATGTGTTCTCACCACTTTTGGCTGGACCAATAATAAGATAAAAATGCATGGATGCTCAGTGCATCTCTAATACAACTAGAGTATGTCCCAAAGCAATGGAAAAGCACTTTTTCTTACTCCCCCCTTGTGCTGTGGTGGCCACCACTGTCGCATTTTAGGAAAAAGGGAATTTTTCTTGGCCTTTCCTTGGTTTCCACATCTACTTTAAAATACCTACAGTCTCCCTCACACCGAAAAATGGGCGCTCACCATGGCTGGCGTCCTTTTGCTGCTCTGATTGTACAGTTTCCTACAGAAGACTCAGCGCTCTTGGCGCTGCCGGGGCTCCTGTGGCTTGGTTGGGTTAGATTGGGAGCATGCCAAACATGTGCATATGCATCCCTTCCTCCAAGACGCAGCGTCGACACAACCCAAACGCAAGACACATTATACACACTCGCATGGGTTCTCGTAAACCTGCTGGCGACCTGTGACCTGTCTTAGGGCGTAGGGAGTCGAAAAGAAATTAATTTGCCCCTTGGTGGGGTCTTGGTTCTGCTCAGTCTCTCCAGGCACCTGCGTTTCGGCCCGAACACGGCCTACTCAGCGAGGCTGCGCGTGGGTATCTGCAGAGGCAGGAATGGGAGAATTATGGACGAATCCACGCAAAAACGAAGCGACGACACCAAAATCCGTCAAATGACGGCGCAGAATGTTTCTGAAACGACACACCTGAGCAGAATCCAATTGTGCATCTTCAGCACATTTTTATAGAAATTATAGTCATCTCTGGATTTTTTAAGTCCAGAAATTCATACGCATAAAATGGCGGCGCGCAGGAGCGGCTCCTAGCGAAGCGCCGGAAAATGGAAAAATAATGGAATTATAAACGTATGTATCACGTAGTCTTGAAAATGACGAGACACATATTAATAAACAAACATACAAATTCCACCCACACTAATAGAAGCTTCAAAAATTCAAGAATTCGAAAATCAATTGAAAAGACTTCAATGAATCAGGTATAAACTACAGGTATGCTCGTCTTGCATGCCGCATACACATTGCTCGTCTCGAGTCTCCGTGACCGAGTCGTGTAGCAGCGTTAACAACGATAACCACGATAGAACGCGGTAGAGGGATTGATTAGCAAGATTGCAGATGATTAGCGGTCAGATCAGGGTGATTAGTCATACACACAAGTGCATAGCAACGTTCTTCGCGTGCGCCCCTTTTGTTTTCTCTCCTTGCTTCACTTCCCAGCGGTAGGTAAGGTAGGTACGCCCAGGCGGGGCCACCCCCTGGTGGAGTCAAGATTGTTGTGGAGATGGGCAGGTTTGCCCACGTGATTGTGCATATTCGTGCATGCACACACGCATTAAAGGGTAGGCCACGCGAAGTGCGCACGGTAAACCTTGTTTAGGCTACCCAGGGGCTCCTCGGTACGTTCTTTAAGAGAACCTGAGGAGTCCCTTAACGCTTGCTTGCTTGATAAGGGTAGCTGCTCCATGCAGCGTGTTTGCGGACAGCGTATTATAGGGCACACTGAGAAGGGTATAATACCTGGAGTGTGCCTTGGTTCCTCCGCCGCAAATGCCCTTTCATTTGCCTTTGTTTTACAGGTGGGCAGGTAGGGTGAGTGGTGCAGCAGCATTTTTTTATGTCCTGCTAAACAGGGGCGCAGCTCACACAAACAAGTAACTCCGCTCCGCCTGTGGCAGAGCAAGGAGTCCGACTTCATCGACATCTGCGCTTTGCACACGAGAGCACTCCTTCCCTCCAAGCCCTTGCAGGGGAAACGCGTTGTGGCGTCCCCTGTGAGGCCACAGTTGCTTAGTAGCGCTGTGTTCTCTTGTCATTTCACAGGTGGGTCGCTAGGACCCTCGAGAACTTTCTCTTCGCAACGCCAAGTAGAGCGTGCGTGTAGGAGTGGTAGTCCTGCGTGGGGGCTAGAGCCAGTTGCCCAGCGCTCGCCCACCAGGATGGTGCCACTGTAGGGTGTGTAGGACCTGTAGGGGGCGTGTCACTGTCCCACCCTTTTCCTGCAATTTTAGCTGGGTTGGTGGGCTGTGACAGTGGGTTAGGCTAGTGTTTTTGGCCACATAGCAAACAGGCGTTTTGCATGCCTTCATAGCTTTTGGCCACCCCTCCCTGTAGTAGACAGGTAGGTAGGGAAAACAATACCTGGATTAACACTCTGGGTATTCCCCCAAGGTTTTGCGCCAGCACAGAAATTGGGCGCATAGGGGAGGGGAGACCCGGGGCGTACCCTGTGGCATCAATAAGCCAACCCTCCAGGTTCAGCAAGGGCGCAGACTTGGGTATAATTAGGACACCACTTCTGCGGCTTGCTCTCAGGACCTTAGGACTAGCACACTCACACATACGCTTTGGCAGGTAAGGGTAAGGTTCAGTCCCTAGCTTTATTCTTGGAGGCAAGCATCTCAGCGAGCCTCAACAACTCGCCAAGGTTGTTCTGGGACAAGTAGTCAACCAGAACTGAGTTTAGGCGTCCCTCAGGTAGAACAAATGCAGAGAAGGGCTCCCAGGTGGCCTCTTTGACTCCAAACCCTTCCCAGAGGGTGAGGAAGCGCCAACCCTGGCGATAGCGGTGGCGTAGGACAGACTTCACCAGGTAGAAGCCCTCCTTAGCCATCTCCTCGGCGTTCATGTCGGGGAGTTCACCTTCAACTTCCATAGGGCTGGCAGCCCCTTGTAGGTCCAGAGCGGCGATTTCCTCGTCGTTCAGCTCCCACTCCTCCCCACAGAGATCTTCAGGATCATGGTAGCGCTTCAGGTGTTGAGCGGCGCACACCAGGGTCCCCCCTAGACGGGGAGAACACCGCACGGTGATACGGTGCCCATCCACAGATAGGATCTTGTACGGCCCGAAGTATGGGTCATCGCTGGTAGAGCGTGGCCAGGCGGGTAGTCGACTGTGGTGCACCAGCACCCAGTCCCCTTCTTGGTAGGTGGCCGGTACACGGTGCTTGTTCTTCTTGTTCCACTGACGCTCCCTCACTCTCTGGAGCATAGCCTTGGCCTTGTCCACCT
The DNA here is from genome assembly GCA_964036045.1 of Eutreptiella sp. 'Long Island Sound 2002'. Classification (NCBI taxonomy): domain Eukaryota; phylum Euglenozoa; class Euglenophyceae; order Eutreptiales; family Eutreptiaceae; genus Eutreptiella; species Eutreptiella sp. 'Long Island Sound 2002'. The sequence goes on from OZ038391.1 coordinate 24,213,362, forward strand.
TCGCTTGTTGCTCTTGGACCCATTCACCCACAGAAGAATGGGTGTCCTCTGGATAGGGGGCATGTAGGAACCATGCCGGGCGCCCCATGAATAGCTCATGTGGCGAGTAGCCAGTAGCTGAACTCTCTTGGGAGTTCATCATCAAGGATATGACGGGGAGTAGTCTCACCCAGTCTCTGGTGCGTTCAGTTTTGCACCATATCCTGACGTTCTCCTTCAGGACACGAATCTGTCGCTCACATAGTGGGTTGCTCGTGTGAGAGTAGGGAATCCCCGTAGACACCTGGACATTGAGGGACCTCAGGACCCTCTTGTACCAGCCAGTATCTGAGCGTACTCGTACGTCCTCATCGGAGTTGATCTCCTTGGGCGCCCCATAGACACAAAACCACTCCTCCAGGAGTATCTTGATAGTCTCCTCTCCGGTAATGTGCTTGGTACATGGGAACACCCTGGTAAACCTGGTCAACCCACAGGTTACCACGAGGGCGAAGTCATAGCCCCCGAACTTCGGCATCTCCGTGTAGTCCACGTATAGAACACTGTTAGCACAGTGAGGGATGGGCAGAGTCGAGTAGAGACCTCTGTCCCTGACATCCCCTGGTTTACAGGACCTGCACGGGCACTTGTCCACTATAGGCAGGAGCGTCTTCCGCAGCTGGTCGTCAGTCCACGTAGTGTGGAACCACTGCTTGAACAGCCTCAGGGTACGGTCAGCACCCACATGACCACTGGACTCATGGGTCCACTTCAGCAGCGCTGGGACTCGGTCACTAGGCACCACGATGCGGTCCTCGTGCCAGAGGTAGCTCTTGTCCCGCTTCCACTGGTCTTGGTTGACCAGGAGGGGTTCAAGGCGTTTCTCCAGGCGCCGGTAGATATCCCCAAACTCCTGTAGGTACTCCGATTGTTGGAGTCCATCCAGGGGGCGTATCATGGTCATGTTCAGGTCCAGGTGTACGTCCATACGGCTGAACGCTTCCTTAGCCAGCGCTTCAGACCGGGCACCAATCAGGGCGTCGAAGTTGTTGCGGCTGATGTAGTCGGCACACTCGTTCTTCACTCCCTGGATATGGTGTACCGTCAGCCGTAGTTGACTGAGGTAGGTCCACCAGCGACGTAGCTTGGCCTTCTCAGGTGGGGGGCCCTTCTGGAAACTGCGGACCGGTTCTTGGTCGCATAGCCAGACCACAGGGTTACTCCCCAACAGTCGTGCTTGTGAGGATAGCACCAGCATACCCGCGAGCAGTTCCTGCTCATAGGTGGAGTAGTTCCCCCTGGCCTGGTTCCACTTCCAGTTCCAGTGGCCCAGAGGTACTAGGACCCACTTGTCGTCAGGGTAGCTGTGCTTGAGGGTTCCATCTCGGTTGAGACCTTCCGTCCCCCATTGGGAAATGGCCGAGTCGAACTCCTCCTTCTCTAGTGCTTGCCACTGGAACAACGTTCCACCACCGCCCACATTGCTGGCGTCGGTCACCAGGATAATCTCCCCTTGTGCCCTAGGCACGCCCAAGCACTTAGCGTTGGCTACCTTGTCTTTGAGCTCGTCAAACGCTTGTTGCTCTTGTGGGCCCCAGCGCCAAGTAGTACTCTTCTTGATCAAGTCAGTCAGTACCGCGCTGGTGTAGGTGAAGTTTTTGATGTGGCGGCGATAGAAGTTGCACGCCCCAATGAAACTGCGTACATCATGAAGTCCTTTCTTGGGGTCTTCGTGTCGTACCTTGGCATCCATCAGGGGTTTGGCCTTAGAGGCCGCTGGGGTCCACCACCCATAGCCAACGTCAAACCCCAGGTACTGCATGGTCTCCTGCATGAACTCACACTTCTCCAGCTTGAGTCGTGTGTGGTTCTCCTGGCAGACCGCAAAGAACTCACCCAAGAGGATTAGGTGATCCTCCTGGGTATTGGTCCCGAGGCATACATCGTCGATGTGAGCCTCCATCTGGGCCCCACGGGATATGAGCTCCTGCACCTTAGGTCTCCTTCGTAGGATGGACAAGATCTTGTTCATCAGCTCTTGGAACAGAGCGGGGGCGTTAGCCACGCCGAATGGCATGACTTTCCACTTGAATACCCTCCCCTGAGGGGTGATGAAGGCCAGTAGTTCCTGCGCGTTGGGCGTCAGGTCCACTTGCCAGAATCCACTTCGCTTGTCCATCTTGGTCTTGTAGCGACAGGAGGCTATCTTCTCCAGGGTAGACTCCATATTGGGAATGGACCCTGAGTGGTTCAGCGTCTTCTTGTTCAGCTCTCCATAGTCCACTACCAGCCGTTTGGCTGTAGACCCAGGTTTAGCCACCAGGAAACAGGGGCTGCAGTGTAGGGGGTAGTCCCCATCCTTGTACTCCAGGACTAGGCCAGCGTCGATACATTCTTGTATCTGTCGCTCAATCTCGTCGGCCTGCTCTTTAGGAGCTGGATAGGGTCTCCTCCGGATCTTGTGACCCACGAACTCGGGTTTCAGCTTGAGGTCCATCTGTACCAGCTTGTCGCATGAGGCTGGAGGGGGTAGTTCTCCGAACACCTCCAGATAGGTCCTTATCAGCTTTTGCACCCGCGGGTCCAGTACCTTGATCTTGTCCTCCATGTCCTCGTCGGAGTGTAAGTTGCTTGCCCCTTGGATAGACGTCGGGAGGTGGTCCTCCACCGACTCTTCGCCCGCGGTAGCATCCTTCAGCCCTTGGTAGGCATACAGAAGGTCTTGCTCAACCATCTCCGGTGGACGATGGCAACATAGGCACGCTTTAGGGGGTTCACATACACATTCCTCCGAGAGGTCGTCCTCATCTGGGGTCCTCACATGGGCACCCCATACGCTCTTCATGAGCTTGAGATCTACCTCCCTTTGCCAGGTGGTGATCTTCTGTTCGAGGTCTTCCTTCAGTTGGGATAGGTCTCCCATACGTCCTTGCTTCAGTGGCCACGAGCTGCGGGTAGGCTTCGCGTAGCATAGCTTTTTCGCCACCAACTTCCTCTTGGAATCCACATACTCCCTGAGCCTGGATCGAGGGTCCAGCTCTTCGTCCACGGGGTCTTCCACCCTCATGGAGAGTAGGGGTTTTAGTGGGGCGACGTACTCGGCGTTCTCCACTTCTTCCACCGCAGTCTGCACGAAGAAGGCGTCGTGCTCAGTTTCGTCGTCTGAGTGGATAGAGCTAGGTAGCTCAGATAGTCCACACTCAGAGACTCCATCAGGAACAGGTACATGACAGGGAGAGTTGGGGGCGTTGATGTCAGTCACGACGTACTCATCTCCTCCGGGTGTAGTTTCAACAGCATCTTGAGGTCGTAGACGATCCTTCAAGTCACCCAAGGCGAGTCCATCGCTTTCTCGTTGTATAGCCTGGACCAGAGTAGGGTCCAGGTCTTCCCAGGGGATGGTGGTAAGACTTCCGTCCACCACGCTGAGCATACTCCCCCATCCGGGCTTCCCAATGGGCGTCTTGCGTCCCAGAGGCACGTAGATGGCCTCATCAGGTAACCGCACAGAGCTGATAGTCAGCTTGTCAAGGAGGGTTCGCCAGTACTCGTTGCCCCCATGGGCTCCCCAATCGGGGGAACACAGGACCATACGGGAACGTTCCAAGGCCACCTTGGTCAGCACCTTCCCCAGTTCACTGAATCTGGGGTTCCCGTAGGCCATCCCGAAAGAGGGCCAGTAAAATTTGTAGCTGCAGTTCTTCCCCTTGCTGCAGTATAGGTCCAGTACATGCTGCTTGTCGCTGGCGAACAGTTCCACACTTAGGTCTTCTCGAGAGTAACCCAACTCCTTCAGACCTTGGTCTAGGACTTCCCCCAATAGTTGATAGTCCTCAGTTTTGGAGGCCGCCATCATGTTCGAGGGCTCCTCCTTCGATAGTCTCAGGTAACTCGAGGTATGTTCCGACTGCTCCAGTGGCACAGACTCTCTGCCACTGCCGTGGTCCACGTACAGGAGGTAGGGCGCTTGCAGCGTCAGGGATTGTATCTGGGAGTGCTGCACGAAGAAGTCAGTACCCAGTACAAAGTCGAAGGCATCAGTGTCCATCACATAGAACCGATGGGCGATAGTCTTGGAGCCCATAGGTACCTCCACTTCGCAGTCCCCGCAGCTGTGCACCACATGTCCATCCCCCATGCGTATAGCGGCGGTGGTCATGGTGTTCTTCAGGCTCCCACAAGGTAAAATTTTCTTGGCCACTATCGATATTGTGGCTCCAGTATCCAGTACCCCCAGGTATTCACGTCCCCCTAGTCGGATACGTACCCAAAACACCAGGTCTTGGGTGCCACCAGAGCGTCCCCGTCAGAACTCCGCGGGACAGGTCACCTCGAACCCCTTGTTCCGCAATTTGCGGGCCATCCTCATGAAACGGCTTCTCTTCTTGGCGTTGCCGTCGTCACCACCTTCATGCTCACGCTTGGCTCCTTGTTCTTGCTGGGCCTGCGTCTGTGAGCGTGTGGTAGGTCCAGACTGCCCTCCAGAGGGCTCGGAGTTCCCCCCTGGATTAGGGTTGGGGTTACCTCCGTTCTTGTCCTTGTTCTTGTTGTCGTTCTGGCGATTAGCGCCTCCTCCTCGTCCGCCTTGACCCTTGTCTTGACCACCTTGACCACGTCCTTTCGACTTGCCCTTGCCGGAGTCGTTGCCTTTGGCCTTGCCTCCACCTTTGCCTGAGCTTTTGCCAGGATCTTCCCCCTTAAGCTTCGCCGATAGGCGTTGCTTATGGTAGCACTCGTCCTCATAGTGCTTCCGCTTACCGCAGAATGCACACGTGATGGTGCAGCGGTAATGATCCGGCATCTTCACCTTGGCGCCGGTGATCTTTTCCTGCTGCTTCCCCTGGACAACAAAGCAGTCTCGCTGCTCGCAGTCGGAGGCATGCTGCAGGTGGCCCTGCTCATCTCTGGCATCACACCAGAATAGCTCCTTCACGTTCTCCATTAGGCGGGCGTGGGCGTGTTTGGGGGTAGTCCCCTGCCCAGGTCGGGACCCTTGGTACCCTTTGCCTCCAGAACCTCCACCACCAGGACGGTAGTGGTTCAGGTGTTGGTCGCTCTCCTTCTCCAGCGCCATCTCCAGGAGCAGCACGCATAGATCCTCGTAGCGGAGGGATCTAGCCTTGCGCTCAGCCGTCAGACGGCACTCGTCCCATAGCTCACGGGGGAGCTTGGAGCACAACCAAAACAGCAGGTCGTCGCTGCTGTAGGAACCGGGCGTCAGTCGCCCAGCCCAGTGGTCCAGGTCCGCCAACAGCTCGGAGACCCTGCCGGGTTTGGGGTTGTTCGGCAGCACGGGCAGGTTCTGGATCTCGGCCCTGATGGAGAGGTCGGTCTCGTAGGTTGGGTACTGCCTCTCCAGGGCAACCAACACGTCGGCAAAGGTGGCGGAGTTGGTGACGATCTGCCGGACCTGCTTCTCCAGGTACTTCGTCTTGCAGCACTGCAGGAGCAGGTCGCACTTCACTCGCCCACTCGCGTGGGTTTGGCCGGTCAGTCGTAGGAACCGGCCAAAGTTCTCAGCGAACTCGCTGAGGTCCTTGCCTGTGAATTCAGGCAGGTTCACCACTATCTTGGAGGTGGCAATAGCCTTCGCCTCCTGAGCTCGGCGTCCTTCAGGGCGTCGGGTCTTCTTCTTCTTCTTCTTCTTCTTCTTACCCTTGGAATCCTCGGGGTCCTCAGGGTCTTCGTCATCCGATGGCGAAGAAGAAGTCATCGAAGGCGGCCCATCATCGGAGGGGTCTCCGCCTAGATCACTGGAGCCATAAGGCTCCACGTCCACCATAGCCCTTAGGGCTGTAAGCCCCAGCTGGTCTAGCTCGGCCCTCGTCGAGTTCGTCACGTGACTGTAGGGCGGCTGGGCTGTCCTCGGGACGAATGGGCTTCTTGGTACTGCTGCAGGAGTCGGCATCGGTCGGCTCCTCAGGCTCCCCAGGGTATTCGTCAACCCTGCCGCCAGGTGGTTAGCCTGTACTCGGTGGGGTGACATCCCCACTGTCGTAGGTGACGCATGGGACGGGATCATCAGGGGCTGCAGCTTCTCCCTGATCTCTTGCGTGAGGTCGCTCACGATTTTCGAAGTGGCTCCTTGGAGCACCTCGTTGATCTCCGACCGCGTCAGGGACCTGTTGGAGGATCTTCCCGATCCTCTACTCCTGCCTCCCAGAGACTCTGGTCCTCTCCTCAACCCACTCAGGGGTGCATACCCAGGTGCACACCCAGGAGCATACCCAGGAACTTCCATGTAGGTTCCAGTGGAGTGGAGTGGATGGGGATGGTCAGCCGCATACCAACGCGGCGCAGAGCTGGAAGCCACCGGCTCACTGGCAGTAGTTGCCTCAAGGAGCGCAGTGGTAGGTGGGCCCATGCCATAGGCGGGGTAGTGAGGCATGCCAGTAATTAAGCCTGTGCCCTCTGCCATAGGCTGGTTGGTTGTGGAAGTGGATGTAGCGGCGGCTGGGAGTGGGGTGGTTATGGGAGAGGGTGATGCATGGAGGCCAGAAGCGCTTGGTGCGCCTTCGAAGGTAGGGATCTCCGTCGGGTCTTGCCCTTGCTCCTCTCCTTCGTCTGCTCCTTCTCCAGCATCCTTCTCGCTCTCGTTTCCTCTCTTCCTCTTCACAGGCTGAGGCTGAGAGACCATTTCCTTCACCGACAGGGCCCCAAAGGCCGTCTGGAGGCCATCCAAGGAGTCCTCCGCCGTATCCATTGGCCCATGTAAGGGCTCCACCGAAGGTACAGCGTCAGGCGCCGGCCTTGCCGGTGTCTCTGGCGCTGGCGCTGTGTTCACCTCGGCGTCCACTCTTCCTGGATCCATTTTAATCCACCCTTCTGCTTTTGTTTGCCTGCTCGGAGCACTGGTTGTACGGCGCGGGGTCGCTGCCGGTGCACAGAGACAGGCTGCCTCTTGCTACCAGAAAAGTTTATAGTGTTTTCAGCACTGTGTTTTTGCTTCTCCTGCTGCTTGTTGTTGCTGTAGGGTGTCCTGCTGCTGGTTTTGGATGATGAAAAGCTTTTGTTTGTTGAAATACAGTAAAGCCAACTCAATCCAGGATAGCCCAAGCCAATAGTATGCAAGGAGAAGGAAATTCAGGATCAAAGCATGAAGGGCTGCAGTGTAAACAGTGAAAGATGATTAGGTATTCACAGAAACTGCAACTCAGGATACAAATGAATGCATATTCACAGAGATAGCTGAAATGTTTTGGGAAAAGAGTTAGAAAACTGCCTCAGGATCACTCTCTCTCCATAGTGCCATCTTAGGAGATGTGCACTCTTTGTTTTGGCTCCCATATGTGCTGAGGTGGCATGGTATGTGGCGATGAGGTCACTGCCATGTCACATGGGATCTTCCTACTCAGTTGGGATCTTCCTACTTAGTTAGGCTGACCAGGAATTGAACCCAGGACCTCTCAAAAAGAGGTGCCTAACCCCCTATGGTGCATACCACTAGGGCAGATAAGTATTCATGGAAAAACATAGATAAATTCATAGGCTCTACCTTAGGTATGTCAGTGCTCAGTCAACTCAGGAAAAGATGTTTTACTTCTGATTGAAAGGGGATTAAGGGGTCCACTCAATATCCTGATTGGGTGTTTGGTTCCATAGGTCAAAATGTGTTCTCACCACTTTTGGCTGGACCAATACTAAGATAAAAATGCATGGATGCTCAGTGCATCTCTAATACAACTAGAGTATGTCCCAAAGCAATGGAAAAGCACTTTTTCTTACTAAGACTCCGGGAAGAGGTGCTTGTCGGACTCAGCTCCATCAGGGGCGAGTACTCTGACCGCTCTGCTCACCCTCGACGCGAGGGGGGCATCCGCAGCCATGACGACGAAGCATTTAGCACCCTCCTCCTCCATCAGGCGCTCCATTTCGATGATCCTCTTGGCTTCAGCGGTCTCAGCCTCATCGCCATGGGCAGAGATATCCTGCATGCCCTTGCTGGCGGGATAGGCCCACCTACTGAGACAGTCCGCCACGGTGTTATCCTTTCCAGGAATATAAACAACCGTAAGGTCGAACTTGGCCAAGGTCTCATGCCATCTTGCCCGTCGGGAGGCGGGACCTGAGGGGGTGTCCACGTGCTCCTTGTGCCACGACTGCAGACTCTGATGGTCGGTGCAGACGGTGACGGGATGGAGGGCTATGTACCCAGCCCATTTCCTGAGAGCCATGACGATGGCATACGCCCCCTTTTCACGGGGCGTCCACGTCCGTCTCTGGCCTTCCGCCAGGACTCGGCTCCAGAAGGCCACGGGCACGTGCCTCCCGTCGTCAAGCACTTGCTCCAACACAGCGCCAATGGCGTAGTCGGAAGCGTCGGTGCGTAGGACGAACCCTCGGTCGGGATCCACGAGGTGCAGACCCACTGCGGATAGCAGCGCCTGCTTCATCCCCTCAAAGGCACGGTCGGACTCAGCTGTCCAGACCAGAGCCTTCTTGGACCCCTTCTTGGTCTCCTCTCGGTTGCCCTTGAGCATGGTCGTCATGGGGGCTGCATACTCGGCATACATTTTGATATACCCCGAGTAGTAGTTGCAGAACCCCAGATACGCCCGTAGCTCAGAGACCGTTTTGGGCTTTTCCCACTGCTCAATCGCAGCCACCTTGCCAGGTATGGGCTTTGGCTGCCCGTTCCCGACTACGTGGCCAGCGAAGACCACCTCGCTTACCGCAATGGTGGCCTTGTCACTGCTGCCCGTGAGTTTGTGCCGAACCAGAAGGTCCAGCACTCGAGTGACGTCCCTCTCGTGTGCCTCCAGGAGCTCCTCGTAGCTCATACTGGGGTCCCCGGACGCGATGATCACGTCGTCCACGAAGGGGTCCGCACAGTCGCGCACCGGCTCAAGCAGCTTCTCCAGCATCCGCTGAAAAGCCGCATTGCCGTTGGTAACGCCCATGGGCATCACCTTCCACTGGAGAGGTCCAAGTGGGGTGCTCATGGCTGTGCAGGCACGGGACTCCTCGGCGAGAGGCATCTGATGATAACCATGTTTCAGGTCAATCACCGTGAAGATCCTCCGCCGGTGTTGCTTTTGCAGCATGTCCTCAATGAGGGGCAGCGTATAGCTGTCGTGCTGCGTTTGGGCGTTCAGGCCGCGGTAGTCGACCACGAGCCGCCACTCACCGGCAACCTTCTTGGGGACGACGAAGCAGGGAGAGGCCCACTCGGAGTGGCACGGCTCAAGCCAGCCTCTCTGGATGAAGTCACGGAGGATCTTCTCCATGGCCTCTTTCCTCTCGCCCCTCAGGGCAAACTCCCGGTGCCGATACACACGGGGGTCCTGCTTCAGTCGTATCTTGGCCTCGCCATACGGTCCACGCACCGGTGGCGGAAACACAGGCTTTCCGCTGAAGAAGGTATCACCATACTTCTGCTTCAGCCTGGCCCTCAATGCCTGGATCTTGGGGCAGTCATCGGACTCCGCCTTGGCTTTTCCGGGCACTTGAACCACGGAGCTTACTTGAGGGGTAGCGACCCCGCTCGCTTTCGGCTCAGGCGGTCTTCCCAGGTGGCCCAAAGGGCCATCTCTGGTCTTGCCTCGCAATAGATCGCCGTAGGTGGGTGGGTTACCCCCGATTGGCTCGTCCTGGCTGGACAGGTGGTCCAGTACCCTCCTTACGAAGGTATCTCCATCATAGGAACCAGAGACGATCGAGTCCACTTCCCACCAGGCTTTGTCCTGGCCCTTGCCCTCACGCTGGTTTCCCCAGTCGTGAAAGGGCTGATCCATATACCCCTGAACCAGATCCCACTCCTCTTCAGTGAGGGGCTCTTCCGATTCAGATTCTTCGATGTCAACAGGGGGAACCGCAAAGCATTGCCTCCAAGGCTCCGCTATGGTGCGGTTGACACACACGAAGTCCGTGGTGTCGGCCTGATCAAGGCCCCCATCCACATAGTCGAATTCCGTTGGCCATCTCTGGGGTGGCATGGGCTGTCCCTTAGCGTCCTGATAGACACTCTCTCCAGCCGGTAGGACGACCCTGTTTAAGGTCATGTTGGTCAATGAGGCTACCCAATGTCGGGTACTTTCCTCCTCGGTGCATCCCATAGGAACAACCAGCACTGCCTTGGAGCGGTCCTTGCGAATCTTCGCTATCGCTCTTGGAATGTCCCAACGGGGGCAATGGATCCACATCAATCCCTGATGCGGACCCCAGTGCTTCTTCCACGCGGAGTCCTGGGCGCTCCAGTACTTCTCACATACCCGAAGATGGGCGGAGGTTCCTGAAGAGAACGCATCCAGGGCCAGATCCGACGCTCCCAGGTCCGCGACCACTCGGTTCGCCACTTCCGGCCTTACGCCGTACTCCTGGTTTGCTGGCCCAGTGGGCTCAGTGTCCAGCGCGGCCACTTCGAGCTGATTGCGTTCGGGGTGGATCCATTGGCATTCCACATGGTGCTCAGGTGACGAAAGCCACGAGAGTTGGTCGTCCTGGTACAGGGTCATGGAGGCCTGGGCCGGGAGAACGCCGGAGTCCGTCTCCATCATGAAGTCGTACCCAACGATCATGTCCCAGTCCATCTCGGCCTCGTAGAAGCGACCGTGTAGGAGGATTTCCTTGCCGAGGTCTGGGCGGCTCAGCTCACGATGGTTCACGAACTGCAGCCCAATGGCCGCTTCCTTCGTGCCTCCCACCATGTACTGGCCGTTCGCCACCTTCAGCCTGACAGGTTTCCGACTGTCGGTCAGACACTCTGGTGGAAGTAGGCCAGCCTTGACCAAGCTGACCTGAGCTCCCGTGTCGACCAACACGTCGAAAACTTTTTCCACTTCCCCGCATAGGGCACGGACCTTAAGATGCAACTGCCGCTCGCGACCGACACGGCGCACGGCGTGCAAACTCAGGATCTCCGGCCGTTCCAGAAGCTCAACAAGCGACTGGTGCAGGTCGTGGACAATGGGCTCAGGCTGCCCATCTGCAGCATCCAGCTGCGGTCCGGGTGATCCTCCGATACTCTCGGATAGATCCTGTAGTACATCAAACACATTCTTGGTCGCGAAGGACGGACGGGTGCAAGGGTTCGTGCCTTCACTTGCCCTTACCCCGCCTCCGCGACTGGGCGCCGGACCGGGCCTTCCGCCCGCGGCAGTCCCCTTGTGCTTATCGACTCCCGACTGGGATGGTTCGGCGCTTCCCACGTCACCATCCTGCGACCGCCCTAGCTGGGGCCCTTGGCTGCAGGGGCTCCGCTAGGGGGCGTCGGTTGTGGAAGAGGGGGTGTTCTCCTCGGCCTCAACGTCGTTGACGCCCTTCTTCCTCCTCTCACTACGAGTAGGCTTCTTGTCCTTGTCCTTGTTCTGGTTGTTCTGGTTGTTCTCCTTGTTCTTGTTGTCCGATCTGGGGACCGAGTTCCTCTTGATCTCCTGGATCTCCTTGGCCAACTCGGTCCCCTGCGACACCAGCTTGGAGAGCTCGTCCCTGTCCACCTCCACCTTGGCTTCCCGGATACCCGCGGGCGCACGCTTCTTCGACCCGTGCGCCTTCTTGTAAGCGTCCGTGTCGGCCTTGTGGATGGGGCATGTTCGGTGGTCATGGTTGAAGCCTCGCTTCCTCCCATAACACACGAAACAGCCCTGAGGGTGAGCTCGTATGAACCCCCCAAAGGACAGCGGAGGGTCGCCAATACGGCGAGGGTCCCTCTTCTCCTGCTTCCTCCAACCCTGCTGCAGGGGCTTCCAGTTTCCTGGCTTGCTCCCCGCGCTCAGGTTCTTGGCCACAAAGGCACAAACGGCCACTTCGGCGGGCTCATCGTCGTCGTCATCGTCGACGAGAGTCTCATCGCCGCCGGCTCCCGCTGGGTCCATGGCGGCTTCCCCGCCAGGTCCCTCGCCAACGTAGTTGACGTCGCGGTCGCCGGGCCTCAACCCGCGGGTGTGGTGGAGGTTTCGGTACTCCTTGAGTACTTCCTCGCCAACCCACTCCAGAATCTCGTCGCAGCTCATCCGCGCCGGGATGGGCTGCAGACGGATGGTCTGGCCGCTCAACTCACATTCGTCAAGGCGCCACATCGCGGTCTTCTCGCGATCGCCCGAGACGGTGATGAGAAGAGCGTTCCGCAGGGAGTGCCGTTTGACATCCCGGGCCACGTTCTTCTTCGCCCAAGCCACCACGTTCGAGTGATACTCTTTGGGGAGCATCATCTTGACCGTGTGGTTGGACTTGGCCCTCTTGGATTCCTCCTTGGTGACCCTCTTGATCCATGCTTCCGGCAGCATGGAGAGCAGGCGAGCCTGCTCGTCACCCTCGTTCCAATCCTCCACGTTGCGGCGGAAGAGGGTGTATTTCCCTCGGAAGTCCCGCCAATCTCGTAGGCGGATCTCCCGTCCATCATGCTCAAGCTTGATGGACTTCCAGCGCTTGGCAGCCAAATGCAGAGCGTCCACCCGCTCCTGCTCGTTGAGCCACTTCTTGGCTTCCTTGAGGGTCTTGATTCTCCCCTCCTTGGTCGCCACGAAGTAGAGCTCGCCGAGCACTTCCGGCAGGCGGTACCTGAACCGTTTGAAGACGTATCTCTCCGCATCCGCGGGAGGCAGGTCTTCAGTGACGGTCAGCCCCCAGTCGTCCAGCTTCTCCAAGAAGCGGTCGAGGTTGAGGGGGTTGCCATCGTACATGGGGGGCTTGATGTCCTTCAAGTCTTCCAACACGGCGGCGTCCGCGGCCTTAGAGACCATGAACGCCGGCCGCGAGGTCGACCGAGGTTCCCATCGGCCTCGCCCACGGACTCCCACGGCCGCCACGTCCATCTCCTCCATGGAACCCCTGTGGCTACGCCGCGGTTCCTCCACGTACGCTGAACCAAAATGTTCACGCCGTACTGCTTCCATGTACGCATCCTCATCACGGCGCCGGCGGCTGAGTTCAGCGGCCTCCCGTCGTACGCCACGCGGCGGGCTGATGTCGAACTCCTCCAGGTCCAGATCCAGGTCCTCACCTTCACCGACATCCCACTCCACGTCTCCTCTGGGGACCTCGTCCCTGAGTCCACCATAACGTCCTCCAGCCATTGGGATTGGCACCGGGGCTGGTGCCGGGCGTCAGGGGTGTACAGGTGTCCGCGGTGGAGCACGGCGGTTGCGGTACTCCGCGCTGAGCCACTCATCACGCCATTCCTCACCGCCACTGCCGGGCGGCACGCGCTCGTTGCTGCGGCCCGCGCTGTGGTGAGAGGGGGCGGTGAGAGAGGGGGCACTGGCGCTGGGGCGACTCCTGGGGGCTCCGCCGGGGGCGTGGGGTCTGCCTGGACCTGGTCCGGGTCCCCAGCTGTCGTCCGACGAGCCAGACTCCAGGGGTGGGTGGTCGCTGCCGACGCTCCCACGGGCTTCCAGCGCGTCCAGCCTCTCCTGCAGGCCGCTGACGACGTTGGTCAGCGACTTGGTCTCGGCCCTGGCGATGTCCAGCTCCTTCTGCGCACGCGCGGCGACCGTGGAGATGCGAGCCATCTCGCCCTTGCCCGTGTCTACCTCCAGCTCGAGCAACTGGACTCTCCTCCGGAGGTAGACAATCCACCGCCAGGTGGTATCCGGGTCGTCGTTCCCTGGTGGGTCGTCGGGGTCCCCAGGGGGTCCTCCAGGAGGGCCTCCGCCGGGTCTGCCCGGTCCAGGGGGTCCTCCCCCGCCCGGTGGTCCGCCTCCAGGGGGTCCACTCGGTGGGCGTCCTCCAGGGGGTCCTGATGGTCCTCCGCCAGGGGGTCCCGGTGGGTCTCCGCCGGGTCTCCTCGGTGGGTCCGAGGATGGGTGCCTCTTCGTGATGCCGAAGTCCATGTCGTCATCCTCGCCCATGTCGCCCCACCTGGGCGTCTCGGTCTCTGAAGACTCCGAGCTCCGGTAGGGAGGAGGGAGATCCTCATCTTCACCTACCGGTTCCATGGGGACGTCTCCGCCGCCTCCGCCCGTCCAAGCCACCACTTGGCGATGTCGGCGGCCTCGTTCATCCCCGTCACTGGCGGTGAAGAAGGGGTCACTGTCATGGGGGTGTCCACCCGCTGGCCTCCGCGGCCTGTCGGGGGTCTTCCCCTTGCCCTTCCTCCGTCGATGGGCGGTGGTGCCACTGCTCCCACTGCTGCCCGTGTCCGCCTCATCCAGCGTCATCCTGGAGGAGGCGTCCCCTTTGAAAAGCTTTCGAAGGGTCTCCACTCGTGATCCTCCCGGGGGAGTCTCGCGGCGGAGTTTGGCCTCTGCCTCCTCCATTGCGGCGGCGGTGGTTGCGGCAGCTCGCGCTTCGGCTTCTTCCCGAGCACGAGCCGCCTCGGCTTCCCGGGCCTGCTGCAGCCGCGCCTTCTGCGCTTCCAACGCTGCCAGCTCCGCCTCCGTCTTGGCCTTCTCCTCAGCGACCTTCCGTCGCGCGGCCTCGATGGCTTCCTTCTTGGCGGCGTCCTCCTGGGCCTTAGCCGTTGCTTCGGCGTGGGCCCTTTCCTCCGCCTCCTTCTTTGCCCTCTCTTGGGCAAGCGCCTCTTCCAGCGCCTTCACCTCGGCCTCCTTGCAGGCACTGGCCTCCTGCGTCCGGCGGGCTTCCTCGTCGGTTGCCCTGATCCGGGCAGCCACTGCCTCATGGGCGGCCGCAGCCGTGAGACCGGCTGCGATGGCTGCCACTTTCGAGGCGTGGTAGTCCATGCCTCTGCCCCACTCGGTGGCCTCCTCTTCGGCGATGCGGACAGCGCCCTCCACGGCAGCGTTCTGCTGCGTGGCCCGTTGCCGGGCAACCCGAAGGTTGCAGGGCGCCCCACAGACGCGCTCACAGGCGCGCGCCACGTCCCTTTGGGCGGGAGCGGCGCTGCTGCTGGAGCTGGCCTGGTCGGCCGGCATCCTCCCACGGTGGGCCGACTCCACGTCGCTGCTGGGGCCTACTGGGGCCTGCTGGGGCCTCAGGAGCAGCCGACGGGGCTTGGCCTGGGTCTGCTTGGCGACTGACATGAAGTCACCAAGGGTGGCGTGGCCGGGGTGGTGACCACCATTGGCCCGTTGGGGACTGGGGGCTGGGGTTCCGCCCTTGGCGCCTTGGGCGGCTTCGGCGGCCAGGGACTCCTGGTACTTCCGCCACTTCCGGTCCCGCTTCTTGTCCCCGGCAGACCGCTTCTCCTTCGCCGGAGACGCGCTGCTGCTGCCCTGCAGCCTGCGCTCGCTCCCCGGCTCCGGGAACTTCCTCTCCATCAAGTCCCACATGGAGACGTTGATCGAGGCGCCCGACGGGTAGGCGTTGGGGTCCTCGTCCTCCTCAATCCCGTCGGGGCGCAGGCCTTCGCCGGGCCTGTCCGGCCGGGTCCAGGTCCGCCAGCGCTTGCGGCGGAAGCGCCACTCGTAGCCTTCCGCCCGCAGCCACTCCTCCACTGCCCGCAGGCGGTCCTTCCCCATGTCCTCGCGGAGCTCGAAGCTCCTGGGCATGCCGCCTTCACACTGGGGGTGGCTGTGGCGGTAGTGCTGGTCCCAAACCAACCCACGCAGCAGGCGTGCCGCATGGGGGTGGGGCCGCGGCCACAACCTGCCCGCTTCCTGCCAATTAACCATGGCAGCGGGGGCGTAGTTGGTCTTGAGGTCCTTGGTATGCACTCGTTCAACTCAACGAACTGGTGGTGGTTGTTGAGGCGGGTGCTGCAGCACTGGGCTGGGTGTGCGGCTGGTGCTGGTCAGCCGGTGGTTGTGGAGGTGGTTGACGCGGCCTTGCTGGTCGGCCGATGGGACTCCGGGTCGGCCGATGGGGCTGATGCAGGAGTCCTGGTCTGTGCACCTCTTTCACGGTCGCTGCGCGGTCAGGGCGATGCTCTGGACGGCGCTGCGGGCTCCGTGACGAACTCGGCGCTGTCGCTGGGCGGCGCTGCTAGCCGCTGCGCTGCGCTGCGAGCTGCTGCGCTGCGCTGCGAGCTGCGAGCTGCGAGCTGCTGCGACGCGCTGCTCGGGGTTGGTGGCCCCGAGTGGCACGCGAGGGTTGGGTAACCCCGCGGCGGTGAAACGCTTTTGACGCGTTCCCGTGGGGGGCCGGCCACGGGACGCTGCGGTGACACGCACAGGTGAGCAGGCAGGCAAGGCACTACGCTCACAAGGGCATCAATACGCTCGTGTCATGTGACAAAGCGTTTCAGAATCCTTGCCACTCTGCAAAGAGGGAACAAAAGTATGTACAACAACACATCAGGATATGTACACATGGGGTTAAGACTGGACTGGGGTAAGGGCATCACAGGACAATAGACACTCAGTCCCAACTCATATCCCAATCCCAGGTCCGACCCTCTCAGTGGCTGGTGGGGGCGGGGGCTCAAACACAACCCATGCCCTGCTCAGTCCGGACCCTGAAACCCTGCCAATGGGGGAGGTGTCCCGCCTAGCCATAGGCGAGTTCCTGGAAACCAATGGGCTCCAAGGCCAACCGACAGTGGCGCCTGATGCTCCCTTAACGGCAGGACCCAACTCCACTCTGAGCCAGAGATATGGCCCCGCCATTATCACCCAGGAGTTGGCAGCTGAAAATGGGCTGTTTCAGCCCAAACTGATATTAACTCAAAAATCCCCAAAATTGACCCCTCGTCCGGACCCGCCAGAGGTAGGGACGAGGCAACTGACCCTATGCCCTTCGAGTACGAACTCCCTGGTGCCCTCACCCAACCTGGTTCCCTCTGAGGTCCCGGCATCAGGGCAACACGGATGAGTCAAGTGGGGTCATGATGCCAAAATCACCAAAATTGGCGTCATTCCCACACGTGGCTCGCCCGGCCAAGGTAAGGCCAATGGCTCACAGGGTAGGAGGCAGGACCTAGGACTTCTATCTGAGTGTACGACTTGAAATTAGGTCCGGGTCCCCTATGGGCTTAGAGAAATTGGGCCGCCAATTGACCACACGGAAGGGGGAAATTGGGGTCCCAAAATGGGGTCATTTTGGCTGCTTGAAATGAGCCAAAAATCGGTGTGCTCCCAATAGTATATCTCCACGCCGGCTTGGAGATCGGATCCGCCATCCCATACGCAATTCACGGGAGTCCAATGGAGACTGCCATGCCCTTGGCTCTCAAAGATCTCCATGCCACTCGGCGTGGTGACGATCCCAATTGGGTCCACAAATGTCAAAATTGCAAAATTGCCCACACTCACTTTGGGCAAGCGCCTTAACGAAGGTGGCTCCGCTTCGCCCACGTGGTGTGTGGACCATGGGGACCATTACCCATAACACCCATGTCATATATGGTCCATTGGTCCATGCGTCCGGCGTGCACGAGGGTTAGAACATAGTGCACGGCGGGCAGCAAAAGTGGAAAATTGCTCAAAATAGCCAAAAATGCGCACACTCATGGTTGGGGCAAATGAGGCACATGCCCGACTCGGACCGGAGTGTGCCATAGGATTGGTATCAAGTCCTATGTGTCCAACATATCCTTTGGGCGTCGCCCAACTCCTCCGGTTTTGGGAATGGCAGGGTCGCCAAGTGGGCCCATGATTTGGGATGGTCCCAAATTGCCAACATGGCGGCCACGGTATGCCAAGCTCAAGAGGAGTTATTCGCCGGGTCCAAGATATGTTGGGCACCGAAGTATGTACCCTCATATCATACTTGGGTCATGATGTCAATTGAGCGCAACGTTGAAATACAAGGTCACCACTTGACATCATGACGGGCCAAAAACGGCAAAATTGGCACAAAGACACACAAAAGTGCATTGAAAGGTGCACAATTATATTATAATATCTTCGGCTTGGATCGTGCAATCAATTCATCCTTCTAAACACAATGACTTGACACCATTGGCCTTCGATCCCACATATGTGCTCCACTTGGGGCGCTTGGAAGAGTTACGAGCGCTACTTCCCAAGTGGGCACATGAAAATATGGAAAATGCAAAACACACACTTTGCTCCCAACGCATCGCTTTGGGATCGCCCTACAAGCTTCCCTTCACGAAGGTTAGGCTTGCAATTGATCGTGGGGAATTTGGGGAAGGGGCTTGCACAATATGAGGTCCATTGGCGGCTTTGGCTTGGAGCGATGGACCCGCCAAATGGGCACGCAACACAACACATGGCACATACCACATATTGCCCCAAAAGGTAGCTCCCCCCACGATATGTCATGCCCCTCCAAGGGCATAACTTTGTGTCAATCACTCATAGGAACTCAAGGAGAGTTCCTATGCAACACCAACACTTGCGCGCCACACTCGAAAGTTATCTTAACGCACGCAATGTCATGGCCAAAGAGTTACAACGCAAACTCTACCCTCTTGACCATGATCCATTACACTAGCGCGCACGTGTGGAAACGCAAGGCATATGATGCTTCCTAAATTACGTCGGGAGTATTGTGAATACATCCCACGTTTCCTTATTGTCATTCCTCGCAAGCAACACGAGATATGACCTTCACAAGTGGCCTCACGAATCAACTTTATTTTGCCCATATCTTTAAGACAAATGGAGGGCAGGATAAAAGGAAAGTTGATTCGTGCATAGGGAAGCACGTAGGTCCACTCGAAAGAGGTCGGATCAAGTGCGGGGATGTCGAAGTCGAAAATCCGATTTCGACATCCTGAAAAATTCGGATTAAGGTTGCGAGTGTAAGATGTGAAAATTGCGGAAGCGTCCATGCAGTTCCTGAAGGCTTTGGAGCCTTCGTGACGGATTGCGTTAAAATTTCCATTATAAACAGTTAAACTGGCGGTTACGGTAAAGTCGCGATCCAACCGCCAGTAGTCAAAACAGTGAGTATCAGAACGGAAGCGTAAAAATTGACGGAAACAATATGAAAATAAAACCCTGTTGATTCCTGATATTCTGATACACAAATCTCCGCTGGTGGTGCATCGGTTGCCGATGCGGGGCTTTACGGCACGGAATGGAGCGTCAACGGGCGTCTTCCCTTCCGTACATGGGGTTAGTGGACCGGAGACCGTAACCTAGCCATGGGGTACTGGGTACCGCTTCAGCAGTAGCGGGGCATGCGCTGTATGTGGGCTGTCATCGAGGGTTGGTAGGGGGGCGGGGGCGCTGCTGGCGGACCCTGGCGTTGTTCTGGCCTGGTCGGCGGCGGTCCGTGGGCCTGGGGTGCAGGCTTTGAGAGGTGGCGGGACGAGGTGCGTCGGGCTTCGGCCGCGGCGCGCTCCGCTATGAAGGTGGTGGCAGCGGCGGCTACGCCCACACATCGTGGTTTTCCAGATTACCTTTTAAATGGACAAACGGACTGTACTGTTGCACTGGTTTTCTTCCCCATTACAAACTCAACACATATCAATGCCCCAAATGCCACACTCATCACCCCCTCCACCCCATAACAACAGTGACCGAATGCGGCACAGCGAAACCTGTTCGTGACCTCCTTTTTGAGGTCTGGCAACAACCCTTCAAACAAACAGTCATCGACTGGGGGCCACATGCATCAAAAGGAGAAAGAAGAAACTACATCCGCACACTCATTCCCAACTCACTCAGTAATGCACTAAGAGCAATCCCACCCAACACTCCCTACTTCCAACACCTACAAAACCTAAAAACAGCCTTTAAATACAGAAGAAAACGACTCAAAACAGCACTGCAAGAGACACAAACCTGGCTCAGACAAAACCCAATTAACGATCTGCACTTACTCCAACCAGATTCTGAAGACAACCCATGGAACAACCAATACTCCATCTACAGCACTTCGTCTCACAACCCCACCCTGTTGACCTACCCAAAAAGGACAAACACAACAGTCGCCAATAAACACCCCCACAAACACAGACACGTTCACAGCAAAAACAAAAAAACCAAATCCCAGCTACTTAATTTACCGTAACTACCCACTTAGGAACACGTTACCCTAAAAAAGCCATCGCGAAAAGAAACTAAGCTCCGCAAGCGACTGGGGGGTTTCTGCCCCGCTTTGATCTCCGGGTGACGAGTTTCTCTCCCCCTCTTTTTCTTTTTTCTATTTGTCTTTCGTTCCCGTCCTCCTCATCTTCACCACCTGCGATCTGCATCCCCCCCCCCCCCTAACTTCTTGACACCATTTGACAGATCGATGAGATGGGACCACGTTTGTGTCAGCACATTTTTGATGCTCTCTTCCAGCTCCTTTTCGTACACCTTCCAGTCAATCATCCAATTTACAGCCTTTTTCCCCATCCACTGCTGTCATGTGGTACCTCGGCATTCACTGGTGGTATGAACCTGAAGGTTTTGGATACTACCATTGCTGGTTCTGGATACCGGAACCTCGCGAGCCGTCCCCGGAAGTCCTGTGGTACCTGGATTAAACGAGCACAGCATTCCAGTGCTCCGAGCCCGGCGTTTGCCCTTACGCTGCATGCCAACAGATTGATAAAGTACCCTGAGATCCTCGTTCCCGTCCCCTTGAACGCTGAAGTTGGCCTGTGAGTCCCTTAGCCTGTGAGGTCAATTTGAAAGCGGCAACAGCTCAATTACTACGGTAAGAGCACCACAGCCATCACTCGTTTCTCAGAGCTTTCCGAGCTTTTCTGAAGTCAGTGGTTTCCACTTAACTGGAGGTCTTCTATGATACCCCAGATGTTCTATGGCCGGGGTTTTTTGTTTGTTTCTGATTTCTATATATATATATATATATAAATATATATAGAGTCCCTTTTTATTTTCGATTCGTCTTGCGTCATAACACCAACCACAGGGCTAATGGCGAAGCCACAGCCCACAGTAGCCAGGCCTTTGGTGCATTTTGGAGCAGGGCCACACCCCCTGAGTTACTGTACATATGGCTGCTGTCCTTCGATGAACTTCGGCTCGCCATGAACGCTCACTTGCCCGTGGTTAGGCCGCTTTTGTGTTATGCTCGCCGGGGGGCAACCCCCATGCACCAGAAAAAGGTGGTGGCGGCGGCGTTGGTGACGGTGGGGGGGCGCTGTGCTGGGCGCTGCAGCCTCCGGGCCTGGGACGGCTGGGGCCGAATGTCATAGAGGACGTCCTCGGGGGGTCGGGCTCGCGCTGCCGTCGTGGCGCCGGGTTTGGACTTGGGTTTGGGCTTGGCTGCGGGTTGCGGTCGTGGCGCGCTGACGGGTTTGGGTGGCTGTTTGGCCGCGGTCTTGGGTTTCGGCCGGGTTGCGGGTGTGGGCCTCGTCGGGGCGTGGGCCTTGGCGGCGGCGGGGTTGCTCGCGGTGGGGGCGGGTTTGGGGGCCCGTTTGGGAGGTGTCCCCCGCGGCCTGGGGGGTGGAGTGCTGGATGAGGACGTGGTGATGGTGGTGGATGAGGTGGCCGTGGTGGTGGAGGTTGTGGAGTCGGAGGCGGAGGAGAGGCCTGTGGGAGACGGCGGAGGGCCCTGGGCTTCGGGGGTGGGCGTAGGATGCTGGGTCCTGCAAGTAGCGAGAACGAGGGTGCGGGTTCGGGCACCGGGCGTGTGCGCGCGTTTTCCCTGGTGACCCGTGCGTGCTGGTGCTGGTGTGGCGGCGTTGTCTCGGCTGCGCGGGCACGTGGGTTACCCGAGGGGTGGCCATATCTGCTCCAGGACGTGCGGGTGTGTTTGCTGGAGGTAGTCGAGGGTGCGGAAGAACCATCGCTGGATGCCGGGCATGTCCTCCTCTGTGAGGTGGGGGTAGTTTTGGGTGGGGGTGTCTGGGCCCGGCCACAGCAGCGCCATGAGGCGGGCTGCCACCATGTATGGGCAGAGCTGTAGGGTGGTGGGGCGTGGGAAGGTGGGTCCCCTGCGGTTTGGGGGGGCTTCCCTCTGCTCGGGGCGCAGCGTGACCACCCACACCCACCGGTCCGTGGGGATCCCCCAGGTCCGTTGGGTCCACTTGGCGAGGCAATACATCGCCCTACCAAGGCCCTGGCTGCCGCTGCGGATGGAGAGCAGCGTGTCCAGGGATTTGCGTTCCCACGTGCCCGAGATGTGGGGGTCGTCCGGGTCGTCCCCCCTGACGTACGTGTCTAGGCCTGGGTTGTGTGGGGGGGGGGCCTAGTCGGCGGGAAGGAGGGAGTACTAGTTAGCTAAGCTAGTAGGACCAAGGAAAAAGGCTCAAATTACCCTGAAATTACCTCAGAAAATGGTGTAATCCTTCACAAAACCTCCTCATCAGTTCATAGAAGCTGTTCACACTACTGGTACCCTTTAGAAACAGCGTGATGTACCGTGAATGATGTCCCTTCGAAGGGGCATTCCTCAAAAGTAGCTGGCGTGAGCGTAAACGTTTGGAAAAACAATTTGGGGGCAGTGGGGTTTGAACCCATGACGTCCTCCCTAGAGTCTGCATTGCTACCCACTAGGGTATGATCGAACGCTCTAATGCGGACGGTCATCGCTGTATAAACAACGTATTTGAGTAATCGTCCTGACCAACGGCCAGGGCGGAGCAATACTCCTGATGGAGCCCAAAGAACTCCAGGAGCTGAAAAAAATAGAAATGAGGACCAACAGGGAGTGAATCTGGTGGTTTAGCGAAAGGTTGAGCGACCCAACGAGTCAAATCGCTAAAAGGTGACGATAAGACGTTAGAAATTGTCATTTATAGGCCCAAACTCAAAGTCGCAGACAAGCGCAACAGAGCCGCGCCCAGAAAAGGGGTTAACGGCACTACAAGGCACTCGAGTAGAGAGGTGTGTGCCGTGCCTTGACAGAGAGAAACCAAGAATTTCTGCATGGTTGCATCAAAATTTTTATAAAACATAGGGACAAACCTCAAAAACACAAACAAAAGGAAGAGCAGGCGAAAAATTCGCCTCTCAGGTATGCCAGCTTCATGACACACGTATGCATTCTGTTCGTCGTGGTTGTTTCGTTAAAACGTTAGGGTTGTCACCGTCGTGTCTCCGGGGGGTTGGGCGACTCCTGCATTCCCCCTGCACAGGTAAAAACAAGGTTGAAAGGTATTGAAGCGTTTGGGGGGAGGGCAACCTCCAAGCCTCCCTTGGCATGCGCAACCCCAAACCCATGAAATCCAAGACGCGAACTCGAATTTGGGTATCCCCAAAGTTTCCTGGAATCCTTGCCTCGGCCATGACACAATCTGGCGTCCTGGGCAAGAGATGAAGGTATATGTAGACAATAATAAACATGTAGACAAGTAATATGTACATGTAACAATTCTATACTATAAAATAGCATCAAAAAGAAGACGAAATGAAAGCGACGGCGTCGCCGCCATCAGAAAATCTGACCACTACGAGGCGTCGCCATCAGGATCTCCACTGAGATCCTGCCCAAACTGGGCCAAACAGTGGTTTTTGGGCGAAAAACATTCAAATAAAGTGATTTTTGAGTCAAAAACACTCATTTCGCGTGTCTCCCCCCAACGCGTCGCGTAGCCGACACGACGCGTTTCTGCGCCAATTCAAACTACATATGAAAAGGCCCACTGTTGGGCCACACCATGGGCGCCTGGGCGATTCCTGGAATCGCCTCAGCATTTTTTGAAAAATGCGTGAACGTGCTTAACTTCGCAAAAATTGACCTTCGCGGAACGCCGCGAAAAAGGTCACGCTATAATCTTTTATTTTTAAAAGCGATAAAACAATGATAAAATTGCCTAGAATCTTTAGAAATCGAGAAATAAATCCTCGATCTGGGGCTGCGTCGCGCAGGCGACGACTGTCGTCGCCAGCCCAAAAATGACGAAAAAAGACGATTTCTGGGGTATTTTACAGAAATCTCACAGAAATCAAGATGCCGCAACATCAACCGGAAAATTCCTGATCTAGCGTGGCGAAGAGCGCCACAGGCTGGGCAGCGGGTATGGGTGAAGCACCCCATACCGCTTCACCCCCCTCCTTAGAAGCCTTGCCTATATCCAAAGGAAGGCAAGGCCAAGGAGGCGCTCTGACCCCTGCACTGCCCTGGTTTCACAACTGATTCAGCAGAACAGTGGGGGGGGGGGGGGGCTTCGTAAGTAATTTACATGCCACATACATGTAAACTTTTTTTTTTGATCTTGATATATTCATAGGGCAATTGCCCCCCAGGCGACCACACTTGTCCCTGGCACTCCTCTTAGCCTGTAGTTACATGAACAGAGGCGCTGCAGGGCCTTCCGCCCTGACTGATGGCGCTTAGGCGCACATATTGGCCCTTTTTCTCCATGGGCATGGAAACATAATAATTCAATAAATTCGGAAAACATTATTTAGGGTCAAACCCAAGGCAACGACTTCCTCGCGCCTGAATTTAGGGCCATTTCCTGCCCAAGGCAACCCGTGCCAGTTTAGGGTCGATTCCCAACCCAGGGCGACGAATTAACGCGCCGAATTTGGGGGATTTAGGGTCATTTCCTACCCATGGCGCCCCACGCCTATTTAGGGTGGGACCTCCGGAGGGTCAACCAACCCAAGGCGACGAATTAACGCGCCTGCTTGTGCGGTTCGGTACCTGGCGTCTTCGTCGCTGTGGTCGTCGCCCAGACGACGGTATAGACTTGGGGGCTCCATAGGGTCCATGGGGAAGCCATCGTCTTATCCATCGTAGGAGTCAAGGAATTCCTCCTTCATCATGTTGATGCCCTGGACCTTAGCTCCTGCAGTTTCCCACTTCAGCGATCAGCGATCAGCGATCAGCGTACTCCTGCAGTCTGGGCGTCGTCGCCGTCCGCAGGCCGTCACACGCCTTTGGTGGCCTTGGCGTCGGCAGAAAACTTTTGAAGCGTTTGGGGGGAGGGCAACCTCCAAGCCTCCCTTGGCATGCGCAACCCCAAACCCATGAAATCCAAGACGCGAACTCGAATTTGGGTATCTCCAAAGTTTTCTGGAATCCTTGCCTCGGCCATGACACAATCTGGCGTCCTGGGCAAGAGATGAAGGTATATATAGACAATAATAAACATGTAGACAAGTAATATGTACATGTAACAATTCTATACTAAAAAATAGCATAAAAAAGAAGACGAAATGAAGGCGACGGCGTCGCCGCCATCAGAAAATCTGACGGCTACGAGGCGTCGCCATCAGGAATTCCACTGAGATCCTGCACAAACTGGGCCAAACAGTGGTTTTTGGGCGAAAAACATTGAAATAAAGTGATTTTTGAGTCAAAAACACTCATTTCGCGTGTCTCCCCCCAACGCGTCGCGTAGCCGACACGACGCGTTTCTGCGCCAATTCAAACTACATATGAAAAGACCCACTGTTGGGCCACACCATGGGCGCCTGGGCGATTCCTGGAATCAGAAAAGTTTATAGTGTTTTCAGCACTGTGTTTTTGCTTCTCCTGCTGCTTGTTGTTGCTGTAGGGTGTCCTGCTGCTGGTTTTGGATGATGAAAAGCTTTTGTTTGTTGAAATACAGTTAAGCCAACTCAATCCAGGATAGCCCAAGTCAATAGTATGCAAGGAGAAGGTAATTCAGGATCAAAGCATGAAGGGCTGCAGTGTAAACAGTGAAAGATGATTGGATATTCACAGAAACTACAGCTCAGGTCACATATGAATGCATATTCCCAAAGATAGCTGAAATGTTTTAGGAAAAGAGTTAGAAAACTGCCTCAGGATCACTCTCTCTCCATAGTGCCATCCTAGGAGATGTGCACTCTTTATTTTGGGTCCCATATGTGCTGAGGTGGCATGGTATGTGGCGATGAGGTCACTGCCATGTCACATGGGATCTTCCTACTTAGCTAGGCTGACCAGGAATTGAACCCAGGACCTCTCAAAAAGAGGTGCCTAGCCCCCTAGGGTGTATACCACTAGGGCAGATAAGTATTCATGGAAAAACATAGATAAATTCATAGGCTCTACCTTAGGTATGTCAGTACTCAGTCAACTCAGGAAAAGATGTTTTACTTCTGATTGAAAGGGGATTAAGGGGTCCACTCCATATCCTGATTGGGTGTTTGGTTCCATAGGTCAAAATGTGTTCTTACCACTTTTGGCTGGACCAATACTAAGATAAAAATGCATGGATGCTCAGTGCATCTCTAATACAACTAGAGTATGTCCCAAAGCAATGGAAAAGCACTTTTTCTTACTCCCCCCTTGTGCTGTGGTGGCCACCACTGTCGCATTTTAGGAAAAAGGGAATTTTTCTTGGCCTTCCCTTGGTTTCCACATCTACTTTAAAATACCTACAGTCTCCCTCACACTGAAAAATGGGCGCTCACCATGGCTGGCGTCCTTTTGCTGCTCTGATTGTACAGTTTCCTACAGAAGACTCAGCGCTCTTGGCGCTGCCGGGGCTCCTGTGGCTTGGTTGGGTTAGATTGGGAGCATGCCAAACATGTGCATATGCATCCCTCCCTCCAAGACGCAGCGTCGACACAACCCAAACGCAAGACACATTATACACACTCGCATGGGTTCTCGTAAACCTGCTGGCGACCTGTGACCTGTCTTAGGGCGAAGGGAGTCGAAAGAAAATTAAATTTGCCCCTTGGTGGGGTCTTGGTTCTGCTCAGTCTCTCCAGGCACCTGCGTTTCGGCCCGAACACGGCCTACTCAGCGAGGCTGCGCGTGGGTATCTGCAGAGGCAGGAATGGGAGGAATATGGACGAATCCACGCAAAAACGAAGGGACGACACCAAAATCCGCCAAATGACGGCGTAGAATTTTTCTGAAACGACACACCTGAGCAGAATCCAATTGTGCATCAGAAGCACATTTTTATAGAAATTATAGTCATCTCTGGATTTTTTTAAATCCAGAAATTCATCCGCATAAAATGGCGGCGCGCAGGAGCGGCTCCTAGCGAAGCGCCGGAAAATGGAAAAATAATGGA
This sequence comes from Eutreptiella sp. 'Long Island Sound 2002', assembly GCA_964036045.1. Taxonomy (NCBI): domain Eukaryota; phylum Euglenozoa; class Euglenophyceae; order Eutreptiales; family Eutreptiaceae; genus Eutreptiella; species Eutreptiella sp. 'Long Island Sound 2002'. Next base: position 24,239,970 of record OZ038391.1, read on the forward strand.
ATTATAAACGTATGTATCACGTAGTCTTGAAAATGACGAGACACACATTAATAAACAAACATACAGATTCCACCCACACTAATAGAAGCTTCAAAAATTCAAGAATTCGAGAATTAATCGAAAAGACTTCAATGAATCAGGTATAAACTACAGGTATGCTTGTCTTGCATGCCGCATACACATTGCTCGTCTCGTGTCTCCGTGAACGAGTCGTGTAGCAGCGTTAACAACGATAACCACGATAGGACGCGGTAGAGGGATTGATTAGAAAGATTGCAGATGATTAGCGGTCAGATCAGGGTGATTAGACATACACACAAGTGCATAGCAACGTTCTTCGCGTGCGCCCCTTTTGTCCTCTCACCTTTCTTCACTTCCCAGCGGTAGGTAAGGTAGGTACGCCCAGGCGGGGCCAACCCCTGGTGGAGTCAGGATTGACACGCAGATGGGCAGGTTTGCCCAAGTTCTCGTCGCATACTCGTGCATGCACACACGCATTAAAGGGTAGGCCACGCGAAGTGCGCACGGTAAACCTTGTTTAGGCTACCCAGGGGCTCCTCGGTACATTCTTTAAGAGAACCTGAGGAGTCCCTTAACGCTTGCTTGCTTGATAAGGGTAGCTGCTCCATGCAGCGTGTTTGCGGACAGCGTATAATAGGGCACACTGAGAAGGGTATAATACCTGGAGTGTGCCTTGGTTCCTCCGCCGCAAATGCCCTTTCATTTGCCTTTGTTTTACAGGTGGGTAGGTAGGGTGATTGGTGCAGCATCATTTTTTTTTATGCCCTGCTAAACAAGGGCGCAGATCACACAAACAAGTAACTCCGCTCCGCCTGTGGCAGAGCAGGGAGTCCGACTTCATCGACATCTGCGCCTTGCACGCGAGAGCACTCCTTCCCTCCAAGCCCTAACAGGGGAAACGCGTTGTGGCGTCCCCTGTCAGGCCACAGTTGCTTAGTAGCGCTGTGTTCTCTTGCAATTTCACAGGTGGGTCGCTAGGACCCAAGAGACCTTCATCTTCGCAACGCCCAGTAGAGTGTGCGTGTAGGAGTGGTAGTCCTGAGTGGGGGCTAGAGCCAGTTGCCCAGTGCTCGCCCACCAGGATGGTGCCACTGTAGGGTGTGTAGGACCTGTAGGGGGTGTGTCACTGTCCCACCCTTTTCCTGCAATTTTAGCGGGGTTGGTGGGCTGTGGCAGTGGTTAGGTCAGTGTTTTGGCCACATAGCAAACAGGCGTTTTGCATGCCTTCATAGCTTTTGGCCACCCCTCCCTGTAGTAGACAGATAGGTAGAGAAAACAATACCTGGATTAGCACGCTGGGTATTCCCCCAAGGTTTTGCGCCAGCACAGAAATTGGGCGCATAGGGGAGGGGAGACCCGGGGCGTACCCCGTGGCATCAATAAGCCAACCCTCCAGGTTCAGCAAGGGCGCAGACTTGGGTATAATTAGGACACCACTTCTGCGGCTTGCTCTCAGGACCTTAGGACTAGCACACTCACACATACGCTTTGGCAGGTAAGGGTAAGGTTCAGTCCCTAGCTTTAGTCTTGGAGGCAAGCGCCTCAGCGAGCCTCAACAACTCACCAAGGTTGTTCTGGGACAAGTAGTCAACCAGAACTGAGTTTAGGCGTCCCTCAGGTAGAACAAATGCAGAGAAGGGCTCCCAGGTGGCCTCTTCGACTCCAAACCCTTCCCAGAGGCTGAGGAAGCGCCAACCCTGGCGATAGCGGTGGCGTAGGACAGACTTCACCAGGTAGAAGCCCTCCTTAGCCATCTCCTCGGCGTTCATGTCGGGGAGTTCACCTTCAACTTCCATAGGGCTGGCAGCCCCTTGTAGGTCCAGAGCGGCGATTTCCTCGTCGTTCAGCTCCCACTCCTCCCCACAGAGGTCTTCAGGATCATGGTAGCGCTTCAGGTGTTGAGCGGCGCACACCAGGGTCCCCCCTAGACGGGGAGAACACCGCACCGTGATACGGTGACCATCCACAGATAGAATCTTGTACGGCCCGAAGTATGGGTCATCGCTGGTAGAGCGAGGCCAGGCGGGTAGTCGACTGTGGTGCACCAGCACCCAGTCCCCCTCTTGGTAGGTGGCCGGTACTCGGTGCTTGTTCTTCTTGTTCCACTGACGCTCCCTCACTCTCTGGAGCATTGCCTTGGCCTTGTCCACCTTCGCTTGTTGCTCTTGGACCCACTCACCCACAGAAGAATGGGTGTCCTCTGGATAGGGGGCATGTAGGAACCACGCCGGGCGCCCCATGAATAGCTCATGTGGCGAGTAGCCAGTAGCTGAACTCTCTTGGGAGTTCATCACCAAGGATATGACGGGGAGTAGTCTCACCCAGTCTCTGGTGCGTTCAGTTTTGCACCATATCCTGACGTTCTCCTTCAGGACACGAATCTGTCGCTCACATAGGGGGTTGCTCGTGTGAGAGTAGGGAATCCCTGTAGACACCTGGACATTGAGGGACCTCAGGACCCTCTTGTACCAGCCAGTATCTGAGCGTACTCGTACGTCCTCATCGGAGTTGATCTCCTTGGGCGCCCCATAGACACAAAACCACTCCTCCAGGAGTATCTTGATAGTCTCCTCTCCGGTAATGTGCTTGGTACATGGGAACACCCTGGTAAACCTGGTCAACCCACAGGTTACCACGAGGGCGAAGTCATAGCCCCCGAACTTCGGCATCTCCGTGTAGTCCACGTATAGAACACTGTTAGCACAGTGAGGGATGGGCAGGGTCGAGTAGAGACCTCTGTCCCTGATATCCCCTGGTTTACAGGACCTGCATGGGCACTTGTCCACGATAGGCTGGAGTGTCTTCCGCAGTTGGTCGTCAGTCCACGTAGTGTGGAACCACTGCTTGAACAACCTCAGGGTACGGTCAGCACCCACATGACCACTGGACTCAGGGGTCCACTTCAGCAGCGCTGGGACTCGGTCACTAGGCACCACGATGCGGTCCCCGTGCCAGAGGTAGCTCTTGTCCCGCTTCCACTGGTCTTGGTTGACCAGGAGGGGCTCAAGGCGTTTCTCCAGGCGCCGGTAGATATCCCCAAACTCCTGTAGGTACTCCGATTGTTGGAGTCCGTCCAGGGGGCGTATCATGGTCATGTTCAGGTCCAGATGTACGTCCATACGGCTGAACGCCTCCTTAGCCAGCGCTTCAGACCGGGCACCAATCAGGGCGTCGAAGTTGTTGCGGCTGATGTAGTCGGCACACTCGTTCTTCACTCCCTGGATATGGTGTACCGTCAGCCGTAGTTGACTGAGGTAGGTCCACCAGCGCCGTAGCTTGGCCTTCTCAGGTGGGGGACCCTTCTGGAAACTGCGGACCGGTTCTTGGTCGCATAGCCAGACCACAGGGTTACTCCCCAACAGTCGTGCTTGTGAGGATAGCACCAGCATACCCGCGAGCAGTTCCTGCTCATAGGTGGAGTAGTTCCCCCTGGCCTGGTTCCACTTCCAGTTCGAGTGGCCCAGAGGTACTAGGACCCACTTGTCGTCAGGGTAGCTGTGCTTGAGGGTTCCATCTCGGTTGAGACCTTCCGTCCCCCATTGGGAAATGGCCGAGTCGAACTCCTCTTTCTCTAGTGCTTGCCATTGGAACAACGTTCCACCACCGCCCACATTGCTGGCGTCGGTCACCAGGATAATCTCCCCTTGTGCCCTAGGCACGCCCAAGCACTTAGCGTTGGCTACCTTGTCTTTGAGCTCGTCAAACGCTTGTTGCTCTTGTGGGCCCCAGCGCCAAGTAGTACTCTTCTTGATCAAGTCAGTCAGTACAGCGCTGGTGTAGGTGAAGTTTTTGATGTGGCGGCGATAGAAGTTGCACGCCCCAATGAAACTGCGTACATCATGAAGTCCTTTCTTGGGGTCTTCGTGTCGTACCTTGGCATCCATCAGGGGTTTGGCCTTAGAGGCCGCTGGGGTCCACCACCCATAGCCAACGTCAAACCCCAAGTACTGCATGGTCTCCTGCATGAACTCACACTTCTCCAGCTTGAGTCGTGTGTGGTTCTCCTGGCAGACCGCAAAGAACTCACCCAAGAGGATTAGGTGATCCTCCTGGGTATTGGTCCTGAGGCATACATCGTCGATGTGATCCTCCATCTGGGCCCCACGGGATATGAGCTCCTGCACCTTAGGTCTCCTTCGTAGGATGGACAAGATCTTGTTCATCAGCTCTTGGAACAGAGCGGGGGCGTTAGCCACACCAAATGGCATGACCTTCCACTTGAATACCCTCCCCTGAGGGGTGATGAAGGCCAGTAGCTCCTGCGCGTTGGGCGTCAGGTCCACTTGCCAGAATCCACTTCGCTTGTCCATCTTGGTCTTGTAGCGACAGGAGGCTATCTTCTCCAGGGTAGACTCCATATTGGGAATGGACCCTGAGTGGTTCAGCGTCTTCTTGTTCAGCTCTCCATAGTCCACTACCAGCCGTTTGGCTGAAGACCCAGGTTTAGCCACCAGGAAACAGGGGCTGCAGTGTAGGGGGTAGTCCCCGTCCTTGTACTCCAGGACTAGGCCAGCGTCGATACACTCTTGTATCTGTCGCTCAATCTCGTCGGCCTGCTCTTTAGGAGCTGGATAGGGTCTCCTCCGTATCTTGTGACCCACGAACTCGGGTTTCAGCTTGAGGTCCATCTGTACCAGCTTGTCACATGACGCTGGAGGGGGTAGTTCTCCGAACACCTCCAGATAGGTCCTTATCAGCTTCTGTACCCGCGGGTCCAATATCTTGATCTTGTCCTCCAGGTCCTCGTCGGAGTGTAAGTTGCTTGCCCCCTGAATAGACGTCGGGAGGTGGTCCTCCACCGACTCCTCGCCCGCGGTAGCATCCTTCAGCCCTTGGTAGGCATATAGAAGGTCTTGCTCGACCATCTCCGGTGGACGATGGCAACATAGGCACGCTCGAGGGGGTTCACATACACATTCCTCCGAGAGGTCGTCCTCTTCTGGGGTCCTCACATGGGCACCCCATACGCTCTTCATGAGCTTGAGATCTACCTCCCTTTGCCAGGTGGTGATCTTCTGTTCGAGGTCCTCCTTCAGTTGGGATAGGTCTCCCATACGTCCTTGCTTCAGTGGCCAGGAGCTGCGGGTAGGCTTCGCGTAGCATAGCTTTTTCGCCACCAACTTCCTCTTGGAATCCACATACTCCCTGAGCCTGGATCGAGGGTCCAGCTCCTCATCCACGGGGTCTTCTACCCTCATGGAGAGTAGGGGTTTTAGTGGGGCGACGTACTCGGCGTTCTCCACTTCCTCCACACAGGTCTGCACGAAGAAGGCGTCGTGCTCAGTTTCGTCGTCTGAGTGGATAGAGCTAGGTAGCTCAGATAGTCCACACTCAGAGACTCCATCAGGTACAGGTACATGACAGGGAGAGTTGGGGGCGTTGGTGTCAGTCACGACGTACTCATCTCCTCCGGGTGTAGTTTCAACAGCATCTTGAGGTCGTAGGCGATCCTTCAAGTCACCCAAGGCGAGTCCATCGCTTTCTCGTTGTATAGCCTGGACCAGAGTAGGGTCCAGGTCTTCCCAGGGGATGGTGGTAAGACTTCCGTCCACCACGCTGAGCATACTCCCCCATCCGGGCTTCCCAATGGGCGTCTTGCGTCCCAGAGGCACGTAGATGGCCTCATCAGGTAATCGCACCGAGCTGATAGTCAGCTTCTCAAGGAGGGTTCGCCAGTACTCGTTGCCCCCATGGGCTCCCCAATCGGGGGAACACAGGACCATACGGGAACGTTCCAAGGCCAAGTTTTTCCCCTTGCTGCAGTATAGGTCCAGTACATGTTGCTTGTCGCTGGCGAACAACTCCACACTCAGGTCTTCCCGAGAGTAACCCAACTTCTTCAGACCTTGGTCTAGGACTTCCCCCAATAGTTGATAGTCCTCAGTTTTGGAGGCCGCCATCATGTTCGAGGGCTCCTCTTTCGATAGTCTCAGGTAACTCGAGGTATGTTCCGACTGCTCCAGTGGCACAGACTCTCTGCCACTGCCGTGGTCCACGTACAGGAGGTAGGGCGCTTGCAGCGTCAGGGATTGTATCTGGGAGTGCTGCACGAAGAAGTCAGTACCCAGTACAAAGTCGAAGGCCTCAGTGTCCATCACATAGAACCGATGGGCGATAGTCCGGGAGCCCATAGGTACCTCCACTTCACAGTCCCCGCAGCTGTGCACCACATGTCCATCCCCCATGCGTATAGCGGCGGTGGTCATGGTGTTCTTCAGGCTCCCACAAGGTAAAATTTTCTTGGCCACTATAGATATTGTGGCGCCAGTATCCAGTACCCCCAGGTATTCACGTCCCCCTAGTCGGATACGTACCCAAAACACCAGGTCTTGGGTGCCACCAGAGGGCCCCTGTCAGAACTCCGCGGGACAGGTCACCTCGAACCCCTTGTTCCGCAATTTGCGGGCCATCCTCATGAAACGGCTTCTCTTCTTGGCGTTGCCGTCATCACCACCTTCATGCTCACGCTTGGCTCCTTGTTCTTGCTGGGCCTGCGTCTGTGAGCGTGTGGTAGGTCCAGACTGCCCTCCAGAGGGCTCAGAGTTCCCCCCTGGATTAGGGTTGGGGTTACCTCCGTTCTTGTCCTTGTTCTTGTTGTCGTTCTGGCGGTTAGCGCCTCCTCCTCGTCCACCTTGACCCTTGTCTTGACCACCTTGACCACGTCCTTTCGACTTGCCCTTGCCGGAGTCGTTGCCTTTGGCCTTGCCTCCACCTTTGCCTGAGCTTTTGCCAGGATCTTCACCCTTAAGCTTCGCCGATAGGCGTTGCTTATGGTAGCACTCGTCCTCATAGTGCTTCCGCTTACCGCAGAATGCACACGTGATGGTGCAGCGGTAATGATCCGGCAGCTTCACTTTGGCGCCGGTGATCTTTTCCTGCTGCTTCCCCTGGACTACAAAGCAGTCTCGCTGCTCGCAGTCAGAGGCGTGCTGCAGGTGGCCCTGCTCATCTCTGGCTTCACACCAGAATAGCTCCGTCACGTTCTCCATTAGGCGGGCGTGGGCGTGTTTGGGGGTAGTCCCCTGCCCAGGTCGGGACCCTTGGTACCCTTTGCCTCCAGAACCTCCACCACCAGGACGGTAGTTGTTCAGGTGTTGGTCGCTCTCCTTCTCCAGCGCCATCTCCAGGAGCAGCACGCATAGATCCTCGTAGCGGAGGGATCTAGCCTTGCGCTCAGCCGTCAGACGGCACTCGTCCCATAGCTCTCGGGGGAGCTTGGCGCACAACCAGAACAGCAGGTCGTCGCTGCTGTAGGAACCGGGCGTCAGTCGTCCAGCCCAGTGGTCCAGGTCCGCCAACAGCTCGGAGACCCTGCGGGGTTTGGGGTTGTTGGGCAGGACGGGCAGGTTCTGGATCTCGGCCCTGATGGAGAGGTCGGTCTCATAGGTTGGGTACTGCCTCTCCAGGGCAACCAACACATCGGCAAAGGTGGCGGAGTTAGTGACGATCTGCCTGACCTGCTTCTCCAGGTACTTCGTCTTGCAGCACTGCAGGAGCAGGTCGCACTTGACTCGCCCACTCGCGTGGGTTTGGCCGGTCAGTCGTAGAAACCGGCCAAAATTCTCAGCGAACTCGCTGAGGTCCTTGCCTGTGAACTCAGGCAGGTTCACCACTATCTTGGAGGTGGCAATAGCCTTCGCCTCCTGAGCTCGGCGTGCTTCAGGGCGTCGGGTCTTCTTCTTCTTCTTCTTCTTCTTCTTACCCTTGGGGTCCTCGGGGTCCTCAGGGTCTTCGTCATCCGATGGCGAAGAAGAAGTCATCGACGGCGGCCCATCATCGGAGGGGTCTCCGCCTAGATCACTGGAGCCATAAGGCTCCACGTCCACCATAGCCCTTAGGGCTGTCGGCCCCAGCTGGTCCAGCTCGGCCCTCGTCGAGTTCGTCACGTGGCTGTAGGGCGGCTGGGCTGTCCTCGGGACGAATGGACTTCTCGGTACTGCTGCAGGAGTCGGCATCGGTCGGCTCCTCAGGCTCCCCAGGGTATTTGTCAACCCTGCCGCCAGGTGATTAGCGTGTACTCGGTGGGGTGACATTCCCACCGTCGTAGGTGACGCATGGGACGGGATCATCAGGGGCTGCAGTTTCTCCCTGATCTCTTGCGTGAGGTCGCTCACGATTTGCGAGGTGGCTCCTCGGAGCACCTCGTTGATCTCCGACCGCGTCAGGGACCTGTTGGAGGATCTTCCCGATCCTCTACTCCTGCCTCCCAGAGACTCTGGTCCTTTCCTCAACCCACTCAAGGGTGCATACCCAGGTGCATACCCAGGAGCATACCCAGGAACTTCCATGTAGGTTCCAGTGGCGTGGAGTGGATGGGGATCGTCAGCCGCATACCATCGCGGCGCAGAGCTGGAAGCCACCGGCTCACTGGCAGTAGTTGCCTCAAGGAGCGCAGTGGTAGGTGGGCCCATGCCATAGGCGGGGTAGTGAGGCATGCCAGTAAAGCCTGTGCCCTCTGCCATAGGCGGGTTGGCTGTGGAGGTGGATGTTGCGGCGGCTGGGAGTGTGGTGGTTATGGGAGAGGGTGATGCTTGGAGGCCAGAAGCGCTTGGTGCGCCTTCGAAGGTAGGGACATCCGTCGGGTCTTGCCCTTGCTCCTCTCCTTCGTCTGCTCCTTCTCCAGCATCCTTCTCACTCTCGTTCTCTCTCTTCCTCTTCGCAGGCTGAGGCTGAGAGACCACTTCCTCGACCGTCAGGGCCCCGAAGGCCGTCTGGAGGCCATCTAGGGAGTCCTCCGCCGTCTCCACTGGCCCATGTAAGGGCTCCACCGAAGGTACAGCGTAAGGCGCCGGCCTTGCCGGTGCCTCAGGCGCTGGCGCTGTGTTCACATCGGCGTCCACTCTTCCTGGGTCCATCTTAATCCGCCCTTCTGCTTATATATGCCTGCTCGGAGCACTGGTTGTACGGCGCGGGGTCGCTGCCGGTGCACAGAGACAGGCTGCCTCTTGCTACCAGAAAAGTTTATAGTGTTTTCAGCACTGTGTTTTTGCTTCTCCTGCTGCTTGTTGTTGCTGTAGGGTGTCCTGCTGCTGGTTTTGGATGATGAAAAGCTTTTGTTTGTTGAAATACAGTTAAGCCAACTCAATCCAGGATAGCCCAAGTCAATAGTATGCAAGGAGAAGGTAATTCAGGATCAAAGCATGAAGGGCTGCAGTGTAAACAGTGAAAGATGATTGGATATTCACAGAAACTACAGCTCAGGTCACATATGAATGCATATTCACAAAGATAGCTGAAATGTTTTAGGAAAAGAGTTAGAAAACTGCCTCAGGATCACTCTCTCTCCATAGTGCCATCTTAGGAGATGTGCACTCTTTGTTTTGGGTCCCATATGTGCTGAGGTGGCATGGTATGTGGCGATGAGGTCACTGCCATGTCACATGGGATCTTCCTACTTAGCTAGGCTGACCAGGAATTGAACCCAGGACCTCTCAAAAAGAGGTGCCTAGCCCCCTAGGGTGTATACCACTAGGGCAGATAAGTATTCATGGAAAAACATAGATAAATTCATAGGCTCTACCTTAGGTATGTCAGTACTCAGTCAACTCAGGAAAAGATGTTTTACTTCTGATTGAAAGGGGATTAAGGGGTCCACTCCATATCCTGATTGGGTGTTTGGTTCCATAGGTCAAAATGTGTTCTCACCACTTTTGGCTGGACCAATACTAAGATAAAAATGCATGGATGCTCAGTGCATCTCAAATACAACTAGAGTATGTCCCAAAGCAATGGAAAAGCACTTTTTCTTACTGAATCGCCTCAGCATTTTTTGAAAAATGCGTGAACGTGCTTAACTTCGCAAAAATTGACCTTCGCGGAACGCCGCGAAAAAGGTCACGCTATAATCTTTTATTTCTAAAAACGATAAAACAATAATAAAATTGCCTAGAATCTTTAGAAATCGAGAAATAAATCCTCGATCTGGGGCTGCGTCGCGCAGGCGACGACTGTCGTCGCCAGCCCAAAAATGACGAAAAAAGACGATTTCTGGGGTATTTTACAGAAATCCCACAGAAATCAAGATGCCGTAACATCAACAGGAAAATTCCTGATCTAGCCTGGCGAAGAGCGCCACAGGCTGGGCAGCGGGTATGGGTGAAGCACCCCATACCGCTTCAGTATGCTCGACGAATGGTGCACGTAGTGCGCACGTAGGGTTAGAGAAGATGAAGTGCTCGCGATGCATGTGCCGGATTCCGACATGCACACGTTGCCACGCTTCCTTGTGCATGCACCCACCTTCCCTTCTCCTCACAGGTCCAAGGGAGGAGTGTGTGCTCGTTTTTGCATCGTTTGTGCGTTAAAGTAGGGTTGTCTAAGACGCTTAGGCTTGTTTTGCGTTGTGCCGTCGTCTCTCATTCGCCATTCACACTATGCATGGTGAGTAAGGTAGGTAAGCCCAGGAGGAGCTCACCTTCTTGTTGAGTCAGTGTGGTTACAGTGGTTTTGGTCTCGCCTCCCTTCCCTGCATGCGTGCACACGATGCATTAAAGGGATTTGACAGTAGGCCACACGCTGTGCACGGGGTATGAACCCTTGCCAGGTTACCCAGGCCTTCGCCCTACGTTCCATAAGGGAACGGGCGAAGTCCTTAAGCTTGCTTGCTTGCAACTGGGTTCAGGAACAGTGTATTATTAGGCACACTAAGAAGCGTATAATACGTGGAGTGTGTCTTGGTTCCTCCGTCTTGAACCCAGTCCATTGGCCTCTGTTGTACAGGTGGGAGAGGTACAGGGTGATTGGTGCACGCAGTAGCTGCCTTCCGCGGCTATCCCATTTTTCTGCCCCAACTAAACAGGGGCTCTGGCCACAAACAAACAAATTGGAATATTGAACGTCATGGCCGAGATCAACACTTACTACACGCCTTGCACACGGCACTCCTTCCCTCTAAGCCCTGGCAGAGAAACGCGCGAGGGCGTCTCTGTCAGGCCACAGTCGCCTAGTGGCACTGTGTTCGCTTGTCGTTTCACAGGGGGGCCATTAGGGCTCATGAGACCTTTGCCATCGCAACGCCCAGTAGAGTGTGGGTGTAGGAGTGGTAGTCCTGCGTGGGGGCTTGAGCCAGTTGCAGTAGCGCTCGCCCACCAGGATTGTGCCACTGTAGGGTGTGTAGGGCCTGTAGTGCATGTGTCACTGTCCCACCCGTTTCCTGCAATCTTAGCAGGGTTGGTGGGCGGTGGCACTGGTTAGGTCAGCGTTCTGGCCACTTAGCAAAATGGCGTTTTCATGCCCTCATAGCTTTTGGCCACCCCTCCCTTTAGTAGTCAGGTAGGTAGGAAAAACAATACCTGGATTAGTACGCTGGGTATTCCCCCAAGATTTTGCACCAGCACAGAAATTGGGCGCATAGGGGAGGGGAGACCCGGGGCGTACCCCGTGGTATCAATAAGACAACCCTCCAGGTTTAGCATTCGTGCAGACTTGGGTATAATTAGGACACCACTTCTGCAACTTGCTCTTAGGACCTCAGGCATAGCACAGTCACACATACCTAGGCAGACATGTATAGCGACCAGGTCAGGAAGGGTAGACCCCCATGGGTCTGGACCAGTTAGGGGTCCTAACTGTGGGCACGCTTGTCCCCAAGGAGGGTGAACACACCTTGCTTGTCATTCCCCCCTGGTCATTAGAATAGCTAGCCACCGTTCATCGTTGGCTCCCCAAGGTCATAACATCAGGGCAGGTCCCATGGCACACATGGTCAACAAGGCAAACACTCGCTGGTTGGCTGCAAACCTGAGAAGCGGCCATCTGGCTCACGCTGGTAACCATAGGCATGGGACTGCAGGGCACAGCCAGGGTTGGTGCAGTGCTCAGAGTGCTCACCGACCCTGGGAGGTTAGTTCCTCTTCTTACGCTGGGACAGGGTCTCAGCACGGGTTAGCAACTGCCCCTCGTTGTTCTCAACGAGGTAGGAACGAAAGATGGGGTTGATACTCCCATCTGGCTGTATGAAGGCTGACATAGGCTCCCAGGTAGCCTCTGATAGCCCATAGCCATCCCACAGGGTCAGGAATTTCCAGCCCTGTTTATACTCGTGGCGTGCAATACCTGCAACCACGTAGTAGGTTTGAGGTTTGAGGTTTGATTTTGCGGGTACTAGACGCCTTTCGGCCCCGGGGGGCCACCTGGTCGGGCCAGGTGATATCCTCCCCACCGGGTCCTAGTGGGGGGCCCTCCAAGACGCACCTCCTGCCTGGTGGCGGAGCCCCGTCCCTCCCCGGCTTCCCCGTTTCGCCACTCCACGGTCAGTGCATCAATTCGCAGCCGTGGCTGCAGGCGCTTACCCACCGCGTTGCCCCCCTAATGCGTGGTTGCCCGGGGCGCCGGCGCCGCCGGGCCCGTGCTACTGGCTTGTCGCCAGTGGGACCCCCTTGGGCTGGCGCGGAGGCTGCCTAGCCCAGGGGTTGGGGTGTGGCGCAGTGCGCCACTACTGCCTTGGCGGTTGCAGTGCCCCGTCCGTGTGTTCACAGCGCTCGCGGCCGGTTCGGGGGGCTGGGGCAGGTACCTGGTGTTGTGTCTCTCCCGTTTCCCCCTTCCCGCCCCGCGTGTCCCGCGCTGCGTGTGGCGGGCCGTCCCGTCCGGGTGTCCCTTGGCCTCGCTTGCTGGTACGCCATTCCACGCGGTCTTTGCGTTCCGCGAGCTCGGTCCGGTTGCCCTTCTGGTAGTCCCCGCGTGCCCTTTGCGTGTGTGTGCGCTCGCGCTCCCGCGGCGTACGCTCCCCCCCCCCCCTGGGTGGTGTGGCGTGCACACCTCGGGCGGTCCCGGCCCTGGGGGCTGGTAGGGCCGTTCCACGTGGTCCGTGCCCCTCCGCGTGTCCTGCCCTGGTCCCTTGCTCCGTCTGGCGTGCTTGGGGGGGGGGGGTCCGGTCCCGGTTCCCCCCTACCTGGCTTGGGGCTGTGCGCCCCCCGCGGGGCGGGTCCGTGGCTGGGGTCCGTCACCCACATGCTGTGGGTGCGGGCGTGTGGGTGTGGGGGCCCGTCAGTGCCCCCTTGGCCTGCATGCCCTTTGGGGACTGCGTGCCGCGGGGTTGGCAGGAGGCCGTCCCCGGGGGGGTGGCCTGCCACTGTTGTGAGGGGCGTCTGGTGTCAGGCGCTGTCCCTCCCCCTGCCGCCCGTCCTCTGGGGCGAGCGGCCGGGGACCAGCGACCCGTGTGTCCCGGGTGCGGTCGGTGCGGGCGTGGGGATCCAGCAAGGCCCCACAGCGTGCGCCCTTGCGGGCCGGCGTTGCTCGCTGTGGGGGTGGCGGAAGGGCGTCCCCGGGGGGGGTGCCTTCCACCGTTGCGAGGGGCGTCTGAGGTCAGGCGCTCCCCCTCCCCCGACTGCCCGCCCACCGGGCGGGCTGTTGGGGTCCGCTACCCACGTGCTGCGGGCGCGGGCGTGTGGGTGTGGGGGCCCAACACTGTCCCCTTGGCCTGCACGCCCTGTGGGAGCTGCGTGCCGCGGGGGTGGTGGGGGGCCGTCCCCGGTTGGGGCTGCCTGCCACTGTTGTGAGGGGCGTCTGGTGTCAGGCGCTGTCCCTCCCCCGACCGCCCGTCCTCTGGGGCGGGCAGCCGGGGTACCGCGACCCATGTGTTCCGGGTGCGGTCGTGTAACCGCTGCATAGTGGTTGATCTTTCTTGTAACTGCGAAGCCTGTAGCCTTGATGCCCCAGGGTTCGTAACGCCCGACACTGCCCCTGATATCTCCGAACCCACATGACCCTCTTCAGACCCATATCCAGCCTCTGGAAGCGACATATGCGAAGCACTTGTAAGTCCAGTGAACTCCATGGTGGAATATGAATAGTCAGAAAACCCGGTCTACAAAAATGGAGCAGACATAGAATCTCAATGCGCATTCATCGCACATAATGACACAACGTGAAATCATTCGAAATAATTTAAATAAATCCGATTGGGAAATCACGAAAGACAAATGCGACTCGACGTGCGCTCACAGGCCATATCTGGCGGCGAACGGAAAACATGAAAACAAGCGAAAAATTTACTGCACTAATGTACATCTGAGAATCATTGAAATTCTGATCACATTGATGTATAATCTGCGTGCTGTCACTGCTGCCGTTACACTCCCCCTCTGAAAACATACGCCAGTATGTCAGGCTGGGTCAAGTGAGGTGAAAGAAACGGCGAAAGTGACCAAAAACCGACTAATGTATGACAAAATGTGCAAAAATGAGCTGAATTGAGCAAAATTGTGCTGAGATCTGTGCTTCGCGATGGCCATCGACTTGATTGAAACGCATAGGTACCTTAGGGCACACAGAAATAGCTTCGATCAAGCTCGAAAAACTGAAAATTGAAAGTCTGAGTGAAGAATGTACATGCATGATCAAGATCCATGATCCATGATTAAATCCGGATCTGACATTCCACTGCCAGAAAACAGAAAACGAGTGTCGCCATGTCGTCGAGCGTCCAAAAAATAGGGTATCCCTTCATGGAGTCCAAGATATGTGAAACTGGTCGGTGTCATTTGAAGCCATGAGACCAGATGCCAGATTATGGTACAAAATGTGACTGAATTGAGACCAAAATCAGTGAATCGCACACAGATTGAAGGTGGCGAAGTTCACAGCAAGCCAATGTAGGTCCAATTCATTGTCGATAGATGCTGTGTGTCGTGCTGAACGGAAATCCAGTTCTCATTCATAGCCAATCCAGGTCAAATCCTCATGATGATGATGAATCCCATGATGGAAATCCAATCATGCAAGAGTAATGATAGCCAAGAAAACCCAGTGAGAGCAACCACACTGTCAGTATCGTCTCCAGGTCTTCATGTTTAATCCAGTATGAGCCAGAAGGGGTAATTGACTCATTATAGTTCCAGCATGTATAAGCATCCAGTGCTTGGTACTAGGAATTTGCCAAAATTGAGCTGATTCTGAGGGGGATTCCAACACAATCCACAGATGAACAGCGAGTCGACACAAGTAAGAACACCATCGTTGTCACTTGGTCTATATAAGCCCTTTGACAGCGGTTGATTGAAAAACAAACTGACAGTCTCAATGTAAGAGCTGATTGAAATGACATTCTCAGCAGATCCGTCAAACACATCAAATGGATCAGACTCAGTCATGTGCCAGAATCTCTGTAATGAGCACGAACTCGAACGAGTCAGTCCCAAGGCGAGTAGAGGTCCAGTCGACAGCTAAACACGAGAGTGTCGTCGTGGTTCAGGATAATGGCCTTTTGGATCTTCAGATTGGAATCATCTACAATGAAGCACCTGATTCACATGATGACCATGATGAGAATGATGGATGGAATGACCAGGATGACCCCAGAATGTCCCATCATCTGTTCATAGAACCACATAGACGATGCGTCAGGAGTGTTTTGTCCCCATGCCAAGGGTATATGTAAGCCGTAAACCTGTTCGAAAGTTTCGGCGATTCAAATTCTGATCAGATCTTGTCTCGAATGGATCCTGCCGCGATTGGAGCTTCTCCTTGTGCTTGTAAGTCCTCCTTGGTGACACAATCTTTGATCAGCGAGAGCTCACGGTCAATCTCAGGGTGATTCTTCAGGAACTTGATGAAAGTGTCCGTATACCCATGGATAAAGCTTGAAGCCGGCTCTCATTTGTCTTCTTCTGGACCGAATTCTTTCCATCTGCACAGAAAGTACCACTTGTTCCGAGCATTTTTCTTGTAATCAAGGATCTTTTCCAACTCGAAACTGCTGGTGACCATCTTCCTGTCGCTCAGGTACTTCGAAGTCCAATAGAGCGGCTTGAACCTTCCTTTGGGGCAGGGTACTTCGGCCTTCAAACGGTCTCGATGTACTTCTTGATGCCTGCCTGGCTCAATTTCAATGTTGAATGTAGTCTCACTTAGTTGACCACTGACTTGGAATGGGCCATCCCACAAAGGTGACAATTTGTTGTCGTCCTTCAGGGTCTCGTCTGACTTACGAAGCCGAACTTGCTGGCCTTTCTCGAAGGGTTTTCCTTGTGTTCTCGACTTATTTTTGAAATTCAACCAATCTGCTTGACTCTCCACTTTGGCTTGGATCCACTTGGACTCTAAATCCTTGATCCTCTCAAACCATTGCGAGGCGTCGTAGCACTGCCTTGGATGATACATCACTGGTCCTGGACCCATCTTCTCTCGACCAAAAACAAGCTCATTCGGACATAATCCAGTGTAATTCTTGGTACGATGGCATCTCCTCAAGACACAGTAAATTGTCTCCAGCCAATTGTAGTCTTTTTCAGTCGCCAGGAATTTTCTCAGAATGTTGATAAGAATCCTTCCAGCGCGTTCAGCAGGGAGGGCTCGATGGTTGTAGACTCAGGCACGAATATGATGAACTCCCAATAGAGCACACATGTTCTCCCACCAAGTCCCAATGAACTCCTTCCCACTGTCCGTCAGAATTTCACTGGGAACATCCCAGTTACTCATCCACTGACTTGCAGTCCACTCGGCAGCCATTTCAGAGGTGAGATGCTTCGTGTTGCAAGGGCGGACCTGGATGTAGCCACTGTGGCGGTCTTGAATTAACAAAACCCCATCGATGGGCTTCCTCGTGTAGAGACATTCCTCTTGGATTTGTCCCAACTCGAAGACATCCGCCATCACCTTGTCGAACAACCTCTCAGGAATTGGTAATCCCTTCAGTAGTCCTTCTGCCTTTTGATTCTTGGGGATGGTCGCCTGACATTGCTTGCATCCTTTGGCAACTCGTTCACAGGCACTCTTGAGGTCCCGTGTGTACACTCTGTGTCGTAGCTCCTGCTCCAGAACACGAGAATGTGTGTGGGCTGTCTCATTCCGATGCCAATGTTTGACATATTGGTCAATTAGACAATCAGGAACACAAATCCGTCCTTGCCAAAATAACTTGTCGCCTTGGATTTTGAAATCAGACGTCTCTTCAGAGTCGTAAGGCTTGTCCCCTTTCAACTTTTGGTGTACAGACCCAAAGAACTTGTCCTCCTTGTACACCTTCTTCCAATCCACATAGAGGAAGGAAGTTTCCTTGTCCTTTTGTTGTGGAGGGAGCGTGGATTTCGCCTTGGATCTTGTCACTGGAAACACATTCAGGAGTGGCAGCGCCGACTCAGAGTCAGAGTTAACTCCTGCAGTCTGATCTGCCTTGGTAATCTCCTTGCATCTGACCAATTCAACCTTCATCCGATTTTTAATCGAACATTGGAGACAATGTTTCTTGATCAGTGCTTGTTCCTCCTTATCAAACTCGATCACTTCAGCGTTATCCGTCGCTGTCCCATGAAAACTCACTGCAGAGTAAGCCTCTGAGGCTGGGTAGGCCCAGCGACTCAGGGCGTCCGCCACTGTATTGTAGCGACCCGGAATGTAAGTCACATGGAGGTCAAATCTGCTGGGAGTTTCATGCCTCCCAGCTGGTCCACCAGGGGTATCCACATGTTCTGTCCTCCAGCTCTCCGGTGACTTGTGGTCAGTCAGTACCTCAACGCGATGGCCCAAGATCCAACCTTCATAACGCCGTAAGGCACAAGGGATTGCGTAGGCTTCTTGTTCCCTTGGACTCCAATTTCGCTGTCTTGTTGTAAGCTTGCGAGACCAGAAAGCCAGAGGGTGATGGTGACCTTCGTCATCGACTTGTTCGATCGTAGCACCAATGGCGTAACGACTGGCGTCTGTACGAATATAAAAAGGTCTTCCATCCAACCACGGAGTCTTTAATGTAACCACATTTGCCAGTGCTTCCTTGAGACCAGTAAAGGCCTCTTCACATTCTGGCGTCCACTTGAGCTTGACTTGAGATCCCTTCTTTTCTTCTATTTTACCAACCTTGAGTAACTCTGTCATTGGACCAGAGAACTTGGCGTAGAGGAGAAGGAACTCGTGGTAATAATTGCAGCAGCCTAAAAAGGCACGAAGCTGCGTGATGGTTTTAGGCCTTTCCCAGAGCTGCAGGGCAGCCATTTTCCCTGGGGCCGGTCTTCTTGTCCCATCTTCCAAAACAGAGCCACAAAATTCCACACTCTGGAGGAACATTTTGCCCTTCTTGGGTCCACACACGAGCTTCTCTTGTCGAAGGACCTCGAGAACTTTTCAGACTTGTTCTTCGTGCAACTTCAGGCACTCATCAAAGTTTTTTGCCAACGGCGTGGCAATCAGAAGGTCGTCAATGTAGATGCTGCAGAATTCTTGTAAATCCAGAGACTTGTGCTTCTGAAATAAAATAGTCTCCATCATCTTCTGGAACATCGACGGCGCATTCTTCAGACCCATCGGCAGTACAGTCCACTGGACAGTGCCACAGGGCGTGCACATTGCTGTCAAATGCCTATCCTCCTTTCGAAGTGGCATTTGGTGAAAGCCATGGCGCAAATCGAACACAGTCAAGAGCTTACCTTTGGCTCTCGCGGCGATCTCCTTCCCGATTACAGGAGGAGGATGCGCGTCTGGTACCGTGGCGGCATTCAGGGGTCTGTAATCCACCACTAGACGCCAAGCATCTATGCTGGATTGGTCAGCCGGTGGGGGTTTTGGCACAGTAAATGGTGCTGAACACCACTCAGAACTCATGCAGCCCTCCAACCAACCGAGCTCATAGAGATTGCGCTCAATAATCTTTCGCAGGGCATCTGCTTTGGTGCCGTGTAGATAGAATGGACGTTGTTTGTGCACCTTTGAGCCTTGGATTATCTCAATCTTGGCTTCCCCATTTTCACATCGAATTGGGGGGTTTTTCCACAACTTCCCACTCAGCACGTCATCTTTATAATCTTCGAACACTGCGTCCCTTCTTGCAGATTTCTTGTCTCCGTCGACCAGATTCCCACATTTAATCACCGACATTATGTCCACCAATTTGCGAATTGTTGATCGTGGTCTCATATTCTTGGCCACTTCATTCCAAACCTCTTCGTCGCATTGTTGGCGGATGAAGCTCACCTGAGCTCGCTCCTCCGTGGAATCCCACCAATGAAGGGGGTCCACGAATGTCTTGAAGGGATGGTTGGACGAAATCAGCTGCATTCCTGTCAATTCAGGCGAGATTCTTGGAGATTTGTCATCATTCTTGCTTGAAATCTTGACATTTTTGGCTTGATTCTTGTCTGATGGGGACGAATTGTAATGGATGGAGGCGTTCTCTTGAGGGACGCCGATTGTCCTTCCCTCCTTCCGCGACGATACGTCTGGATTCCGCTCTCGATCGTCTTCATCCACCTCAATTTCGTCTATTCTTGAGGAATTTGAGATGACCTCTTCTGTTCCCATTTCACTGTCATCTTGCCAATAATCTCCCAGATTCCCGTCAACTAAGCACGCCAACGTGCTCCACGAACGCTGTGGCAAAGGCTTGCCATTGTCTTCGCAATACAGCTTCACTCCCTTGTGAGGTAGCTCGACAATGTCGATTGAAATGTCCATAATGTCCTTGAACCAAGGTTGTCTTGGCCAGTTGGGGACAATTAAAATCGCCTTTGCGCCGGATTGCTTCAGCTTCTGCACCACACGAGGAAAAACGTCCAAGGGCGGATTGATCCATAGAGGTTCAGACCAGTCCTCACTCCAGGCATCGTCGTAGAACTTCCGAAATCTTTTATTCTTTTTATTTGCAAAGGCATCAACTTGCGGACAAAAATTGTGGTTCCTTTCGAAATAATCCATCAGAATGTCCCGCCATTTGTCGACTACACGATAGCAAACTGACTTCGTCTTCTTGCAGTTCAATGATTCCACCTTTCCTTCGTCAAATGTTTCTTGATTCCCTGTCCATTCCTGTCCATCTTGCTGAATGTGCAGCTTATTTTGCTCCTTGAATTGGTGTATACTCTTGGTATATGGGTGCAGATAATACAGGTCGGACGGGTCGCTGGTTGACGGATCCTGGAGGAAGCATGTCCTGTGTCCCATGGGCGACACACGGTGAGCGTGAGACCATGGTTGACCCAAGAATAAATCATACTTTATGCTGGCTTCATAGAATTTTCCAGCAAACCACTCCTCCGTGACCGTCTCTTCCACGCTCCACACAGATTGTTTCACCAATCTGACCGCCAATTCTGCCTCTCTGTCGCCACCGTCAAGGCGATGTCCGCTGACTCCCTCCAGCTGGACTGGTGTCAAGGACATCTTCGCCTCATCCTCCTGCAGAAAGCCTTTTCTTACCAGATTGACCTCTGAACCATTGTCAATCAGACATTTGGCAAGTTTAGCCCTACCATCTGTTGTCCTGACCTGGATCCAGCTTGCCCCGCCGGACAGCGCTGAGGACCCAGGCAGGGTACAGGAGGCCGGAGGAGCGCGCCAGCCGGTCCCAGCAGCGTCCATCCACCGCCCTAACTACCCTGATTGGCTTTGTGTCCTGCCACTCAACCCCAGTGTTGGGATTTGGGTCAAGTTGGCTTCCCTATTGCCATTATTCTTCGAACGTTCGGCTGCACGTCCTGTACTTGTCCTTCGTCAACCGATTCTTCTCCTGCTTCGACGGCATTGACTCCTTTTCCACGTCCACGACCACCAAATGACTTTCCACCACCACCTTTCTTACCTCCTTGGCCTTTGTTGTTGGGGGTGTTTGAATTGATGTGGATTCGTAGGATCTGCCCTTGCCTCGACCTCCAGTATCCTTGTTGTTGCCGAAGGTCTTGTTTGCTGGCGTCTCCGTATACAGGGGGTTGCCATTCACCTTGGAATCATCTTGATTCCCGGACTTTCCTTGTCCCTTTCCACCCTTTTCACCAGATTTTCCACCAGATTTTCCACCGGCATCGGTGCATCTTGAGCCACTTGGATCTCCGCCTTGCTGCGAGTAATCTTTTTGTGTCCAGTCTCTGTTCTTCCCTTTGGACTGCCCTTCACCCTTTCCCCTTCCATGCTGGTCAGCATCTCGTGCTCCATCCTGCTCGGGATTTTTGGGAGAATTTCCCTTTCCATCCATTTTGGACTGAATTGTCTTGAGATCTGAGGGCGTCCACCTGTGATCTGCGGTCGTGTGAGTCGCCGCTCGACCTTCCTTTCCAAGGGCAATGCACACAGAGCATCCCTTCTCACCAACGGCACTGACCTTGCCTCCGAAGCCTTGTGCATCCTGTGACTTCTGGCGTTCTAAGTTTGCATACTTTTCAAGTTGGTCCCAGATCTGCTCAACTCCATACGAGAAGATCCACGGTCGTACCTTCAAAACTGTTCCCTTATAGTTCACTTTCCCATCCACCATGCTACAGAAAAACTCCGACTGTTCAGAATCATGGAAACCAACTCTCCATCTGCCCTCACGAATAGTGATGTCTTTCAATCCAGTAGCACTGATAGAGTGTAGCAACTCACGAACTGCCATTTTTCCCATAGTCTCCGGCAATCCTCGGACTTCAACCCAGTTGCCCAGGACTTTTTGGTCCGCCTGAGAGTCCCTGATCTTCTGCTTGGTCTCTGGCGTGAGCTTGCTCAGGAGGATCTTCTTCATCTCGCCTTCAGAAAGTCCTTCTCCCGAGTTCTCCGCCTCTTGCACCAAAAACTCCCAATCTTGCCTTGCTATTTGGATCTCTTCAAGAAACAATTTCTTGATCGCCCTGAAGTTCTCAAGACGGTTCCTGTAATGATCTTCAGGAAGTCGAGAGTCTTTCTTCTTGAGACTTCGATACAGCTCTTCATATGTCAGGGGATCTCCTTGATTCTGCCTTTCCACATAAAGATTATATGTACTTTCTCTGAGTTTGCCAGTCAAACAGTCCATCAACCCAAGGATCCAGAGTTCCTTGTCCAGTTTCTCCGTCTGCAGCCAAACCATGAACTGTCGTTCGAACAAAGCCCAGTAATTTGGGTGCCCAGAGAACTTAGGCTGCTTCATTACTGAACCTCGCAGCCTCATGTGCAACGGATTCAGCAAGTGGTTCAGGTTGAAATTTGTGGTTGTGCCAACCGGATTGACGAATACTGGGTTCACGGCGGCGCCTCCCATTGCCTGTGCTTGCGCAATTGCGGCCGCCAGCAACACCTGGTCCACAGTAGGCTGCACGAACGGCGTTGGTTGTGCTTGATGCAGCCTCATCTCCTTCAATTTCTTCTGCTTTTCCTTCGTTTTGGCCTCATTTTTGTAATGGGATTGAGCTGCAGTGCATGCGCACGTGGTCTCTGTAGATTATAGGTCGCGCGCGTGTGCGTAGTCTCCAAGATTTGTTACGACATTTAGTGCATGTTTCACAGAGATTGTATTATAAAAAGCATTGTGTGTTATTATCTCATTTTGTAGATATATGATGTAGACCCGGACAAAGGATTTGTCGATCTGGGTTCATAATCAGTCATCCTCTTGGTGTACTTGTGGGATTGGGGTATACGGAGGTATGGCAGGTTACAAGATCGACAAATCCTTTGTCCGGGTCTACATCATATATCTACAAAATGAGATAATAACACACAATGCTTTTTATAATACAATCTCTGTGAACTTTTGTTTGTCCTTCTTCTTCAAGGCCATTGATCTCTCCTTCACGGTGGTCCTTGCTTCTCCATCAATATCAGCAACAGTACCCACAGACAGTACAGACCTCTCCGACGAAGATTCTCCTCCTTCAGTACCCAGATTGAACTCGATAGGACTTCCAAATCCAGTAGGGGGGATACCAGAAATTCCAGTAAAAGCTGGGATGTGACCAGTAAAAGCTGGGGGTGCTGGAGAATGTGGAACGCCGTAAGGCGTGGATGCAGGTGCAGCTGAGGAGGTAGGTGCTGGGTGGCTTGCCATCGTAGGCGCTGGTCCACTGAGCCCAGTAGTGCTTGGATTTTGTACCAGATTTGTAAGCTTCTCCAGCTTCTGCTCCATCTCCTTCGACTTGCTGTCGTCATCCCTCTTTTTCTCCTTGGCGGCCTTCTTCAGCTCCTTCACCCTGTCTTCCGGCGACGAAATCTGGCGTCGACAGGAGCAGTCCCTGACGCATTCACCACAGGACGGGCATCTAGTCCCTTTTCCTTTGCTTCTCACCTCGTCAACCCAAGTGTCAACACCGGAGGTGGAGCTGGGAAGCTTGGACAGTTGCTCCCTGGAGAGGTGAGAATGTGTCGAATCACACCTCATTTCGTCGACCTCGTCGTCGTTTGGACCCCAGGCGCCCGACGGACCAGCGTGCGGATGCACATTCTGGCGTCTCTCCTCGGCAATGATGGCCATCTGCACCATCACGGCGGCCTGGTGGTCGAACTGGTCCATCAGCTCTTCCCAGTCCTCTTGTTCCTGCAATGTGGCGTCAAATCGCAACCGGCCGCTGTCCCTGATGAACTCGCAGGACGCCCTGAACCAGTCCCTCAGGCGGCCTCGATAGCTCGCCTCCGCCAGTAGCCAATTCTGGCGGTTCAGGAACTCCTGGTTCCAGATTTCCTGGATGTGGCTTTCCCAGTAATCACCACTAATTCCAGTATCAGATCGCTCCCCTTCGCTGCTGCTGTCTTCAAGATCAGGCAAGGCGTGAGAGGAGGAACCAGATTCACTCGAGGAGGGAGATTCTCGACCGGGTTTAAGGTTGGGTGGGGCGTTCACACAACAATCAGCACAAGTATGAACTCCAGGCCAATGCCTATGGCCACAGTAAGGACACTCTGAAGGTTGACCCTCGGTTCGCTGGGGAGATGCCACGAATGTAACCTCAGGGGGAACACGCAGTGACCAAGAAGGAGTAATAGCCCCGCTAAAGTCCGATGATCTAAGGGTGTCCGTGGAGATTCCAGAAGCAGAGTCATGATTTTCTCTGCTACCATGTAACCGCTGCATAGTGGTTGATCTTTCTTGTAACTGGGAAGCCTGTAGCCTTGATGCCCCAGGGGTCGTAACGCCCGACACTGCCCCTGATATCTCCAAACCCACATGACCCTCTTGAGACCCATATCCAGCCTCTGGGAGCGACATATGCGAAGCACTTGTAAGTCCAGTGAACTCCATGGTGGAATATGAATAGTCAGAAAACCCGGTCTACAAAAATGGAGCAGACATAGAATCTCAATGCGCATTCATCGCACATAATGACACAACGTGAAATCATTCGAAATAATTTAAATAAATCCGATTGGGAAATCACGAAAGACAAATGCGACTCGACGCGCGCTCACAGGCGACATCTGGCGGCGAACGGAAAACATCAAAACAAGCGGAAATTTACTGCACTAATGTACATCTGACATAACGTCGCCCGTTCCCTGACACGTAGAGCGCCTCGGCAGCCCCTGCTGCATAGGTACCCAATCCTGGCCTCCGTGTACGATTATTCCAACTACAACATGCACAAAATCCCTCTTTAAAGAACCCTGTCGATCCGCGCAGGCGCCGCCGCCGAATCGCCAGATTCACCAAAATACGAGTTCACCAGTGCCTTTTCACAAGCTGAAGACCACAAACTCAAGATGCCACAGTAGTTACGCATTGCTGAGTTATGCCAGCAGTCGAAACTTCGCAAATTCCAAGCCGTGCGGACGAACCGCAAACCACGCTACAGAAAGCTTTACTATCCCTCATCTCCAACAGACACGACTCACTCTCCGAAGCAGTCATCTCACCGCAACAAACAAGCCAAGCAACGCTACCGGAAACTTCTACTAATGCATCAGCTGTTCCAAAGAATCCGCCGCCTGGAAGGCATCATCTACCGCCAGCTGACGCCGAAAGCCGCCAGCTCCTCCAACATTTGAACCTGATATCCGTCCTGTTGCAACCAGTTCACCGAAGGCCGATGTGCCACTTTCACAGATTGGGAATGTGCAGCTTTGGCAGTCAGTGTTACTACAACCACTCCCAGCGAACGCCGGAAATTGCTGTGAACTCAACAGTCACGGCGTCCAAAAGCTGTTCCCACGTTCATCCCGCAGTGCCTGTACAATCTCACCGAACCCGAGCCTACGCCTTTCACACTACGCAGCACTCCATCGACACTCACTTACCGCCTACATGTCCCGTGGCGACTCAGTTTTCTTGCCGTGCAATTTTATTTGACACACAGATCTCATGGACTACCCAAACCTTCACACCGCCCAAGCAGCCGTCACGGCAACACCAAAATCCAGAACATCAAAGTACCACTCCGAATCACCTACCGAGAAGAACGAGAGCAACAATTTACCAAGCCAGCCAAGCGTATGTTGAAGCACTGTACCATCCCCCGCGGACCCGTTGCAATCAGTCCACCGATGCCTCACAGAACTCAAGATTTAAGTCCCACACCGTCTGGGAATTGCTAACGGATGAAGGAAGCAGTCAATCGTGCGAAGAAGAAGACGAAGATTGGTCCGCTGTCACGAAGCCAATAACAAAGCCACCAAACCTATATCCCGTCCCCAAAGCTTCGACCCATCGTTGTGTGGAGTGCTACCGAAAGTGGACACTTGAGGAAAGCACGGTTCATTGGTACCGAGATAAAGGATGGCCGATCCCTAAAAGATGTCAACCCTGCCGAAACCTACGCAAAAACCGATCATCACGCAACAATTTGAAGGCGCCGCAACCTCTCCACATACACCAAGTGTCGCTCGGCGGCAAAAAGGGATGGACAACTCCGAAAGGCGACGATCACCCGGCGGAGGAACAAGAACATCACCTAACACTTCGTTCCCCGCCGACGCCGTCAAGTTCTCAAACCCCGAGCCCACCGCGAGGACGCTTCTGGGATGACACGGAAGACTCTGATGTACCAGCTTCACCCATTCAACAGGAACTGCAGCTATACTGGAACGACAACACCGCAGTCTACGATACGCCTGCAGAACAGGAGTCCTTGCTAAGCAGTAAGGGTTCAGCCTACCGGCACTCTCTCTCTGAAGTTTTATCAACCATTTTCCGAACACACCTGCTCACAAATGAGACGTGGCACATAAATGCCCGTCCTGCTGTTTTATTCCCATATATACCTGCCGACTCAGGAACCACGATTGAAGGGACAACCCCTGAAACCTCGCCACACACAACCCATCCAATACTCTCAGCGACATCACGATGCAATTCAGACTCAGATATTGAGCTCCAAGACCTACAGTCCAGCTCCAGTGATGACTCTGACGCTCAGTCAGTCAGACACACTGGCACCAGATCAGACTCACTAGAGTCATTCAATCTTCCGGACCTGGCAACCAATTCTCTCCCAACCTGGGATAGTCAATGCAGCCCTGAGGACGTGAATGCTGATCAGAAGAATATATATGCCATACTTGCAACGCTCTGCACAGGGCACGATCTGTTAGCCATTCAAGGGCTATACAGACTCTATGAAGAACTGCCTTGGTTTCCCAGAGGAAAGGACCTGTCAAGTGATTCACTGTTTGACATTTTGTTTGACTCTTCTTTGCATACCCCAAGCCTGATTAAATATCTCAAGAGCAGCAAGGTACCACACACCACTGTGAAAATGTGTATTAAGATCAGAGCAACTGATACGTTCCCAAAAATGCAGGCTGTCTATCATGAACTCATTGAGAAAAAACAATGGGATACGTTTCGCACTGACGCATACACCGTGCTGCAGGACTAACAATCTGTACCACAGTGACACGCCAGCAGTGAACAGTGGAGTACAGCTGAGCAGTGGAACAACCACAGCAAAGCCGGAAAAACTGAAGTAGCTGATGCAGGGAATACACTCATATTATTTTCTTGTACAATTTTGTTTCTGCTCTTCTGTAAAATTCGGCTTATGCAAATTTTGGTGTACATTCAATCTCTACTTACCTATTTTTTCACCTCCTGGAACTGGTGGGCTGGACAACCACAAGTAGCTGAAACTGACTAACAGGAGTAAGTGAAAGTGGACACAACACCACCCTCAATTGTTCATACTTTCGAATGGTGCTTGTAGATAGAGTTACTTGGTTTGCTGAGTGACCCTACACCAAAAGAACACGTGATTGAAGTCAACACCTTGTAAGCCACCACAGACGGAGCCCCCTAGCACCCCAGGGGTAACGCGGGGATGCATCGAGCAAAAAATGTACATCTGAGAATCATTGAAATTCTGATCACATTCATGGGTAATCTGCGTGCTGTCACTGCTGCCGTTACATGTCGGTGCGGGCGTGGGGACCCAGCACCGGTTCCACAGCGAACGCACTTGCGGGCCGGCATTGCTCGCTGTCGGGGTGGCGGAAGGGCGTCCCCGGGGGGGTTGCCTTCCACCGTTGTGAGGGGCGTCTGAGGTCAGGCGCTCCCCCTCCCCCGACTGCCCGCCCACTGGGCGGGCTGTTGGGGTCCGCCACCCCTAGGGAGCTGGGATAGTCCACACTCAGAGACTCCATCAGGAACAAGTACATGGCAGGGAGAGTTGGGTGCATTGGTGTTAGTCACGACGTATTCTTCTCCACCTGGTATAGTCTCAATCGCATCTTGAGGTCGTAGTCGATCTTTCAAGTCGCCCAGGGTGAGTCCCTCGCTCTCTCCTTGTATAGCCTGGACCAGAGCTGAGTCCAGGTCCTCCCAGGGGATGGAGGTAAGACCCCCATCCACCACGCTGAGGATACTTCCCCATCCGGGTTTCCTGATGGGCGTCTTGCGTCCCAGAGGCACGTAGATGGTCTCATCAGGTAACCGGAACGAGCTGATAGTCAGCCTGTCCAGGAGGGTTCGCCAGTACTCGTTGCCCCCATGGGCTCCCCAGTCGGGGAAACACAGGACCATACGGAAACGTTCCAGGGCCACCTTGGTCAGGACCTTGCCGAATTCACTGAACCTGGGGTTCCCGTAGGCCATCCCGAAAGAGGGCCGGTAAAATTTTGTAGCAGCATTTTTTCCCTCTGGTGCAGTAGAGGTCCAAGACATGTTGCTTGTCGCTGGCGAACAACTCCACGCTCAGGTATTCTCTGGAGTAACCCAACTCCTTCAGACCTTGGTGTAGGACTTTGCCCAACAGTTGATGGTCCTCAGTTTAGGGGGCCGCCATCATGTTCGAGGGCTCCTCCTTCGATACCCTCAAGTAGCTCAAGGTTTACTCGGACTGCTCCAGTGGCACGGCCTCTCTGCCATTGCCGTGGTCCACGTAGAGGAGGTAGGGCGCTTGCAGCGTCAGGGATTGTATCTGGGAGTGCTGCACGAAGAAGTCAGTCCCCAATACAAAGTCAAAGGCCTCAACGTCCATCACATGGAACCGATGGGCGATAGTTCGGGAGCCCATTGGTACCTCCACTTCACAGTCCCCGCAGCTGTGCACCACATGTCCATCCCCCATTCGTATAGCCGCGGCGGGCATGGTGTTCGTCAGGCTCCCACAAGGTAAAATTTTCTTGGCCACTATATAGATATGGTGGCTCCAGTATCCAATACCCCCAGGTATTCACGTCCCCCTAGTGGGATATGTACCCAGGACACCAGGTCCAGGGCCCCACCGGAGCATCCCTGTCAGAACTCCGCGCGACAGGTCACCTCGAACCCCTTGTTCCGCAATTTGCGGGCCATCCTCATGAAACAGCTTCTCTTCTTGGCGTTGTAGTCATCACCACCTTCATGCTCACGCTTGGCCCCTTGCTCTCGCTGGGCCTGTGTCAGCAAGCGTGTGGTAGGACCAGACTGCCCTCCAGAGGGCTCGGGATCCCCCCCTGGATTACGCTTGGGGTTGCCTCTGTTCTTGTCCTGGTTCTTGTTGTCCTTGTCTGGCTGGCGACTAGCACCTCCTCCTCGTCCACTTTGGCTCTTGTCTTGGCCTTTCCCACGACCTTTCGACTTGCCCTTGCCGGAGTCGTTGCCGTTGCCCTTGCCACCGCCCTTGCCAGAGCCTTTGCCAGGATCCTCGCCCTTCAGCTTCGCCGACAGGCACTGCTTGTGGTAGCACTCATCTTCGTAGTGCTTCCTCTTCCTACAGAAGGCACAGGTGATGGTGCACCTGTAATGATCAGGCATCCTAGGCTTGGCGCCGGTGTTGGTCTCCTGCTTTTTCCCCTGGACCACGAAGCAATCGCGCTGATCGCAGTCGGGGGCGTGCTGCAGGTGACCATGCTCATCTCTGGCGTCACACAGGAAGAGCTCCTGGACATTGCCCATGAGACGGGCGTGCTTGGGGGTAGTCCCCTGTCCGCGTGGATGTCCTTGGTACCCACGACCATGGCTCCCAGGGCCTCCTCCTCCAGGACGGTAGCCGTTCAGGTGCTGGTCGCTTTCTTTCTCCAGTGCCGGCTCCAAGAGTAGCACAGACAAATCCTGGTAATTGAGGGCTCTTGCCTTGCTCTCTGCCGTTGACCGGCACTCGTCCCACAGCGCCCGAGGTAGCTTAGCCACCAACCAGAAGAGCAGCTCGTCGCTGCCGTAGGAACCGGGCGTCAGTCGTCCCACCCAGTGGTCCAGGTCCGCCAGTAGCTCGGAAATCATGGCTGTTTTGGGGTTGTTGGGCAGCACGGCCAGGTTCTGGATCTCGGCCCTGATGGAGAGGTCGGTTTCCTAGGTAGGGTAATGCCTCTCTAAGGCAACCAACACGTCGGCAAAGGTGGCGGACTTCGTCACGATCTGCTTGACCTGCTTCTCCAGGTACTTCGTCTTGCAGCACTGCCGGAGCAGATCGAACTTGACTCGTCCACTAGCATGGGTTTGGCCGGTTATTCGGAGGAACCGGCCAAAGTTCTCAGCGAACTCGCTGAGATCCTTGCCTGTGAACTCAGGCAAGTTCACCAGAATCTTGGAGGTGGCAATTGCGTTACCCTCCTGAGACCTGCGTCCCTCAGGGTGCTTGGTCTTCCTCTTCTTTTTCTTCTTCCCCCCACTCGGTTTCTCGGCGTCCTCAGCGTCGTCGTCCTCGGAGGGCGAAGCAGAAGTGATGGACTGCGGCTCATCGTCCGAGGGGTCTCCGCCTAGGTCACTAGAGCCATATGGCTCCACGTCAACCATTGCCCGTAGGGCTGTCAGCCCCAGCCGGTCCAGCTCAGCTCTTGTGGAATTCTCCACGTGGCTGTAGGGAGGCCGGGCCGTTCTTGGTATGAAAGGGCTTCTCGGTATCACAGCAGGGGTCGGCATCGTTCGGCTCCTCAGGCTCCCCAGGGTGTTTGTCAACCCCGCCACCAGGTGATTGGCTTGTAGTCGGTGGGATGACACTCCCACAATGGTAGGTGACGCTAGGGGAGGAATCAGAGGCTCCAGTTTAGCCCGAATCTCTTGAGTGAGGTCACCAACAATTTAAGAGGTGGCTCCTCGGAGCGCTTCTTTAATCTCTGACCGCGTCAGGGACCTGCACCTATGATTTTACGGGCCAAAACGTCACTTTACTCAAAGCGTACCCGAAAGGCAATTTCTGGACCACATCAGCATGATTTTCAAATTCAGCGCCCCCAAAATAGGGGGGGTCCTCATGAAAACATTTTCAAAAGGGTCATTTACCCCTTTTTTCCAAAAAATGGCCCCTGGGGGGGGGGGGTGTTTACCAGATTTCACCACACGTGCCACTAACTACCTGCACACAACTTTACTCACAAGGTAGCCTGAAAGCATTTCTTTGGACTCCAAAAGCATGCTTTTTGGATTCAGCGCCCCCAAAATAGGGGGGGTCCTCACGAAAACATTTTCAAAAGGCTGATTTACCCCTTTTTTTTCAAAAAACGCCCCCCCCCCCCCCCCCGGGGGGGGGGGGGGGGCGTTTTACCAGATTTCACCAGACGTGGCACTAACTACCTGAGTAAGAAAAAGTCACTATCATGTCTTCCTTGGGGAACAGCTTCTATGAACTGATGAGGAGGTTTTGTGAAGGTTTACACCATTTTCTGAGGTAATTTCAGGGTAATTTGAGCCTTTTTCCTTGGTCCTACTAGCTTAGCTAACTAGTACTCCAGGGGGGAGTAAGAAAAGGTCACTACCATGTCTTTCTTAGGGTACTTGATCCAGGCTACAGCCCTCCTTTTTGCTCAAGGAAGTGCTGAGACTAACACTTAAACATTTTTGTTTCTCTTATGAAGCTTTAAGTACACTTTCTCAGCAACTAGGGTTAAAACCCTAGCTCCCCCATGAAGTTCACCCCTACCACTCAAAGGAGTGGAGATATCATCCCTCATGGAGGCTATACCGAAAGAAAGTAGGCACTCCATGCCTTGGGCCTCGTAGGTTAAGCCTAGTGGTCTCCCACCTCAGGACCCCTAAACTCAAATGTTACTACTACTTATTGTGGTTCCAGATTGTAACTGTTTCTGAATTCAGTTGCTTGGCCAAGTCATTTCCTGTATCTGGCCTAACCCCTATGCCCCAGATTCCTAACCAACTCCATTTCATCCAAAAGAGTGCACATGAAGTGCTTGGTGCTATCTTGGAGGCCTGAGTCATGCCAGGTTTCACATAAAATCATTTGTTTTGTTTATAAAACCATTTGAGTTGCATATTTGATTCCTCATTTGTCTATATGCAGCCCCTCTTTCCTTACAATGCTTTGACTTGGAAGAATACTATCACAATTCTGACTTTGATCCTGTTTGTGGTGCTCCTTGTTCGTGGACTTTACCTTTTTGCAGTTTTGGGGAAACATCTTTTGAAAAGCAATCAAGGTTTTCAATATCAACAACAAGCAAGGGATACCAGAAACTCTTTCTGGTAGCAGAGGCTTACACCCTCGCCAAGCTAAAGCACAAGAAATCCACAGCGTATTGAGCAATGTCACGTCCATCAGTTACACTGAGCGCCAAGACCCTGCCAATCAGGTCCCAGCCAACGGCGGGGCCTGTAGCAGGACCTTCCAGGGCTAGGAACGCCTCAGAAGCCTCGAACGGAGGGATGCGATGGCGGCTGCCCTTCTGTCTGTCGTATCCTCCTTACCTCCTTCTGAGGATGCCCCTGATCCTGATTCCTTGGCCGCTAAGGAAGCCCAGGCCGCAATGGAGAAGGTCGCCACCGCCAAAGTGAAAGCCTGGAGAAAAGCGGGAAAGAAGGAGAAGGAGAAAGAACCGATGAAGGCGTATCCCATGTTCGGCACCACGTGGGCTGAGGGGTTCGAAGCACCTTATGGGGAAATATCCGCCACGACGTCCAATGACCCCTCGGAATGGGAGGAGGACTGGATATCTAGAGAGCCTGCCCCGTCGTTACCTTCGAGGCCAAGACCACCTTCGCCTCTTGGGGTGTGCCCCGAGCCCGTGCGCGTGGGAAGAGGTTTACCTTCACGTATGGCTGCCCCTAAACTCGGTCTGGATGAGACCATGGAACTCCTTTCCCGGGGTCTGGGGGCTGGGGATGAAGATCCTAATTTGAGTGCACTGTCTGCAGCACTCAAGGCTAAACTGGGGCTGTCTGAACTGAAGAAGCCCCCCTCGACCATGTCCCTGGGTGTTGAACTCCAGACCCGGGGCGTGAAAAGCTGCAGAGGGATCCGCAGCACCCCCTTGGACACTTGTCCAAGCCCTTTCCATCCTCGTGTGAGGACTGTTCCTGTATGCACTATTGGGAATTCTACTGAGGCTGAGATGGAGGGCTATGGGCTTGCTGCACTGGCGCCACTTGCCGCTGTCTACCCCTCACCCCCAGAAAAGTTTATAGTGGTTTCAACACTGTGTTTTTGTCTCTCCTGCTGCTTGCTGCTGGTGTAGGGTTTCGGGCTGCTTGTTTTTGAAGATGAAAAGCTTTTGTTTGCTGAAATACAGTCAATCCAGGATAGCCCAAGCCAGAGGTATGCAAGGAGAAGAGAATCAGGATCAAAGCATGAAGGGCTGCCGTATAAACAGTGAAAGATGAAAGGATATTCACAGAAACTGCAACTCAGGTCAAATCGGATTGCATATTCACAAAGATAGCTGAAATGTTTTGGAAAAGAGTTGGAAAACTGCCCCATGGTCACTCTATCTCCATAGTGCCATCTCAGGAGATGTGCACTCTTTGTTTTGGGTCCCATATGTGCTGAGGTGGCAGGGCATGTGGCGATGAGGTCACTGCCATGTCACATGGGATCTTCCTACTTAGCTAGGCTGACCAGGAATTGAACACGGGACCTCTCAAAAAGAGGTGCCCAGCCCCCTAGGGTGCATGTCACTACGACAGCTAGGAATTCATGGAAAAACATAGATAAATTCATAGGCTCTGCCCTGGATATGACAGTACTCAGTCAACTCAGAAAAAGATGATTTGCCTCACATTGAAAGGGGATTAAGGGGTCCACTCCATATCCTGATTGGGTGTTTGGTTCCATAGGTCAAAATGTGTTATCACCAGTTTTGGTGGGACCAATACTAAGATAGAAAAGCGTGGATGCTCAGTGCATCTCTAATACAACTAGAGTATGCCTCAAAGCAATGGAAAAGCACTTTTTCTTACTCCCCCCTTGTGCTGTGGTGGCCACCACTGTCGCATTTTAGGAAAAAGGGATTTTTTCTTGGCCTTTCCTTGGTTGCCACATCTACTTTAAAATACCTATAGTTTCCCTCACACAGAAAAATGGGCGCTCACCATGGCTGGCGCTCTTTTGCTGCTCTGTTTGTAACATTTCCTACAGAAGACTCAGCGCTCATGGCGCTGCCGGGGCTCCTGTGGCTTGGTTGGGTTAGTTTGGGAGCATGCCAAAACATGTGCATGTGGATCCCTCCCTCCAAGACGCAGCGGGACACAAACCCAACGCAAGACACAATCTACACACTCGCATGGGTTCTCGTAAACCTGCTGGCGACCTGTGACCTGTCTTAGGGCGAAGGGAGTCGTAAAAAAAATTAAATTGCCCCTTGGTGGGGTCTTCGGTTCTGCTCAGTCTCTCCAGGCTGCTGCGTTTTGGCCCGAACACCGCCTACTCAGCGAGGCTGCGCGTGGGTATCTGCAGAAGCAGGAATGGGAGAATTATGGACGAATCCACGCAAAAACGAAGCGACGACACCAAAATCCGTCAAATGACGGCCTAGAATTTTTCTAAGACCACACACCTGAGCAGAATCCAATTGTGCATTAGAAGCACATTTTTCTAAAAATTGTAGTCATCTCTAGATTTTTTAAATCAAGAAATTCCTACGCATAAAAAGGCGGCGCGCAGGAGCGGCTCCTAGCGAAGCGCCGGAAAATGCAGAAATAATGGAATTATAAACGTATGTCTCACGTAGTCTTGAAAATGACGAGACACACATTAATAAATAAACATACAGATTCCACCCACACTAATAGAAGCTTCAAAAATCCAAGAGTTCGAAAATGAACGAAAAGACTTCAATGAATCAAGTATAAACTACAGGTATGCTCGTCCCGTATGCCGCATACACATTGCTCGTCTCGTGTCTCCGTGAACGAGTCTTGTAGCAGCGCTAACAACGATAGGACGCGATAGAGGGATTGATTAGAAAGATTGCAGATGATTAGAGGTCAGATCAGGGTGATTAGACATACACACAAGTGCATAGTGATGTTTTTATCTTGCGCCCCTCACGTGCCCACTTGCTCTCTCTCTCCAGCGGTAGGTAAGGTGAGTAAGCCCAGGTGGGGCCACCCCCTGTTGGAGTTCGTGATCGAGGTTCAAATGGGCAGGTTTGCCCGAGGTACTCGTGCATGCTCGCGCATTCACACACGCATTAAAGGGTAGGCCACGCGAAGTGCGCACGGTAAACCTTGTTTAGGCTACCCAGGGGCTCCTCGGTACGTTCTTTAAGAGAACCTGAGGAGTCCCTTAACGCTTGCTTGCTTGACAGGGGAGCTGGTTCTTCAGCGTGTTTGCGGACGGTGTATTATAGGTCACACTGAGAAGCGTATAATACGTGGAGTGTGGCTTGGTTCCTCCAGCGCAAACGCCCCTTCATTTGCCTTTGCTTCACAGGTGGGCAGGTAGGGTGATTGGTGCAGCAGCATAACATTTTTTTCATGCCCTGCTAAACAAGGGCGCAGATCACACAGACAAAAAACTGCCCTCTGCCTGTGGCAGAGCAGGGAGTCCGACTCCATCGACATCTGCGCCGTGCACGCAAAAAGAGCACCTCTTCCCTCCAAACCCTAGCAGGGGAAACGCGTTGTGGCGTCCCCTGTTAGGCCACAGTTGCTTAGCAGCGCTGTGTTCTCTTGTCCTCTTCACAGGAGGGTCGTTAGGACCCACGACATGTTCTTCAACAACACCCAGTAGAGTGTGCGTTTAGGAGTGGTAGTCCTGAGTGGGGGCTTGAGCCAGTTGCCCCAGTGCTCGCCCACCAGGATGGTGCCACTGTAGGGTGTGTAGGACCTGTAGTGCGTGTGTCACTGTCCCACCTGTTTCCTGCAATTTTAGCAGGGTTGGTGGGCTGTGGCAGTGGTTAGGTCAGTGTTTTGGCCACTTAGCAAAACGGCGTTTTCAGGCCTTCATAGCTTTTGGCCACCCCTCCCTGTAGTAGACAGATAGGTAGGGAAAACAATACCTGGATTAGTACGCTGGGAATTCCCCAAAGGTTTTGCGCCAGCACAGAAATTGGGCGCTTAGGGGAGGGGAGACCCGGGGCGCACCCCCTGGCATCAATAAGCCAACCCTCCAGGTTTAGCAAGCGTGCAGACTTGGGTATAATTGGGACACCACTTCTGCGGCTTGCTCTCAGGACCTTAGGAATAGCACACTCACACATACGCTTTGGCAGGTAAGGGTAAGGTTCAGTCCCTAGCTTTAGTCTTGGAGGCAAGCGTCTCAGCGAGCCTCAGCAACTCACCAAGGTTGTTCTGGGACAAGTAGTCAACCAGAACTGAGTTTAGGCGTCCCTCAGGTAGAACAAACCCAGAGAAGGGCTCCCAGGTGGCCTCTTCGACTCCAAACCCTTCCCAGAGGGTGAGGAAGCGCCAACCCTGGCGATAGCGGTGGCGTAGGACAGACTTCACCAGGTAGAAGCCCTCCTTAGCCATGTCCTCGGCGTTCATGTCGGGGAGTTCACCCTCAACTTCCATAGGGCTGGCAGCCCCTTGTAGGTCCAGAGCGGCGATTTCCTCGTCGTTCAGCTCCCACTTCTCCCCACAGAGGTCTTCAGGATCATAGTAGCGCTTCAGGTGTTGAGCAGCGCACACCAGGGTCCCCCCTAGACGGGGAGAACACCGCACCGTGATACGGTGTCCATCCACTGATAGAATCTTGTACGGCCCGAAGTATGGGTCATCGCTGGTAGAGCGTGCCCAGGCGGGTAGTCGACTGTGGTGCACCAGCACCCAGTCCCCCTCTTGGTAGGTGGCCGGTACTCGGTGCTTGTTCTTCTTGTTCCACTGACGCTCCCTCACTCTCTGGAGCATAGCCTTGGCCTTGTCCACCTTCGCTTGTTGCTCTTGGACCCATTCACCCACAGAAGAATGGGTGTCCTCTGGATAGGGGGCATGTAAGAACCATGCCGGGCGCCCTAGGAATAGCTCATGGGGCGAGTAGCCAGTAGCTGAACTCTCTTGGGAATTCATCATCAAGGATATGACGGGGAGTAGTCTCACCCAGTCTCTGGTGCGTTCAGTTTTGCACCATATCCGTACATTCTCCTTGAGGACACCCATAGGGGGTTGCTCGTGTGAGAGTAGGGAATCCCCGTAGACACCTGGACATTGAGGGATCTCAGGACCCTCTTGTACCAGCCAGTATCTGAGCGTACTCGTACGTCCTCATCGGAGTTGATCTCCTTGGGCGCCCCATAGACCCAAAACCACTCCTCCAGGAGTATCTTGATAGTCTCCTCCCCGGTAATGTGCTTGGTACATGGAGAAAGATGTCCTTGAATTATGCCCTAGGTCTTTTGATGTATTCCTGCAGGTTTTGTAGTTGAAAACCCCAAACCACAGCAGCAAGTAGAGCAAGGACTGAATATGGATCGAATCAATGATTGGTTTTGGAATCCAGTGTAACACAGAAGGGCTGCAGATAGACAAAGCAGGTATATGCACATAGATTCAATCTAAAATGGATAATACAAAAGGTTTTATATGAAAATTGGTCAGACTCTAGCCTCAGAGGTTGCATTAGGCACTTCATGTGCACTCTTTTGGGTGAAATGGTGCTGGTTAGGACTGAGGGGCATAGATGTCAGGACCACACAGAAAATGACTTGGCCAAGCAACTGAATTCAGAAACAGTTACAAAGTAGGACCACAATAAGTGGTAGAAAAAATTGAGTATAGGGGTCTTGGGGTGGGAGACCACTTAGGCTTAACCTCCAAGGCCTACAAGCATGAAATGCC
Organism: Eutreptiella sp. 'Long Island Sound 2002'; assembly: GCA_964036045.1. NCBI lineage: Eukaryota > Euglenozoa > Euglenophyceae > Eutreptiales > Eutreptiaceae > Eutreptiella > Eutreptiella sp. 'Long Island Sound 2002'. The sequence goes on from OZ038391.1 coordinate 24,276,997, forward strand.
TGATTTATTTTGGTATGACCTCCATGAAGGAAGGTACCTCCGCTCAGTTGAGTGGTAGGGGTGAACTTCATGGGGGGGGCTAGGGTCACAACCCTAGTTACTTTGAGAAAGTGTACTTTAGGCAACAAAAGAGAGATAAAAACACTTAAGTTAGTCTCAGCATCAACATAGGGTTTTAAGGGGGGCTTAGCCTGGATCAAGCCCTCCAGGAAAGACATGGCAGTGACTTTTTCTTACTCCCCCCTGGAGTACTAGTTAGCTAAGCTAGTAGGACCAAGGAAAAAGGCTCAAATATTCCCAAAATTACCCCAAAAAATGCATTAAACTTACCAAAAACGTCCTTATCACTTCAAAGAAGCCTATCACACTGTAGGGACCCTTGAAAAACAGTGTAATGTACCGTGAATGATGTCCCTTCGAAGGGGCATTCCTCAAAAGTCGCCGGCGTGGGACGAAAACTTTTGGAAAAAGTGTGGGGGCAGTGGGAATTGAACCCAGGACTCCCTGTCCAGAGCACATGTGTCTGTCCACTAGGGTACAGTCGAACGCTCTAATGCGGACGGCTATCGCCGTATAAACAGCGTTTTAGTAAACGTCCTGACCAAGGGCCAGGGCGGAGCAATACTCCCAATGGAGGACACAAACCCCCAGGAGCTGGAAAAAATAGAAAATGGAACCAGCAGGGAGTGATTCCTGCGGTTTTGCGGAAGGGGTTGCGATTTAGCAAGTGAAATCGTTGGAAATCGACGAAACCACGCGGGAAATCGTCATTTTTACACATAACTTAAAGTCGTAGACAAGCGCAAAGGAAGCGGACGCCAAGAAAAGGGTTGCGCAAGCGAAAACGGCTTTTGGAAAAGAAGGTATGAGCCGTAGTTTTTAAAGTTTTAAAGAAAATTTTTGCACAGTTGCATCAAAATTTTTATAAACTTCAGAGTAAAGCATTCAAAATCAGCCCACACCACAGAGCAGTTCAACAACCCGTCTCTCAGGTATGTCTGTGTCACTTCACACTCACGCATTGCGTTCGTGTTGGTTGTTCCGTCAAAACGTTAGGGTTGTCAACGCTGTGCTCGTTGGGGGGTCGGGTGTTCATCTCTCGTGCTCTGCACAGGTGAAAGCAGGAATGAAAGGTATGTGATGCGAATGGAGCGCGCAGCACGCACGTAGGGTTAGAACATGCGCTGTGCTCGCGATGCATGTGCCTAATCTAGGCATCCACACGCTGTATCGCTTCACCTGTATCCCTAATTCTCCCTTGTTTCCTTCTTCACAGGTAAGCATTTTGTTCGTGTGCGGCCGTGGCGTTCAAGTTGAGTTGCTTAAAATGCTTAGGTTTGTTTTGTGTTCGTTTCAATGCGGCATTCACACGATGCATGGTGAGTAAGGTAGGTTAGCCCAGGAGGAGCTCACCTCCTGGTTGAGTCTGTGGTTAAGCCTCCCTTCCCTGCGTGCACATGATGCATTAAAGGGTAGGCCACGCGAATTGCGCACGGTAAACCTTGTTTAGGTTACCCAGAGGCTCCTCGGTACGTTCTTTAAGAGAACCCGAGGAGTTTCTTAAAGCTTGCTTGCTTGACAGGGGTAGCTGCATCTGCAGCGTGTTTGCGAACAGTGTATTATAGGTCACACTGAGAAGGGTATAATACCTGGAGGGTGGCTTGGTTCCTCAGTCGCAAACGCCCCTTCATCTGCCTCTTTTGTACAGGTCGGAGAGGTTAAGGGTGATTGGTGCACGCAGCAGCTGCCTTCGGCGGCTACCATTTTTCTGCCCCAGCAAAACAGGGGCGCTGATCACAAATCAAATCACTGTGCCTCAGCCAGTACTGGCGAGGACAGTTCGACCTGAACGACATCTGCGCTGTGCACGCAACGAGAGCACCCCTTCCCTCCAAGCCCTAGCAGGGGAAACGCGTTGTGGCGTCCCCTGTTAGGCCACAGCTGCTTAGGGGCGCTGTGTTCTCTCGTCCTTTTCACAGGAGGGCCACTAGGGCCTGAGTGACGTTTGACAGCAGCACCCAGTAGCGTGTGTAGGGGTTAGGGTCAGCAGGCCTGGTAGGAGGTGAGTGCAAGTGATGAGTGCTCACCCTGCCTTCGAAGGCCGGTGCTGGCGTTAGTGAGTGTAGTGTAGTGGTGTCTCCTGTCCCGCGTGCTTTTCCTCGTGGGCAGGGGAGTGCGTTAGCTTTTGGCCTGTAGCAAAAATGGGCGTTTCTTATGCCCCTAGCACACTTGGCCACCCCTCCCCTCTTAGTAGGTAGGGCTTTTGCCGTTTACCCCAAGGTTAGGCGCCAGCACAGAAATTGGGCGCCATAGGAGTGGTAATAGTACCTGATTAGGACCTTCGGTCCGACGTCAGCGAAGCCCGGTCTCCGGGAGCCACGCTGGGGAAAGAAGTGAGACACATACAGACATACGTAGCACACTTAAGGGTATGGTAAACCCTGTAAGGAAGGGTAGAACCCCATGGGTCTGGACCAGTCAGGGGTCCTAACTGTGGGCTCGCTTGTCCCCAAGGAGGGAAGACACACCTTGCCTCATAACACCTTGCTTGTCATTCCCCCCTGGTGTAGAAAGCCACCGTTCTTCGTTGGCTCATCAAGGTCATTACATTAGGGCAGTACCCATGTAACACATGGTCAACAAGGCAAACACTCGCTGGGTGGCTGCAATCTTGATAAGCGGCCACCTGGCTCACGCTGGAAACCATAGGCGTGGGTCTGCAGGGCACAGACAGGGTCAGTAGACTGACACAGGGTAATTAGTTTCGCTTCTTACGCTGGGACATAGTCTCAGCACGGGTTAGGAGCTGCCCCTCGTTCTTCTCAACGAGGTAAGTGCGGAAGATGGGGTTGATACTCCCATCTGGTTGTATGAAGGCTGACATAGGTTCCCAGGTCGCCTCGGACAACCCATAGCCATCCCACAGGGTAAGGAATTTCCAGCCCTGTTTATACTCGTGGCGAGCAATACCTGCAACCACGTAGTAACCATCGACTGCCATCTCATCGGCAGTCATCTCTTCGAGTTCGTCTGCCTCCTCTGGACTGGCAGCGTTCTCTAGGTCTATACGTTCAATCTCACTGTCGCTGAGGCGCCACTCATCCCAAGACAAGTCGTCAGGGGAGTGATAGTGCCTCAACTGCTTAGGAGCACATAGCAGTTCACCACCTAGACGTGGACTGCACCTGACATGGATCCTGGATCCATCTATCCTGATGATACGATAGGGTCCAAAGTAAGGGTCCTGTAGGCAGTTACGTGGCCAGGAGGGTAGGCGTGAATGGTGTACCAAAACAAGGTCACCAACCTTGAAGCTGGCAGGTCGCCGTAGGCGGTTCCGTCGGCTCTGTTCACGGTCACGAATGTGCCTCAGGTTAGTACCAGCCTGGTTAGCCAGAGACTGCTTGTGTTCCAGCCAATCTCCCACAGGACTCTTGAAGTCCTCAGGAAAGGGGGTTTTGAGGAACCAAGTAGGTCGTCCTCCATGGAACAGTTCGTGGGGGGTGAAACCCGTAGAAGAGCTCCGCTGTGAGTTCATGGACAGAACTGCCCAGGGCACTAGGCGTACCCAGTCCCTGGTGCGCTCCTGTTTCATCAGGATTCTTAAGTTTTGCTCCACCACACGGTTCTGTCTCTCACAGAGAGGGTTAGACGTGTGAGTGTAGGGCACACCTGTGGTTACCTCCACGTTGAGGGCATTTAGCACTCGTTTGTACCACCCAGTGTCACTGCGGATGCGTACATCTTCATCAGAGTGCACCTGTTTAGGTGCTCCATAGGGTTCGAACCATTGTTCGACCAACATTTTTACAGTCTGCTCACCTGTGATTTTCTTATTGCAAGGGAACACACGGGTGAAGCGAGATAGACCACAGGTGACCACGAGGCAACTATCATAGCCGCCAAAGCGTGGTAGGCCGTGGATGTAATCCACGTAGAGAAGAGAGTTAGCACAATAGGGTATGGGTAAGCTGGAGATCAGGCCCCTATCCCTACTGTCGCTCTGCTTGCTGGCATGACAGCCACAAGCATCCACAATGGTCTGCATACGCGACCTCAGTTCAGTCAGGGTTAGACTGGAGTAGAAACACTCACGGAAGAAGTCCACTGAGCGATTAGCGCCAGTGTGACCAGAACTGAGATGGGACCATTGTAGGCACCCATCCAGTCGTGCCTCAGGCACAACAATTCGGTCCTCGTAGAAGAGGTACTGATTGTTTTTATACCACTGGTGCCCGTCAATGACACGGGGTTCGAGACCAGTGCTGAGGGTTTGGAGAATTTCTTCATACTCTGACTGATAGTCGGTTAGACTCCAACCCTCCAGGATTCCAGCAGTGCGCATGGATAGGTCAAGCTGGACATTCATACGCTGGAAAGCCTCTTTGGCGAGCGCCTCAGAGCTCTCACCAATAAGCGCATCGAAGTTGTTGCGCGATATATAGTCAGACAGTTCATTCTTAATCCCGGGGATATGATGCACTGTCAGCCTGAACTGGCTCAGGTAGGTCCACCACCGTTTTAGCTTCGCTTTTTCTGGTGGTGGGCCCTTCTGAAAAGACTTCACAGGCTCCTGGTCACACAGCCAGACAATAGGGTTAGACCCCAGGAGTCGGGATTGTGACGATAGCACCAACATACCGGCTAGGAGTTCCTGGTCATAGGTGCTGTAGTTGGAACGCGCTTGGTTCCATTTCCAATTCCAGTGTCCCAGTGGCACCAGTCGCCACTCACTGGTAGGATAGTCATGTTTCAACGAACCATCACGGTTCAGTCCAGTAGTACAATAATGGCAGTGGGTTAGTTCAGCGGGGTTAAGCTCCTGCCATTGGTAGATCGTACCTCCCCCCCCTACATCACTGGCATCAGTGATCAGGACTATCTCGCCCTCAGGGCGGGGCACTCCCAGGCAGTTGGAGGAGGCAATCTTCTTCTTCAACTCCTGGAAACACTCTTCCTCTCTGGAGGTCCATCTCCAGGGAGTAGTTTTGTTGATCAGGTCAGTGAGGGGTGCAGAGGAGTAAGTAAAATTGTGGATGTGACGCCGATAGAAATTACAGGCGCCCACAAAACTCCTCACATCGTGTAGACCCTTCTTAGGGTCATCGCGGATCTGCATGTCCTGTAGGGGCTGCATCTTAGACGCGGCTGGTTTCCACCAGCCATACCCCACGTCGAAACCCAAATACTCCATCTTCTCTTTCATGAACTCACATTTTTCGAGTTTGATTCGGAGATGGTTTTCTTGACAGACAGTGAAGAATTCCCGGAGGAGAAGGACATGGTCCTCTTTGGTATTAGTACCCAAACTCACGTCGTCGATGTGAGCCTCCATTTCTGCACCCCGAGAAATCAACTCTTGTACTAGAGGCCTGCGCCTCAGTATGTACAAAATTTTGTTCATAAGCTCCTGGAAGAGCGCTCGGGCGTTAGCCACCCCGAAAGGCATAACCTTTCACTTGAAGACACGACCCTTAGGGGTTATAAAGGCAAGCAGCTCCTGAGCTGCGGCGGTTAGGTCAACCTGCCAGAAACCAGAGCGTTTGTCCATTTTGGTCTTATACCTGCATTTGGCAATACGCTCCAGGGTGTTTTCCATGTTAGGAATACTCCCTGAGTGGTTCTGGGTTTTCTTGTTGACCTCACCATAGTCTACAACAAGACGTAGAGCAGTCGACCCTGGTTTAGCAACAAGGAAACAGGGGCTGCAGTGATGGGGATAGTCCCCATGTTTATACTCTTCAACGAGGCCAGCATCAATGCATTCTTGGATCTGGCGCTCGATTTCTTCAACCTGTTCCTGTGGAGCGGGATAGGGACGACGCCTCACTCGCGTCTTTTCAAATCCGGGTTTCAATTTCAGGTCCATCTGGACCATTTTTTTACAAGATAGGGGAGGCGGCAAGGCGCCGAACACCTCCTCATAGGTTATAAGCAGTTTCTTCAGGCGGGGGTCAAGGTTAAGACTCTCGACTTTCTGAAGGAAATCCTCCTCAGCATGGAGGTTGCTTTTTCCATGTTCTTTCTTTTTATGCCGATCAGCAGTTTCGGCAGGTACAGTACCATCGTCCCACTCAGGGGGACATTGCTGCCCATAGTGTAGAGAATACACTAGAGGTATCTCAGGATCAGGCGGCGTATAGGACTCATCGTCCTCCTCAGACCAGATGGAGTATTTCCAGGTCTGTCTGAGGTATTGCAGCCGCTCTTGGCGCTCAATACCTTCGGCCTTCAGGTACAACAGCCGTTGGAGTTCTGGAGTGTCATGCTCAGACAATGGCATGTTATTAGCAGCAGGCCGTGCCAGAGCATCAGTACTCCGGGCCACGGGTTCACCTGTGTGCTCAGGCTGCATGTGTAGCACTGGTTTCCCAACAGAGGAAGCGGGTTCAGAGCTTGACTCCAGATCTACCTCCTCTAGCAACAGCTGGGCCAGGAAGGCACTATGTTTTAAGTCAACACAGCTGGGATCAACAGAGGGAATAGTGCTGGCGATCTCAGACAGTTGGTCGTCAGCATCCTCTTTTACAGCTGCAGGTTCCAGATAGTCATCAGGAGACTCACACCCTGTAAGTGTGGCAGATAGGTGCTCAGGAGATCGATTTTTGAGATCATAAAGGGTCAGGCCACGATTTTCGGCCATGACCTCTTTTAGTAGCACCTGGTCCAGGTCACACAGGGGTACAGGATTGAGAGATCCATCGATGATGGACAGGAAACTGGCCCACTCAGGGGACTGCATAGCTGTGTCTGAGTCCTCAGGCACATAGATGGGGCCGTCGGGGAGTTGCACTCTTCCCACGGTCATTCGGTCAAGCATACGGCGCCAGTAGGCATGTTCACCAGAGCAACCCCAGTCAGGGTTGCACATAACAACCCTTCCTCCCTCATAAGCGATCTTGGTTAGAACCTTCGCGAGCAGGGAGAAGGGAGGGTTAGCATACGCTAGGCCCATTGCTTTCCAGAAGAAACGGAAAGCATTGTTCATTTGTTTCGAGCAGTACAACTGCATGATGTGCTGTTGTTGGCTCGCAAACAATTCCACCTGGATATCATCCAGGTTTACCTGAAGGGCCGCCAGTCCATTTTCGAGAACATGACGGCCCAGTTGGTAATTTTCAGTACGATAGTTCGTCTTGGCTGCGTAGCGCAGCCCAGACTCTTTTCGTCCTGACAGCTCCAAAGGAACGGAGAATAGCCCACTGCCAAAGTCGCAGTGTAAAGAGTAAGGACGCTGTAGGGACAGCATTTTAACCTGGGGGTTTCTTCTTAGAAAGTCAGTGCCAATGACGATGTCAAAGGCGTCAGTGTCCAACACTCTGCAGTGTTGGGTCACAGTTTCGTCGCCCAGACATATGGTCACATCGCCCCCCCCCAAGGATTGGATGGTACGCCCATCCCCTACTCTTATGGCCACGGTCTTAGTTTTCCTGAAAGTTTTAAGCAGGCGCCGGGCCACTATGGAAAGTGTTGCGCCGGTATCAAGCACTGCTCGAAAAACCTGATCCCCGATTTTCACGAGGATCCAGAAAACCAAGTCCTCCTCTTCGGAGCCGCCCCCCTATTCCTCATCAGGGAATTTCACATCCACTCCTGCAGCCATGAGGGACTTGGCCATCCAGGCCAAGCGCCTCTTCTTAGAATTATTCCCCTCAGGGGTAGCGTTATCCCCTTGGGGGCGCTTCTGGGGGACACCTGCGGCAGGAGCGGGTGTGGCAGCAGGAGTAGGTGTTGCAACGGGCGCTGATGAGCGCCTCTGGGGGTTAGGGGGTCCAGTCTTACCACCCCCCTTGCCACCTCCTTTACCTTTATCCCTATTGGGGGGATTTCTGGCGGGCGTCGGGGTCTTCTGGCGCTCCGCCTCCTGACGCTTGAGTTTGTCACTCTCGCGTTTCTTGATGTGGCATTCGTCCTCATAGTGACGACGTTTGCCACAGTAACCACAGGTGATGGTACACCTGAAGTGGTCCTGATGGGTCACAGTTTTCCCATCTTTAGTATGCTGCTGACGTTTCATCTGCAGCATACAGCCATTGCAGAGATCGCAGTCAGAGGCATGACAAGGTCCCCCCTTGTCATTGACAGGTCGGCAGTAAAACAGGGGGGGTGTGCCTGCATCAGTTGGAACCTCGTTCATGGCACGTAGGTTGCCCCTCCCTTTACCGCCTCCCTGGTTGGTGTTAGTGGGATTTTTATGCCCCGTCCCTTCGCCACGTTCGGGGGTAGGGGTACCACCTCGTCCCAAATGCTTCTTGAGGAACTTCTCCATGTGGGAGTCGTTCTCTCTCTCAAGAGCTAGCTCAATCAAGAGATCCACCAGTGTATCATACGAGTGGGTCCTGCTCTCCCTCTCAGAGGTGGAGCGGCAATCATCCCACGTACGCTGGGGGATCTTACTCATGAGCCACAGGTGGGGCTCAGTGGCTCCGTAGGAGCCCACATTCATCCTCGAAAATAAGTACTCCAAGTCGCACACATACTCAGAAATTCGCGCAGCGGATGGAAACTCCGGGAGCATGGGTAGCTCCTCGATCTGTGTGCGTACGCTGAGGTCAGTCTCATAGACTGGAAATGTTTTCTCTAACCTCAGGAGTAACTCAGTCCAGGTAGAACAGGTTTTCACAATCTGTTTGACCTGTTTTTGCAAAAATTTCTTTTTGCAAGAGCGTTTTAGCACTGAACATTTGGTGGCCACATCCACATGGGATTGGCCACTCAACAAAAGGAACTCCGCAAATTCCTCTGCCCATTCAGGCAGATTTTTGGGGTCGAACTCCGGCAGTTCCAGCTGGATGTTCGCCTGGGCAATTGGTCTGCCCGTCTTCCCACCCCCCGGAGTTAGGCCTGTAGGCGACACGCCGGCAAGAGGGGCCAGGGCTGACAGCCCTCTTCTCTCACTCTCAGTGACAGGCACGTCCTGTAGATCCGCCATAGGCACAGTCCTGGCACGGGGGTGAAAGGGACTGGGGCAGGTAACCTTAGGCAACAGCCTTGAGACCCTCGATCTCTTGAGATCTTCGGCCAGGGTACTCAGCCCTGGAGAGAGAGAGAGGAACTCAGGCTTGGGTAAGGGTTCTGCAATACCCAGTTTAGCCTTAATGGCCTCTGATAAGGCCGTCACATCTGGATCTTCTGATCCAGACAGGAATTTGGCCAGCAGCTCGGCCGTTTGATCCAGGGCACCGTACGTTGGCCTTGGATGATGTTCTTCGACTCGTGTTGGGCCCATTTCGGGAGCCCTTGGGGTTGGGTACTCAGGTCGTAGTCGTCTTGGCAGGGATGCTGTGGACGGAGGACCAGAGTGTGCGTAGGACCCTAGATCTGTACGTGGTCTGGATCCATGTACAGCCAAGGGCTCCTCTCCATCTTCCCCACGGATGGATTTATAGTACTCCTCATGCATGATGTACTCATCCATCTTCATCTTCAGCTTCTCATATTCCTCAGGTCCTTCAATGGCAGTTGAGGATGAAGCTGGACAATTGGATCTTGATACTGAAGCAGCCACACGTCTGTGGAGGTGACTGAAGCTGTCTCCACCGTGTGCTGCTAAGGCCTCGGTGGTAAGGCCTTTATTCTCTTCCGCCCTTCTGCGTTCTGGATCTCCTTGGGACCCAGATACGCCACTGAGATTATGTGGAGCTCGGTGTGGTGGTTCACTCATTGGGTGGACCACACTGCCCATTTGTACTTGGACAGTTCGGATAGGCCAGGTCCTGACGCTTGGCGTGGACATGTTGGACTTGTTGTTGAGCTTTTGTTCTGCACTTCTTCTCAGGGTCGGTTCAAAAGGTCACAAGGGACTGTCTCTGCTACCGGAAAGATGTCCTTGAATTATGCCCTAGGTCTTTTGATGTATTCCTGCAGGTTTTGTAGTTGAAAACCCCAAACCACAGCAGCAAGTAGAGCAAGGACTGAATATGGATCGAATCAATGATTGGTTTTGGAATCCAGTGTAACACAGAAGGGCTGCAGATAGACAAAGCAGGTATATGCACATAGATTCAATCTCAAATGGATAATACAAAAGGTTTTATATGCAAATTGGTCAGACTCTAGCCTCAGAGGTTGCAATAGGCACTTCATGTGCACTCTTTTGGGTGAAATGGTGCTGGTTAGGACTGAGGGGCATAGATGTCAGGACCACACAGAAAATGACTTGGCCAAGCAACTGAATTCAGAAACAGTTACAAAGTAGGACCACAATAAGTGGTAGAAACAATTGAGTATAGGGGTCTTGGGGTGGGAGACCACTTAGGCTTAACCTCCAAGGCCTACAAGCATGAAATGCCTGATTTATTTTGGTATGACCTCCATGAAGGAAGGTACCTCCGCTCAGTTGAGTGGTAGGGGTGAACTTCATGGGGGGGGCTAGGGTCACAACCCTAGTTACTTTGAGAAAGTGTACTTTAGGCAACAAAAGAGAGATAAAAACACTTAAGTTAGTCTCAGCATCAACATAGGGTTTTAAGGGGGGGCTTAGCCTGGATCAAGCCCTCCAAGAAAGACATGGCAGTGATTTTTTCTTACTCATGGGAACACCCTGGTAAACCCGGTCAACCCACAGTTCACCATGAGGGCGAAGTCATAGCCCCCGACCTTAGGCATCTCCGTGTAGTCCACGTATAGAACACTGTTAGCACAGTGAGGGATGGGCAGGGTCGAGTAGAGACCTCTGTTTCTGATATCCCCTGGTTTACAGGACCTGCACGGGCACTTGTCCACGATAGGCTGGAGGGCTTTCCGCAGTTGGTCGTCAGTCCACGTAGTGTGGAACCACTGCTTGAACAGCCTCAGGGTACGGTCAGCACCCACATGACGGCTGGACTCATGGGTCCACTTCAGCAGCGCGGGGACTCTGTCACTAGGCACCACAATGCGGTCCTCGGGCCAGAGGTAGCTCTTGTCCCTCTTCCACTGGTCTTGGTTGACCAGGAGGGGTTCAAGGCGTTTCTCCAGGCGCTTGTAGATATCCCCAAACTCCTTCAGGTACTCCGATTGTTGGAGTCCATCCAGGGGGCGTATCATCGTCATGTTGAGGTCCAGGTGGACGTCCATACGGCTGAACGCCTCCTTAGCCAGCGCTTCAGACCGGGCACCAATCAGGGCGTCGAAGTTGTTGCGGCTGATGTAGTCGGCACACTCGTTCTTCACTCCCTGGATATGCTGTACCGTCAGCTGTAGTTGACTGAGGTAGGTCCACCAGCGCCGTAGCTTGGCCTTCTCAGGTGGGGGGCCCTTCTGGAAACTGCGGACCGGTTCTTGGTCGCACAGCCAGACCACAGGGTTACTCCCCAACAGTCGTGCTTGTGAGGATAGCACCAGCATACCCGCGAGCAATTCCTGCTCATAGGTGGAGTAGTTCCCCCTGGCCTGGTTCCACTTCCAGTTCCAGTGGCCCAGAGGTACTAGGACCCACTTGTCGTCAGGGTAGCTGTGCTTGAGGGTTCCATCTCGGTTGAGACCTTCCGTCCCCCATTGGGAAATGGCCGAGTCAAACTCCTCCTTCTCTAGTGCTTGCCATTGGAACAACGTTCCACCACCGCCCACATTGCTGGCGTCGGTCACCAGGATAATCTCCCCTTGTGCCCTAGGCACGCCCAAGCACCTAGCGTTGGCTACCTTGTCTTTGAGCTCGTCAGACGCTTGTTGCTCTTGTGGGCCCCAGCGCCAAGTAGTACTCTTCTTGATCAAGTCCGTCAGAACGGCGCTGGTGTAGGTGAAGTTTTTGATGTGGCGGCGATAGAAGTTGCACGCCCCAATGAAACTGCGTACATCATGAAGTCCTTTCTTGGGGTCTTCGTGTCGTACCTTGGCATCCATCAGGGGTTTGGCCTTAGAGGCCGCTGGGGTCCACCACCCATAGCCAACGTCAAACCCCAGGTACTGCATGGTCTCCTGCATGAACTCACACTTCTCCAGCTTGAGTCGTGTGTGGTTCTCCTGGCAGACCGCAAAGAACTCACCCAAGAGGATTAGGTGATCCTCCTGGGTATTGGTCCTGAGGCATACATCGTCGATGTGAGCCTCCATCTGGGCACCACGGGATATGAGCTCCTGCACCTCAGGTCTCCTTCGTAGGATGGACAAGATCTTGTTCATCAGCTCTTGGAATAGAGCGGGTGCGTTAGCCACGCCAAACGGCATGACCTTCCACTTGAACACCCTCCCCTGAGGGGTGATGAAGGCCAGTAGTTCCTGTGCGTTGGGCGTCAGGTCCACTTGCCAGAATCCGCTCCTCTTGTCCATTTTGGTCCTGTAGCGACAGGAGGCTATCTTCTCCAGGGTAGACTCCATATTGGGAATGGACCCTGAGTGGTTCAGCGTTTTCTTGTTCAGCTCTCCGTAGTCCACTACCAGCCGTTTGGCTGTAGACCCAGGTTTAGCCACCAGGAAACAGGGGCTGCAGTGTAGGGGGTAGTCCCCGTCCTTGTACTCCAGGACTAGGCCAGCGTCCATACATTCTTGTATCTGTCGCTCAATCTCGTCGGCCTGCTCTTTAGGAGCTGGGTAGAGTCTCCTCCGGATCTTGTGACCCACGAACTCGGGTTTCAGCTTGAGGTCCATCTGTACCAGCTTGTCACATGAGGCTGGAGGGGGTAGTTCTCCGAACACCTCCAGATATGTCCTTATAAGCTTCTGTACCCGCGGGTCCACTACCTTGATCTTGTCCTCCATGTCCTCGTCACAGTGTAAGTTGCTTGCCCCCTGAGTAATAGACGTCGGGAGGTGGTCCTCCACCGACTCTTCGCCCGTGGTAGTGTCCTTCAGCCCTTGGTAGGCATATAGAAGGTCTTGTTCAACCATCTCCGGTGGACGATGGCAACATAGGCACGCTCGAGGGGGTTCACATACACATTCCTCCGAGAGGTCGTCCCCCTCTGGGGTCCTCACATGGGCGCCCCACGCCCTCTTCATAAGCTTGAGATCTACCTCCCTTTGCCAGGTGGTGATCTTCTGTTCGAGGTCCTCCTTCAATTGGGATAGGTCTCCCATACGTCCTTGCTTCAGTCGCCATGAGCTGCGGGTAGGCTTCGCGTAGCATAGCTTTTTCGCCACCAACTTCCTCTTGGAATCCACATACTCCCTTAGCCTGGATCGAGGGTCCAGCTCCTCGTCCACGGGGTCTTCCACCCTCATGGAGAGTAGCGGTTTCAGTGGGGCGACGTACTCGGCGTTCTCCACTTCCTCCACACAGGTCTGCACGAAGAAGGCGTCGTGCTCAGTTTCGTCATCTGAGTGGATAGAGCTAGGTAGCTCAGATAGTCCACACTCAGAGACTCCATCAGGAACAGGTACATGACAGGGAGAGTCGGGGGTGTTGGTGTCAGTCACGACGTACTCATCTCCTCCGGGTGTAGTCTCAACAGCATCTTGAGTTCGTAGGCGATCCTTCAAGTCACCCAAGGCGAGTCCGTCGCTTTCTCGTTGTATAGCCTGGACCAGAGTCGGGTCCAGGTCCTCCGGGGGAATGGAGGTAAGACCTCCGTCCACCACGCTCAGCATACTCCCCCATCCGGGTTTCCCGATAGGCGTCTTACGACCCAGAGGCACGTAGATGGCCTCATCAGGTAACCGAACAGAGCTGATAGTCAGCCTGTCCAGGAGGTTTCGCCAGTATTCGTTGCCCCCATGGGCTCCCCAATCGGGGGAACACAGGACCATACGGGAACGTTCCAAGGCCACCTTGGTCAGCACCCTCCCCAGTTCACTGAACCTCGGGTTCCCGTAGGCCATCCCGAAAGAGGGCCAGTAAAATTTGTAGCTGCAGTTCTTCCCCTTGCTGCAGTAAAGGTCCAGTACATGCTGCTTGTCGCTGGCGAACAACTCCACACTCAGGTCTTCTCGAGAGTAACCCAACTCCTTCAGAGCTTGGTCTAGGACTTCCCCCAATAGTTGATAGTCCTCAGGTTTGGAGGCCGCCATCATGTTCGAGGGCTCCTCCTTCGATAGCCTCAGGTAACTCGAGGTATGTTCCGACTCCTCCAGTGGCACAGACTCTCTGCCACTGCCGTGGTCCACGTAGAGGAGGTAGGGCGCCTGCAGCGTCAGGGATTGTATCTGGGAGTGCTGTACGAAGAAGTCAGACCCCAGTACAAAGTCGAAGGCCTCAGTGTCCATCACATAGAACCGATGGGCGATAGTCCGGGAGCCCATAGGTACCTCCACTTCACAGTCCCCGCAGCTGTGCACCACATGTCCATCCCCCATGCGTATAGCAGCGGTGGTCATGGTGTTCTTCAGGCTCCCACAAGGTAAAATGTTCTTGGCCACTATAGATATGGTGGCGCCAGTGTCCAATACCCCAAGGTATTCGCGTCCCCCTAGTCGGATACGTACCCAAAACACCAGGTCTTGGGTGCCACCGGAGCGTCCCCGTCAGGTCTCTGCGGGACAGGTAACCTCGAACCCCTTGTTCCGCAGTTTGCGGGCCATCCTCATGAAACGGCTCCTCTTCTTAGCGTTGCCGTCATCACCACCTTCATGCTCAGGCTTGGCTCCTTGTTCTTGCTGGGCCTGCGTTTGTGAGCGTGTGGTAGGACCAGACTGCCCTCGAGAGGGCTCGGAGTTCCCCCCTGGATTAGGGTTGGGGTTGCCTCCGTTCTTGTCCTTGTTCTTGTTGTCGGGCTGGCGGTTAGCGCCTCCTCCTCGTCCACCTTGACCCTTGTCTTGCCCTTGACCACGTCCTTTCGACTTGCCCTTGCCGGAGTCGTTGCCTTTGCCTTTGCCTCCACCTTTGCCTGAGCCTTTGCCAGGATCTTCACCCTTAAGCTTCGCCGATAGGCGTTGCTTATGGTAGCATTCATCCTCGTAGTGCTTCCGCTTCCCGCAGAATGCACAGGTGATGGTGCACCTGTAATGATCCGCCAGCTTCGCTTTGGCGCCGGTGTTCTTCTCCTGCTGCTTCCCCTGGACTACGAAGCAGTCTCGCTGCTCGCAGTCAGGGGCGTGCTGCAGGTGGCCCTGCTCGTCTCTGGAATCACACCAGAATAGCTCCTTCACGTTCTCCATGATACGGGCGTGGGCGTGTTCCGGGGTAGTCCCCTGCCCAGGTCGGGCCCTTGGTACCCTTTGCCATGACCTCCAGAACCTCCTCCTCCAGGACGGTAATTGTTCAAGTGCTTGTCGCTCTCCTTCTCCAGCGCCAGCTCCAGGAGTAGCACGCATAGATCCTCGTAGCGGAGGGATCTAGCCTTGCCCTCCGCTGTCGAACGGCACTCGTCCCATAGCTCTCGAGGGAGCTTCGCCACCAACCAGAACAGCAGGTCGTCGCTGCTGTAGGAACCGGGCGTCAGTCGTCCAGCCCAGTGATCCAGGTCAGCCAACAGCTCAGAGACCCTGCCAGGTTTGGGGTTGTTGGGCAGCACGGGCAGGTTCTGGATCTCGGCCCTGATGGAGAGGTCGGTTTCGTAGGTCGGGTACTGCCTCTCCAGGGCAACCAACACATCGGCAAAGGTGGCGGAGTTAGTCACGATCTGCCTGACCTGCTTCTCCAGGTACTTGGTCTTTAGGCACTGCAGGAGCAGATCGCACTTGACTCGCCCACTAGCATGGGTTTGGCCGGTCAATCAAAGAAACCGGCCAGAATTCTCAGCGAACTCGCTGAGGTCCTTGCCTGTGAACTCAGGCAGGTTCACCACGATCTTGGAGGTGGCAATAGCCTTCGCCTCCTGAGACCTGCGTCCCTCAGGGCGTCGGGTCTTCTTCTTCTTCCTCTTCTTCTTCTTACCCCTTGGGTCCTCGGGGTCCTCCGGGTCATCGTCCTCCGAGGGTGAAGCAGAAGTCATCGACGGCGGCTCATCATCGGAGGGGTCTCAGCCTAGATCACTAGAGCCATAAGGCTCCACGTCCACCATTGCCCTTAAGGCTGTCAGCCCCAGCCGGTCTAGCTCGGCCCTCGTAGAGTTCGTCACGTGGCTGTAGGGCGGCTTGGCCGTTCTCGGTACGAAAGGACTTCTCGGTATAGCTGCAAACGTCGGCATCGGTCGGCTCCTCAGGCTCCCCAGGGTGTTTGTCAACCCTGCCGCCAGGTGGTTGGCCTGTACTCGGTGGGGTGACATTCCCACCGTGGTAAGTGACGCTTCGGGCGGTATCATCAGGGGCTCCAGTTTCTCTCGGATCTCTTGAGTGAGGTCGCCCACGATTTTTGAAGTGGCTCCTCGGAGCACCTCGTTGATCTCCGACCGCGTCAGGGACCTGTTGGAGGATCTCCCCGATCCTCTACTCTTGCCTCCAAGAGACTCGGGTCCTCTCCTCAAACCACTCAAGGTTGCATACCCAGGTGCATACCCAGGGACATCCACATAGGTTCCAGTAGCGGGTAGTGGATGGGGATATTCAGCCGCATACCATCGCGGCGCAGAGCTGGAAGCCACCGGCTCACTGGCAGTAGTTGCCTCAGGGAGCGCAGTGGTAGGTGGGCCCATACCATAGGCGGGGTAGGGAGGCATGCCAGTAAAGCCTGTGCCCTCTGCCATAGGCGGGTTGGTTATGGGAGTGGATGTTGCAGCGGCTGGGTCTCCAATTGGGAGTGTGGTGGTTATAGGAGAGCGTGATGCGTGGAGGCCAGAAGCGCTTGGTGCGCCTTCGAAGGTAGGGTCATTCGCCAGGTCTTGTCCTTGTTCCTCTCCTTCGTCTGCTTCGTCTCCAGCATCCTTCTCGCTCTCTCTCTTCCTCTTCACAGGCTGAGTGACCACCTCCTCGACTGAGAGGGCCCTGAAGGCCGTCTGGAGTCCATCCAACGAGTCCTCAGCCACTTCCACTGGCCCATGTAAGGGCTCCGAAGGTACAGCGCGAGGTCCAGGTCCAGGTTCACCAGGTGCTGGCCTTGCTGGTGCCTCAGGCGCTGTCTTCACGTCGGCGTCCTCTTTCCTTGTATCCATCTTCGTTCGCCCTTCTGCTTATATACGACTGCTCGGCGCACTGGTTGTACGGCGCGGGGTTGCTGCCGGTGCGCAGAGACAGTCTGCCTCTGCTACCAGAAAAGTTTATAGTGGTTTCAACACTGTGTTTTTGTCTCTCCTGCTGCTTGCTGCTGGTGTAGGGTTTCCTGCTGCTTGTTTTTGAAGATGAAAAGCTTTTGTTTGCTGAAATACAGTCAATCCAGGATAGCCCAAGCCAGAGGTGTGCAAGGAGAAGAGAATCAGGATCAAAGCATGAAGGGCTGCCGTGTAAACCGTGAAAGATGAAAGGATATTCACAGAAACTGCAACTCAGGTCAAATCGGAATGCATATTCACAAAGAGAGCTGAAATGTTTTGGAAAAGAGTTGGAAAACTGCCCCATGGTCACTCTATCTCCATAGTGCCATCTCAGGAGATGTGCACTCTTTGTTTTGGGTCCCATATGTGCTGAGGTGGCAGGGCATGTGGCGATCAGGTCACTGCCATGTCACATGGGATCTTCCTACTTAGCTAGGCTGACCAGGAATTGAACCCAGGACCTGTCAAAAAGAGGTGCCCAGCCCCCTAGGGTGCATACCACTAGGACAGCTAAGAATTCATGGAAAAACATAGATAACTTCATAGGCTCTGCCCTGGATATGTCAGTACTCAGTCAACTCAGGAAAAGATGATTTGCCTCACATTGAAAGGGGATTAAGGGGTCCACTCCATATCCTGATTGGGTGTTTGGTTCCATAGGTCAAAATGTGTTATCACCAGTTTTGGTGGGACCAATACTAGGATAGAAATGCCTGGATGCTCAGTGCATCTCTAATACAACTAGAGTATGCCTCAAATATTTGGAAAAGCACTTTTTATTACTCCCCCCTCAGGTGGAAAAGGCGACACTGGGGTACCAGGTCTGGGAACGAAGGGCATCGCCACAGCGAACCTTCAGATCGAGCTCCCTGAGTTCAATCCTAAACACTTGCCCGAATGGGGCCAAGAGTTTTCGGAGTATCTACTCCTCACCGGACAGCAACATGCTGATGTCCGGACCAAGTGCACGCTCATCAAGAAGTCGTGCAAGAAAAAGTTCCTTCAGCGGCAGGTGAAAACTGCCATCAGGAAGAGGTGCAGTTGGGGAGACTTCCTTAAAAGACTGGAACAAATGTACCCAGTCTACGAAACGGACCTGGGTGTTCGTACGGAGATAGAGGAACTACCCCCACTTCCTGAGTTCCCCACAGCTGCCCGTATTTCTGAGTTTGTGGCGCAGCTGGAGGAGCTAATGGGGAGGATGAACCCCTCCTCATACGGGCCTACAGAGCCTCATCTGTGGCTCGTCGGTAACATTCCTCCCAGGACTTGGGAGAATTGTAAGGAGATGTCGGAGAGGAAATCCCGGACTCATTCCTACGATGATTTGGTTGATCTTCTGATCGAACTCGCCATGGAGAGGGAAAACGACTCTCACATGGATAAATACCTGCGCAAACATCTGCAGAGGGAGGCCCCTGCTGAAAGGCCTCAAGGAGGGAGATCCCCACAACCCCACTCTAACCCTGGGAAGGGTAAGAGAGGGCAACTGAAGCATATGAAGGAGACCCCCCCCCGCTAAAGGCAAGGGAGCCCCCAATCTTTTTTATTGCCAGCCTACGGACAACAAGGGGGGACCATTTCACGCCCCTGACTGCGATGGACGCAGCTCGTGTATGCTGCAGTTGCAGCGGAAGCAGAAGACCAAGGACGGTCAGGAGTCACGTGTGGCTACTGCGGCAAGAGGAGGCACTACGAGGATGAGTGCGACATAAACCGCCGCGAGTCCGAGAAGCTAAAGAAGGCCGAGGAAGAACGGCGTAAGAACGCCGGTAAAGGAGGGGGCAGGCAGTACCCCTGGGGGAACTCCCGCTGGAGGCAACCCTGGAGGAGGGCGAAGGAACTCCGCACCCCCCACAGGTGGAAAACCAGGCCCCACCCCCAAGGGTGAGCAGCCTGGGGAGAAGCGAACCGTACCCTCTAACCCCAGCGCCGGTGGCGCTGACAAGGGAAACGAGAACGCCAAGAAGCGCCGCCTCAACTGGCACTCTAAGTGCCTGCAGGCGGCGGGCTTTGAAGTGAAATTCCCTGAAGGGGAATAGGGGGGCGGCTCTGAGAGAAAAGATTTGGTTTTCTGGATCACCGTCAAAATAGGTGATCAGGTTTACAAAGCAGTCTTGGACACGGGCGCCACGCTCTCAATCGTGGCCCGCAGATCGCTAAAACAAGCCTAGATCCGGAAAACCACAACAGTGGCCATAAGGGTAGGGGATGGTGGGACCATCCATTCCCCCGGGGGCGTTGATGTGACTGTATGTCTAGGCGATGAGGAGGTGACGCAGCATGGAAAAGTGCTTGACACCGACGCCTTTGACATTGTCATTGGCACTGATTTTCTGCGCTTCAACCCCCAGGTGAAGTTGCTGTCCTTGCAACGTCCCTACGCTCTTCACTGCGATTTTGGCAGTGGCCTATACTCTGTCCCTCTGGAGCTGTCAGGTCTAAAAGAATCCGGTATACGTTACGTGAACCGGTCTTACAGAACTGAGAACTATCAGTTGGTGCGGCCAGTGTTGGAAAATGGACTGGCCGCCCTGCAGCTGGACGTGAATGAAATTCAGGTAGAACTGTTCGCGAGTAAAGAGCAGCATCTGATGCAGCTCTACTGTTCGCGGAACCTAAAGAATGCGTACCGCTTTTACTGGAAATCAATGGGGTTGTGCTACGCAAACCCCCCTTTCTCCCAGCTCGCCAAGGTGATTACCAAAATTGCCCTCGAAGGAGCTAGAGTGGTCCTGTGCACCCCCGACTGGGGTACCACAGGTGAACACGCCTATTGGAGGCGCCTCTTGGACCGTATGACCGTGGGAAGGACTGAACTGCCCAACGGTCCCATCTACGTCCCTTAGGACTCTCAGGAGACGATGCCCCCCCCTGAATGGGGCAGTTTCCTATCCATCGTAGATGGTGCTCTAAACCCCGTGCCCGTGAGTGACCTTGATCAGGTTGTACTCAAGGAGTTGATGGCCGAAAACAAGGGCCTTACCCTCCATGATCTCAAGAAGAGATCTGAGTACTCTTCGATTACCACTACGAGTGGTGAGTGCCCCGATGAACCAGAGACACCAGCAGTCTCTACTCCGCTGGCTGATGCTGACGAGCGCCTGAGCGATATCGCCGGTGTATTACCCCCGGTCGACCCGGAGGTTGTGACACTGAAGCATAGCGCTATCCTAGCGCAGTTGCTCATGGAAGAAGTGGATCTCGGCGAGTCCACCCCTGGTGGGTCTAATGATCACGCCGTGTTCTCTATGAGGGCCACTGATGGTCCCCCAGGTCATGTACCTGGCGCTAAACCCTCACCCAATAACATGGCCGTCTCTTGGTATGACGTGCGGGAACTACAGCAGGTCCTGTGGGCTAAGGCTGAGGGTATCGAGCGACGGACCCGCCTGGACCTCCTCAAGAGGACCTGGAAAACCTCTATTTGGTCTGAGGAGGATGATGAAGAGATGACTCTCCCCGATGCTGAGACCCCTGTGGTATATTCCCTCCACTATGCCCAGAAATGCCAGGACTGAGAGGATGAGTTGCCCCCCGAAATGGTGGGGCGTATAAAAAGCAGGATAAAGGGAAGAGTAACCTCCGCGCTGAGGAGGATTTTTCCGAGAAAGTGGAGAGCATGCATCTCGACCCCCGTCTCACTAAGCTCATCCACAAGTATCAGGAGGTTTTTGGAGCATTGCCCTCACCCCTGTCTTGTAAGAAACTGGTCCAGATGGACCTCAAACTCAAACCAGAGTTTGAAGGGTCAGTAGTGAGGCGGCGTCCATACCCCGCCCCGCAAGACCAAATCGACGAGATCGAACGCCAGATCCAAGAGTGTATAGATGCTGGCCTCGTCGAGGAGTATAAGCACGGGGACTACCCCCGCCACTGTAGCCCTTGTTTTCTGGTTGCTAAAACTGGGTCCACTGCTATGCGCTTGGTCGTTGACTATGGGGAGGTCAATAAAAAGACCCAGAACCACTCAGGGAGTATCCCCAACATGGAGAACACCCTGGAGAGAATCGCCAACTGTCGATTCAAGACCAAGATGGATAAGCGCAGTGGCTTCTGGCAAGTAGACCTAACCCGAGCAGCGTAGGAACTGCTCGCCTTTGTAACCCCTAAGGGCCGTGTCTTCCGCTGGAAGGTCATGCCCTTTGGTGTCGCGA
Source organism: Eutreptiella sp. 'Long Island Sound 2002' (assembly GCA_964036045.1). Classification (NCBI taxonomy): domain Eukaryota; phylum Euglenozoa; class Euglenophyceae; order Eutreptiales; family Eutreptiaceae; genus Eutreptiella; species Eutreptiella sp. 'Long Island Sound 2002'. The sequence continues at coordinate 24,298,136 of OZ038391.1, forward strand.
ATGCCCCTGCTCTCTTTCAGGAGCTGATGAACAAAATCCTATATATCCTGAGACGCAGACCCCTTGTGGAAAAACTGCTTTCCCGCGGGGCTGAGATGGAGGCCCGCATTGACAACGTGAGCCTGGGTACTAATACCCAGGAGGATCATATCCTCCTCCTGCAAGAGTTTTTCACCGTCTGTCAGGAAAACCATCTCCGCATCAAACTCGAGAAGTGTGAGTTTATGCGAGAGGAGATGGAGTACCTAGGGTTTGACGTGGGGTATGGCTGGTGGAAACCAGCCGCGTCTAAGATGCAGCCCCTACAGGACATGCAGATACGTGACGGCCCTAAGAAGGGTCTACACGATGTGCGGAGTTTTATTGGCGCCTGCAATTTTTACCGACCCCATATCCACAATTTTACGTATTCATCAGCCCCCCTGACTGACCTTATAAAGAAGACCAACCCTTGGAGGTGGACCGACAAGGAGGAGGCCTGTTTCCAGGAGTTGAAGAGGAAAATATCTTCCACCAACTGCCTGGGGGTGCCCCGCCCTAAGGGCGAGATAATACTCGTCACGGATGCGTGTGACGTAGGGTGCGTGGTACCCTATACCAGTGGCAGGAGCTTAACCCCAATGAGTTGTCGCACTGCCAGTTTCATACTTCAGGTCTGAACCACGATGGAACCCTGAAGCATGACTATCCCGCCAATGAATGGCGTCTGGTGCCTCTGGGGCACTGGAACTGGAAGTGGAATCAAGCACGATCCAACTACAGTACCTACGACCAGGAACTCTTGGCTGGGATGCTCGTGCTCTCTTCCCAAACCCGTCTTCTAGGTACTAACCCTGTTGTATGGCTCTGTGACCAAGAGCCCGTGAAGACATTTCAGAAGGGCCCGCCTCCTGAAAAAGCGAAACTAAAACGATGGTGGACATACCTGAGTCAGTTCAGGTTGACCGTCCATCATATAGGAGGTACAAAGAACGAGATGGCTGACTACATCTCGCGTAATAACTTCGACGCCCTCCTAGGCGAGAGCTCTGAAGCGTTGGCCAAAGAGGCGTTCCAACGTATGCATGTCCAGCTGGACCTATCCATGCGTACAGCAGGTGTACTGGAGGGCTGGAGCCTGAGAGACTACCAGGCTGAGTACCAATGTGTACTCAGTACCCTCAGTCATGGCCTAGAGGCACGCCTAATAGATGGCGACCGCTGGTATAAAGATAACCAGTACCTATACTATGAGGACCGCATAGTTGTGCCTGAGGCACGACTGGATGGCTGTTTGCAGAGGGCACACCACAGCTCCGGGCACACAGGGTGCAACCGGTCTGCTGCTTTCTTCAGTGAGCGTCTCTACAGCCGACTAACCCAGTCTGAACTACATGCCCGTATGCAGTCCAAAGTGGACTCCTGTGACTGTCACGCCAGCAAACAGAGCGACTCACGTGACAGAGGACTGGTCTCCAGTCTCCCCATACCCTACTGTGCTAACTCCCTGTTGTACGCAGATTTCCTCCACGGTCTGCCTAAGTTTGGTGGCTATGATACTTGTTCGGTGGTCACCTGTGGTCTAACCCGCTTCACACGTGCTTTCCCCTGCAACAAGGAGATCACAGGAGAGCAGACTGTGAAGATCCTGGTGGAGGAGTGGTTTGAGCCCTATGTGGCGCCTAAGGAGATCCACTCCGATGAAGATGTACGCATCCGGAGTGATACCGGTTGGTACAAGCGAGTGCTGGACGCCCTGAACGTCCAGGTAACCACAGGTGTACCTTACACGCACACGTCTAACCCTCTTTGTGAGAGACAGAATCGTGTGGTGGAGCAGAATCTGAGGATTCTGATGAAACAGGAGCGCACCAAAGATTGGGTACGCCTGTTGCCCTGGGCCGCTCTGGCCATGAACTGTCAAGAGGGTTCTTCAACCGGCTATACCCCCCACGAACTGTTCCATGGGGGGCGTCCTGCGTGGTTTTTCAAAACCCCTTTCCCCAAGGACTATAAGAGCCCAGTGGGGGACCCGCTGGAGCACCCGCAGGACCTGGCTAACAGGAGCAGAGCTAACCTGAAACGCGTTCGAGAACGCGAACTAACCCGGCGTAACCGCACGAGACGTCCTGCCAGTTTCAAGGTAGGAGACCTGGTGCTTGTACAACACTCACGATTGCCCACATGGCCCCGCAACTGTTGGCAGGACCCCTACTTTGGGCCCTATCGTATTATCAGGATAGATGGATCCAGGATCCATGTGAGGTGCAGCCCCCGTCTAGGTGGGGAGCTGCTGTGTGCTCCTAAGCAACTCAGACACTACCACTCCCCTGATGAACTATCGTGGGATGAGTGGCGCTTGCCTGACTGTGAGGTCGAGTGTATCGACCTAGAGAACGCTGCCACCCCTGAGGAGGCAGACGAACTCAAGGAGATGACTGCCGATGAAATGGCAGTCGATGGCTACTACGTGGTCCGCCACCCCCACAGCGAGCAACACCGGCCCGCAGGGCGCACACTGTGGGGCCGGTGCTGGGTCCCACGCCCGCACCGACCGCACCCGGGACACACGGGTCGCGGGGCCCGGCTGCCCGCCCCAGAGGACGGGCGGCCGGGGGAGGGACAGCGCCTGACACCAGACGCCCCTCACAACGGTGGCAGGCCACCCCCCCCGGGGACGGCCCCCCACCACCCCCGTGGCACGCAGCCCCCACAGGGCATGAAGGCCAAGGGGACGGTGATGGGCCCCCACTCCCACACGCCCGCGTCCGAAGCATGCGGGTGACGGACCCCAACAACCCGCCCAGTGGGCGGGCAGTCGGGGGAGGGGGAGCGCGTGACCTCAGACGCCTCTCCCAACGGTGGAAGGCACCCGAACCGGGGACGCCCTTCCGCCACCCCAACTGCGAGCAACGCCGGCCCGCAAGGGCGCACGCTGTGGGGCCGGTGCTGCGTTTCCACGCCCGCACCGACCGCACCCGGGACACACGGGTCGCGGATCCCCGGCCGCCCGCCCAAGAGGACGGGCGGCCAGGGGAGGGACAGCGCCTGACACCAGACGCCCCTCACAACAGTGGCAGGCCAACCCCCCCGGGGACGGCCCCCACCACCCCAGCGGCACGCAGCCCTCGCAGGGCATGCAGGCCAAGGGGACAGTGTTGAACCCCCACACCCACACTTTCGCGCCCACAGCACGTAGCCCTAGCAGGGGAAACACGTTGTGGCGTCCCCTGTTAGGCCACAGTTGCTTAGCAGCGCTGTGTTCTCTTGTCTTCTTCGCAGGAGGGTCGCTAGGACCCACGACATGTTCTTCAACAACACCAAGTAGAGTGTGCGTTTAGGAGTGGTAGTCCTGATTGGGGGCTTGAGCCAGTTGCCCCAGTGCTCGCCCACCAGGATGGTGCCACTGTAGGGTGTGTAGGACCTGTAGTGCGTGTGTCACTGTCCCACCCGTTTCCTGCAATTTTAGCAGGGTTGGTGGGCTGTGGCAGTGGTTAGGTCAGTGTTTTGGCCACTTAGCAAAACGGCGTTTTCACGCCTTCATAGCTTTTGGCCACCCCTCCCTGTAGTAGACAGATAGGTAGGGAAAACAATACCTGGATCAGTACGCTGGGTATTCCCCAAAGGTTTTGCGCCAGCACAGAAACTGGGCGCTTAGGGGAGGGGAGACCCGGGGCGTACCCCGTGGCATCAATAAGCCAACCCTCCAGGTTTAGCAAGCGTGCAGACTTGGGTATAATTAGGACACCACTTCTGCGGCTTGCTCTCAGGACCTTAGGACTAGCACACTCACACATACGCTTTGGCAGGTAAGGGTAAGGTTCAGTCCCTAGCTTTAGTCTTGGAGGCAAGCGTCTCAGCGAGCCTCAGCAACTCACCAAGGTTGTTCTGGGACAAGTAGTCAACCAGAACCGAGTTTAGGCGTCCCTCAGGTAGAACAAATGCAGAGAAGGGCTCCCAGGTGGCCTCTTCGACTCCAAACCCTTCCCAGAGGGTGAGGAAGCACCAACCCTGGCGATAGCGGTGGCGTAGGACAGACTTCACCAGGTAGAAGCCCTCCTTAGCCATCTCCTCGGCGTTCATGTCGGGGAGTTCACCCTCAACTTCCATAGGGCTGGCAGCCCCTTGTAGGTCCAGAGCGGCGATTTCCTCGTCGTTCAGCTCCCACTCCTCCCCACAGAGGTCTTCAGGATCATAGTAGCGCTTCAGGTGTTGAGCAGCGCACACCAGGGTCCCCCCTAGACGGGGAGAACACCGCACGGTGATACGGTGTCCATCCACTGATAGAATCTTGTACGGCCCGAAGTATGGGTCATCGCTGGTAGAGCGTGGCCAGGCGGGTAGTCGACTGTGGTGCACCAGCACCCAGTCCCCCTCTTGGTAGGTGGCCGGTACTCGGTGCTTGTTCTTCTTGTTCTACTGACGCTCCCTCACTCTCTGGAGCATAGCCTTGGCCTTGTCCACCTTCGCTTGTTGCTCTTGGACCCATTCACCCACAGAAGAATGGGTGTCCTCTGGATAGGGGGCATGTAGGAACCATGCCGGGCGCCCTAGGAATAGCTCATGGGGCGAGTAGCCAGTAGCTGAACTCTCTTGGGAGTTCATCATCAAGGATAAGACGGGGAGTAGTCTCACCCAGTCTCTGGTGCGTTCAGTTTTGCACCATATCCGTACATTATCCTTCAGGACACGGATCTGTCGCTCACATAGGGGGTTGCTCGTGTGAGAGTAGGGAATCCCCGTAGACACCTGGACATTGAGGGATCTCAGGACCCTCTTGTACCAGCCACTATCTGAGCGTACTCGCACGTCCTCATCGGAGTTGATCTCCTTGGGCGCCCCATACACACAAAACCACTCCTCCAGGAGTATCTTGATAGTCTCTTCCCCGGTAATGTGCTTGGTACATGGGAACACCCTGGTAAACCTGGTCAACCCACAGGTTACCACGAGGGCGGAGTCATAGCCCCCGAACTTCGGCATCTCCGTGTAATCCACGTATAGAACACTGTTAGCACAGTGAGGGATGGGCAAGGTCGAGTAGAGACCTCTGTCCCTGATATCCCCTGGTTTACAGGACCTGCACGGGCACTTGTCCACGATAGGCTGGAGGGTTTTCCGCAGTTGGTCGTCAGTCCGAGTAGTGTGGAACCACTGCTTAAACAGCGTCAGGGTACGGTCAGCACCCACATGACCGCCGGACTCATGTGTCCACTTCAGCAGCGCTGGGACTCTGTCACTAGGCACCACAATCCGGTCCTCGTGCCAGAGGTAGCTCTTGTCCCTCTTCCACTGATCTTGGTTGACCAGGAGGGGTTCAAGGCGTTTCTCCAGGCGCTTGGAGATATCCCGAAACTCCTTCAGGTACTCCGATTGTTGGAGTCCATCCAGGGGGCGTATCATCGTCATGTTGAGGTCCAAGTGGATGTCCATACGGCTGAACGCCTCCTTAGCCAACGCTTCAGACCGGGCACCAATCAGGGCGTCGAAGTTGTTGCGGCTGATGTAGTCAGCACACTCGTTCTTCACTCCCTGGATATGGTGTACCGTCAGTCGCAGTTGACTGAGGTAGGTCCACCAGCGCCGTAGCTTGGCCTTCTCAGGTGGGGGACCCTTCTGGAAACTGCGGACCGGTTCTTGGTCGCACAGCCAGACCACAGGGTTACTCCCCAACAGTCGTGCTTGTGAGGATAGCACCAGCATACCCGCGAGCAATTCCTGCTCATAGGTGGAGTAGTTCCCCCTGGCCTGGTTCCACTTCCAGTTCCAGTGGCCCAGAGGTACTAGGACCCACTTGTCGTCAGGGTAGCTGTGCTTGAGGGTTCCATCTCGGTTGAGACCTTCCGTCCCCCATTGGGGAATGGCCGAGTCGAACTCCTCCTTCTCTAGTGCTTGCCATTGGAACAACGTTCCACCACCGCCCACATTGCTGGCGTCGGTCACCAGGATAATCTCCCCTTGTGCCCTAGGCACGCCCAAGCACCTAGCGTTGGCTACCTTGTCTTTGAGCTCGTCAAACGCTTGTTGCTCTTGTGGGCCCCAGCGCCAAGTAGTACTCTTCTTAATCAAGTCCGTCAGAACGGCGCTGGTGTAGGTGAAGTTCTTGATGTGACGGCGATAGAAGTTGCACGCCCCAATGAAACTGCGTACATCATGAAGTCCTTTCTTGGGGTCTTCGTGTCGTACCTTGGCATCCATCAGGGGTTTGGCGTTAGAGGCCGCTGGGGTCCACCACCCATAGCTAACGTCAAACCCCAAGTACTGCATGGTCTCCTGCATGAACTCACACTTCTCCAGCTTGAGTCGTGTGTGGTTCTCCTGGCAGACCGCAAAGAACTCACCCAAGAGGATTAGGTGATCCTCCTGGGTATTGGTCCCGAGGCACACATCGTCGATGTGTGCTTCCATCTGGGCCCCACGGGATATAAGTTCCTGCACCTTAGGTCTCATTCGTAGGATGGACAAGATCTTGTTCATCAGCTCTTGGAATAGAGCGGGTGCGTTAGCCACGCCAAACGGCATGACCTTCCACTTGAACACCCTCCCCTGAGGGCTGATGAAGGCCAGTAGTTCCTGTGCATTGGGCGTCAGGTCCACTTGCCAGAATCCGCTCCTCTTGTCCATCTTGGTCTTGTAGCGGCAGGAGGCTATCTTCTCCAGGGTATACTCCATATTGGGAATGGACCCTGAGTGGTTCAGTGTTTTCTTGTTCAGCTCCCTGTAGTCCACTACCAGCCGTTTGGCTGTAGACCCAGGTTTAGCCACCAGGAAACAGGGGCTGCAGTGTAGGGGGTAGTCCCCGTCCTTGTACTCCAGGACTAGGCCAGCGTCGATACATTCTTGTATCTGTCGCTCGATCTCATCGGCCTGCTCTTTAGGAGCTGGGTAGAGTCTCCTCCGCATCTTGTGACCCACGAACTCGGGTTTCAGCTTGAGGTCCATCTGTACCAGCTTGTCACATGAGGCTGGAGGGGGGAGTTCTCTGAACACCTCCAGATAGGTCCTTAGAAGCTTCTGTACCCGCGGGTCCAATACCTTGATCTTGTCCTCCATGTCCTCGTCAGAGTGTAAATTGCTTGCCCCCTGAATAGACGTCGGGAGGTGGTCCTCCACCGACTCTTCGCCCGTGGTAGTGTCCTTCAGCCCTTGGTAGGCATATAGAAGGTCTTGTTCACCTCCCCCCCCATGGGGGGCTTTTAATTGGGGGGCCGGGGAATGGGGCCCCGCCCCCCTCTAAAAGCAGTCCTTATGCCATTATATACGATCCGCGCGCCGAAATGAAACATATCCAAAAAGTGTACGATGCAGCCCCTCTAAATGACCGCCTCAGAGAGCTGATTCGCACTGTCATATTTGTTCTGAACAATCATGGCTGTTTTGCAAAGTTAGGACCTTTACAAGGTTTTAACTTCTTTAACAGCATCCACTAATTCCATATAACCTAGGGATGCGATTGAAAGGTGCACCAGCAAAGTTGAGGTGCCGAACAACACTATCTATAAGCCACAGGCCCCAAATCCCAAGGAATCTATTTGCCATATTATTTATTTGCTGTGCACGCGTGCATTTCGCAGTCGCCGGCATTTGCGATCTTTCATTTTGACTGTTCAAAGTGAAATCGGGCTACAGTGCACGAAATTTCGATCTAAGACCAGATTTATAAATGATTCTAAAAGGTTCGTCTTGCTGTATAGTTGAAAAACCGCCGTCATTTTGTTTTGGCACCGCTTTTCGATTTGACGGTTTTCAGCGCATACGGCAGCCTTTACAAGCTCAAAAATGAAAAGAACACCCCCAAATTGACCGAAATTGCCATTCATTTTGTCAAAGTCCGATACAATAGGCCCGAGTTATGAATATGTCAATTTTATGCTATTTGCAACCTGTGTCGCTAATCTTGCCAAATGCACCCTCCCTGTCTTTGCGCTGCTAGCTTAAACACAAGGCAAAGGAGTGTTTTTGCAATTGTTTGTCACCGCCTGGCTCCACTTCCGACATAGAAAGGTGACCCGAAAACGGCTAAAAACGTAATAAGGCTTTTCTTTTGATGGTGCTTCGCACCAGCAAAGGAAAAGCCAGACCAAGCACGAAAGACGAAGGATTCATTTAATCCTACTCTTCCACACCCTCCACAGCCTCCACATATCATGTATCATTGCTTCATTGCAATTTCCTCAACATGCTCATCGTTCTTTGTTATAAATACTTGATCATGCATGTGCATATTGTGCAATTTTACTTCTACGTCCGACAGATACCCTTCAGAGGCGATCACAGCCCGCACACTGCCCTTCCCCATCTCGTGGAGCCCCCCTCCACTTGTTCACCTCCTCCCCCATGGGGGGCTTTTAATTGGGGGGCCGGGGAATGGGGCCCCGCCCCCCTCTAAAAGCAGTCCTTATGCCATTATATACGATCCGCGCGCCGAAATGAAACATATCCCAAAAGTCTACGATGCAGCCCCTCTAAATGACCGCCTGAAAGAGCTGATTCGCGCCGTCATATTTGTTTCGATTGATCATGGCTGTTTTGCAAAGTTAAGACCTTTACAAGGTTTTAACTTCTTTACCAGCATCCACTAATTCCACATAAGCTAGGGATGCGACTTAAAGGTGCACTAGCAAAGTTGAGGTGCCGAACAACACTATATATAAGCCACAGGCCCCAAATCTCAAGAAATCTATTTGACATATTATTTATTTCCCGTGCACGCGTGCATTTTGCAGTCGCCGGCAATTGCGATCTTTCATTTTGACTGTCCAAAGTGAAATCGGGCTACAATGCACTAAATTTCGATCTAAGACCAGATTTATAAATGATTCTAAAAGCATCATGTTGCTGTTCAATCGGGAAACCGCCGTCGTTTTGTTTTAGCACCGCTTTTCGATTTGACGGTTTTCAGCGCCCTCAGCCCCCTTTTTAAGCTCAAAAATGGTAAGAACACCCCCAAATTGACCAAAATTGCCCTTGATTTCGTCAAAATCTGATACAATAGGCCCGAGTTATGAATATGTCAATTTTATGCTATTTGCACCCTGTATCGCTAATCTTGCCCAATGCACCCTCCCTGTCCTTGCGTTGCCATTAAACATAAGGCAAAGGAGTGTTTTTGCGTTTTTTTGTCACCGCCCGGCTCCGTTTCCGACATGGAAAAGTGACCCGAAAATGGCTAAAAACGTAATGAGGCTTTTCTTTTGATGGTGCTTCGCACCATCGAAGGAAAAGCCACACCAAGCACGAAAGACCAAGGAATCATTTAACCTTACTTTTCCAGACCCTCCGCAACATATCATGTATCATGGCTTCATTGAAATTTCCTCAACATGCTCATCTTTCTTTGTTATCAATACGTGATCATGCACATGCATATCGTGCAATCTGAATTCGTCGTCCGACAGATACCCTTCGGAGGCGATCACAGCCCGCACACTGCCCTTCCCGATCTCGTGGAGCCCCCCTCCGCTTGTTCAACCATCTCCGGTGGACGATGGCAACATAGGCACGCTCGAGGGGGTTCACATACACATTCCTCCGAGAGGTCGTCCTCCTCTGGGGTCCTCACATGGGCGCCCCACACGCTCTTCATGAGCTTAAGATCTACCTCCCTTTGCCAGGTGGTGATCTTCTGTTCGAGGTCCTCCTTCAATTGGGATAGGTCTCCCATAAGTCCTTGCTTCAGTGGCCATGAGCTGCGGGTAGGCTTCGCGTAGCATAGCTTTTTCGCCACCAACTTCCTCTTGGAATCCACATACTCCCTGAGCCTGGATCGAGGGTCCAGCTCCTCGTCCACGGGGTCTTCCACCCTCATGGAGAGTAGGCGTTTCAGTGGGGCGACGTACCCGGCGTTCTCCACTTCCTCCACACAGGTCTGCACGAAGAAGGTGTCGTGCCCAGTTTCGTCATCTGAGTGAATGGAGCTAGGTAGCTCAGATAGTCCACACTCAGAGACTCCATCAGGAACAGGTACATGACAGGGAGAGTTGGGGGCGTTGGTGTCAGTCACGACGTACTCATCTCCTCCGGGTGTAGTTTCAATAGCATCTTGAGGTCGTAGGCGATCCTTCAAGTCACCCAAGGCGAGTCCATCGCTTTCTCGTTGTATAGCCTGGACCAGAGTCGGTACCAGATCCTCCCAGGGAACGGAGGTAAGACCTCCGTCAACCACGCTCAGCATACTCCCCCATCCGGGTTTCCCAATAGGCGTCTTACGCCCCAGAGGCACGTAGATGGCTTCATCAGGTAACCGAACAGAGCTGATAGTCAGCCTGTCCAGGAGGTTTTGCCAGTATTCGTTGCCCCCATGGGCTCCCCAATCGGGGGAACACAGGACCATACGGGAACGTTCCAAGGCTAGCTTGGTCAGCACCTTCCCCAGTTCACTGAACCTGGGGTTCCCGTAGGCCATCCCGAAAGAGGGCCAGTAAAATTTGTAGCTGCAGTTCTTCCCCTTGCTGCAGTAAAGGGCCAGTACATGCTGCTTGTCGCTGGCGAACAACTCCACGCTCAGGTCTTCTCGAGAGTAACCCAACTCCTTCGAACCTTGGTCTAGGACTTCGCCCAATAGTTGATAGTTTTCAGTTTTGGGGGCCGCCATCATGTTCGAGGGCTCCTCCTTCGATAGCCTCAGGTAACTCGAGGTATGTTCCGACTGCTCCACTGGCACAGACTCTCTGCCACTGCCGTGGTCCACGTAGAGGAGGTAGGGCGCTTGCAGCGTCAGGGATTGTATCTGGGAGTGCTGTACGAAGAAGTCAGTCCCAAGTACAAAGTCGAAGGCCTCAGTGTCCATCACATAGAACCGATGGGCGATAGTCCGGGAGCCCATAGGTACCTCCACTTCACAGTCCCCGCAGCTGTGCACCACATGTCCATCCCCCATGCGTATAGCAGCGGTGGTCATGGTGTTCTTCAGGCTCCCACAAGGTAAAATTTTCTTGGCCACTATAGATATGGTGGCGCCAGTGTCCAATACCCCCAGGTATTCGCGTCCCCCTAGTCGGATACGTACCCAAAACACCAGGTCTTGGGTGCCACCAGAGCGTCCCCGTCAGAAGTCCGCGGGACAGGTCACCTCGAACCCCTTGTTCCGCAATTTGCGGGCCATCCTCATGAAACGGCTCCTCTTCTTAGCGTTGCCGTCAGCACAACCTTCATGCTCACGCTTGGCTTCTTGTTCACCTCCCCCCCCATGGGGGGCTTTTAATTGGGGAACCGGGGAATGGGGCCCGGCCCCCCTCTAAAAGCAGTCCTTATGCCATTATATACGACTCGCGTGCCGAAACGAAACATAACTCAAAAGTCTACGATGCAGCCCCTCTAAATGACCGCCTCAAAGAGCTGATTCGCGCCGTCATATTTGTTTCGATCAATCATGGCTGTTTTGCAAAGTTAGGACCTTTACAAGGTTTTAACTTCTTTACCAGCATCCACTAATTCCATATAAGCTAGGGATGAGATTTAAAGGTGCACCAGCAAAGTTGAGGTGCCGAACAACACTATATATAAGCCACAGGCCCCAAATCTCAAGAAATCTATTTCACATATTGTTTATTTGCTGTGCACGCGTGCATTTTGCAGTCGCCGGCATTTGCGATCTTTCATTTTGACTGTCCAAAGTGAAATCGGGCTACAATGCACTAAATTTCGATCTAAGACCAGAATTATAAATGATTCTAAAAGCCTCATGTTGCTGTTCAATCGAGAAACCGCCGTCGTTCTGTTTCAGCACCGCTTTTCGATTTGACGGTTTTCAGCGCCCTCAGCCCCCTTTTTAAGCTCAAAAATGGTAAGAACACCCCCAAATGGACCAAAATTGCCCTTGATTTCGTCAAAATCTGATACAATAGGCCCGAGTTATGAATATGTCAATTGTATGCTATTTGCACCCTGTATCGCTATTCTTGCCCAATGCACCCTCCCTGTCCTTGCGCAGCTAGCTTAAACACAAGGCAAAGGAGTGTTTTTGTGTTTGTTTGTCACCGCCCGGCTCCATTTCCGACATAGAAAAGTGATTCGAAAATGGCTAAAAACGTAATAAGGCTTTTCTTTTGATGGTGCTTCGCACCAGCAAAGGAAAAGCCACCTCAAGCACGAAAGATGAAGGATTCATTTAACCTTACTTTTCAACACCCTCCGCAACATATCATGTATCATTGCTTCATTGAAATTTCCTCAACATGCTCATCTTTCTTTGTTATAAATACGTGATCATGCGCGTGCATATCGTGCAATCTGAATTCGTCGTCCGACAGATACCCTTCGGAGGCGATCACAGCCCGCACACTGCCCTTCCCCATCTGGTGGAGCCCCCCTCTGCTTGTTCTTGCCGGGCCTGCGTTTGTGAGCGTGTGGTAGGACCAGACTGCCCTCCAGAGGGCTCGGAGTTCCCCCCTGGATTAGGGTTGGGGTTGCCTCCGTTCTTGTCCTTGTTCTTGTTGTCGGGCTGGCGGTTAGCGCCTCCTCCTCGTCCACCTTGACCCTTGTCTTGCCCTTGACCACGTCCTTTCGACTTGCCCTTGCCGGAGTCGTTGCCTTTGCCTTTGCCTCCACCTTTGCCTGAGCCTTTGCCAGGATCTTCACCCTTAAGCTTCGCCGATAGGCGTTGCTTATGGTAGCACTCATCCTCGTAGTGCTTCCGCTTCCCGCAGAATGCACCCGTGATGGTGCACCTGTAATGATCCGGCAGCTTCGCTTTGGCGCCGGTGTTCTTCTCCTGCTGCTTCCCCTGAACTACGAAGCAGTCTCGCTGCTCGCAGTCAGGGGCGTGCTGCAGGTGGCCCTGCTCGTCCCTGGCATCACACCAGAATAGCTCCTTCACGTTCTCCATGATACGGGCGTGGGCGTGATTGGGGGCAGTCCCCTGCCCAGGTCGGGACCCTTGGTACCCTTTTTTGCTCTGTGCCTCCCAGCTATCCGGGTGGAGACTCCCGGGTCACGTAAGCGTTGACATGCTCTTTGTATCATGTGACCCATGTATAGTACAATCAGAGGTAAATACAACTGTTTTCGGGCTGGTTGTCGCTGTTTTGCTGTGCTGGCCTGCTTTCACTTACTCCTGTTAATCAGTTTCCGCTACTCGTGGTCTGCGTGCCAAACAGTTTCAGGAAAATAAATTTAACCACAATTTATTTCCTGGGTGTTGTGGCTGTTTCACTTACCGCTGCTTATGCAGTTTCAGCTACTTCTGCCCTTTCACCGTTCTGCTTGTTAATATACTGTAGCATAACAGTGTGGCTCCCAGATGGGTCTGACATCTGGTCCTGCAAAATGTGGTATACAAAAAAAAAGCTTAAGAAATAAGGGGAAAAAATAGGAGAAAATATGGACGGCGGGTCTATCCTCTGATCAGCATGCAAACTGGTTTGTTAACTCTTGGAAATTGGGTACTCCACTGAAGCATAGCAGAGGCACAAGGATATTCAGCATTGTCATGGCAGGTTCACCAATGAGTCCTGTCTCTAACATAGCTGTTCGCACTGTGATGACAGACTTGAACTCTGGTTGGGCTTTCAGCTTTAGTACATTTTCAATTGTGTCGCGTGGGACACTGCAGTTCTGCATATATGAAATTAATGAGGCGGCCTGGCTCAAGCTTTGATCACATACGATGTCAGTGAAAGACTGGACATTTAGTGAGCCTTTGTTCTGGTCTTGTACAAATTTTGCAAATATGGCAAAGCAGACAAAAGCTTTCTTGTCAGAAAGGCCGGTCTTTCTAAAAATGACCTCTGGGACAGTAAATTGATGCTTGTTACCATGCTTATTTGAATCGACGGTGTTCTCAAGGTCTTCACCAGAGCTGGAGCTTGAACTTTGGAGCAGAGGAATGTTGTCATCGTCTGTCGTTTGGTCACTGAGACGTGATGCACATGGCTGGTGATCCTCTTCTTGATTTAGTTTCTCGTCGTCTCCCTGGTGTTTGCGTGTGAGTACCAGCGACTTAGCCAGGAAAAGGAGTTTTGAATCCCTGTATGGCCATGCATGCCAGTTCTCATTGTTGTCCTGGAAGACTTGCCGTGCTTGCTGGACACGCTCTCTTGCACGGTTGGGTGTGCAGGTCAAGGTGCGGTCTATTTCAATGGCCGCGAGGTCTTCTTGATTTTGCAAGCGTTGCCTCGCGTCTTGCTCACGAGTGAGTAACATACGGAAGTGCTTTGATTGCTTTGCTGCAGGCTGTAGTGTGGCGTTGTATGCTTTGTGGTCGTAGCGGTTTTTGAGGATGGCAAAGTCGAGGCATTCTTCGTCCCAGATGACGCTCCTGCGCTTTTCCTCTTCAAGCAGCTTATGAAAAGTGCGTATCAGGGAAACGGGCGCGACCAACGGGTGATAGTTTCGGCTGTCGGTGACGCATCTCCACATGTTTCGGTACCAATGTACGTCTTCACGGAGGTCCCTTTGGCTTTTTGGACTTCGTACCAGTGCTTTGGCCGCTTCTCTTGCGCGACGGTAGTCGAAAGCTCCCAGTCTGTGCCTGGCATTTTGGTAAAGTTCAAGGCGGTTTGAGCGCTCGTTGCATTAATGGTCCAAATTCTGGGATCGGTTCCTGAACTTGTGGACGGTGTTCCACGGTTCTTCGGAATCTGATGAATCATGTTGAAAGCGTGGTTCTTGAATTCGCCTTTTCCGACTTTTGGAGGTCTGGGGAGGGTCGGTGGTTGTGGATGCGCCCACGTAGTCCGGTGGCTTCGCGGAGCTTGCTGCCTGCTCTGACTGCAGTGGGCATTGCGCTTGTGACGGATTTTGAGTCTGGTCTTTGACTTGTTGCAGCGTAGAACTTTTCAAAAAATTCTCAGAGTTGTCCTGCGGCGGAGAACAGGGGATACCTTCTGCGAAGTACCACGTTGTTGCTGGCTGCGTTGTGCTGCTGGGAAAGACATCGGTTGGCCATGAGTTCGAAGGCGGATATGAATCTGGAGCTGGTGATTGCCAGCAATGGTGGCTTTCGTGAACACAAGCGTTGTTGTCGTTGCCGAAAACCCCGCTGGTGTTAGGTTGTGACGATGCGTTTGTTTGGCCTGGCGACAAACACGGAAATAGAGTGTTAACCTCGCTTCGGCGATTACAAGGCGTCTGGTAGTTGGACAGTGATTGCGGAGCTGAAGTCCATGACGGCGCTGTTGACGGAAAGTCGGCTGCAGTAGCCCAAGGGCTCGGGAATTGAACTGGTGTAGCGTTGGTGTTAGGGTGTGACGACGCGGTTGTTTGGTCTGGCGACAAACACGGGAAAAGAGTTTTGACTTCGCTTCGGCGATTACAAGGCGTCTGGTAGTTGGACAGTGATTGCGGAGCTGAGATCCATGGCGGCGTTGCTGACGGATAGTCGGCTGCAGTAGCCCAGGGGCTCGGGATTTGAACTGGTGTTGCTTGCGGCCATGTGGGCTGCTCAAGCTGTAAGTAGGAAGATGGGGAGTGCAGGACTGCATTTGAGATAATTGAAATGACAAGCTCCTGAATTGCAAGAGATCGTTGTAGCAACTGCAATAGGTCGGCGGAGATTGGCTGTTGTTGAAAAATCATGATTTCTCCAGCAGCGTCTCAGTTTGGTACGAAAAAATCGCTCATCCACTGGCGATTTCAATGTTTGATAAGGGCTGTTTTGTAGTTACTGTTGAAGGTGAATTCTTGTTGTACGTGAACGTGTCGGGTCGCTGGGCTTAAAGCATGGGTAGCTTTGCGCTGAGGAGCGCCGATGCCTCACGCGACGGGGACGGGGTACCCTTGGTACCCTTTGCCATGGCCTCCAGAACCTCCACCACCAGGACGGTAGTTGTTCAAGTGCTGGTCACTCTCCTTCTCCAGCGCCAGCTCCAGGAGTAGCACGCATAGATCCTCGTAGCGGAGGGATCTGGCCTTGCCCCCCGCCGTCCAACGGCACTCGTCCCATAGCTCTCGAGGGAGCTTGGCCACCAACCAGAACAGCAGGTCGTCGCTGCTGTAGGAACCGGGCGTTAGTCGTCCAGCCGCGTGATCCAGGTCAGCCAACAGCTCAGAGACCCTGCCAGGTTTGGGGTTGTTGGGCAGCACGGGCAGGTTCTGGATCTCGGCCCTGATGGAGAGGTCGGTTTCGTAGGTCGGGTACTGCCTCTCCAGGGCAACCAACACATCGGCAAAGGTGGCGGAGTTAGTCACGATCTGCCTGACCTGCTTCTCCAGGTACTTGGTCTTGCAGCACTGCAGGAGCAGATCGCACTTCACTCGCCCACTAGTGTGGGTTTGGCCGGTCAATCGGAGAAACCGGCCAAAGTTCTCAGCGAACTCGCTGAGGTCCTTGCCTGTGAACTCAGGCAGGTTCACCACGATCTTGGAGCTGGCAATAGCCTTCGCCTCCTGAGACCTGCGTCCCTCAGGGCGTCGGGTCTTCTTCTTCTTGTTCTTCTTCTTCTTCCCCTTCGGGTCCTCGGGGTCCTCCGGGTCATCGTCCTCCGAGGGCGAAGTAGAAGTCATCGATGGCGGCTCGTCATCGGAGGGGTCTCCGCCTAGATCACTAGAGCCATAAGGCTCTACGTCCACCATTGCCCTCAAGGCTGTCAGCCCCAGCCGGTCCAGCTCGGCCCTCGTTGAGTTCGTCACGTGGCTGTAGGGCAGCTGGGCCGTTCTCGGCACGAAAGGACTTCTCGGTATCGCTGCAGGGGTCGGCATCGGTCGACTCCTCAGGCTCCCCAGGGTGTTTGTCAACCCTGCCGCCAGGTGGTTAGCCTGGACTCGGTGGGGTGACATTCCCACCGTGGTAGGTGACGCTTGGGGCGGGATCATCAGGGGCTCCAGTTTCTCTCGGATTTCTTGAGTGACGTCGCCCACGATTTTTGAAGTGGCTCCTCGGAGCACCTCGTTGATCTCCGACCGCGTCAGGGACCTGTTGGAGGATCTTCCCGATCCTCTACTCCTGCCACCAAGAGATTCAGGTCCTCTCCTCAACCCACTCAAGGTTGCATACCCAGGTGCATACCCAGGAACATCCACATAGGTTCCAGTAGCGGGTAGTGGATGGGGATATTCAGCCGCATACCATCGCGGCGCAGAGCTGGAAGCCACCGGCTCACTGGCAGTGATTGCCTCATGGAGCGCAGTGGTAGGTGGGCCCATACCATGGGCGGGGTAGGGAGGCATGCCAGTAAAGCCTGTGCCCTCTGCCATAGGCGGGTTGGTTATGGAAGTGGATGTTGCAGCGGCTGGAAGTGTGGTGGTTATAGGAGAGGGTGATGCGTGGAGGCCAGAAGCGCTTGGTGCGCCTTCGAAGGTAGGGTCATGCGTCGGGTCTTGCCCTTGTTCCTCTCCTTCGTCTGCTTCGTCTCCAGCATCCTTCTCGCTCTCTCTCTTCTTCTTCACAGGCTGAGAGACCACCTCTTCGACAGACAGGGCCCCGAAGGCCGTCTGGAGTCCATCCAGGGAGTCCTCAGCCGCTTCCACTGGCCCATGTAAGGGCTCCGCCGAAGGTACAGCGCCAGGTGCTGGCCTTGCCGGTGCCTCAGGCGCTGGCGCTGTCTTCACGTCGGCGTCCTCCTTCCTTGTGTCCATCTTCAGTCACCCTTCTGCTTATATGTGCCTGTACTCGGCGCACTCGATGTACGGCGCGGGGTTGCTGCCGGTGCGCAGAGACAGACTGCCTCTTGCTACCAGAAAAGTTTATAGTGCTTTCAACACTGTGTTTTTGTCTCTCCTGCTGCTTGCTGCTGGTGTAGGGTTTCCTGCTGCTTGTTTTTGGAGATGAAAACCTTTTGTTTGCAGAAATGTAGTCAATCCAGGATAACCCAAGCCAGAGGTGTGCAAGGAGAAGAGAATCAGGATCAAAGCATGAAGGGCTGCAGTGTAAACAGTGAAAGATGATTGGATATTCACAGAAACTGCAACTCAGGTCAAATCGGATTGCATATTCACAAAGAGAGCTGAAATGTTTTGGAAAAGAGTTGGAAAACTGCCCCATGGTCACTCTATCTCCATAGTGCCATCTCAGGAGATGTGCACTCTTTGTTTTGGGTCCCATATGTGCTGAGGTGGCAGGGCATGTGGCGATGAGGTCACTGCCATGTCACATGGGATCTTCCTACTTAGCTAGGCTGACCAGGAATTGAACCCAGGACCTCTCAAAAAGAGGTGCCCAGCCCCCTAGGGTGCATACCACTAGGACAGCTAAGAATTCATGGAAAAACATAGATAAATTCATAGGCTCTGCCCTTGATATGTCAGTACTCAGTCAACTCAGGAAAAGATGATTTGCCTCACATTGAAAGGGGATTAAGGGGTCCACTCCATATCCTGATTGGGTGTTTGGTTCCATAGGTCAAAATGTGTTATCACCAGTTTTGGTGGGACCAATACTAAGATAGAAATGCCTGGATGCTCAGTGCATCTCTAATACAACTAGAGTATGCCTCAAAGCAATGGAAAAGCACTTTTTCTTACTCCGTCAGTTTTTCCGATGGCGGCGACGCCGCCGCCTTCATTTCGTCCACTCTTCTAAGCTATTTTATAGTATAGAAGTGTTACATATACATATTACTTGTCTACATGTTGATATTGTCTACACATACCATCATCTCTTTGCCTAGGACGCCAGATTGTGTCATGGCTGAGGCAAGGATCACAGAATTCTTTGGAGAAACCCAGACTGATGGAAGATCAGTAAGAATTCGAGAGGAAGTCTTGGATTTCATGGGATTGGGGTCGTGCATGCCAAGGGAAGCTTGGAGGTTGCCCTCCCCCCAACCTCTTCAAAAGAATTCTGCCGACGCCAAGGCCACCAAGGCGGTCTGACGGCCTGCGGACGGCGACGCCCAGACTGCAGGAGAATTGTCGACGACGTTGACATCTGCAGGAGCTAAGGTCCAGGGCATCAACATGATGAAGGAGGAATTCCTTGACTCCTACAATGGGTATCACCTTGGCTTCCCCATGGACCCTATGGAGCCCCGGAGTCTATGAAGTCCTCTGGGCGACGACCACAGCGACGACGACGCCATCTGCGAATGTTGCAGGCGCGTTAATTCGTTGCCTTGGGTTGGTTGGCCCTCCGGAGGTCGCCACCCTAAACAGGTGCGGGGCGCCTTGGGTAGGAAATGATCCTAAATGCGCCAAATCAGGCGCGTTAATTCGTCGCCTTGGGTTGGGAATCGACCCTAAACGGGCACGAGGAATTCGTCGCCTTGGGCAGGAAATGGCCCTAAATTCAGGCGCGAGGAATTCGTTGCCTTGGGTTTGACCCTAAATAATTTTTTTTTCCGCATTTGAATTTATTGAATTATTATGTTTCCATGCCAATGGAGAAAAAGGGCAAATATGTGCGCATCAGCGCCATCAGTCAGGTCGGAAGAACCTGCAGCGCCCCTGGTTTGGTCATGAGGGGCTAAAGGGAGTGCCAGTGACCAGTGTGGTCGCCTGGGGGGCAATTGCCCTATGAATATATCAAAAAAAAAAAAAAGACCTACGTGTGAGTGGCATGTAAATTACTTACGAAGCCCCCCCCCCCACTGTCCTGCTGAATCAGTTTTGAAACCAGGGCAGTGCAGGGGTCAGAGCGCCTCCTTGCCCTTGCCTTCCTTTGGATATAGGCAAGGCTTCTAAGGAGGGGGGTGAAGCGGTATGGGGTGCCCCACCCATACCCGCTGCCCAGCCTGTGGCGCTCTTCGCATCAGGAATTTTCCTGGGCTGATTCCCAGCCTTATGGCATCCCGATTTCTGTGGGATTTCTGTAAAATACCCCAGAAATCGACATTTTTCGTCATTTTGGGCTGGCGACGACGTTCGTCGCCTGCGCGAGACAGCCCCAGATCGAAATTTTATTTCTCGATTTCTGAAGATTTTAATCAATTTTATTATTGATTTATCGTTTTTAGAAATATAGGAATATAACATGACCCTTTTCGCGGTGTTCCGCGAAGGTCAATTTTTGCGAAATCAGTCACGTTCACGAATCTTTTAAAAAACCCTGAGGCGATCCCAGGAATCAGCCAGGCGCCCATGGTCTGGCCCAACAGTGGCCCTCCTCATATATAGTTTGAATTGGGACAGAAACGCGTCGTGTCGGCTACGCGACGCGTTGGGGGGAGACACGCGAAATGAGTGTTTTTGGCTCAAAAATCACTATATTTCACTGTTATTCGCCCAAAAACTACTGTTTGGCCCAGTTTGGGCAGGATCTCAGTGGAGATCCTGATGGCGACGACTCTTAGCCGTCAGAATTTCTGATGGCGGCGACGCCGCCGCCTTCATTTCGTCCAATCTTCTAAGCTATTTTATAGTATAGAAGTGTTACATATACATATTACTTGTCTACATGTTTATATTGTCTACATATACCATCATCTCTTTGCCTAGGACGCCAGATTGTGTCATGGCTGAGGCAAGGATCACAGAATTCTTTGGAGAAACCCAGACTGATGGAAGATCAGTAAGAATTCGAGAGGGAGTCTTGGATTCCTCGGGATTGGGGTCGTGCATGCCAAGGGAAGCTTGGAGGTTGCCCTCCCCCCAACCTCTTCACTTTGTGCAGACATGCGTGGAGGAAGTGGAGAACGCTGAGTACGTCGCCCCACTGAAACCCCTACTCTCCATGAGGGTGGAAGACCCCGTGGACGAGGAGCTGGACCCCCGATCCAGGCTAAGGGACTACGTGGACTCCAAGAGGAGGTTTTTTGGCGAAAAGGCTAGGCTACGCTAAGCCTACCCGCAGCTCATGGCCACTGAAGCAAGGACATATGGCAGATCTATCCCAATTGAAGGAAGACCTCGAACAGAAGATCACCACCTGGCAAAGAGAGGTAGATCTTAAGCTCATGAAGAGCGTGTGGGGTGCCCATGTGAAGACCCCAGAGGAGGACGACCTCTCGGAGGAATGTGTATGTGAACCCCCTCGAGCGTGCCTATGTTGCCATCGTCCACCGTAGATGGTTGAACGAGACCTACTATATGCCTACCAAGGGTTGAAGGATACTACCAAAGGCGAAGAGTCGGTGGAGGATCACCTCCCGGCGTCTATTACTCAGGGGGCAAGCAACTTACATTCTGACAAGGACATGGAGGACGCGATCAAGCTATTGGACCCGTGGGTGCAGAAGCTTATAAGGACCTATCTGGAGGTGTTCAGGGAACTACCACCCCCTGCCTCATGTGACAAGCTGGTACAGATGGACCTCAAGCTGAAACCCGAGTTTGTGGGCCATAAGATGCGGAGGAGACCCTACCCAGCTCGTAACGAGCAGGCCGGCGAGTTTGAGCGACAGATACAAGAGTGTATCAACGCTGGCCTAGTCCTGGAGTACAGGGATGGGTACTACCCCCAACACTGCAGCCCCTGTTTCCTGGTGGCTAAGCCTGGGTCTACAGCCAAACAGCTGGTAGTAGACTATGGAGAGCTGAACAAGAAAACGTTGAACAACTCAGGGTCCATTCCTAACATGGAGTCTACCCTTGAGAAGATAGCCTTCTGTCGCTACAAGACGAAGATGGACAAGAGAAGTGGATTTTGGCAGGTGGACCTGACGCCCAACGCCCAGGAGCTACTCGCCTTCATCACCCGTCAGGGGAGGGTGTTCAAGTGGAAGGTCATGCCCTTTGGCGTGGCCAACGCACCCGCTCTGTTCCAAGAGCTGATGAACAAGATCCTGTCCATCCTACGTCGGCGACCCAAGGTGCAAGAACTCATATCCCGAGGGGCCCAGATGGAAGCGCACATTGCCGATGTATGCCTCGGGACCAATACCCAGGAGGATCACCTAGCCCTCTTGGGTGAGTTCTTTGCGGTCTGCCAGGAGAACCACACACAACTCAAGCTGGAGAAGTGTGAGTTCATGCAGGAGACCATGCAGTACCTGAGGTTTGACGTTGGCTATGGGTGGTGGACCCCAGCGGCCTCTAAGGCGAAACCCCTGATGGACGCTAAGGTACGACATGAAGACCCCAAGAAAGGACTTCATGATGTACGCAGTTTCATTGCGGGGTGCAACTTCTACCGCCGCCATATCAAGAACTTCACCTACACCAGTGCCATTCTGACGGACCTGATCAAGAAGAGTACTACTTGGCGCTGGGGCCCACAAGAGCAACAAGCGTTTGAGGAGCTCAAAGACAAGGTGCCCAACGCTAAGAGAAAGATGTCCTTGATTTATGCCCTAGATATTTTGATGAAATCCTGCAGGTTTTGAAGTTGAAAACCCAAACCAAAGCAGCAGGTAGAGCAAGAGCAGGATGTGGATCAGATCAATGATTGGTTTTGGAATCCAGTGTAACACAGAAGGGCTGCAGATAGACAATGCAGGTTTATACACAAAGATTCAATCACAAATGGATAATACAAAAGATTTTATATGAGAATTGGACTGACTCAGGCCTCCAAGATAGCATTAGGCACTTCATGTGCACTCGTTTGGGTGAAATGGTGCTGGTTAGGAATGTGGGGCATAGATGTCAGGCCAACACAGAAAATGACTTGGCCAAGCAACTGCATTCAGAAACAGTTGAAAAGTAGAACCACAATAAGTGGTAGAAACAATTGAGTATAGGGTGTAAGTGCGGCTAGCCCCATCTGCTCAGATCCCCATCTGCTCAGATTTTCAGACATTCTGCCCAGATTGGCTACATTTTGGTCATTTTCTTTGCTTCGGCGGAATTGCCGCCTCGCAGCTCAGTCACAGGATATTTCCTATATATTTCTGATATGCCGGATTTGATTCCGCGGTCCATTTCCCGTAAATCCGCCGCATTCCGCTATTTTAGCTGGAATCGCCATTTGCCGCTGGCGCGCGCTCGCGGGCCTGATCGGCCATACAATTTTACATAAATGGATTATTTAAATTCATTCGGACAGTTTTGGACACTCAGATGTATTTAGAATAATTCCCCTCAATTTTCTTCATAGACTGGGATTTTCTGCCGGACCACAATCAGCATGGACCTTGCTTCTGTTGTCGCTGCTCTCGCCTCCGTTGGTGTCCGAGTGTCCGGTTCTACACCCAATAACAACATCCAGGGAGACTCCTCGCGTGCCTGCCCCACTGGTCTTGCCGGCCCCGAGCCCTCCGGCACCCACAACGACCCAGGGCAGCACTTTCATGGTAGCAGAGGCTACCTGAATGTTGTTCCTTTGGTGTCCCAACCACAGCTAGCCCCTCAGTACGGCCCCGTAGACTCCGCAACCTCCGGAGACGTAACGATTACGCTGCCGTGGTGCTGTGCGAACGAGGCCTTGAGAGGAATGCCTTGCGCTAGCCCAAATTGCCCAAGAAGGACACAGATCAGCAGCTGTGGAGGCCCAGATTACAATCAAGATCCCAGTCGAAATTGGCCATCAAGTAGCTGGAATCTCCCAGCCTACGCTCATGGCAACGCTCCGGTGGACCTTACGGAGCTGGCAGGTACCCACATCCCTTACCAATGTCCTTCATTCGAGACCATCGAAGCCGACATTGACGACATTGAGATGGGTGGTCCAGGTGAGGTACCTACCTATAATCGACCAGACAATTGGGCACAATGGGACAACCATTTGTCTTCAGAAGTGACCCGTAACCTTCAGAGTCTTGAGGCCCTGTGCCTATTAGCCACGTCTAAGCTGATAGGACAAGAAAGAATCGCCTCTGATTTTTTATTTGAATATTTTTTCCTCCTTCAAGAAGAAATTAATACCAGGATGTGGTGGTGTTCTCAAGAAGATGAATCTTTTTCCATTTTCTTGCAGATCTGGGAGGCAAGCCCCTTCCCGAAGGAGAAGACCAAGGCACCTGTTGCCGGGCCCTCCGCCCCTCATCCCTCTGTTTCCATCCGCGACGATCTAGCCGCCGCGGTTGAGGAAGGAATTTTAGAGGCAGCTAGGCAGGCAAGCCTGGAAATTAGGACTGAAGGAGCTCCCCAAGTGGACTCCTGGCTGCGAACCACTGAGATTAGCGGTCCGACAGCCTGCTCAGGTCCTTCAGGGCACGGTATGTACTGTC
This sequence comes from Eutreptiella sp. 'Long Island Sound 2002', assembly GCA_964036045.1. NCBI lineage: Eukaryota > Euglenozoa > Euglenophyceae > Eutreptiales > Eutreptiaceae > Eutreptiella > Eutreptiella sp. 'Long Island Sound 2002'. Next base: position 24,322,036 of record OZ038391.1, read on the forward strand.
CTGCCGACTGCTCTTGCAGATTACAGCGAGATACTGAGCTCCAATTGCTCAAAGATCAAATGCAACTCATCATTCAGACGCTGGGAATTAAAGATCTTTTCAAGACCCACATGAGGTCTGAGGGCGCATCATCGGTGGATCAGACAACAGAACCGTCGGAGGAGGCGACAGAAATTTTTTCGATTGCTCCTTCGGTGGACTCTAAGACCACCGATGCACGGATCAGCAGGACTAAGTTAAAGGAAAGGGTTACAATCTCTCGATCACAGAGTAGATCGGCGAAGGCTAGGACTGAGGTTCAGAATGCCAAAAGAACTGCCTCCCGTACTACCCTTCCTGCTGTTGATTCCAATGCAATTGCCCAGATGTTGCTCGCCCAGACCCTCGCCGGAGCTGGTGTGGCTAATGATGCCGCCAAGGTGTCTACCATTACGGCCGGTGTTGGGCTGGATTCACTCCTAAATCCCACTTCATTGCGACTTCGTCAGGTTGCCAAGCAACCGAAGTATAATGGAAACCCCAGACGTTGGCCTCAGTTCCAACGGGAATTTAAACTGTGGGTTAAGACTCAAAAACTCCAGGATGATCAGTTCCTGATGGCGCTCCTGGACTGCCTTGAGGGAGCGCCGGCCAACACTTGGCTCAGGACCTGGAGTGATCGTTAAGATTCAAGTTCCCCCCTTACCTTTGATGAGGTGTGGGAACAGTTGGAGGTACGTGGAACCCGACTGCCAGAGGACCATTACCACCAGATGTTGAAGAATTTTCCTTCGTTCTCTCGATTAATCTTGCATGAGGTGCAGGACAAGAGACAGCGCTTCTGGAATCTCGTAGAAGAATCTGAACATTCAGGCGAAAAATTTTCTAGTGCCGAGCTGAAAAATCTGATTTTTGACAAGATCCCCTCAGAAACCGCCGCCACCCTTCGGAATCGACAGTCCGAAGAAAAGGTCAAGACCTGGTGGGCGGAGATCGATGGCTTTGACGCCTCGGCCAACCGGTTTACCGTCAGGGAGGCACTTCAAAAGTGCTCCCCCACGTCGTTTACCAAGGTGAAATTCACTGAAAACACGTGGAAAATCAAGTTCAATGAACACGAGGATCGGGACTTGTTTGTCCAAGTCCTCAACAGGGGAGTAAGCTTCCATGGCAATCGTCTGAAGGCCAGGAACTGGGTGTTTTCGTTTACTCCGCAGGAACTGTGGGAAGAGGTTGAGAGGCTCGCTGACGCCGCCAATCAAAATTTCCATGAGGGTCTTGGGGGAAACAGGAATACCCAGCAAAACACCCAAAATGGGGCCCAAAAGGGCAACAAAAAGGTGAATGACACCCGGAATGTTCAGGATCATTGTAGCATCTGTCTTCTTCTAGGTTCTACGAACCGAGCTAAGACGCATTCCACTGCTAATCACCGATGGTCTGCTTATGATCACAAGGTGATTGGTGAAAATGTCAGTAATCCTCAGAATTCAGACAGGAATGACAGACAGGTGCATGGTGCCAAGGGGGGAAAGGGTAATTCGAACCCCTCTGGTGGAAACAAAAATACCGGAGGCCCTGGCGGGTCCCAAGGCAAAGGAAATCGGACTCCATCCGGTTCTGGTGGGCAGCCGAATGGCCAGACAGGTCCCAATGTCAACGCCGGAGGCGGAAATCGAAATCCAGGCCAAACCCCTCAATCCGGTACAAACAAAGGAAATGCTCCAGGATCACAGGGTAAAGGTAAGGGAAATCCTTCGAGAACCCCCTTCTCTGGTAAGGGCAGAGGGCGTGGCGACGGTGGTGGCCCATCATCCGGCGGCCGTGGCCGTGGACGTGGAAAGGGAAACCATCGTGTGGATCAGGTCTCAGGTGCAGACCAGGTGTCTGATGCGGATCGAGATTACGTCGAAAATGCTCTGAATCCAGCGGATGATCCGTTCCAAGATGAATGGATCGACGAAACAGGCTGTGTTCACAATGTTAACGCAGCCGCTGGAGGTCAGAACGCCTAGGGGAGCCACGAAAATCGCCCCTCCCCAGGCGATTCCAGGCATGATCCCCAAATTCCTGATCGACCATTACTTGATGTAGGGTCGCTTGTCTCCTCTCCCCTGGATCCGGCAGCGGATCCTTCTGTTGTAGTGGACGAGGTTGGTGTACAGTCCAAGCACAGGGCTCGTCAGTTTGTCACAAAGCTGTGGGTCTCTGATTGCAAGGGAAATTTCCACCTCGCCACTTGTTTGTGTGATAATGGATCAGAGGTAAATCTCCAATCCAATGCATTCTTACCCGACGACTGCGTGTTTGAATCGCCTCATCCTGTTACCCTCGAGGGAGTTTCTGGACATTCTCTCGCAGGTGGGCAACGCGGTTGTTATATATCTACCCATTTGGTCGCTCAAGACCTATGGGAGGAGCAAAATGTGGAAGAAGTTGTCCTTAAGGATGACTACTTCTACCGTGCTGACATAAAGTATGACCTTTATTTGGGGCATCCTTGGCTTCGTAAGAACAGGGTAGCGCCCGTAGGTCATCGTCGTTGTTTTTTGCTGGAGTCAGGTCCCTTGGAGCGTCCTGAATTTCGTTTTTTGCACGCAGGGTTTAAAAGTGCAGAAGAATTTTTGAAGCAAAAAGTGACACCAAAATTTGGTGAAGATGTCACCATTGCAGAGGTGAATGGGAGTGCCGATTACTCCCAAGAGTTAGAATGTCTTCGTAGGGACTCCCAGCCACGACGCCCTTCGCGCTGGCACTCTTCATCCTACAGAGTTGTCGACAAATGGCGCGATGCAATTTGTGAATACTTTCATGAACATCATTCCTTTTGGCCCCAGTATGATGCCTTTGCTAACCGTATGAACAAGCGCTTTGACAAGCACTTCAGCGACGCTTGGACCCACAAATGGGACAAGAAGTTGTGGATTAACCCTCCGTTTCACTTAATCCAGCAGGTCATCCACAAAATCAAGCAAGATAAGACCCAGGCAATTTTAGTTGTGCCCTTGTGGGACGACAAGCCTTGGTTTCAGGAATTACAGGACATTTGTGTAGATTACATCGAACTTCCCAGGAAGATTAAGCTGTATGCCAGGGACGACACAGGTCCCCTGCCACAGCGGTCCTGGAGTTCGCTTGCATTCCTGGTGGATGGAAAGCTTTCTGACTCTAATTCTGCTGATTCTGGTACTGATTCCTGTGTTGGGTCAGAATCTGAGGTTGAGCGTGGTACTGATGATGAATCTATTTTTTCTGATTTTTGTCCGTCAGATACCCAAGGTGATTCAACGTCCAATGGATCCGCCTCGTCTCCCTCTTCCCCAATACGGTCGACATCGAAAAGAATCTTCAGTGCACGGGCGAGGAAAAATCTCCAATCGCGCCGCAAATTCAGAGTTTTTTATGAAAAACCCCCTGTGGAAGCTTTCATGGATCCTTTCGAGGAGCTGGATCGCGAAGAAAATCTCTGGGATTTCGACACAAGACCCACCTATCTTCAAGAGGCAGTTGATACGGACCTGTTTAGGGACATCCGTAAGAAGATTCTTCCTGCCAAAGCCGAAGAAGTCGCCAAAGTTTTTTCGACAGTCATTCCTGGCGATCAGGTGGACACTGAATTGTGTTCGAAGTCAAGAGAAAAGATTTTTGAGGAACGGAAGGAAACAACCCTTTCAGGAAAGTTGATCAAGGATCCCCCTGTCCGTGGGCAGTTCGGTGAAGCCTTCATCGAGCTTCGTGAAGGGTACAAGGCAAAAAAACAGCGCCCTTATGAAAATCATGGACACAAACATGAGATTCTCAGAAAAATCATCGAGAGAAATCTCAGGGAATTTGGTTGGCTTGAGGGTTGTATGACCAGCGAATGGTGCTGTTCACCCTTCACAGTCCCGAAGCCACCGCCTGCAGACCAGAACACCATTGATGGTTGGCGAATGGTTGTTGATTTTCGCAATCTCAACGCCGAAACCAAGGCGGATTCACACCCCCTGCCCCTCATTAAGGAGGAAATCGCCAAGAGGGCAAGAGGTCGTTTGTTCTCTGTGCTGGATCTCCGTCACGGCTTTCACCAAATGCCGTTGAGGAAGGACAGCAGACCTCTTACCTGTATGTGCACGCCATGTGGCCCAGTCCAATGGACCGTCATGCCCATGGGATTGAAGAACGCCCCCTCATTTTTTCAAAGAATGATGGAGGATGTGCTGTTCACAACCCATCCGGAGCTTCGTGCCTTCGTGAGTGTGTACATAGATGACATAATCATCGCGACGGAGGGGGAGGGACTGACCGAAGCCGAGCTGGTGGCCCTACATGAGAAGCAGCTGAACCAAGTTTTGGACATTCTTGACGCCAATCAGCTGATTTGTGGGCCAAAGAAGGGAAAATTATTTTTAAAATCAGTCGAATTTTGTGGTTCTCTCCTAGAGAATGGCACTCGACGACCCAGTCCAGGGAAGCTCGTCGCTATTCAGAAGTGGAAGCGCCCTGAGACGATCACGGAGTTGAGAGGATTCCTGGGTTGTTGCAAATTTTACCACACTTTTGTGCCGAATTATGCCAAATTTGCTGCCCCCCTCACTGAATTATTGAAGGTAGGGAGAGATGCGGGCAAGGCAGGTTCAAAGGTTCGTGTCAAGTGGACTGACGAGTGCGAGGAGGCCTTCCATCACTTGAAGGCAGCCCTCTGCGAAGTCGCCACGTTACATGTCCCCCAATTTGACCGACCCTTCTACATTAGAACCGACGCATCTAGGTACGCGATCGGAGCTGTCCTTGAACAGGTTGATGAAGCCACCGGCGATCATTACCCTCTTGCATTTTGGTCTCGGAAGCTAGCCCCACGCCAAATGCAATGGTCGCCGCGTGAGCAAGAGACGTACGCCATCATCTGTGCTTTAAAAAAGTACCAATCGTGGGTTGGCACCAATCGAGTCGAGGTCCTGACGGATCATCGATCTCTGGAGTATTGGGCCACCGAACACATTGATACTGTCGCGAGCCCAGCTGGTCGACGGGCCAGATGGCACGAATTTCTCTCTCTGTTTGACCTCCATGTGTCGTATTTGCCTGGAAAACACAACACGGTAGCGGATGCTCTGAGCCGATGGGCTTACCCCGCCTCAGAGGGGCTGCAAAGTACCAACATCCATGGTACGGAGCAGGACCGCCATGTAATCATCGAATGGGATCAGGAAGAAAAGAAACTCATTCGACGTGCATGCATGCAGTGCGCTGTTAAACAGCACGCATTGCCGTGTCACGACATCACGGCCATCACAGATCCGGCGCATGCTCACGAGATCTGCACCAAAACGCTGAAAGTCGTGGAAAAAGTCACCGATCCCTCCTCAGGGAGTGTGAAACGGTTTGACTACACCCGACGAGTAAGTCGATTTCGGTTGATCGAGGGCATTAAGCGTCGAGATCCGGCCAAAACTCCACCCCTGCCTAAGGATTCCCTGATCATCCGTGACTGGACGTCCGATTACCTGCAGGATCCCATGTTTAAAGAGGTCTTTGGAAATCTCAAATCCAAAGATGCTCACAGGGATGGGATTTTTGCTGAGTACTCGTTGGATGGGGGGAAGCTGTGGATGGAGGGTAAATTGTGTGTGCCAGACGCCCTAGCCCCCCGAGTGTTAAACTGGTGGCACAAATGGGAGTCCCCCCACGCACATGGCCGTCGACTGTGGTCGATGATTAAGCATAGGTTGTTTGGATCGAGGCTCTACACTCATTGCATGAAAGTAGCTGCCGGATGTGCCCAATGTGCTGTCTCGACGCCTCCCAGCGCGAAGAAGCACGGCCATCTGAGGCCTCATCCTATTCCGGAGCGTCTCTTTAACAGAGTCACCAGTGATTTTTTCTATCTCGGTGAACTCGATGACGAAGAGTGCCATTGGACTAATAAAAAAGTCAATGGTGTGCTCCTCATTCAGTGCCGTCATTCCGGCTACATTCAAGTGTTGCCTTGCAACATTGAGTCGATGACTGGCAAGGCTGCCGCCAAATGGTGCGCGCAGACCTGGATGGGAGGCTGGGACGTCCCATCCGAGGTGGTCACGGACTCAGGCAAAGAGTACACCTCCGAATGGTGGAGAGAATTGTGTGCTCGCCTTGGAATCCACCACCTCAGGTGTGAAATCCACTCGCATCGAGCGCTGCCTGGCGAAAGAGCCGGCCGCTCTGTTATAAATATGCTTCGTAAGGAGCTCGCGAGTGAGAAGGATTTCCACTGGCTTGAAGTTCTCTTCGCATTGCTTCGCCGTTACCACAACACGCCTTTGTATCATGGCCTTTCTCCAAATGAAATTGTCTTTGGACGAAAGAAGTGTTGGTGGAACATGCCGTTGAATAATCCTCGCCCCTGTAAGGATGCTTCGCTGTTTTTGGACGAAGTCCAACGAGCAGACAAATCTGTGTCGAAATGAATCGAGAAGCATCAAGCTGACTGGCTTTGGGTTCAAAATCAAGGTCGAAAAAACCCCCACAATTTTGAAGTCGATGATCGAGTTTGGCTTCGAAAATCCGAAACCACCCTGGACGGAGATGACAAGCTTCTTCCCTTGTGGGAGGGGCCATTTGCTGTTACAGCACGTCTGGGTGAGAACAGGTGGAGGATCCGTGTGGATGTCAGCAGGGAAATTGACGTTTCGGGCGATCGCCTCAAGAGAGAGATCCCCTCCCCCAAGGATCGAGTTAAACCCCTTTTTTGGACTGCGAAACACTTGTCCGATCGGGTCATCGAAGGGGGGAAGTACGAACTCAAGAGGATTGTTGAAGCAAGACGTGACGCCAAGGGCGAATGGGAATTTCTGTGTGAGTGGAGGGGCTTTGATTCCAGTCACAACAACTGGGAACCAGCCCAATCTTTTGTCCACGGGTACACCAAGGGGTTCATTGACTTCCTCAAGAAGCACCCCGAAATTGGAGTACTCCTGACAGATTGTTTGTCGAAACCAGACAGACAAGTGGAGAGCGACGGAAAACGACCTGTGGTGAATCGAGATCCAGCTTTTTACGGCCCTCAGCAGCCACATTCCAGGGCTGATCCGTCGATCCCCCCTCCTGCGGTCAGGCCAGCCCAGGAGCCAAATGAGGACCAAGCTTCGAGTTCGGCCGCTGATTTGCAGCGCCCAAGCCGTACCAGGGTCCGACCAGACAGGTTGGTGGTCACCTGTATTCGTGCTTGGCCGAATTGAGAAGCCATCCTACCACATTCTGCTCAATCCACTGTTCATTCTTTCTGTTTATGTCATGATGTGGAGAACTGCGAATGTTTGATAATTTGACGTCAATTAACTTTTCTTTGGTCTCCGTTAGGCAGACAAGGCGTAGATACGCTGACGGAGTGTGCTGCCGTGTTCAGAAAAAACCAAACTCAGGCTTAATTCAGGCAGATTCGGGGTAATCTCGTCTCTGTTGGTCTGTGCATCTTTGGAATTTGGCTACTCGTGCAGATGGAAGCAAATGTACATAATCAAAACGCTGGCCAGCGACATTCACCCCTACAGGTATCCCCTGTAGTACTGGCTGCACCAGATGCGACGCCGGGAACTCAGATCTCACCTTCATTTGCTGTGATGCTGACGCCAAAGTCCAGATTGAGATCCAGGATCCTCAAATTTACCTTGAATTTCTCAGGTTTGTCCATCATTCTGCCACTGTTGTACGAAACCCAGACGTCAATTGTTCAGACAATCTTCATCTAGGAGCTCTAGGGACTTCTAACAGCAACCTCTGAAGTCCGTAAGCTTCGTTGTATTTTTGGCACACGCCAGTGTGAGCTCAATCCGACCAGAAACTGTCGAGAATGGTGAATCCAAGTGTCTTGTGGGACTTCATCGAAAGATTGGCCTTGTCCAAGTCGATTGACACCACCGCCACTGTAAATTCGGTGTCTCTCAGTTATATACTGTCAGTAAAGTGCCTTCAGCGAACCTTCGGCGCGTTACATGCCAAGGATCCAGGGCCAGCATGTCCCATCATGATGCATCATCACATGATCCACATTTTGATAGAATCTGTTAGATGCTCGCGAACCAACGTGCCGGAAAGCACAATTGAGCTGAATAAACGACAATATATATTAACTTTAGTCTAAACGAAGGTGTTGGTAGTTTCAGTTGTACACATTCCGCTTCATTTCACCTTCATCTCAGGGAATTTACTCATGTTAGGACAATTTAGATTGATTTCCTTGTCATCTCCCATCATTCCTCGAACATCTGTTTAGATCTAAGTGAACGGAAACACATCTCTATCTTTGGTGGTTCACTTAGGGTCTGTAGACTACATGTGTATTTGTTTAACCTCTCGGTGATTGTTTAATCCCCTCAATCTCTGCCCAAATTCATTCTCATTTTTGCTGAATCTTGTGATCATCCACCAGATGCGCCAAATCTGAGCCACATGCTGTACTTTTCAGAACGAGAAAAGCGGGATAACACGATGTAGAGTTCGGCGAGGACACCGTAGCGTGCCCGCGACAGCGAAACTGTGCCAGAGCGCTGAGATGTCACTCCAATTCTTGATCCCCCCACTCAATCCACCAATAATCTACCTCATTCTCAACCAATGCATGGTTTGGTATCGATTCTCGATACGTTTACATGCTTTTTAGCCCCTGACCTAATGTTTTACAGCACGGAGGACTGTTCGTCACTTCTCATTCCGTCTCATTTCAGGTTCATCCAGCCTGATTCAGTGCCAATTCACCCCAAATCAGGTCAGATCAAGCAGATTTCGCCTCATCGAGGCTACATTTCTATGTTTTTCTGGGACTTACCCGCACTACGTTCTTCGTTGACGTAGCGACACACCCCAGTGTGTTTTTGGAGGGGGAGTGTAAGTGCGGCTAGCCCCATCTGCTCAGATCCCCATCTGCTCAGATTTTCAGACATTCTGCCCAGAGTGGCTACATTTTGGTCATTTTCTTTGCTTCGGCGGAATTGCCGCCTCGCAGCTCAGTCACAGGATATTTCCTATATATTTCTGATATGCCGGATTTGATTCCGCGGTCCATTTCCCGTAAATCCGCCGCATTCCGCTATTTTAGCTGGAATCGCCATTTGCCGCTGGCGCGCGCTCGCGGGCCTGATCGGCCATACAATTTTACATAAATGGATTATTTAAATTCATTCGGACAGTTTTGGACACTCAGATGTATTTAGAATAATTCCCCTCAATTTTCTTCATAGACTGGGATTTTCTGCCGGACCACAATCAGCATGGACCTTGCTTCTGTTGTCGCTGCTCTCGCCTCCGTTGGTGTCCGAGTGTCCGGTTCTACACCCAATAACAACATCCAGGGAGACTCCTCGCGTGCCTGCCCCACTGGTCTTGCCGGCCCCGAGCCCTCCGGCACCCACAACGACCCAGGGCAGCACTTTCATAGGGGTCTTGGGGTGGGAGACCACTAGGCTTAACCTGCAAGGCCTAAAGCCTGAAATGCCTATTTTATTTCGGTATATCCTCCATGAAGGAAGGTACCTCCGCTCAGTTGAGTGGTAGGGGTGAACTTCATGGGGGGCTAGGGTTACAACCCTAGTAACCTTGAGAAAGTGTACTTTAGGCTTCAAAAGAGAGATAAAAACACTTAAGTTTGTCTTAGCATCAACAAAAGGGTTTTGAGGGGGGCTTGGCCTGGATTAAGCCCTCCAGGAAAGACATGGCAGTGACTTTTTCTTACTCCCCCCTGGAGTACTAGTTAGCTAAGCTAGTAGGACCAAGGAAAAAGGCTCAAATATTCCCAAAATTACCTCAGAAAATGCATCAAACTTACCAAAAACATCCTCATCAGTTCAGAGAAGCCTATCACACTGTAGGTACCCTTGAAAAACAGTGTAATGTACCGTGAATGATGTCCCGTCGACGGGGCATTCTTCAAAAGTCGCCGGCGTGGGACGGAAACTTTTGGTAAAAATTTGGGGGTAGTGGGGTTTGAACCCAGGACTCCCTCCCTAGAGCACATCTGCTTGCCCACTAGGGTACAGTCGACCGCTCTACTGCGGACGGCTATCGCTTTATGAACAGGGTTTTAGTAAACGTCCTGACCAAGGGCCAGGGCGAAGCAATACTCCCAATGGAGGACACAAATCTCCAGGAGCTGGAAAAAAAAGAAAATGTAACCAACAGGGAGTGATTCCTGCGGTTTAGCGGAAGGGGTTGCGATTTAGCAAGTGAAATCGTTAAAAATCGACGAAACCACGCGGGAAATCGTCATTTTTGCACATAACTCAAAGTCGCAGACAAGCGCAAAGGAAGCGGACTCCAAAAACAAGGTTGCGCAAACGTAAACGGCTTTTGAAAAAGAAGGTATGAGCCGTAGTTTTTAAAGTTCTAAAGGAAATGTTTGCACAGTTGCATCAAAATTTTTATAAACTTCAGAGAAAAGTATTCAAATTCAACCCACACCACAGAGCAGGTGGACAACCCACCTCTCAGGTATGCCAGTGTCATCCCACACGCATGCATTGCATTCGTGTTGGTTGCTTCGTTAAAGTGTTAGGGTTGTCAACGCTGTGTTCGTTGGGGGTTCGGGCGCTCATCTCCTTTGCTCTGCACAGGTCAAAACAGGAATGAAAGGTATGCCATGCGAATGGAGCGCGCAGCGCGCACGTAGGGTTAGAATATGCGCTGTGCTCGCGATGCATGTGCCTGATTGAGGCATTCACACGCTGTGACGCTTTCCCTGTACCCCAATTCATCCTTGATTTCTCTTCACAGGTAAGGAAAGGAAAGTGTTTGCTCGTGTGTAGGCGTAGCGTTAAAGTAGGGTTGCTTAAAAGGCTTGGGCTTGTTTAAAACTCGCAATAGGGTTGCTTTGCGTTCGCTTCACTTCGGCATTCACACGATGCATGGTGAGTAAGGTAGGTTAGCCCAGAAGGAGCTCACCTCCTGGTTGAGTCAGTGATTATGGTTCCGCCTCCCTTCCCTGCGTGCACATGATGCATTAAAGGGTAGGCCACGCGAAATGCGCACGGTAAACCTTGTTTAGGTTACCCAGGGGCTCCTCGGTACGTTCTTTAAGAGAACCTGAGGAGTCTCTTAACGCTTGCTTGCTTGACAGGGTGTGTTTGAGGACAGTGTATTATAGGTCACACTGAGAAGCGTATAATACGTGGAGTGTGGCTTGGTTCCTCAGCCGCAAACACCCCTTCATTTGCCTCTGTTGTACAGGTGGGAGAGGTTCAGGGTGATTGGTGCACGCAGCAGCTGCCTTCGGCGGTTACCCATTTTTTTGCCCCAGCCAAACAGGGGCGCTGATCACACAATCAATTGACTGCGCCTCAGCCAGGAGTGGCGTGGGCAGCTCGACTCCATCGACATCTGCGCTGTGCATGCAACAAGAGCACCTCTTCCCTCCAAGCCCTAGCAGGGAAACGTGTTGTGACGTGCCTGTTAGGCCACAGTTGCTTAGCAGCGCTTTGTTCTCTTGTCTTCTTCACAGGAGGGTCATTAGGACCCGAGACATCTTTGACAGCAACACCAAGTAGCGTGTGTAGGGGTTAGGGTCAGCAGGCCTGGTAGGAGTTGAGTGCAAGTGATGAGTGCTCACCCTGCCTTCGAAGGCCGGTGCTGGCGTTAGTGAGTGTAGTGTAGTGGTGTCTCCTGTCCCGCGTGCTTTTCTTCGTGGGCAGGGGAGTGCGTTAGCTTTTGGCCTTTGGCAAAAATGGGCGTTTTGTATGCCCTTAGCACACTCGGCCACCCCTCCCCTCTAGTAGTTAGGGCTTTTGCCGTCTTCCCCCAAGGATAGGCGCCAGCGCAGAAATTTGGCGCCATAGGAGTGGTAATAGTACCTGATTAGGACCTTCGGTCCGACGTCAGCGAAGCCCGTTCTCCGGGAGCCACGCCGGGGAGAGAAGTGAGACACACACAGATATACGTAGCACACATAGGGATAGGGTCTACCCGGTAAGGAAGGGTAGAACCCCAAGGGTCGGGACCAGTCAGGGGTCCTAACTGTGGGCTTGCTTGTCCCCAAGGAGCAAAGACACACCTTGCCTCATAACACCTTGCTTGTCATTCCCCCCTGGTGTAGTAAGCCACCATTCTTCGTTGGCTCCCGAAGGTCATCACATCAGGGCAGTACCCATGCAACACATGGTCAACAAGGCATACACTCGCTGGGTGGCTGCAATCCTGATAAGCGGCCACCTGGCCCACGCTGGAAACCATAGGCATGGGTCTGCAGGGCACAGACAGGGTCAGTGTAGTGCTCAGTGCACCTGTCAGTAGACTGACACAGGGAAATTAGTTTCGCTTCTTACGCTGGGACATAGTCTCAGCACGGGTTAGGAGCTGCCCCTCGTTGTTCTCAACGAGGTAGGTGCGGAAGATGGGGTTGATACTGCCGTCTGGTTGTATGAAGGCTGACATAGGTTCCCAGGTCGCCTCAGATAACCCATAGCCATCCCAAAGGGTTAGGAATTTCCAGCCCTGTTTATACTCGTGGCGAGCAATACCTATGCCCACCCCCGCACACATAGGGAATGAAAGGTAGGCCCGTACGTGCATGCCCGTATCGCCGCAAGGTCATCACCGCCACGGACGAGCAAAATGGTATGAAGGGGCACAACGGGGGAACACAAAACCAACGAAGGAGAGAAGAACGCACGAAGGAGGCCACACACCACCGAGGGGAAGAACAACACACATAAAAACACAAAAACAAAAACTAAACATACACAACATGCACACGCGGTTTGTTGGACCGAAGTATCTTACATGCCATGCTACGCTACTCAACGAACACGAGATAAGAACGGCAACCGCGCCAACAAAAGTAAAAGGTGACCACGAGGCGTAACCGAGACGTGCCCACCCCCCGCCCGCACGCCCGCTTACGTAGGAGGCGAAAGGGAGCGAAAGGTATGCCCGCCCGTGCATACCGCCGCACGTGCAACGAGACAACCACCGCCGCGAGCAAGCGAAACGGTATGGAGGACTACGAAGGCCGCCAAGCATGACGGGCGGGACATGCGTGGGGAACCACACACAACCACGAGAAAGGACAACACGCAAGTGCAAAAACACAACAAACATGCGTGCCGCACCCACACCCACCTGCTTGCATAGGAAGCAAAAGGTATGCCGCCGCATGCAAACGAGTAGTAGGCAAGGGTGGAGCCACACACCGCCACCAAGAGCGCAAGTATGTTACCATGTCGTGCCACGCCGCCAACCGCCCGGCCCGCGCCACCAACCGAGACGGGAAAAAACAAATGGCCTTCGGCCAGGGAGTGGTTGTCACGGGGGGCTAACGGTCCTGCCCTGCGGTGCAATGTGGGGCAACCGTCACAACTGCTCTTACAGCACAACCGTCCTTTTTGTTGCGCTGACTAGAACATACACACTTATGCATAGCGTCGTGCGCCGGATGACGACATACACACGTTGCCACGCTTCCTTGTGCATGCACCCACCTTCCCTTCTCTTCACAGGTTCAAAGGAGAAGTGTGTGCTCGTGTTTCCGTCGCTTGTGCGTTAAAGTAGGGTTGTCTTAGACGCTTAGGCTTGTTTTGCGTCGTGCCGTCGTCTCTCATTCGCCATTCCCTAAATGTCACGCCCCGCGCCATACACACGTAGGCAAAGCAAGAGGACTAGGACACACTAAGATTGTGGAAAAAACAAAAAAAACAAGTATGTTGCATGTCACGCCGCGCACCACCACCGGCAGCGAAACCCAGCCAGGAGTGGCGGGGAGTAGCACACAGGAACCTCCGCCAGGAGTGGCGAGGGACCAACCACACCACACACCAGCCACACCCCCACCAACACACCACCGCCGCACACCACACACCACTGCCGCCAGCGGACCCCAGCCAGGAGTGGCGGGGAACCGCCCCGGGGACCCTCAGCCAGGAGTGGCGAGGACCGCGCACTACCACCGGCAGCGAAACCCAGCGAGGAGTGGCGGGGAGTAGCACACAGGAACCTCCGCCAGGAGTGGCGAGAGACCAACCACACCACACACCAGCCACAACCTCAGCAACACACCACTGCCGCACACCACACACCACCGCCGCAAGCCGACCCCAGCCAGGAGTGGCGGGGAACCGCACCCGGGACCCTCAGCCAGGAGTGGCGAGGAACGCCCACCACCACCGGCAGCGAAACCCAGCCAGGAGTGGCGGTGAGTAGCACACAGGAACCTCCGCCAGGAGTGGCGAGGGACCAACCACACCACACACCAGCCACAACCCCATTAACACACCACCGCCACACACCACACACCACACACCACCGCCGCCAGCGGACTCCAGCCAGGAGTGGCGGGGAACCGCGCCCGGGACCCTCAGCCAGGAGTGGCGAGGACCGCGCACCACCACCGGCAGCAAAACCCAGCCAGGAGTGGCGGGGAGTACCACACAGGAACCTCCGCCAGGAGTGGCGAGGGACCAACCACACCACACACCAGCCACAACCCCACCAACACACCACCGCGGCACACCACACACCACACACCACCGCCGACAGCAAAATCCAGCCAGGAGTGGCGGGGAACCGCGCCCGGGACCCTCTGCCAGGAGTGGCGAGGAACGCCCACCACCACCGGCAGCGACACGCAGCCAGGAGTGGCGGGGAGTAGCACACAGGAACCTCCGCCAGGAGTGGCGAGGGACCAACCACATCACACACCAGCCACAACCCCACCAACACACCACCGCCGCACACCACACACCACACACCACACAGCACACACCACACACCACCGCCGACAGCGAAACCCAGCCAGATGTGGCGGGGAACCGCGCCTGGGACCCTCCGCCAGGAGTGGCGAGGAACGCCCACCACCACCGGCAGCGAAACCCTGCCAGGAGTGGCGGGGAGTAGCACACAGGAACCTCCGCCAGGAGTGGCGAGGGATCAACCACACCACACACCAGCCACAACCCCAACAACACACCACCGCCGCACACCACACACCATCGCCGCCAGCGGACCCCAGCCAGGAGTGGCGGGGAACAACACCCGGGACCCTCAGCCAGGAGTGGCGAGGAACGCCCACCACCACCGGCAGCGAAACCCAGCCAGGAGTGGCGGGGAGTAGCACACAGGAACCTCCGCCAGGAGTGGCGAGGGACCAACCACACCACACACCAGCCACAACCCCACCAACACACCACCGCCACACACCACACACCACACACCACCGGGGCCAGCGGACCCCAGCCAGGAGTGGCGGGGAACTGCGCCCGGGACCCTCAGCCAGGAGTGGCGAGGTCAGGACCGCGCACCACCACCGGCAGCGAAACCCAGCCAGGAGTGGCGGGGAGTAGCACACAGGAACCTCCGCCAGGAGTGGCGAGGGACCAACCACACCACACTGCAGCCACAACCCCACCAACACACCACCGCCGCACATCACACACCACCGCCGCCAGCGGACCCCAGCCAGGAGTGGCGGGGAACCGCATCGGGGACCCTCAGCCAGGAGTGGCGAGGACCGCGCACCACCACCGGCAGCGAAACCCAGCCAGGAATGGCGGGGAGTAGCACACAGGAACCTCCGCCAGGAGTGGCGAGGGACCAACCACACCACACACCAGCCACAACCCCACCAACACACCACCGCCGCACACCACACACCACCGCCGCCAGCGGACCCGAGCCAGGAGTGGCGTGGAACCGCACCCGGGACCCTCAGCCAGGAATGGTGAGGACCGCGCACCACCACCGGCAGCGAAACCCAGCCAGGAGTGGCGGGGGGTAGCACACAGGAACCCTCAGCCAGGAGTGGCGAGGGACCAACCGCACCACACACCGACCACAGTGCGTGCGCCAGCCAAGGGAAGGCAGAGGGAGGAACAGCCAGGCCCCCCCCCCCAAAAAAAAACAGGGGGGGGGGGCGAAAACAGCCCACAGCCACCAAACCGCCCGCCAACAACACAAAAGGCGGCCAAACCCCCCACCCAGAAGGGGACGCCGCCAGGAAGGACGCCGTCGAGGCCGCGCGACGGAAGGTCGCTGAGGAGAGGGCCAAGACGGAGGCGGAGCTGGCAGCGTTAGAAGCTGAGAAGGCTCGGCCGCAGCGGGCTCGGGAGGCCGAGGCTGCCCGTGCCCGAGAAGAGGCCGAAAGGCAAGCTGCCGCAGCCACGGCCGCCGCAGTGGAGGAGGCGGAGGCCAAGCTTCAGCGCAAGACGCCCCCGGGAGGATCCAGAGTGGAGACCCTTTGGAAGCTCTTCGAAGGGGACGCCTCCTCCAAGATGAAGCTGGACCTGGAGGAGGTCGACACCGGCAGCAGTGGGGACAGTGGCCCCACTACCCACCGGCGGAGGAAGGGTAAGTGGAAGACCCCCGAGAGGGCACGGAGGCCCGCGGATGGGTATCTTCACGACTCCCACCCATTCTTCACCGCCAGCGACGGGGACGGACGAGACCGCCGACATCGCCGAGGAATGGCTGGAGGAGGAGGTGGAGATGTCCCCATGGAGCCGGAGGGTGAGGGTGAGGATCTCCCTCCTCCCTACCGGAGCTCAGAGTCCACCGCGTGCGAGACCGAGACGGCTAGGTGGGGCGACATGGACGAGGATGATGACATGGACTTCGGCTACACGGAGATGCCCCCATCCTCGGACCCACCGAAGCGACCCGGCGGAGACCCACCGGGACCCCCTGGCGGAGGCCCGCCAGGACCCCCTGGAGGACGTCCACCGGGTGGACCCCCCGGAGGCGGACCCCCTGGCGGGGGAGGAACCCCTTGACCGGGTGGGCCCGGCGGAGGCCTTCCAGGAGGACCCCCTGGAGACCCCGACGGCCCACCGGAAGAGGGTGACCCGGAGGCCACCTGGCGGTGGATCATCTACCTCCGCAGGAGGGTCCAGGCCCTCGAGCCCGAGGTAGACACAGGCAAAAGCGAGATGATCCGCATCGCCAGGGTCGCCGCGGGCGCACAGAAGGAGCTAGACATCGCCGAGACGGAGATGGTCAAGATCGCCAAGGTCGCCACCGCCCCCCAGAGGGAGCTGGACATCACCAGGGGCGAGACCAGGCTGCTGAACAAGGTCATCAACGGCCTGCAGCAGAGGTTGGACAGGCTGGAAGGCCGTGGGAGCGTCGGCAGCGACCTCCCACCCCTGGAATCTGGCTCGTCGGACGACGGCTGGGGACCTGGACCAGGTCCGGGCAGAGCCCACGCCCCCGGCGGATCCCCCAGGAGTCGCCCCAGCACCAGTGCCCCCTCTCTCAGCGCCCCCTCTCATCACAGCGCAGGCCGCCGTAACGAGCGTGTGCCGCCGGGTGTGGCAGGAAAGAGTGCCGTGACAAGTGGCTCAGTGCAGAGTACCACAACAGCCGTGCTCCACTGCGGACACCGGTACGCCCCCAACGCCCCGCACCAGTCCCAGACCCAATCCCAATGGCTGGGGGGCGATACGGTGGACTCAGAGATGAGGTCCCCGGAGGGGACGTGGAGTGGGATGTCGGCGGAGGCAAGGAAGACTTGGAGGAGTTCGGCATCACCCCGCCGCGTGGTGTACGTCGGGAGGCCGCTGAACGCAGCCGCCGGCGCCGTGATGAGGAGGTGTACATTGAGAGAGTACGGCGTGAACATCTAGGTTCGGCGTACATGGAGGAACCACGGCGTAGCCACATGGATACCGCGGAGGAGATGGAAGCGGCGGCCGTGGGAGTCCGTGGGGGACGCCGATGGAAACCTCGGTTGACCTCGCGGCCGGCGTTCATGGTATCTAAGGCCGCGGATGCCGCCGTGTGGGAACACCTGAAGGACATCAAGCCCCCCACATACGATGGCAACCCCCTCAACCTCGACCGCTTCTTGGAGAAGCTGGACGATTGGGGGATGACGGTCACTGAAGACATGGATCCCGCAGAGGCGGAGAAATATGTCTTCAAACGGTTCAGGTGGCGCCTGCCGGAGGTGCTCCAAAAGCTATACTTCGTGGCGACCAAGGAGGGGAAAATCAAGACCCTCAAGGAAGCCAAGAAGTGGCTCAACAAGGAGGAGCGGGTGGACGCTCCGCAGGTGGCGGCCAAGCGATGGAAGGCCATCAAGCTTCAGCATGATGGCCGGGAGATCCGCCTACGAGATTGGCGGGACTTCCGGGGGCAATACACACTCTTCTGCCGCATCGTGGAGGACTGGAATGAAGGTGACGAGCAGGCCCGCCTGCTCTCCATGCTGCCGGAAGCATGGATCAAGAGAGTCACCAAGGAGGAAGCCAAGAGAGCCAAGTCCAACCACACGGTCAAGATGATGCTCCCCAAGGAGTATCACACAAACGTGGTGGCGTGGACAAGGAAGAACGTGACCCGGGATGTCAAGCGGCACTCCCTGCGGAACGCCCTCCTCATCACCGTCACGGGTGATCGCGAGAAGACCGCGATGTGGCACCTTGATGAGTGTGATGTGGGCGGCCAGACCATCCGTCTGCAGGCCATCCCGGCGCGGATGAGCTGCGACGAGGTCCTGGAGTGGGTCGGAGAGGAAGTACTCAAAGCGTACCGGAACCTCCGCCACACCTGCGGGTTGAGGCCCGGTGACCGTGACGTCAACTACGTTGGCGAGGGGTCTGGCGGGGAAGCTACCATGGACCCAGCTGGAGCCGATGGCGATGAGACTCTCGACGACGACGACGACGACGATGAACCCGCCGAGACGGCCGTTTGTGGTTTCGTGGCCAACAACCTGAACACAGGGAGCAACTGGGGAAGCTGGAAGCCCCTGCAGAAGGGTTGGAAGAAGAAGGAGAAGAAGGAGCCCCGCCGCGTTGGCGACCCTCCATTGTCCTTCCGAGAGTTCATACGAGCTCACCAGAAAAGTTTATAGTGGTTTCAACACTGTGTTTTTGCCTCTCTTGCTGCTTGCTGCTGGTGTAGGGTTTCCTGCTGCTTGTTTTTGAAGATGAAAAGCTTTTGTTTGCTGAAATACAGTCAATCCAGGATAGCCCAAGCCAGAGGTATGCAAGGAGAAGAGAATCAGGATCAAAGCATGAAGGGCTGCAGTGTAAACAGTGAAAGATGAAAGGATATTCACAGGAACTGCAACTCAGGTCAAATCGGATTGCATATTCACAGAGATAGCTGAAATGTTTTGGAAAAGAGTTGGAAAACTGCCCCATGGTCACTCTATCTCCATAGTGCCATCTCAGGAGATGTGCACTCTTTGTTTTGGGTCACATATGTGCTGAGGTGGCAGGGCATGTGGCGATGAGGTCACTGCCATGTCACATGGGATCTTCCTACTTAGCTAGGCTGACCGGGAATTGAACCGAGGACCTCTCAAAAAGAGGTACCCAGCCCCCTAGGGTGCATACCACTAGGACAGCTAAGAATTCATGGAAAAACATAGATAAATTCATAGGCTCTGCCCTGGATATGTCAGTTCTCAGTCAACTCAGGAAAAGATGATTTGCCTCACATTGAGAGGGGATTAAGGGGTCCACTCCATATCCTGATTGGGTGTTTGGTTCCATAGGTCAAAATGTGTTATCACCACTTTTGGTAGGGCCAATACTAAGATAGAAATGCCTGGATGCTCAGTGCATCCCTAATACAGCTAGAGTATGCCTCAAAGCATTGGAAAAGCACTTTTTCTTACTCCCCCCTTGTGCTGTGGTGGCCACCACTGTCGCATTTTAGGAAAAAGGGATTTTTTTCTTGGCCTTTCCTTGGTTTCCACATCTACTTTAAAATACCTATAGTTTCCCTCACACAGAAAAATGGGCGCTCACCATGGCTGGCGCTCTTTTGCTGCTCTGTTTGTAACATTTCCTACAGAAGACCCAGCGCTCATGGCGCTGCCGGGGCTCCTGTGGCTTGGTTGGGTTAGTTTGGGAGCATGCCAAAACATGTGCATGTGCATCCCTCCCTCCAAGACGCAGCGCGACACAAACCCAACGCAAGACACAATATACACACTCTCATGGGTTCTCGTAAACCTGCTGGCGACCTGTGACCTGTCTTAGGGCGAAGGGAGTCGTAGAAAAATTAAATTGCCCCTTGGTGGGGTCTTGGGTTCTGCTCAGTATGTCCAGGCTGCTGCGTTTCGGCCCGAACACGGCCTACTCAGCGAGGCTGCGCGTGGGTATCTGCAGAAGCAGGAATGGGAGAATTATGGACGAATCCACGCAAAAGCGAAGCGACGACACCAAAATCTGTCAAATGACGGCCTAGAATTTTTCTAAGACAACACACCTGAGCAGAATCCAATTGTGCATCAGAAGCACATTTTAATAAAAATTATAGTCATCTCTAGATTTTTTAAATCAAGAAATTCCTACGCATAAAAAGGCGGCGCGCAGGAGCGGCTCCTAGCGAAGCGCCGGAAAATGCAGAAATAATGGCATTATAAACGTATGTCTCACGTAGTCTTGAAAATGACGAGACACACATTAATAAATAAACATACAGATTCCACCAACACTAATAGAAGTATCAAAAATCCAAGAATTCGAAAATCAACGAAAAGACTTCAATGAATCAGGTATAAACTACAGGTATGCTCGTCTCGTATGCCGCATACACATTGCTTGTCTCGTGTCTCCGTGATCGAGTCTTGTAGCAGCGCTAACAACGATAGGACGCGATAGAGGGATTGATTAGAAAGATTGCAGATGATTAGAGGTCAGATCAGGGTGATTAGACATACACACAAGTGCATAGCAACGTTCTTCGCTTGCGCCCCTCACGTGCCCACTTGCCCTCTCTCTCCAGCGGTAGGTAAGGTGAGTAAGCCCAGGTGGGGCCACCCCCTGGTGGAGTTCGTGATTGAAGTTGAGATGGGCAGGTTTGCCCAAGATATTCGTGCATGCTCGCGCGTTCACACACGCATTAAAGGGTAGGCCACGCGAAGTGCGCACGGTAAACCTTGTTTAGGCTACCCAGGGGCTCCTCGGTACATTCTTTAAGAGAACCTGAGGAGTCCCTTAACGCTTGCTTGCTTGACAGGGGAGCTGTTTCTTCAGCGTGTTTGCGGACAGTGTATTATAGGTCACACTGAGAAGCGTATAATACGTGGAGTGTGGCTTGGTTCCTCCGCCGCAAACACCCCTTCACTTGCCTTTGTTTTACAGGTGGGCAGGTAGGGCGATTGGTGCAGCAGCATACCATTTTTTTCATGCCCTGCTAAACAAGGGCGCAGATCACACAAACGAATAACTCCCCTCTGCCTGTGGCAGAGCAGGGAGTCCGACTCCATCGACATCTGCGCCGTGCACGCAAAAAAAGCACCTCTTCCCTCCAAGCCCTAGCAGGGGAAACGCGTTGTAGCGTCCCCTGTTAGGCCACAGTTGCTTAACAGCGCTGTGTTCTCTTGTCTTCTTCACAGGAGGGTCGCTAGGACCCACAACATGTTCTTCAACAACACCCAGTAGAGTGTGCGTGTAGGAGTGGTAGTCCTGAGTGGGGGCTTGAGCCAGTTGCAGCAGCGCTGGCCCACCAGGATGGTGCCACTGTAGGGTGTGTAGGACCTGTAGTGCGTGTGTCACTGTCCCACCCGTTTCCTGCAATTTTAGCAGGGTTGATGGGCTGTGGCAGTGGTTAGGTCAGTGTTTTGGCCACTTAGCAAAACGGCGTTTTCAAGCCTTCATAGCTTTTGGCCACCCCTCCCTGTAGTAGACAGATAGGTAGGGAAAACAATACCTGGATCAGTACGCTGGGTATTCCCCAAAGGTTTTGCGCCAGCACAGAAACTGGGCGCTTAGGGGAGGGGAGACCCGGGGCGTACCCCGTGGCATCAATAAGCCAACCCTCCAGGTTTAGCAAGCGTGCAGACTTGGGTATAATTAGGACACCACTTCTGCGGCTTGCTCTCAGGACCTTAGGACTAGCACACTCACACATACGCTTTGGCAGGTAAGGGTAAGGTTCAGTCCCTAGGTTTAGTCTTGGAGGCAAGCGTCTCAGCGAGCCTCAGCAACTCACCAAGGTTGTTCTGGGACAAGTAGTCAACCAGAACTGAGTTTAGGCGTCCCTCAGGTAGAACAAATGCAGAGAAGGGCTCCCAGGTGGCCTCTTCGACTCCAAACCCTTCCCAGAGGGTGAGGAAGCGCCAACCCTGGCGATAGCGGTGGCGTAGGACAGACTTCACCAGGTAGAAGCCCCCCTTAGCCATCTCCTCGGCGTTCATGTCGGGGAGTTCACCCTCAACTTCCATAGGGCTGGCAGCCCCTTGTAGGTCCAGAGCGGCAATTTTCTCGTCGTTCAACTCCCACTCCTCCCCACAGAGGTCTTCAGGATCATAGTAGCGCTTCAGGTGTTGAGCAGCGCACACCAGGGTCCCCCCTAGACGGGGAGAACACCGCACCGTGATACGGTGTCCATCCACTGATAGAATCTTGTACGGCCCGAAGTATGGGTCATCGCTGGTAGAGCGTGCCCAGGCGGGTAGTCGACTGTGGTGCACCAGCACCCAGTCCCCCTCTTGGTAGGTGGCCGGTACTCGGTGCTTGTTCTTCTTGTTCCACTGACGCTCCCTCACTCTCTGGAGCATAGCCTTGGCCTTGTCCACCTTCGCTTGTTGCTCTTGGACCCATTCACCAACAGAAGAATGGGTGTCCTCTGGATAGGGGGCATGTAAGAACCATGCCGGGCGCCCTAGGAATAGCTCATGGGGCGAGTAGCCAGTAGCTGAACTCTCTTGGGAATTCATCATCAAGGATATGACGGGGAGTAGTCTCACCCAGTCTCTGGTGCGTTCAGTTTTGCACCATATCCGTACATTCTCCTTCAGGACACGGAGCTGTCGCTCACATAGGGGGTTGCTCGTGTGCGAGTAGGGAATCCCCGTAGACACCTGGACATTGAGGGATCTCAGGACCCTCTTGTACCAACCGGTATCTGAGCGTACTCGTACGTCCTCATCGGAGTTGATCTCCTTGGGCGCCCCATAGACACAAAACCACTCCTCCAGGAGTATCTTGATAGTCTCCTCCCCGGTAATGTGCTTGGTACATGGGAACACCCTGGTAAACCTGGTCAACCCACAGGTTACCACGAGGGCGAACTCATAGCCCCCGACCTTAGGCATCTCCGTGTAGTCCACGTATAGAACACTGTTAGCACAGTGAGGGATGGGCAGGGTCGAGTAGAGACCTCTGTCCCTGATATCCCCTGGTTTACAGGACCTGCACGGGCACTTGTCCACGATAGGCCGGAGGGTTTTCCGCAGTTGGTCGTCAGTCCGAGTAGTGTGGAACCACTGCTTGAACAGCCTCAGGGTACGGTCAGCACCCACATGACCGCTGGACTCATGGGTCCACTTCAGCAGCGCTGGGACTCTGTCACTAGGCACCACAATGCGGTCTCCGTGCCAGAGGTAGCTCTTGTCCCTCTTCCCCTGGTCTTGGTTGACCAGGAGGGGTTCAAGGCGTTTCTCCAGGCGCTTGTAGATATCCCCAAACTCCTTCAGGTACTCCGATTGTTGGAGTCCATCCAGGGGGCGTATCATCGTCATGTTGAGGTCCAAGTGGACGTCCATACGGCTGAACGCCTCCTTAGCCAGCGCTTCAGACCGGGCACCAATCAGGGCGTCGAAGTTGTTGCGGCTGATTTAGTCGGCACACTCGTTCTTCACTCCCTGGATATGGTGTACCGTCAGCCGTAGTTGACTGAGGTAGGTCCACCAGCGCCGTAGCTTGGCCTTCTCAGGTGGGGGACCCTTCTGGAAACTGCGGACCGGTTCTTCCTCGCACAGCCAGACCACAGGGTTACTCCCCAACAGTCGTGCTTGTGAGGATAGCACCAGCATACCCGCGAGCAATTCCTGCTCATAGGTGGAGTAGTTCCCCCTGGCCTGGTTCCACTTCCAGTTCCAGTGGCCCAGAGGTACTAGGACCCACTTGTCGTCAGGGTAGCTGTGCTTGAGGGTTCCATCTCGGTTGAGACCTTCCGTCCCCCATTGGGAAATGGCCGAGTCGAACTCCTCCTTCTCTAGTGCTTGCCATTGGAACAACATTCCACCACCGCCCACATTGCTGACGTCGGTCACCAGGATAATCATACCTTGTGCCCTAGGCACGCCCAAGCACTTAGCGTTGGCTACCTTGTCTTTGAGCTCGTCAAACGCTTGTTGCTCTTGTGGGCCCCAGCGCCAAGTAGTACTCATCTTGATCAAGTCCGTCAGAACGGCGCTGGTGTAGGTGAAGTTTTTGATGTGGCAGCGATGAAAGGTGCAGGCCCCAATGAAACTGCGTACATCATGAAGTCCTTTCTTGGGGTCTTCGTGTCGTACCTTGGCATCCATCAGGGGTTTGGCCTCAGAGGCCGCTGGGGTCCACCACCCATAGCCAACATCAAACCCCAGGTACTGCATGGTCTCCTGCATGAACTCACACTTCTCCAGCTTGAGTCGTGTGTGGTTCTCCTGGCAGACCGCAAAGAACTCACCCAAGAGGATTAGGTGGTCCTCCTGGGTATTGGTCCCGAGGCATACATCGTCGATGTGAGCCTCCATCTGTGCACCACGGGATATGAGCTCCTGCACCTTAGATCTCCTTCGTAGGATGGACAAGATCTTGTTCATCAGCTCTTGGAATAGAGCGGGTGCGTTAGCCACGCCAAACGGCATGACCTTCCACTTGAACACCCTCCCCTGAGGGGTGATGAAGGACAGTAGTTCCTGTGAGTTGGGCGTCAGGTCCACTTGCCAGAATCCGCTCCTCTTGTCCGGTTTGGTCGTGTAGCGACAGGAGGCTATCTTCTCCAGGGTAGACTCTATATTGGGAATGGACCCTGAGTGGTTCAGCGTTTTCTTGTTCAGCTCTCCGTAGTCCACTACCAGCCGTTTGGCTGTAGACCCAGGTTTAGCCACCAGGAAAGGGGGGCTGCAGTGTAGGGGGTAGTCCCCGTCCTTGTACTCCAGGACTAGGCCAGCGTCCATACATTCTTGCATCTGTCGCTCCATCTCGTCGGCCTGCTCTTTAGGAGCTGGATAGGGTCTCCTCCGGATCTTGTGACCCACGAACTCGGGTTTCAGCTTGAGGTCCATCTGTACCAGCTTGTCACATGAGGCTGGGGGGGGTAGTTCTCCGAACACCTCCAGATAGGTCCTTATAAGCTTCTGTACCCGCGGGTCCAATACCTTGATCTTGTCCTCCATGTCCTCGTCAGAGTGTAAGTTGCTTGCCCCCTGAGTAATAGACGTCGGGAGGTGGTCCTCCACCGACTCTTCGCCCGTGGTAGTGTCCTTCAGCCCTTGGTAGCCATATAGAAGGTCTTGTTCAACCATCTCCGGTGGCCGATGGCAACATAGGCACGCTTGAGGGGGTTCACATACACATTCCTCCGAGAGGTCGTCCTCCTCTGGGGTCCTCACATGGGCGCCCCACACGCTCTTCACAAGCTTAAGATCTACCTCTCTTTGCCAGGTGGTGATCTTCTGTTCGAGGTCCTCCTTCAATTGGGAGAGATCTCCCATACGTCCTTGCTTCAGTGGCCATGAGCTGCGGGTAGGCTTCGCGTAGCATAGCTTTTTCGCCACCAACTTCCTCTTGGAATCCACATACTCCCTTAGCCTGGATCCAGGGTCCAGTTCTTCATCCACGGGGTCTTCCACCCTCATGGAGAGTAGGGGTTTAAGTGGGGCGACGGACTCGGCGTTCTCCACTTCCTCCACACAGGTCTGCACGAAGAAGGCGTCGTGCTCAGTTTCGTCATCTGAGTGGATAGAGCTAGGTAGCTCAGATAGTCCACACTCAGAGACTCCATCAGGAACAGGTACATGGCAGGGAGAGTTGGGGGCGTTGGTGTCAGTCACGACGTACTCATCTCCTCCGGGTGTAGTCTCAACAGCATCTTGAGGTCGTAGGTGATCCTGCAAGTCACCCAAGGCGATTCCGTCGCTTTCTCGTTGTATAGCCTGGACCAGAGTCGGGTGCAGATCCTCCGGGGGGATGTAGGTAAGACCTCCGTCCACCACGCTCAGCATACTCCCCCATCCGGGTTTCCCAATAGGCGTCTTACGACCCAGAGGCACGTAGATGGCCTCATCAGGTAACCGAACAGAGCTGATAGTCAGCCTGTCCAGGAGGTTTCGCCAGTATTCGTTCCCCCCATGGGCTCCCGAATCGGGGGAACACAGGACCATACGGGAACGTTCCAAGGCCACCTTGGTCAGCACCTTCCCCAGTTCACTGAACCTGGGGTTCCCGTAGGCCATCCCGAAAGAGGGCCAGTAAAATTTGTAGCTGCAGTTCTTCCCCTTGCTGCAGTAAAGGTCCAGTACATGCTGCTTGTCGCTGGCAAACAACTCCACACTCAGGTCTTCTCGAGAGTAACCCAACTCCGTCAGACCGTGGTCTAGGACTTCCCCCAATAGTTGATAGTCCTCAGTTTTGGAGGCCGCCATCATGTTCGAGGGCTCCTCCTTCGATAGCCTCAGGTAACTCGAGGTATGTTCCGACTGCTCCAGTGGCACAGACTCTCTGCCACTGCCGTGGTCCACGTAGAGGAGGTAGGGCGCTTGCAGCGTCAGGGATTGTATCCGGGAGTGCTGTACGAAGAAGTCAGTCCCCAGTACAAAGTCGAAGGCCTCAGTGTCCATCACATAGAACCGATGGGCGATAGTCCGGGAGCCCATAGGTACCTCCACTTCACAGTCCCCGCAGCTGTGCACAACATGTCCATCCCCCATGCGTATAGCAGCGGTGGTCATGGTGTTCTTCAGACTCCCACAAGGTAAAATTTTCTCCGCCACTATAGATATGGTGGCGCCAGTGTCCAATACCCACAGGTATTCGCGTCCCCCTAGTCGGATACGTACCCAAAACACCAGGTCTTGGGTGCCACCGGAGCGTCCCCGTCAGAACTCCGCGGGACAGGTCACCTCGAACCCCTTGTTCCGCAATTTGCGGGCCATCCTCATGAAACGGCTCCTCTTCTTAGCGTTGCCGTCATCACCACCTTCATGCTCACGCTTGGCTCCTTGTTCTTGCTGGGCCTGCGTTTGTGAGCGTGTGGTAGGACCAGACTGCCCTCCAGAGGGCTCTGAGTTCCTCCCTGGATTAGGGTTGGGGTTGCCTCCGTTCTTGTCCTTGTTCTTGTTGTCGGGCTGGCGGTTAGTGCCTCCTCCTCGTCCACCTTGACCCTTGTCTTGCCCTTGACCACGTCCTTTTGACTTGCCCTTGCCGGAGTCGTTGCCTTTGCCTTTGCCTCCACCTTTGCCTGAGCCTTTGCCAGGATCTTCACCCTTAAGCTTCGCCGATAGGCCTTGCTTATGGTAGCACTCATCCTCGTAGTGCTTCCGCTTCCCGCAGAATGCACACGTGATGGTGCACCTGTAATGATCCGGCAGCTTCGCTTTGGCGCCGGTGTTCTTCTCCTGCTGCTTCCCCTGGACTACGAAGCAGTCTCGCTGCTCGCAGTCAGGGGCGTGCTACAGGTGGCCCTGCTCGTCTCTGGCATCACACCAGAATAGCTCCTTCAGGTTCTCCATGATACAGGCGTGGGCGTGTTTGGGGGTAGTCCCCTGCCCAGGTCGGGACCCTTGGTACCCTTTGCCATGACCTCCAGAACCTCCTCCTCCAGGACGGTAATTGTTCAAGTGCTGGTCGCTCTCCTTCTCCAGCGCCAGCTCCAGGAGTAGCACGCATAGATCCTCGTAGCGGAGGGATCTAGCCTTGCGCTCCGCCGTCAAACGGCACTCGTCCCATAGCTCTCGAGGGAGCTTGGCCACCAACCAGAACAGCAGGTCGTCGCTGCTGTAGGAACCGGGCGTCAGTCGTCCAGCCCAGTGATCCAGGTCAGCCAACAGCTCAGAGACCCTGCCAGGTTTGGGGTTTTTGGGCAGCACGGGCAGGTTCTGGATCTCGGCCCTGATGGAGAGGTCGGTTTCGTAGGTCGGGTACTGCCTCTCCAGGGCAACCAACACATCGGCAAAGGTGGCGGAGTTAGTCACGATCTGCCTGACCTGCTTCTCCAGGTACTTGGTCTTGCAGCACTGCAGGAGCAGATCGCACTTGACTCGCCCACTAGCGTGGGTTTGGCCGGTCAATCGGAGAAACCGGCCAGAATTCTCAGCTAACTCGCTGAAGTCCTTGCCTGTGAACTCAGGCAGGTTCACCACGATCTTGGACTTGGCAATAGCCTTCGCCTCTTGAGACCTGCGTCCATCAGGGCGTCGGGTCTTCTTCTTCTTCTTCTTCTTCTTCTTACCCCTTGGGTCCTCGGGGTCCTCCGGGTCATCGTCCTCCGAGGGCGAAGCAGAAGTCATCGACAGCGGCTCATCATCGGAGGGGTCTCCGCCTAGATCACTAGAGCCATAAGGCTCCACGTCCACCATTGCCCTTAAGGCTGTCAGCCCCAGCCGGTCTAGCTCGGCCCTCGTAGAGTTCGTCACGTGGCTGTAGGGCGGCTGGGCCGTTCTCGGTACGAAAGGACTTCTCGGTATCGCTGCAGGGGTCGGCATCGGTCGACTCCTCAGGCTCCCCAGGGTGTTTGTCAACCCTGCCGCCAGGTGGTTGGCCTGCACTCGGTGGGGTGACATTCCCGCCGTGGTAGGTGACGCTTGGGGCGGTATCATCAGGGGCTCCAGTTTCTCTCGGATCTCTTGAGTGAGGTCGCCCACGATTTTTGAAGTGGCTCCTCGGAGCACCTCGTTGATCTCCGACCGCGTCAGGGACCTGTTGGAGGATCTCCCTGATCCTCTACTCCTGCCTCCAAGAGACTCAGGTCCTCTCCTCAACCCACTCAAGGTTGCATACCCAGGTGCATACCCAGGAACATCCACATAGGTTCCAGTAGCGGGTAGTGGATGGGGATATTCAGCCGCATACCATCGCGGCGCAGAGCTGGAAGCCACCGGCTCACTGGCAGTAGTTGCCTCAGGGAGCGCAGTGGTAGGTGGGCCCATACCATAGGCGGGGTAGGGAGGCATGCCAGTAAAGCCTGTGCCCTCTGCCATAGGCGGTTTGGTTATGAGAGTGGATGTTGCAGCGGCTGGGTCTGGAATTGGGAGTGGGGTGGTTATAAGAGAGGGTGATGCGTGGAGGCCAGAAACGCTTGGTGCGCCTTCGAAGGTAGGGTCATTCGTCAGGTCTTGCCCTTGTTCCTCTCCTTCGTCTGCTTCGTCTCCAGCATCCTTCTCGCTCTCTCTCTTCCTCTTCACAGGCTGAGTGACCACCTCCTCGACTGAGAGGGCCCTGAAGGCCGTCTGGAGTCCATCCAACGAGTCCTCAGCCACTTCCACTGGCCCATGTAAGGGCTCCGAAGGTACAGCGCGAGGTCCAGGTCCAGGTTCACCAGGTGCTGGCCTTGCCGGTGTCTCAGGCGCTGTCTTCACGTCGGGGTCCTATTTCCTTGTATCCATCTTCGTTCGCCCTTCTGCTTATATGTGACTGCTCGGCGCACTGGATGTACGGCGCGGGGTTGCTGCCGGTGCGCAGAGACAGTCTGCCTCTTGCTACCAGAAAAGTTTATAGTGGTTTCAACACTGTGTTTTTGCCTCTCCTGCTGCTTGCTGCTGGTGTAGGGTTTCCTGCTGCTTGTTTTTGAAGATGAAAAGCTTTTGTTTGCAGAAATACAGTCAATCCAGGATAGCCCAAGCCAGAGGTATGCAAGGAGAAGAGAATCAGGATCAAAGCATGAAGGGCTGCAGTGTAAACAGTGAAAGATGAAAGGATATTCACAGGAACTGCAACTCAGGTCAAATCGGATTGCATATTCACAGAGATAGCTGAAATGTTTTGGAAAAGAGTTGGAAAACTGCCCCATGGTCACTCTATCTCCATAGTGCCATCTCAGGAGATGTGCACTCTTTGTTTTGGGTCCCATATGTGCTGAGGTGGCAGGGCATGTGGCGATGAGGTCACTGCCATGTCACATGGGATCTTCCCACTTAGCTAGGCTGACCGGGAATTGAACCCAGGACCTCTCAAAAAGAGGTGCCCAGCCCCCTAGGGTGCATACCACTAGAACAGCTAAGAATTCATGGAAAAACATAGATAAATTCATAGGCTCTGCCCTGGAAATGTCAGTTCTCAGTCAACTCAGGAAAAGATGATTTGCCTCACATTGAAAGGGGATTAAGGGGTCCACTCCATATCCTGATTGGGTGTTTGGTTCCATAGGTCAAAATGTGTTATCACCACTTGGCAGGGCCAAAGCTAAGATAGAAATGTCTGGATGCTCAGTGCATCCCTAATACAACTAGAGTATGCCTCAAAGCATTGGAAAAGCACTTTTTCTTACTTCACCCCCAGGGCTGTTTCGTGTGTTATGGGAGGAACAAAGGATTCAACCATGACCACCGGACATGTCCCGTCCACAAGGCGGACACGGGGGCTTACAAGAAGGTGCACGGGTCGAAAAAGAGTGCATCCGCGGGTATCCGGGAGACCAAGGTGGAGCTTACCAAGGACGAGCTCTCCAACCTGATGTCGGTGGGGACCGAGTTGGCGAAGGTGATCCAGGAGATCTAGAGGTCCTGGGTCCCAAAGTCAGACGACAAGAACAAGGTCAAGGACAAGAAGGGTAAGAAAGGGGGAAAGAAGAAGAGTGTCAACGAGGTTGACGCGGAGGAGAGTACCCCTACTACCACAAGCGACGCCCCTTAGCGGAGCCCCTGCAGCCAAGGGCCCCAGCTAGGGCGGTCGCAGGATGGTGTTGCGAGAAGCGCCACACCATCTTATTCGGGGGACAATGAGCACAAAGGGATTGCCGGGGGCGGAAGGCCCGAACCGGCACCCAAGACGAAAGACAGTCGCAGTGGCAGGATGGGGGCAAGTAAAGGCACGAACCCTTGCACCCGTCCATCCTTCGCGACCAAGAACGTGTTTGATGTGCTTCAAGATCTTTCCGAGAGTATCGGAGGATCACCCGGACCGCAGCTGGATGCTGCAGATGGGCAGCATGAGCCCATTGTCCACGACCTGCACCAGTCGCTTATTGAGCTTCTGGAACGGCCGGAGATCCTGAGCTTGCACGCCATGCGCCGTGTGGCGCGTGAGCGGCAGTTGCACCTTAAGGTCCGTGCCCTATGCGGGGAGGTGGAGAAGGTCTTCGACGTGTTGGTCGACACGGGAGCTCAGGTCAGCCTGGTCAAGGCTGGCCTACTTCCGCCAGAGTGCTTGACCGACAGTCGGAGGCCTGTCAGGCTGAAGGTGGCGAACGGCCAGTACATGGGGGGAGGCACGAGAGAAGCGGCCGTTGGGCTGCAGTTCGTGAACCACCGTGAGCTGAGCCGCCCGGACCTCGGCAAGGACATCCTCCTGCAAGGTCGCTTCTACGAGGCCCAGATAGACTGGGATATCATCGTTGGGGACGACTTCATGATGGAGACGGACTCCGGCGTTCTCCCAGCCCAGGCCTCCATGACCCTGTACCAGGACGACCAGCTCTCGTGGCTTTCGTCACCTGAGCACCATGTGGAGTGCCAATGGATCCACCCGGAACGCAATCAGCTCGGGGTAGCCGCGCTGGGGACTGAGCCAGCTGGGCCAGCAAACCAGGAGTACGGCGTTATGCCGGAAGTGGCGAGCCGAGTGGTTGCGGACCTGGGAGCTTCGGATCCGGACCAGGATGCGTTCTCTTCAGGAACCTCCGCCCACCCTCGGGTTCATGAGAAGTACTGAAGCGCCCAGGACTCCGCGTGGAAGAAGCATTGAGGTCCGCATCAGGGTTTGATGTGGATCCATTGCCCCCAATGGGACATTCCAAGAGCGATAGCGAAGATTCGCAAGGACCGCTCCAAGGCAGTGCTGGTTGTTCCTATGGGATGCACCGAGGAGGAGTGCACCCGAGATTGGGTGGTCTCACTGACCAATATGACCTTAAACAAGATCGTCCTACCGGCTGGAGAGAGTGTCTATCAGGACGCTAAGGGACAGCCCATGCCACCCCAGAGATGGCCAACGGAATTCCACTATGTGGATGGGGGCCTTGAGCAGGCCGACACCACAAACTTCGTGTGTGTTATCCGCATCATAGTGGAGCCCTGGCGGCAATGCTTTGCGGTTTCCCCTGTTGACGTGCACGGCGCAGATGTCGATGGAGTCCGACTCCCTGCTCTGCCACAGGCAGAGGGGAGTTACTTGATTGTGTGATCTGCCCCCTGTTTAGCAGGGCATGAAAAAAATGGTATGCTGCTGCACCAATCACCCTACCTGCCCACCTGTAGAGCAAAGGCAAATGAAGGGGCGTTTGCGGCGGAGGAACCAAGCCACTCTCCACGTATTATACGCTTCTCAGAGTGACCTATAATACACTGTCCGCAAACACGCTGAAGAATCAGCTACCCCTGTCAAGCAAGCAAGCGTTAAGGGACTCCTCAGGTTCTCTTAAAAAACGTACCGAGGAGCTCCTGGGTAGCCTAAACAAGGTTTACCGTGCGCACTTCGCGTGGCCTACCCTTTAATGTGTGTGTGCATGCGCGAGTATGCACGACAGTTTCGGGCAAACCTGCCCATCCGCACCACAATCACGAACTCTACCAGGGGGTGGCCCCGCCTGGGCTTACTCACCTTACCTACCGCTGGAGAGAGAGAGCAAGTGGGGGGCGCACGCGAAGAACGTTGCTATGCACTTGTGTGTATGTCTAATCACCCTGATCTGACCTCTAATCATCTGCAATCTTTCTAATCAATCTCTCTATCGCGTCCTATGGTTGTTAGCGCTGCTACAAGACTCGTTCACGGAGACACGAGACGAGCAATGTGTATGCGGCATACGAGACGAGCATACCTGTAGTTTATACCTGATTCATTGAAGTCTTTTTCGTTGATTTTCGAATTCTTGAATTTTCGATACTTCTATTAGTGTGGGTGGAATCTGTATGTTTATTTATTAATGTGTGTCTCGTCATTTTCAAGACTACGTGAGACATACGTTTATAATTCCATTATTTCTTCATTTTCCGGCGCTTCGCTAGGAGCCGCTCCTGCGCGCCGCCTTTATATGCGTATGAATTTCTGGATTTAAAAAATCTAGAGATGACTATAATTTTTATAAAAATGTGCTTCTGATGCACAATTGGATTCTGCTCAGGTGTGTTGTTCGGGCCGGAACGCAGCAGCCTGGAGAGACTGAGCAGAACCCAAGACCCCACCAAGGGGCAATTTAATTTTTTCACGACTCCCTTCGCCCTAAGACAGGTCACAGGTCGCCAGCAGGTTTACGAGAACCCATGCGAGTGTGTATATTGTGTCTTGCGTTTGGTTTTGTGTCGCGCTGCATCTTGGAGGGAGGGATGCACATGCACATATTTTGGCATGCTCCCACACTAACCCAACCAAACCACAGGGGCCCCGGCAGCGCCATGAGCGCTGAGTCTTCTGTAGGAAATGTTACAAACAGAGCAGCAAAAGAGCGCCAGCCATGGTGAGCGCCCATTTTTCTGTGTGAGGGAAACTATAGGTATTTTAAAGTAGGTGTGGAAACCAAGGAAAGGCCAAGAAAATTTCCCTTTTTCCTAAAATGCGACAGTGGTGGCCACCACAGCACAAGGGGGGAGTAAGAAAAAGTGCTTTTCCATTGCTTTGAGGCATACTCTAGTTGTATTAGAGATGCACTGAGCATCCAGGCATTTCTATCTTAGTATTGGTCCCACCAAAACTGGTGATAACACATTTCGACCTATGGAACCAAACACCCAATCAGGATATGGAGTGGACCCCTTAATCCCCTTTCAATGTGAAGCAAATCATCTTTTCCTGAGTTGACTGAGAACTGACATATCCAAGGCAGAGCCTATGAATTTATCTATGTTTTTCCATGAATTCTTAGCTATCCTAGTGGTATGCACCCTAGGGGGCTGGGCACCTCTTTTTGAGAGGTCCTGGGTTCAATTTCTGGTCAGCCTAGCTAAGTAGGAAGATCCCATGTGACATGGCAGTGACCTCATCGCCACATGCCCTGCCACCTCAGCACATATGGGACCCAAAACAAAGAGTGCACATCTCCTGAGATGGCACTATGGAGAGAGAGTGACCATGGGGCAGTTTTCCAACTCTTTTCAAAAACATTTCTGCTATCTTTGTGAATATGCATTCCGATTTGACCTGAGTTGCAGTTTCTGTGAATATCCAATCATCTTTCACTGTTTACACTGCAGCCATTCATGCTTTGATCCTGATTCTCTTCTCCGTGCACACCTCTGGCTTGGGTTATCCTGGATTGACTATATTTCTGCAAACAAAAGGTTTTCATCTCCAAAAACAAGCAGCAGGAAACCCTACACCAGCAGCAAGCAGCAGGAGAGACAAAACACAGTGTTGAAAGCACTATAAACTTTTCTGACGGCTACGAGTCGTCGCCATCAGGATCTCCACTGAGATCCTGCCCAAACTGGGCCAAACAGTAGTTTTTGGGCGAATAACAGTGAAATATAGTCATTTTTGAGCCAAAAACACGCATTTCGCGTGTCTCCCCCCAACGCGTCGCGTAGCCGACACGACGCGTTTCTGTCCCAATTCAAACTATATATGAAGAGGGCCACTGCTGGGCCACACCATGGGCGCCTGGCTGATTCCTGGGATTGAAGCAGTACCCAGAACCCCATGGCCAGGTTACGGCATACAACCGGTCTACGGTCCACTAACCCCATGTACGGCGTGTTCCGTGCCGTGAAGCCCCGCATCGGCAACCGATGCACCGCCAGCGGAGATTTGTGTACCAGAATATCAGGAATCAACAGGGTTTTATTTTCATATTGTTTCTGTCAATTTTTACGCTTCCGTTCTGATACTCACTGTTTTGACTGCTTGGGGTTGGATCGCGATTTTACCGTAACCGCCAGTTTAACTGT
Organism: Eutreptiella sp. 'Long Island Sound 2002'; assembly: GCA_964036045.1. NCBI lineage: Eukaryota > Euglenozoa > Euglenophyceae > Eutreptiales > Eutreptiaceae > Eutreptiella > Eutreptiella sp. 'Long Island Sound 2002'. Next base: position 24,356,714 of record OZ038391.1, read on the forward strand.
TTATAATGGAAATTTTAACGCTATCCGTCACGAAGGCTCCAAAGTCGCCAGGAACTGCATGGATGCTTCCGCAATTTTCATAATTAATACTCGCAACCTTTTTCCGAATTTTTCAGGATGTCGAAATCGGATTTTCGACTTCGACATCCCCGCACTTGATTTGACCTCTTTCGAGTGGACCTACGTGCTTCCCTATACACGAATCAACTTTCCTTTTCTCTTGCCCCCCATTTGTCTTAAAGATATGGGCAAAACAAAGTTGATTCGTGAGGCCACTTGTGAAGGTCATATCTCGTACCGCTTGCGAGTATTGACGATAAGGAAACGTGGGATGTATTCACAATACTCCCGACGTAATTTAGGAAGCATTATATGCCTTGCGTTTCCACACGTGCGCGCTAGTGTAATGGATCATGGTCAAGAGGGTAGAGTCTGCGTTATAACTCTTTGGCCATGACATTGCGTGCGTTAAGATAACTTTCGAGTGTAGCGCGCAAGTGTTGGTGTTGCATAGGAACTCTCCTTGAGTTCCTATGAGCGATTGACACAAAGTTATGCCCTTGGAGGGGCATGACATATCGTGGTGGGAGCCACCTTTTTGGGCAATATGTGGTATGTGCCATGTGTTGTGTTGCGTGCCCATTTGGCGGGTCCATTGCTCCAAGCCGAACCCGCCAATGGACCTCATATTGTGCAAGCCCCTTCTCCATACTCCCTACGATCAATTGCAAGCCTAACCTTCGTGAAGGGAAGCTTGTGTGGTGAACCCGAAGCGATGCGTTGGGAGCAAAGTGTGTGTTTTACAATTTTCCATATTTTCGTGTGCCCACTTGGGAAGTAGCGCTCGTAACCTTTCAAGGCGCCCCAAGTGGAGCACATATGTGGGATCGAAGGTCATTGGTGTCAAGTCATTGTGTTTAGAAGGATTAGTTGATTGCACGATCCAAGCCAAAGATATTATAATATAATTGTGCGCCTTTCAAGGCACTTTGGTTTGTCTTTGTGCCAATTTTGCCGTTTTTGGCCCGTCATGATGTCAAGTGGCGACCTTGTATCTCAACGTTGCGCTCAATGGACATCATGACCCAAGTATGATATGAGGGTACATACTTCAGTGCCCAACATATCTTGGACCCGGCGAATAACTCCTCTTAGGCTTGGCATACCGTGGCCGCCATGTTGGCGATTTGGGACTATCCCAAATCATGGGCTCACTTGGCAAGCCCGCCATTCCCAATATCGGTGGAGTTGGGCGACGCCCAAAAGATATGTTGGACCAATATGACTTGATACCAATCCTATAGCACACTCTGGTCCGAGTCGGGCATGTGCCTCATTTGCCCCAACCATGAGTGTGCGCATTTTTGGCCATTTTGAGCAATTTTCCATCTTTGCTGCCCGCCGTGCACTATGTTCTAACCCTCGTGCACGCCGGACGCATGGACCGATGGACCATATATGACATGGGTGTTATGGGTAATGGTCCCCATGGTCCACACACCACGTGGGCGAAGCGGAGCCGCCTTCGTTAAGGCGCTAGGCCAAATTGAGTATGGGCAATTTTGCCATTTTTGCATTTGTGGACCCAATTGGGATCGTCACCACGCCGAGTGGCATGGAGATCTTTGAGAGCCAAGGGCATGGGAGTCTTGGTTGGACTCCCGGTGGATCACGTATGGAATGGCGGATCTGATCTCCCAGCCGGCGTGGAGATATACTATTGGGAGCACACCGAATTTTGGCTCATTTCAGGCAGCCAAAATGACCCAATTTTGGGACCCCAATTTCCCCCTTCCGTGTGGTCAATTGGCGGCCCCATTTCTCTAAGCCCATAGAGAGCCCGGACCTAAATCCAAGTTGTACACTCAGATATAATTCCTAGGTCCTGCCTCCTGCCCTGTGAGCCATTGGCCTTACCTTGGCCAGGCGAGCCACGCGTGGGAGTGACGCCAATTTTGGTGATTTTGGCATCATGACCCCACTTGACTCATCCGTGTTGCCCTGATGCCGGGACCTCAAAGGGAACCAGGTTGGGTGAGGGCTCCAGGGAGTTCGTAATCGAAGGGCATAGGGTCAGTTGCCTCGTCCCTACCTCTGGCGGGTCCGGACGAGGGGTCAATTTTGGGGATTTTTGAGTCAATTTCAGTTTGGGCTGAAACAGCCCATTTTCAGCTACCAACTCCTGGGTGATAATGGCGGGGCCATATCTCTTGCTCAGAGAGGAGTTGGGACCTGCCATTAAGGGAGCATAGGCAGCCAGTGTAGGTTGACCTCGGAGTATCTTGGTTCCCAGGAACTCGCCTGTGGCTAGGTGGTAAATCTCTCCCATTGGCAGGGTTTCAGGGTCCGGACTGAGCAGGGCATGGGTTGTGTTTGAGCCCCCGCCCCCACCAGCCACTGAGAGGGTCGGACCTGGGATTGGGATACAAGTTAGGATAGAGTGTCTATTGTCCTGTAATGCCCTTACCCCAGTCCAGTCTTAACCCCATGTGTACATATCCTGATGTGTTGTTGTACATACTTTCGTTCCCTCTTTGCAGAGTGGCAAGGATTCTGAAACGCTTTGTCACATGACACAGGCGTATTGATGCCCTTGTGAGCGTAGTGCCTTGCCTGCCTGCTCACCTGTGCGTGTCACCGCAGCGTCCCGTGGCCGGCCCCCCACGGGAACGCGTCAAAAGCGTTTCACCGCCGCGGGGTTACCCAGCCCTCGCGTGCCACTCGGGGCCAACAACCCCCAGCAGCGCGTCGCAGCAGCGCGGCGCAGCTCGCAGCTCGCAGCGCAGCGCAGCGTCTCGCAGCGCAGCGCAGCGGCTCGCAGCGCCACTCAGCGACAGCGCCGAGTTCGTCACGGAGCCCGCAGCGCCGTCCAGAGCACCGCCCTGACCGCGCAGCAGCCGTGAAAAAGGTGCACAGACCAGGACTCCTGCATCAGCCCCATCGGCCGACCCGGAGTCCCATCGGCCGACCAGCAAGGCCACGTCAACCACCTCCACAACCACCGGCTGACCAGCACCAGCCGCACTTCCTATCCAGTGCTGCAGCACCCTCCTCAACAACCACAACCAGTTCGTTGAGTTGAACGAGTGCACATCAAGGACTTCAAGACCATCTACGCCCCCGCTGCCATGGTGAATTGGCAGGAAGCGGGCAGGACGTGGCCGCGGCCCCACCCCCATGCAGCACGCCTGCTGCGTGGGTTGGTTTGGGACCAGCATTACCGCCACAGCCACCCCCAGTGCGAAGGCGGCATGCCCAGGAGCTTCGAGCTCCGCACGGACATCGCCCCCGACCGCCTGCAGGCCGTGGAGGACTGGCTGCGGGCAGAAGGGTACGAGTACCGCCACCAGCAGAGGCGCTGGAGGACGTGGACCCGGCCGGACAGGCCCGGCGAAGGCCTGCGTCCCGACGGGATTGAGGAGGACGAGGAGCCCAACGTGTACCCGTCGGGCGCCTCGATCAACGTCTCCTTGTGGGACGTGATCGAGAAGAACTTCCCGGAACCGGGGAGCGAGCGCAGGCTGCAGGGCAGCAGCAGCGCGTCTCCGGGGAAGGAGAAGCGGTCCGCCGGGGACAAGAAGAGGGACCGGAGGTGGCGGGAGTACCAGGAGTCCCTGGCCGCCGAAGCCGCCCAAGGCGCCAAGGGCGGAGCCCCAGCCCCCAGTCCCCAACGGGCCAATGGTGGTCACCACCCCGGCTCCACCACCCTTGGCGACTACATCCAAGTCGCCAAGCAGACCCAGGCCAAGCCCCGTCCGCTGCTCCTGAGGACCCGGCAGGCCCCAGCAGGCCCCAGCAGCGACGTGGAGTCGGCCCACCGCGGGAGGATGCCGGCCGACCAGGCCAGCTCCAGCAGCAGCGTCGCTCCCGAAAGGGACGTGGCGCGCGCCTGTGAGCGCGCCTGTGGGGTGCCCTGCAACCGTCGGGTTGCCCGGCAACGGGCCAGGCAGTACAGCGCTGCCGTGGAGAGCGCCGCCGGCATCGCCCAGGAGGAGGCTGCGGAGTGGGCGCATGGCATGGCCATCCACACCCAGTCCATGGCGGCCATTGCGGCCGGACTCACGGCCGTAGCCGCCCATGGGGCAGCGACTGCCCAGGTCAACGGTGAGTTGGCGGCAGCCGACGAGGAAGCCCGCCTGACGCAGGAGGCCATTGCCTGCAAGGAGGCCGAGGTGAAGGCGCTGGAAGAGGCGCTTGCCCAAGAGAGGGCAAAGAAGGAGGCGGAGGAAAGGGCCCACGCCGAAGCGACGGCTAAGGCCCAGGAGGACGCCGCCAAGAAGGAAGCCATCGAGGCCGCGCGACGGAAGGTCGCTGAGGAGAAGGCCAAGACGGAGGCGGAGCTGGCAGCGTTGGAAGCGCAGAAGGCGCGGCTGCTGCAGGCCCGGGAAGCCGAGGCGGCTCGTGCTCGGGAGGAAGCCGAGGCGCGAGCTGCCGCAGCCACCGCCGCCGCAATGGAGGAGGCAGAGGCCAAACTCCGACGTGAGACTCCCCCGGGAGCATCACGAGTGGAGACCCTTCGAAAGCTTTTCGAAGGGGACGCCTCCTCCAGGATGGCGCTGGATGAGGCCGACACGGGCAGCAGTGGGAGCAGTGGCACCACCGCCCGTCGACGGAGGAAGGGCAAGGGGAAGACCCCCGAGAGGCCGCGGAGGCCAGCGGGTGGGCACCCCCACGACAGTGACCCCTTCTTCACCGCCAGTGACGGGGATGAACGAGGCCGTCGACATCGCCAAGTGGTGGCTTGGACGGGCGGAGGCGGCGGAGACGTTCCCATGGAATCGGAAGGTGAGGATGAGGATCTCCCTCCTCCCTACCGGAGCTCGGAGTCCTCCGTGACCGAGACGCCCAGGTGGGGCGACATGGACGAGGATGACGACATGGAGTTCGGCATCACGAGGAAGCGCCCATCCTCGGACCCACCGAGGCGACCCGGCAGAGACCCACCGGGACCCCCTGGCGGAGGACCATCAGGACCCCCTGGAGGACGCCCACCAAGTGGACCCCCTGGAGGCGGACCACCGGGCGGGGGAGGACCCCCTGGACCGGGCGGACCCGGCGGAGGCCCTCCTGGAGGACCCCCTGGGGACCTCGACGACCCACCAGGGAACGGCGACCCGGATACCACCTGGCGGTGGATTGTCTACCTCCGCAGGAGGGTCTTTGCCCTCGAGTGCGAGGTAGACACGGGCAAGGTCGAGATGGCTCGCATCTCCGGGGTCGCCGCGCGCGCGCAGAAGGACCTGGACATCGCCAGGGCCGAGACCAAGTCGCTGACCAACGTCGTCAGCGGCCTGCAGGAGAGGCTGGATGCGCTGGAAGCCCGTGGGAGAGTCGACAGCGACCACCCACCCCTGGAGTCTGGCTCGTCGGACGACGGCTGGGGACCCGGACCAGGTCCAGGCAGACCCCACGCCCCCGGCGGAGCCCCCAGGAGTCGCCCCAGCGCCAGTGCCCCCTCTCTCACCGCCCCCTCTCACCACAGCGCGGGCCGCCGCAACGAGCGCGTGCCGCCCGGCAGTGGCAGTGAGGAATGGCGCGATGAGTGGCTCAGCGCGGACTACCACAACCGCCGTGCCCCACCGCGGACGCCTGTACGCCCCCGACGCCCGGCACCAGCCCCGGCGCCAATCCCCAGGGCTGGAGGACGTTATGGTGGACTCAGGGATGAGGTCCCCAGAGGAGACGTGGAGTGGGATGTCGGCGAAGGTGAGGACCTGGACCTGGACCTGGACCTGGAGGAGTTCGACATCAGCCCGCCGCGTGGTGTACGACGGGAGGCCACTGAACGCAGCCGCCGGCGCCGTGATGAGGATGCGTACATGGATGCAGTACGGCGTGAACATTTTGGTTCAGCGTACGTGGAGGAACCGCGGCGTAGCCACAGGGACTCCATGGAGGAGATGGACGTGGCGGCCGTGGGAGTCCGTGGGCGAGGCTGATGGGAACCTCGGTCGACCTCGCGGCCGGCGTTCATGGTCTCTAAGGCCGCGGACGCCGCCGTGTGGGAAGACTTGAAGGACATCAAGCCCCCCATGTACGATGGCAACCCCCTCAACCTCAACCGCTTCTTGGAGAAGCTGGACGATTGGGGGCTGACCGTCACTGAAGACCTACCTCCCGCGGATGCGGAGAGATATGTCTTCAAACGGTTCAGGTACCGCCTGCCGGAAGTGCTCGGCGAGCTATACTTCGTGGCGACCAAGGAGGGGAAAATCAAGACCCTCAAGGACGCCAAGAAGTGGCTCAACGAGCGGGAGCGGGTGGACGCTCCGCAGGTGGCTGCCAAGCGCTGGAAGTCCATCAAGCTTGAGCATGATGGACGGGAGATCCGCCTACGGGACTGGCGTGACTTCCGAGGGAAATACACCCTCTTCCGCCGCAATGTGGAGGATTGGAACGAGGGTGACGAGCAGGCTCGCCTGCTCTCCATGCTGCCGGAAGCATGGATCAGGAGGGTCACCAAGGAGGAATCCAAGAGGGCCAAGTCCAACCACACGGTCAAGATGATGCTCCCCAAGGAGTATCATACGAACGTGGTGTCTTGGGCGAAGAAGAACGTGGCCCGGGATGTCAAACGGCACTCCCTGCGGAACGCCCTTCTCATCACCGTCTCGGGCGATCGCGAGAAGACCGCGATGTGGCGCCTTGACGACTGTGAGTTGAGCGGCCAGACCATCCGTCTGCAGCCCATCCCGGCGCGGATGAGCTGCGACGAGATCCTGGAGTGGGTTGGCGAGGAGGTACTCAAGGAGTACCGAAACCTCCACCACACCCGCGGGTTGAGGCCCGGCGACCGCGACGTCAACTACGTTGGCGAGGGGCCTGGCGGGGAAGACGCCATGGACCCAGCGGGAGCCGGCGGCGATGAGACTCTCGTCGACGATGACGACGACGATGAGCCCGCCGAGGTGGCCGTTTGTGCCTTCGTGGCCAGGAACCTGAGCGCGGGGAGCAAGCCGGGGAACTGGAAGCCCCTGCAGCAGGGTTGGAGGAAGCAGGAGAAGAGGGACCCTCGCCGCATTGGCGACCCTCCGCTGTCCTTTGGGGAGTTCATACGAGCTCACCCGCAGGGCTGTTTCGTGTGTTATGGAAGGAAGAAAGGCTTCAACCATGACCACCGAACATGCCCCGTCCACAAGGCCGACACGGAGGCTTACAAGAAGGCGCACGGGTCGAAGAAGCGTGCGCCCGCGGGTATCCGGGAAGCCAAGATGGAGGTGGACAAGGACGAGCTGGCCAAGCTGATGTCGTCGGTGGGGACCGAATTGACCAAGGAGATCCAGGAGATCAAGCGGAACTGGGTCCCCAGATCGGACAACAAGAACAAGGAGAACAACCAGAACAACCCCTAGCACCCCAGGGGTAACGCGGGGATGCACAGTGCAAAAAAACAACCAGAACAACCAGAACAAGGACAAGGACAAGAAGCCTACTCGTGGTGAGAGGAGGAAGAAGGGCGTCAACGACGTTGAGGCCGAGGAGAACACCCCCTCTTCCACAACCGACGCCCCCTAGCGGAGCCCCTGCAGCCAAGGGCCCCAGCTAGGGCGGTCGCAGGATGGTGACGTGGGAAGCGGCGAAGCATCCCAGTCGGGAGTCGATAAGCACAAGGGGACTGCCGCGGGCGGAAGGCCCGGTCTGGCGCCCAGTCGCGGAGGCGGGGTGAGGGCAAGTGAAGGCACGAACCCTTGCACCCGTCCGTCCTTCGCGACCAAGAACGTGTTTGATGTACTACAGGATCTATCCGAGAGTATCGGAGGATCACCCGGACCGCAGCTGGATGCTGCAGATGGGCAGCCTGAGCCCATTGTCCACGACCTGCACCAGTCGCTTGTTGAGCTTCTGGAACGGCCGGAGATCCTGAGCTTGCACGCCGTGCGCCGTGTCGGTCGCGAGCGGCAGTTGCATCTTAAGGTCCGTGCCTTATGCGGGGAAGTGGAAAAGAATTTCGACGTGTTGGTCGACACGGGAGCTCAAGTCAGCTTGGTCAAGGCTGGCCTACTTCCACCAGAGTGTCTGACCGACAGTCGGAAACCTGTCAGGCTGAAGGTGGCGAACGGCCAGTACATGGTGGGAGGCACGAAGGAAGCGGCCATTGGGCTGCAGTTCGTGAACCATCGTGAGCTGAGCCGCCCAGACCTCGGCGAGGAAATCCTCCTGCACGGTAGCTTCTACGAGGCCGAGATGGACTGGGACATGATCGTCGGGTACGACTTCATGATGGAGACGGACTCCGGCGTCCTCCCGGCCCAGGCTTCCATGACCCTGTACCAGGACGACCAACTCTCGTGGCTTTCGTCACCTGAGCACCATGTGGAATGCCAATGGATCCACCCCGAACGCAATCAGCTCGAAGTGGCCGCGCTGGACACTGAGCCAACTGGTCCTGCAAACCAGGAGTACGGTGTAAGGCCGGAAGTGGCGAGCCGAGTTGTCGCGGACTTGGGAGCTTCGGATCTGGCCCTGGATGCGTTCTCTTCAGGAACCTCCGCCCATCTGCGGGTGTGTGAGAAGTACTGGAGCGCACAGGACTCCGCGTGGAAGAAGCACTGGGGTCCGCATCAGGGATTGATGTGGATCCATTGCCCCCGTTGGGACATTCCAAGGGCGATAGCGAAGATTCGCAAGGACCGCTCCAAGGCAGTGCTGGTTGTTCCTATGGGATGCACCGAGGAGGAGAGTACCCGACATTGGGTAGCCTCATTGACCAACATGACCTTGAACAAGGTCGTCCTACCGGCTGGAGAGAGTGTCTATCAGGACGCTAAGGGACAGCCCATGCCACCCCAGAGATGGCCAACGGAATTCCACTATGTGGATGGGGGCCTTGATCAGGCCGACACCACGGACTTCGTGTGTGTCAACCGCATCATAGCGGAGCCTTGGAGGCAATGCTTTGCGGTTCCCCCTGTTGACATCGAAGAATCGGATTCGGAAGAGCCCCTCACTGAAGAGGAGTGGGATCTGGTTCAGGGGTATATGGATCAGCCCTTTCACGACTGGGGAAACCAGCGTGAGGGCAAAGGCCAGGACAAAGCCTGGTGGGAAGTGGACTCGATCGTCTCTGGTTCCTATGATGGAGATACCTTCGTAAGGAGGGTACTGGACCACCTGTCCAGCCAGGACGAGCCAATCGGGGGTAACCCACCAACCTACGGCGATCTATTCCGAGGCAAGACCAGAGATGGCCCTTTGGGCCACCTGGGAAGACCGCCTGAGCCGAAAGCGAGCGGGGTCGCTACCCCTCAAGTAAGCTCCGTGGTTCAAGTGCCCGGAAAAGCCAAGGCGGAGTCCGATGACTGCCCCAAGATCCAGGCGTTGAGGGCCAGGCTGAAGCAGAAGTATGGTGACACCTTCTTCAGCGGTAAGCCTGTGTTTCCCCCACCGGTGCGTGGACCGTATGGCGAGGCCAAGATACGACTGAAGCAGGACCCCCGTGTGTATCGCCACCGGGAGTTTGCCCTGAGGGGCGAGAGGAAAGAGGCCATGGAGAAGATCCTCCGTGACTTCATCCAGAGAGGCTGGCTTGAGCCGTGCCACTCCGAGTGGGCCTCTCCCTGCTTCGTCGTCCCCAAGAAGGTTGCCGGTGAGTGGCGGCTCGTGGTCGACTACCGCGGCCTGAACGCCCAAACGCAGCACGACAGCTATACGCTGCCCCTCATTGAGGACATGCTGCAAAAGCAACACCGGCGGAGGATCTTCACGGTGATTGACCTGAAACATGGTTATCATCAGATGCCTCTCGCCGAGGAGTCCCGTGCCTGCACAGCCATGAGCACCCCACTTGGACCTCTCCAGTGGAAGGTGATGCCCATGGGCGTTACCAACGGCAATGCGGCTTTTCAGCGGATGCTGGAGAACCTGCTTGAGCCGGTGCGCGACTGTGCGGACACCTTCGTGGACGACGTGATCATCGCGTCCGGGGACCCCAGCATGAGCTACGAGGAGCTCCTGGAGGCACACGAGAGGGACGTCACTCGAGTGCTGGACCTCCTGGCTCGGCACAAGCTCACGGGCAGCAGTGACAAGGCCACCATTGCGGTAAGCGAGGTGGTCTTCGCTGGCCATGTAGTCGGGAACGGGCAGCGAAAGCCCATACCTGGCAAGGTGGCTGCGATTGAGCACTGGGAAAAGCCCAAAACGGTCTCTGAGCTACGGGCGTATCTGGGGTTCTGCAACTACTACTCGGGGTATATCAAAATGTATGCCGAGTATGCAGCCCCCATGACGACCATGCTCAAGGGCAACCGAGAGGAGACCAAGAAGGGGTCCAAGAAGGCTTTGGTCTGGACTGAAGAGTCTGACCGTGCCTTTGAGGGGATGAAGCAGGCGCTGCTATCCGCAGTGGGTCTGCACCTCGTGGATCCCGACCGAGGGTTCGTCCTGCGCACCGACGCTTCCGACTACGCCATTGGCGCTGTGTTGGAGCAAGTGCTTGACGATGGGAGGCACGTGCCCGTGGCCTTCTGGAGCCGAGTCCTGGCGGAAGGCCAGAGACGGACGTGGACGCCCCGTGAAAAGGAGGCGTATGCCATTGTCATGGCTCTCAGGAAATGGGCTGGGTACATAGCCCTCCATCCCGTCACCGTCTGCACCGACCATCAGAGTCTGCAGTCGTGGCACAAGGAGCACGTGGACACCCTTTCGGGTCCCGCCTCCCGACGGGCAAGATGGCACGAGACCTTGGCCAAGTTCGACCTTACGGTTGTTTATATTCCTGGAAAGGATAATACCGTGGCGGACTGTCTCAGTAGGTGGGCCTATCCCGCCAGCAAGGGCATGCAGGGTATCTCTGCCCATGGCGATGAGGCTGAGACCGCTGAAGCCAAGAGGATCATTGAAATGGAGGGCCTGATGGAGGAGGAGGGTGCCAAATGCTTCGTCGTCATGGCCGCAGATGCCCCCCTCGCTTCGAGGGTGAGCAGAACGGTCAGTGTACTCGCCCCTGTGGATGCCGCGGGCGGAAGGCCCGGTCCGGCACCCCCTGTGGGAACTGAGTCCGACAAGCACCTCTTCCCGGAGTCTTGCCTCCAGGACGACTGGACCGACGATTACGCCAAGTCTGAGGCCTTTGCGGCCGAGTATAGAGCTGTGACCGACCCTGACGACGGGCAGAAGTGGCCAAAGGGGCTGACCGAGGAAGATGGCAAGCTCTACCGGAATGGTAAGCTGCTAGTCCCGGAGTCCCGGGTGCTCGAGCTGTGTGAAGCTTGGCACCACCACATGCTGCACCCAGGGGTCAAGAAGCAAGCTCTTGACATGCAGCGTCGGTTCGAGATCGACCATATCGTTCTCTACACCGCCATCAAGAAGGTCAGGAAGGGTTGTTCGGTCTGTCAGGCCTGCAATCCCGATAACCGGAACGTCAAGGGGGAACCCCAATGGACCCCGGTTCCTGACCAGCCCATGGAGAGCGTGGCCATGGACGTCTTCTCCACGCCCGAAGTGCACATTGGCAAGGAGACCTTTGACTGTGTGGTTCTCTGTGTGGACCGCCACAGCGGCTACGTTGTAGCCGTTCCGGCACGCAAAAAGGGGTTGCTTGCCAAGGAGGTGGCAGTCATGATGATTCGTCATTGGCTGACCGTCTTTGACATCCCCCGCAACATTTGCAGTGACCGAGGGCCCCAGTTTACTGGTGGCTGGTTCAAGGCTAGGTGTTCCCTCATGGGGATACGTCATGCCAAGAGCGTCGCCTATCTCAGCCGGTCTAACGGCCGTGCTGAGGTGGCTGGACGGCAGCTGTTCGGGAAGCTGCGCAAGATCCACATCACCAATCCACGTCGGAACTGGTTCGAGGAGATGTGGCCTGCTCTGAAGGCCCATCATGACACCCCCACTCCGGGCGGTTTGTCCCCTCACCAGATTCTCTTCGGCAGGGACCCCCTGGGTAGGGGACTTCCCTTGTCTGGTGATGGCATGGCTATGGATGCCAAGGAGTTCTCCGCGCGGCAAGAGCAAACGGCGCGGGACATTCGCCAGCAGCTTGAGAAGGAGCATGCTGAGCGTCAGAAGTCCGCCCCGAGCTCGACAGCGCAGAAGTTCAGGGTGGGAGACCCGGTGTGGGTGATCAGACCCCGCCCCATGGGCACCCACCGCACCAAAACCTGGTTCACACCCGGCGAGGTGGTCCGCAGGATTGGTGAGGACACCTACCGCATCAAGGTGGGTCACGGACAGTTCCGGGAGCGCCACGAGAGTCAACTCCGTGTGCGGGAACCCGACCTCCGTGGCCGACATGTGTCCCTGGACTACGCCAAACATGAGGCCGATTCGGACGACGACTATGCTGAGCAGGACGACTATACTGTCGAGAAGATCCTGGCTCAGCGTCCGAAGGCCTCGGCACCCGGAGGTCTGGAGTTCAAGGTTCGTTGGCGAGGCTATGGGCCGTCCCACGACACCTGGGAACCCGTCTCCTCATTCGTGCCGCGGGTCAATACTCCCTTCATGGAGTACATCCGCAAACACAAGACCAAGATCCACGTTTCGGACTTAGCAGCACTCACCCGGGCGATTGCAGCCAGGGGTGCCTGATCAGCGCCCTGGGCTCTCCCCTGATGTGTTGTGAGCGCTTGTGAGGCCGACGAATCGTCCCTTACTTGCTTGCTCTCTTCCATCTTTCGGTGACAGAGTGGCCATATACCCCCCCCTGCTGAATCCAGAGGAGGATGGCCCCTCTCTTCTTCTACTCGTCACTCCCCCCCCTGCTGAATCCTTGGGAAACCAGGTAGGGCGACTGACCTTCATAATTCTGAGCTCTTGGGGCCTTGAAGCCCATACGACGTTGCGCAACGGATGCCGCTGTCATCGGCATTGCGATTTTTTGGTGTGTGGTCTGGTTCCATGGCATTTGCGGAATCCAGACCAGTCGACGTGTGTCTCGAGACTATATATGCCTGAACTCAGGCGTTATCCTGTCCATCCTCCTGCATTTGCCTTATCCTGACCGTGGCGTGGTTTGGCACTCTGTTCTGAGTGTGTTTACACGCCTATTTACCCAAATTGTTGCTTGTTTTTCTGCCCTCCAGGATATGTGCATCTGTATGTTAAGTGTCATCAGCCCATCGCTGAGGGATGGACTGTTTTTCACCACGAATCGGGATACAGAGGCGCCTTGAGTCGCCGTGTACATATCCTGACAGCCTGGTCCAGCCTGGACCAGTACTTGATTACAGATTCTACTGTTTGAGTGCCCGTGATACCGTGTTGCCCTATTCGCTGTGTGTGTGGAGATCCTGATGGCGCCAGGCGGGAAGCCCAGTTGCCTGACTACACTCCCAGCGGTCCGCCACTGTCAGTCCCAGTGTGAGCCTACCGATTTGCAGACGCACTTGCATTCGGATGGCGGCCTCCGGTGCTCCTGACCTCGGTCAGTCTGCCTGGGAAACTGGTGGTTTGAGGAGTCGACGCCTCCGCCCACACTGCATGAGGACTCCCTCATGTATGGCCTTCGTGGCAGTAGGGCGAGGGAAAAGACGGCCGTGATGCCCGATCCCTTCAGGAGGAGTTCCCTTACGATTTGGGGTTCGTAAGGAGTTCGACTATGGCACTCTGGACTCGCGTCGTATGGATATGGACATGGTGCGCCCGAGGAAGGACCCGTGGGGACTCTCCCCAGTCGGCGGGCCTTGGGAAGCTTGGGGTAGCCTGATGGATCTTTGTGGTCGCTCTCGACTTGTGGGGCCACCTCGGCCGTCGTGTGACGCCTATGTTGGCCGTGTATGCCACTGCCACTGTGGTGGTGACCGTAGCAGCCGGCACCCGGTGCGCCTGGTATGGGTTAACGGGTCCTTTGGATGCCGAACAATCGCCGCCAGGACCCGGGACTTGATACTTGATACTATACATGTGCTACGAGCTGTTACAGCAGCATACCTATCCCACTGTGGGATACCTATCTTACTGTGACTTACTGAAGTGAGGGTGTGACACCCCCCCCCCCCTTTCAGGAAGTGGTCCTGGGTACCCGCTGCCATGCGTGGGTGTTATCGAGCCCCCCCCAGGGTTTGCTCTAAGGAGGGGGGTGAAGCGGTACCCAGAACCCCATGGCCAGGTTACGGCATACAACCGGTCTACGGTCCACTAACCCCATGTACGGCGTGTTCCCTGCCGTGAAGCCCCGCATCGGCAACCGATGCACCGCCAGCGGAGATTTGTGTACCAGAATATCAGGAATCAACAGGGTTTTATTTTCATATTGTTTCTGTCAATTTTTACGCTTCCGTTCTGATACTCACTGTTTTGACTGCTGGCGGTTGGATCGCGATTTTACCGTAACCGCCAGTTTAACTGTTTATAATGGAAATTTTAACGCTATCCGTCACGAAGGCTCCAAAGTCGCCAGGAACTGCATGGATGCTTCCGCAATTTTCATAATTAATACTCGCAACCTTAATCCGAATTTTTCAGGATGTCGAAATCGGATTTTCGACTTCGACATCCCCGCACTTGATTTGACCTCTTTCGAGTGGACCTACGTGCTTCCCTATACACGAATCAACTTTCCTTTTCTCTTGCCCCCCATTTGTCTTAAAGATATGGGCAAAACAAAGTTGATTCGTGAGGCCACTTGTGAAGGTCATATCTCGTACCGCTTGCGAGTATTGACGATAAGGAAACGTGGGATGTATTCACAATACTCCCGACGTAATTTAGGAAGCATTATATGCCTTGCGTTTCCACACGTGCGCGCTAGTGTAATGGATCATGGTCAAGAGGGTAGAGTTTGCGTTATAACTCTTTGGCCATGACATTGCGTGCGTTAAGATAACTTTCGAGTGTAGCGCGCAAGTGTTGGTGTTGCATAGGAACTCTCCTTGAGTTCCTATGAGCGTTTGACACAAAGTTATGCCCTTGGAGGGGCATGACATATCGTGGTGGGAGCCACCTTTTTGGGCAATATGTGGTATGTGCCATGTGTTGTGTTGTGTGCCCATTTGGCGGGTCCATTGCTCCAAGCCGAACCCGCCAATGGACCTCATATTGTGCAAGCCCCTTCTCCATACTCCCTACGATCAATTGCAAGCCTAACCTTCGTGAAGGGAAGCTTGTGTGGTGAACCCGAAGCGATGCGTTGGGAGCAAAGTGTGTGTTTTACAATTTTCCATATTTTCGTGTGCCCACTTGGGAAGTAGCGCTCGTAACCTTTCAAGGCGCCCCAAGTGGAGCACATATGTGGGATCGAAGGTCATTGGTGTCAAGTCATTGTGTTTAGAAGGATTAGTTGATTGCACGATCCAAGCCAAAGATATTATAATATAATTGTGCGCCTTTCAAGGCACTTTGGTTTGTCTTTGTGCCAATTTTGCCGTTTTTGGCCCGTCATGATGTCAAGTGGCGACCTTGTATCTCAACGTTGCGCTCAATTGACATCATGACCCAAGTATGATATGAGGGTACATCCTTCAGTGCCCAACATATCTTGGACCCGGCGAATAACTCCTCTTAGGCTTGGCATACCGTGGCCGCCATGTTGGCGATTTGGGACTATCCCAAATCATGGGCTCACTTGGCGACCCTGCCATTCCCAATATCGGAGGAGTTGGGCGACGCCCAAAAGATATGTTGGACCAATATGACTTGATACCAATCCTATAGCACACTCCGGTCCGAGTCGGGCATGTGCCTCATTTGCCCCAACCATGAGTGTGCGCATTTTTGGCCATTTTGAGCAATTTTCCATCTTTGCTGCCCGCCGTGCACTATGTTCTAACCCTCGTGCACGCCGGACGCATGGACCGATGGACCATATATGACATGGGTGTTATGGGTAATGGTCCCCATGGTCCACACACCACGTGGGCGAAGCGGAGCCGCCTTCGTTAAGGCGCTAGGCCAAATTGAGTATGGGCAATTTTGCCATTTTTGCATTTGTGGACCCAATTGGGATCGTCACCACGCCAAGTGGCATGGAGATCTTTGAGAGCCAAGGGCATGGGAGTCTTGGTTGGACTCCCGGTGGATGACGTATGGAATGGCGGATCTGATCTCCAAGCCGGCGTGGAGATATACTATTGGGAGCACACCGAATTTTGGCTCATTTCAGGCAGCCAAAATGACCCAATTTTGGGACCCCAATTTCCCCCTTCCGTGTGGTCAATTGGCGGCCCCATTTCTCTAAGCCCATAGGGAGCCCGGACCTAAATCCAAGTTGTACACTCAGATATAAGTCCTAGGTCCTGCCTCCTGCCCTGTGAGCCATTGGCCTTACCTTGGCCGGGCGAGCCACGCACGGGGGTGACGCCAATTTTGGTGATTTTGGCATCATGACCCCACTTGACTCATCCGTGTTGCCCTGATGCCGGGACCTCAAAGGGAACCAGGTTGGGTGAGGGCTCCAGGGAGTTCGTAATCGAAGGGCATAGGGTCAGTTGCCTCGTCCCTACCTCTGGCGGGTCCGGACGAGGGGTCAATTTTGGGGATTTTTGAGTCAATTTCAGTTTGGGCTGAAACAGCCCATTTTCAGCTACCAACTCCTGGGTGATAATGGCGGGGCCATATCTCTGGCTCAGAGAGGAGTTGGGACCTGCCATTAGGGAGCATAGGAAGCTACTGTCGGTTGACCTTGAGGTATCTTGGTTCCCAGGAACTCGCCTGTGGCTAGGTGGGACACCTCTCCCATTGGCAGGGTTTCAGGGTCCGGACTGAGCAGGGCATGGGTTGTGTTTGAGCCCCCGCCCCCACCAGCCACTGAGAGGGTCGGACCTGGGATTAGGATACAAGTTAGGATAGAGTGTCTATTGTCCTGTAATGCCCTTACCCCAGTCCAGTCTTAACCCCATGTGTACATATCCTGATGTGTTGTTGTACATACTTTCGTTCCCTCTTTGCAGAGTGGCAAGGATTCTGAAACGCTTTGTCACATGACACAGGCGTATTGATGCCCTTGTGAGCGTAGTGCCTTGCCTGCCTGCTCACCTGTGCGTGTCACCGCAGCGTCCCGTGGCCGGCCCCCCACGGGAACGCGTCAGGATCGCCTCAGGATTTTTTAAAAAATTCGTGAACGTGACTGATTTCGCAAAAATTGACCTTCGCGGAACACCGCGAAAAGGGTCACCTTATATTCCTATATTTCTAAAAACGATAAATCAATAATGAAATTGATTAAAATCTTCAGAAATCGAGAAATAAAACTTCCATCTGGGGCTGCGTCGCGCAGGCGACGAACGTCGTCGCCTGCCCAATATGACGAAAAATGTCGATTTCTGGGGTATGTTACAGAAATCCCACAGAAATCGGGATGCCATAAGGCTGGGAATCAGCCCAGGAAAATTCCTGATGCGAAGAGCGCCACAGGCTGGGCAGCGGGTATGGGTGAGGCACCCCATACCGCTTCAAAAGAAGACGTCATGCTCAGTTTCGTCATCAGACATCGGAGAATCGGAGGACCTCCTCACTGAAGAGGAGCTCGACCTGGTTCAGGGGTATATGGATCAACCCTTTCACGACTGGGGAAGCCAGCGTTAGGGCAAGGGCCAGGACAAAGCCTGGTGGGAAGTGAACTCCATCGTCTCCGGTTTCTATGATGGGAATACCCTCGTAAGGAGGGTACTGGACCACATGTCCAGCCAGGACGAGCCAATCGGCGGGAACCCACCCACCTACGGTGACTTGTTCCGAGGCAAGACCAGAGATGGCCCTTTGGGCCAACTGGGGAGACCACCTGAGCCGAAACCATGCGGTGGTACACCGCACGTAAGCTGAGTGGTTCAGGTGCCCGGAAAGGCCAAGGCGGAGTCCGATGAGTGCCCCAAGATCCAGGCTTTGAGGGCCAGGCTGAAGCAGAAGTATGGTGATACCTTCTTCAGCGGAAAGCCTGTGTTTCCCCCACCGGTGCGTGGACCGTATGGTGAGGCCAAGATACGGCACAAGCCGGACCCCCGTGTGTACCGACACCGTGAGTTCGCCCTGAGGGGCGAAAGGAAGGAGGCCATGGAGAAGATCCTCCGTGAGTTCATCGAGACGGGCTGGCTTGAGCCGTGCCACTCCAAATGGGCCTCTCCTTGCTTCATTGTACCCAAGAAGGTGGCCGGAGAGTGGCGGCTCGTGGTCGACTACCGCGGCCTAAACGCTCAAACGCAGCATGACAGCTATACGCTGCCCCTCATTGAGGACATGCTGCAAAAGCAACACTGGAGGAGGATCTTCACGGTGATTGACCTGAAACATGGTTATCATCAGATGCCTCTCGCCGAGGAGTCCCGTGCCTGCACAGCAATGAGCACCCCACTTGGACCCCTCCAGTGGAAGGTGATACCCGTGGGCGTTACCAACGGCAATGCGGCTTTTCAGCGGATGCTGGAGAACCTGCTTGAGCCGGTGCGCGACTGTGCGGACCCCTTTGTGGACGACATGATCATCGCGTCCGGGGACCCCAGTATGAGCTATGATGAGCTCCTGGAGGCACATGAAAGGGACGTCACCAGAGTGCTGGACCTCCTGGTTCGGCACAACCTCACGGGCAGCAGTGACAAGGCCACCATTGCGGTAAGCGAGGTGGTCTTCGCTGGCCACGTAGTTGGGAACGGGCAGCAGAAGCCCATACCTGGCAAGGTGCCTGCGATTGAGCACTGGGAGAAGCCCAAAACGGTCTCTGAGCTACGGGCGTACTTGGGGTTCTGCAACTACTACTCGGGGTATATCAAGATGTATGCCGAGTATGCAGCCCCCATGACGACCATGCTCAAGGGCAACCGAGAGGAGACCAAGAAGGGGTCCAAGAAGGCTCTGGTCTGGAATGAGGAGTCTGACCGTGCCTTTGAGGGGATGAAGCAGGCGCTGCTATCCGCAGTGGGTCTGCACCTCGTGGATCCTGACCGAGGGTTCGTCCGGCGCACTGATGCTTCCGACTACGCCGTAGGCGCTGTGTTCGAGCAAGTGCTTGACGATGGGAGGCACGTGCCCGTGGCCTTCTGGAGCCGAGTCCTGGCGGAAGGACAGAGACGGACGTGGACGCCCCGAGAAAAGGAGGCGTATGCCATCGTCATGGCTCTCAGGAAATGGGCTGGGTACATAGCCCTCCATCCCGTCACCGTCTGCCCCGACCATCAGAGTCTGCACTCGTGGCACAAAGAGCACGTGGACACGCCCTCTGGTCCCGCCTCCCGACGGGCAAGATGGCATGAGACTTTGGCCAGGCTCGACCTCACGGTTGTGTATGTTCCAGGCAAGGACAACACCGTGGCGGACTGTCTCAGTAGGTGGGCCTACCCCGCCAGCAAGGGCATGACGGATGTCTCCGCCCATGGCGATGAGGCTGAGACCGCTGAGGCCAAAAGGATCATTGAAATGGAGCGCCTGATGGAGGAGGAGGGTGTTAAATGCTTCGTCGTCATGGCTGCGGATGCCCCCCTCGGAAGGAGGATGGGCAGAGCGGTCAGAGTACTCGCCCCTGAGGGAGCCGAGTCCGACAAGCACCTCTTCCCGGAATTGTGCCTCCAGGACGACTGGACCGACGACTACGCCAACTCTGCTACCATGCACGACAGATGATCGCCGGTAATCAAAGCAGAGTAAAAAGCCAATCAATCCATTCAATGTGATAACAGTCTAAGCCAGTAAATGAAAGCGCATTATTCTACACTTAAAGCAGCCAAAAATGCTACATCTAGCCAATTCTGCATCCTACTCTGAAATCTGTCAAATATGCTCAAGAACACACTGGGTAAGGACTACCCATGTCTACTCACCTTCCTACCCTCAGTCAATACAAGTCCCCAAGGGATGTGGCAATACAAAGAGTGCTAATGAGCATCAATATCTATGCTGATCTATCCCTAAATGCCTGGGCCTCCTACAGTCTCAGGCCTTTGCGGCCGAGTATAGGGCTGTGACCGACCCTGATGATGGGCAGGTGTGGCCAAAGGGGCTGACCGAAGAGGATGGCAAGCTTTACCGGAATGGTAAGCTGCTGGTCCCGGAGTCCCGAGTGCTCGGGCTGTGTGAGGCTTGGTACCACGACATGATGCACCCAGGGGTCAGGAAGCAAGCCCTGGATATGCACCGCCGGTTTGAGATCGACAGGATCCGTCTCTACAACGCCATCAAGAAGGTCAGGAAGGGTTGCTTGGTCTGTCAGGCCTGCAATCCCGATAACCGGACCTTCACAGGGGAAGCCCAATGGACTCCGGTACCGGACCAGCCCATGGAGAGCGTGGCCATGGACGACTTCTCCATGCCCGAAGTCCACATTGGCAAGGAGTCCTTTGACTGTGTGGTCCCGTGTGTGGACCGCCACAGCGGCTACGTAGTGGCCGTTCCGGCACGCAAAAAGGGGTTGCCAGCCAAGGAGGTGGCAGTCATGATGATCCGTCATTGGCTGACCGTCTTTGGGATCCCCCGTACCATTTGCAGTGACCGAGGACCCCAGTTTACTGGCGGCTGGTTCACGGCCATGTGTTCCCTCATGGCGATACGTCATGCCAAGAGCATCGCCTACCTCAGCCGGTCCAACGGCCGGGCTGAAGTGGCTGGAAGGCAGCTGTTCGAGAAGCTGCGCAAGATTCACCTCGCGAACCCACGTCGAAACTGGTTCGAGGAGATGTGGCCTGCCCTAAAGGCCCATCATGACACCCCCACTCCAGGTGGGTTGTCCCCTCACCAGATTTTGTTCGGCAGGGACCCCCTGGGTTGGGGACCTCCCTTGTCAGGTGATGGTATGGCCATGGACGGCAAGGAATTCCTTGCGCGGCAGGAGGCAACAGCGCGGGAAATCCGCCAGCAGCTCGAGAAGGAGCATGCCGTGCGTCAGAAGTTCGCCCCGAGCTCGACGGTGCAAAAGTTCAGGGTGGGAGACCCGGTGTGGGTGATCAGACCCCGCCCCATGGGCACCCACCGCACCAAAACCTGGTTCACACCCGGAGAGGTGGTCCGCAGGATTGGTGAGGACACCTACCGCATCAACGTGGGTCACGGACAGTTCCGGGAGCGCCACGCGAGTCACCTCCGCGTGCGGGAACCCTACCTCCGTGGCCAACATGTGTCCCTGGACTACACCGCACATGAGGCTGATTCGGACGACGACTACGCTGAGCAGGACGACTATACCGTCGAGAAGATCCTCGCCCAGCGCCCGAACGCCTCGGCACCCGGAGGCCTGGAGTTCAAGGTTCGTTGGCGAGGCTATGGGCCGTCCCACGACACCTGGGAACTCGTCTCCTCGTTCGTGCCGCGGATTAACACTCCCTTCATGGACTACATCCGCAAGCACAAGGCCAAGCTCCATGTCTCAGACTTGGCAGCACTCACCCGGGCGATTGCAGCCAGAGGCGCCTGATCACCGCCCTGGGCTCTCCCCTGTGGGCATCACTGGACTTTCCAGCGTGAATTCGGAATCCACGCTCCATGACATTGCAAAGCATATCATTGCAGTTTGAAGGAGCGCAGCAAACATTGTCCGTAAGCATTTTCCTGCTGACATTCCCCTGACGGGCGCGGGCATGTTTGGACAGCCATACCCCCCCTGCTGAATTCGTTGGAAACCAGGGCGGATGGCCCCCCTTCATTATCTCAGATTGGGCCCTTACGGCCCATACGACGTTGCGCAACGGATGCCGCTGTCATCGGCATTGCGATTTTTGGGTGTGTGGTCTGGTCCCATGGCACTTGCGGGATCCAGACCAGTCTATGTGCGTCTGCAGACTATATATGGCTTGAACTCAGGTGTTTTTCTGTCAACCCCTCCTGCATTGCCTTATCCTTACCGGGGCGTGGTTTGGCGCTCCGTCCGGAGCGTGTTTACACGCCTATTGACCTGATTTTTGCTCACTTTTCCGCCCTCCAGGATATGTGCATCTGCTGTTGAGTGTTGATGACCCATCACTGAAGAATGGACAGTTTTTCCCCCGAGGGGACACGAATCGGAATACGAAAGCGCCCTGAGTCGCCGTGTACATGCTCCTACATAAGGTCCAGCCTGGACCAGTACCCAAGTACAGCTTATCCTGTTTGAGTGCCCGTGATACCGTGTGCCCTAGTGGCTGTGATGTGCTGAGATCCTAATGGCGCCATGCGGGAAGCCCAGTTGCCTGACTGCACTCCCAGCGGTCCGCCACTGTCAGTCCCAGTGTGAGCCTACCGACTCGCAGACGCACTTGCAGTCGGGTGGCGACCTCCGGTGTCCTGACCTCGGTCAATCTGCCTCGGAAACTCATGGTTTGAGGAGGCGACGCCTCCGCCCAGACTGCATGGGGACTCCCCCATGCATGGCCTTCGTGGTAATGGGGCGAGGGAAATAACGGCCTTGATGCCCGATCCCTTATGGAGGAGCTCGTGCGGCTTTACCACTCTGGACTCGCGTCGTGGACATGGACATGGTGCGCCCAAGGGAGGACCTGTGGGGACTCTCCCCCAGCCCGCGGCCTTGGGAAGCCTGGGGTAGCCTGATGGATCTTTGTGGTCGCTTTCGACCCGTGGGACCACCTCGGTCGTCGTGTGACGCCTATGTTGGCCGTGCATGCCACTACCACTTTGGTGGTGACCGTCGCAGCCGGCACCCGGTGCGCCTGTTATGGGTTAACGTGTCCTTTGGATGCCGAACAATCGCCGCCAGGACCTGGGACTTGATACTTGATACTATACTTGCGGTTACCTACCGCTACAGCACCATACCTGTCTTACTATTGGATTGTGAAAGACATCCTAACCCGCAAATCAGCCTGAAATGGGAAGTGTGACACCCCCCCCCCTTCAGGGCATGGTCCTGGGTACCCGCTGGCATGCTTGGGTGTTATCGAGCCCCCCCCTGGGTCTGCTCTAAGGAGGGGGGTGAAGCGGTACCCGAAACCTATGGCCCATGGCCCAGAGGCCTGTGAGCCGTCACACCCGTGCGGAAGGCGTTGACACCGGCTGTCAGCGGGATATCCCTGTTCTCTAATCCGCGAGATCTGGAATCCGATCCCTAACCATTAAATCGATGTAGAATTACCATAATTTTACTGTCTCGGTCGATTTTCGGTTAGAAATCGGTGAAATACCCGATTTCTACCGCGACTTCTAATTGTCGTGAAATTGCTGTCTGTTGTCGCCTGTTCGCGCGCTTTCGTCGCTTCTCCGTGGCGAGTTTTGTGATGGATTTTTCTCGAGTACCTTTGAGGTTCCAAAGGAACTTAAGGGCTGGATCTAGAGGGTTTTTCTTGTACTTTCATCTGGTGTGTTCACCAGAATTTTTCACCGTTGCGTCTGAGAGAAAATCAGCGCGCAAGCTTTTCCGTTGATCGCTCGAACTCATGGTTCTCAAGGACCATGAGTTCAGACGGAACCCCACATTCCCCCCCTATGCCTTTCATTCATGCCCCTTTCACGTGGGCATATCACTTTGCATGGGGAAGAGGGCAATAGGGATGTTTTAGGCAGCCTATGGGTTTCGCAAACCCAAGTCGTTTGCGTGCGCAAACGCTAACTTTGTGGCCTTGTGAGCATGCACGTTAATAACCGAACACAATGCTCACAACACCGAAGGCCCTAGGCCATTTTCGTTTTTCGAGCCAACTCAACGATGGCTCCACGCAATTCAATGCGTACCAAAACTCATTTTTTGGAAAAGGGCAAATTTTGGTCGAAAATTAAGCCAAAATGGCCAAACCCCCGAGGCTTGTATTCGAGGCCTATGGTGAGTTGAGCCTTGAACCAAGGCAATATGTAAAGTAGAGACCACAAAGGACATCGTGGATGGCTTGGTTGATTTTTGCAACCTTGTCTTCTATTTTATATAATCTCGCCTTGTGAGCACGCGTGCCAAACTGCCTCTTTGCACACGCGCTCATATGCAAACACTAATGACATGAGTGGGCGGAGACAATCTAACCATAGTGTGCATATTTGAAGGCACCTACTATGGGCCTACTCCAAAAATGTTTACTCATATTTTTGTTCCTCAATGACCCAAAATTATGTACATACCAATATCGCCGATATATGCACTTTTTCCCATAAATAGTGTGCTTCAAGGATTGGGGTGTTAAAAATGCTTCCATTATGCTTTGAATCCCAACCCTTATTGCAAAGGGGAAGCAAAGCTTCGGTTTGCATCCATGCAAAAGCCCGAGGCTCACCTCTCTTGTGATACGGAGATACGATTTTTCGAGTGACCACTTTTGGGTGAATTTTTGCCGTTTTGCCCAGAATGGCCACAAACCCCGTCTACCCCTTAATGTTCGGCCCAAGGTTGCGTGCGCCACTTGACCAAGGGTAAGGGCGATTTGGAGAGGGCACATAAACCCGCATCGAATGGGGTGTTTCCCCATGTGGCCTCTCCCCTTGAAGGGAGAGTTGTGAGTCACCCAATTTGAGGTATGTTGCCATTCTGCCCCGTTGGTGTGTCACTTTCCCTCCAAGGGGGAAAATAGCTAAAGGCGAGTATGAGGGTTGGCAAGTGGCATATATTGGGACCTAAGTCCCATGCATCCATAGCATCTTTGGTTGGATGGATCCTCGCCGTGGCCATGGAGATATGGAATCACGAGTGCGGGCCATTTTGGCCAAATTTCGCTGTTTTTGCCATTGTATGCCATATTAGAACTGCCATATCTCCATGGGGCAGGGGAACTAGCCAAGAAAGAAGGGCAATTATTGTAGCATAGCACCAAGGGTTGAACACCATTGAGTTTCGTGTTTGCTCCTCCGGCCCATCCGGAGTTATTCAACTTTTGGTGCGATCCATGATCCCCCCTTTGCACCGCATGCTGCTTTCTGCCCCATCCGTGTGGTCATCCCCTCGGTGAACAGTAAGCAGCCAGTGTGACAGCAAGCCAAATCCCAAGGCATGGGACCAAAGGGGATATCAAGGGTCGTGAATCAAGGCTTGGCGCGACGAGATCGCCAAGGTTTCCTACCCTGGACGGTCGCCCGAGACGGCGAATTTTGCCATTTTGGCAGTTGTGGACCCAGTTTGGACTGTCACCACGCCGAGTGGCATGGAGATCTTTGAGAGCCAAGGGCATGGGAGTCTCCATTAGACTCCTGGTGATCGCATGTGGAACGGCGGGTCCGATCTCCAAGCCGGCGTGGAGATATACCATTGGGGATACCTTCGATTTTGGCTCATTTTGGGTAACCAAAATGACCCCCTTTTGGGACCCCAATTTCACCCCCCCGTGTGGTCAATTGGCGGCCCCATATCTCTATGCCCATGAGGAGCCCGGACCTAATTCCAAGTCGTGCACTTAGATATAGGTCCTAGGTCCTGCCTCCTATCCTGTGAGCCATTGGCCTTGCCCTGGCCGAGCGAGCCACCCGTGGGAATGACTCCAATTTTGATGATTTTGGCATCATGACCCCACATCGCGAAGCCGGGGCGCCCTGGTGCCGGGGACTCAGAGGGAGCCAGGTTGGGTGAGGGCTCGAGGGAGTTCGTACTTGAAGGGTATAGGGTTAGTTGCCTCGTCCCTACCTCTGGCTGGTCCGGACGAGGGGTCAATTTTGGAGTTTTTCGAGCTAATATCAGTTTGGGCTGAAACAGCCCATTTTCAGCTACCAACTCCTAGGGGATAATGGCGGGGCCTTATCTCTGGCTCAGAGAGGGGTTGGGACCTGCCATTAAGGGAGCATAGGGAGCCACTGTCGGTTGGCCTTGGAGCCCCTTGGTTCCCAGGAACTCGCCTGTGGCTGGGCGGGACACCCTCCCCTATTGGCAGGGTTTCAGGGTCCGGACTGAGCAGGGCATGGGTTGTGTTTGAGCCCCCGCCCCTGCCAGCCACTTGGAGGGTCGGACCTGGGATGGGGATGTAGGTTGGGAATAAGTGTCTATTGTCCTGTGATGCCCTTACCCCAGTCCAGTCTTAACCCCATGTGTACATATCCTGATGTGTTGCTGCACATACTTTTGTTCCCTTGTTTCAGAGTGGCAAGGATCCTGAAACGCTTTGTCACATGACACGAGCATGAGGATGCCCTTGTGAGGAAGGAAATCATATTAAGGAGCAATAGTCCATGGGGCTTCTACCCATTCCAGCCCCCAGACTCACCCAAGGGGCAAGTCGCGCGGGTTTCTGGAGAGCTGCCGCCCTGTATGACAAGAGGCTCCCCCCTCCGTCCTTTAGGTTGCCTCACGTGAGGCCCGTCCATGCTTCATGAGCCCCTCCGCGCTGTTGGAAGACAGAGCACCTTCCTGCATGCTGTACAGCATGGTGGAGTGTCGTGCATGGGGGTCACGAACCCATCCCTGGCCCTGTCGGGCCATGCCAGGCAATTCCGTGCAGAGACGCTGTGAGCCGCGAAGAGAGGGAAAGGTAAAGGGGTTAGGGGGCCACTCCCCCACGGAGGGTGGGGTAGAGTACTGGACTTCATACTGAGGATGCCCTTGTGAGCGCAGTGCTTTGCCTACCTGCTTGCTTGTGCGTGTCCACCGCAGCGTCCCGTGGCCAGGCCCCCCCACGGGAACGCGTCAGTCATACCAGGTTCTGACTGAGCAGCAACAATTCCACAACTTTGCCTCAGGGCACGGAAAGCCTGCAGGCCCTAAGCCGATGCTTATTCCATCAATGAATTGGTATCGGACGAAGATTCAGGCCTTCTGTGCAGTAGCCCCCTCCAGGGCCAGCCCTCTGCATTAGCCCCCCCCACCCCCCCGCCCCCCCCCCCCAAACTCCATACAAGTCTTTCATGTGTCTTCCACTGTGCTCGTTGTGTGTGGTCACCAGGACTTCTTCCTTTGTGCTTGAGCAGGACGTGTGAACAGCTTGCGGAATAATAATACAGATGCTTTGCCAACCAGCGACACAAACAAAAATCCCTCCCTGGCACCTGGATGATCCCTGATTCGTTCATCCTTGATCCCTGACTCATGACACATTCTCTGGAAGTAAAGCAGGGTGCAGAACGGGGTGCGTTGACAAATGAACACCAAAGGAGTGAATCTCAGTTGACTAGGCTGTAGTGTGCCTTCCAACGTGCATGGGATGATCTACTGTTCAACTGGCTGAGACGTGAAACTCTTCTTCCTGTGATAAACCATCCTGAATTCCTGTCTCTACTGCCCCTTGGGGCCAGGCTTCGTTCAGATGACCTTCAGTAACACAAGTAACACAGACACGGCACAGAAAAATTTCATGTCTGCAACATCCCTGACCTGTTGAAGTCCAAAAATGTGTGGAACCCGAGGGCAGGGGGCAAGAAGGCGGGGGTGGCCCAGGCAAGAGGGCAGGAGAGGAACTTACAGGTTTATATTTTTATATCCCACCCTGCTCTCTCGGACCCCTTGAGTGCCTGGGCGTCCTCTCCTCTCCCCCCAGGTGGGCAAGAAGGTGAAACCAGCCTGCCCAGGCACCCAGCCATCAAACAGCACCTGTTTAACTAAGAAAGGATGGTTCGCCAAAAATGAAAAAATAAACTTGCAAAGCGGTGCTGTCAGTGGCCCCCTGTGTTTAACTGACTTTTGTTTGTTTCTTGTTGGGGCTGGTTGCTTCGGGGAAGGGGTCGAGAGCAGGGGGGAGGGGTTTAAGGGGTATGTGCGCCTGTCAGTGACTGATAGGGGGGACCCGTAGCAACACACATGAAATGATGTCCTGCACACCTGAATAGCCGTCCTACATCCACCACAACCATGGAAAACACAATATCCACTGGTAAAAAAAGTTGTGTGAGCATTCGACTGCGGAACCAGGGGGCGGTTCTTGCACAAGGCGGTTCCTAGGCACGGGGGGGGGGGTGGTACACAGCAAAGCAAAGCAAAACAATCTAAAGCAAAGCAGGCTGAAGAGTGCACTGTGCGTCTGTCTGTCTTCCGGGACTGAGTTTCCTGGTTCACATTGAGATCGGCCAACCCCCCCCCCCCTGGCCAATAAGGGGATAAAATCACCAGAAATGGGGGATAAAACCACCCCAAAGGAGTGATAAAACCCCCCCAATGACCAAATCGGGGGATAAAACCACCCCTATGGGGGGATAAACCCACCCCTGCAAAAGGGGGGATAAAACCACCCCCAGGTGGCATAAAACCACCCCAGGGGTCAAAAATGGCCAAAAAGGGGGTTGGGGGTGGTTTTATCCCCCATTTTGGGGGTGGTTTTATACCCACAACCAGACAACACAGTGCCATCAGGACAGTCTGCCGAACTAGTCCTGCTAATCGACCTGCAGCTGTGAATGTGCCCGAAACGTCAGTAGAGAGAACTGCAGTCAGCGCAATAAACATACGGCGCATGACAACACAGCCACACACACCATCAGTACCTGGCCACCACCTTCACCTTCAGTCACCAGGAAAAGGGACATCCAGACACTCAATTAGGACAGGAAAGTGATGGAATGCGACGAGAGGGCAATGCATAAGACACCGGTTATGCCAGTCAGCCATCCAGGCTTGTTCGCGAAGGAGAGCCTTGTGCATCCCTTTGCTTTTAACATACGCTTCCGGTGCAACAACTCACCACCAGACCAATCGTCCGCACCACTCGAAACGTTTGTCGTGAGCACGAACACACTTGCGAATTCTCCTGTTGTGTCTCTGAAGAGCAGCTAAAAACCAGTCTGATCTGATCTGCAAAGGGAACACAGGGAAGATGAACTATCGTTTGCTATTTGCGATTCAAAAAAGGACATGTTTCACAGGAGAGGCTGCTCAGGAATTGCTCAGGGATACCGGGGGCAGGGGAGGCTATTGTATTGTCCTACCACTGATGAGGACAGTGAAATGGACAGTGAAGTGGTGAAGTGACGGGGAACATGTGCAGTTGTTCAAGACTATGGGGGGCCGCAAGATGAAGTTCTACACTGTCCCTGTTCACAAGAAGGGGCAGCAGGAAGGAAATCATTTTTAAGGAGCAATAGTCCATGGGGCCATCACCATATCTACACCCTACCTGACATCAGCGTCAGGCCAGCATGGTGGTTATGTATGACAAGTTCAGAAGAAGGGGCAGGCAGAAAACTGATGAATGAATGCGGTGCATTGGGGGAATGTTTGCCCGGCGCATGCCCGGCGCGCTACCTTTGTATTAAGTATCTTATCTCTAGCCCCAAGTTTATCTTCACCTTCGGAAGTCCCCCACGTAGACCACACTAGACCGCAAACCTTCCCTGCAAGGCACCTTGCATAAGCCAAAAAGGAGAATTCAACAACACAACATGTCACTGCCACCACTTCCAACCACCACCCTGCCATCGTCATAAACTGGGTGCAAAGGATGGGCCAAATTCTTAGACACGGTGAGAAGGTACTCCAAATTGTTTGGTGAGGTTGGGGCAAAAACAGGCACGGGTGGGGAATGGTCCAAAAAAGATGGCCGGCGCGCTAACGCTCCATCGAGACTTTTGCTTATTTGGCATTATCACTGTGTGCACTGCCACTGTCGCTGTCACTGTACAGGTGCCTCCGTGGGATGTGGGGGTGGTGAGGTGGCCCGCGTGGCTGTCAAGTGTTTGACGGAGGCGCGGTCATGCACAACCTCAGTGGCACCGCGCTTGTACACGATGGTTCTGTGCCGATCCCCATGGGGAGAAGGGCCTCGCACAACGGCCAGCACAGGTCCCTTTGTGGAACGGACATAGCGCACAACAGCGCCTTGAGAACACATTTTCATAAGTCTGAGGAGGCCGATGGGTCAGAGCAAAGGAGAGCTCTGACGACGAAGTCTCACAGTTGCACAGTTCTATGCAACATGACAGTGACACGTTTTTTTTTTCAGCAACTAGCCAGTGACGCCCCCCCCCCCCCCCCCAGAGGAGGGGAATGGACAAGGGTTGGGTTGGGTTGGGTTGGGTTGGGTCAAGGCCTCGCCTGATCGCCAACCCACGGTCCGCGCCGCCTTCCCTGCGGGACCCAATTGGGCAGCCGTACGCGGGTGTCCGGTCACAAGGGAGGGGGGGGGGGCACACCAGAGAAATGCTCCTCTGGAGAAAAATGAAATCCAAGACAGGGGCTGGGAAATTGGACGGCAACTTCATGTGCACAAACCTTTTTGTGACCTCAGACCCCCCGTGCCTTCGCCCCCCCCCCCCCCCGAGGCCAACAACCTCACTTAGCTCACCGTAATGCGGCTTCCCGCCACCCCCGAGGGGCCAAGGGGCAGCAGCAGCACAAGTGGGACAATTGGCCCACTCTCTGACACCGCAAAGTACAGTCTTCGACCTCCAAGGAAAGCGGTTGTCGGTTGTCCTTTTCCTCCCCCCCTCTCCGCCCACAACACAGACCCCCTCCACTACTCGGGTGGACAACCGGACCACCGATCCAAACATGGAGGAAAAGGCCATCACACGTACGCCCGGAAGTACCCTGTCCCCCCCTTGTCCTAGCTACGCACAAGTCCCAAATTAATACGGTCCCTACTCCTACTGTAGCTTGGACAAGGGCGCAGCTTGCGCGCGACACATACAACTACCGACACACACGTGAGTGAGCGCATGGGGGGATATGGTGCAGAAATATCCCCAAAATCAGAGCTATGTGGGTTCAAGTGGGCAAACACTCACAACAAATGTGTCCATGACTCTATATAGCTGACAAATTCGTCACCAAACCCATGTCTTATGTGGCTGCACTGCATTTGGTACCAAATTAAAATAGGTCCCAAATTAATAAGGTCCCTGCGCCTACTGTAGCCTGGACAAGGGCGTAGCTAGGACAAGGGGGGGGGGGGGGGGCACCAGCACACTTATTCAGCCTGTATGCCATCCCCCCGACCACCGTTGATGCCCCCAGGGCCATCCTCACCCTGACCCCATGGTCCTGGTTGCTTCTGGCACATTCCATGTTTTGCTAGAACCCCTTGCAACATGAAGGCCCAGCGGTCCCTTCTGCACCTCCGGCAAACTCATTGGGGGGGGGGGGGGCGAATCCCAGGGAACCCTTGATCACCCAAGCCGGACTCCAGGTCACAGCTCGGGGATTGACTGGCCTGGAATCCAAGGAGCTCATAATCTCTGGAGTCCAGCCAATATTCGGCGAAAACTGCACAAATCCTGGCCCAATCCCCAGAGACTAGCAACTGGGCGGCGGGGACATCGTTGCTGTTTTCCTGCCGCGGGATGTTCCTAACTTTCTGCACACATGCATCTCTAGGGGGGCTTGAGGGAGGTCAATGTATCTTCCAACGTCCCATGGTAACGGTGAATCGACTGACATCCGTGATCCATACTCACACACACACACACACACACTTGGGCCTCAGCCGAACTCTCCGACCGTGATTCGTCGGAGTGTTGTGAGAAGAGGCTGGCTCGACCAGATGGCGAAGGTCGGGTGCGCAGGACACACCAATCCAACAGAATCACGTGCACACCCCTCAAACTCACACAGACGCAGACACGTCCTGCAGACCCGGCCCGAACGAGCCACAGGGAGACACATTGCGCAAACACTCAGAACTTGGCATGAGGGCGATCAGGAGGGGCCTCACCCAACCCAACCCCCCTTCCCCGGAGTTGCAATGGACCGCGGGCGCAGGAGCCCCCTCGGCACATCACAGTGTTCCCCGGACGACGGAGTCCCCCGGAGATGTCTCGTCTTGTCTGCTTCTTTGCGGCATCCCGGAGATGATCACGAGGCGGGCGGGGAGGTGAGGGCGGGGTCAGTGCTGGGCCCCTTCATTGCAGAAGGCCCTGCGGGCACACGTCCACCGTACGGTCCGCGCGGACGCTCCCGAGGGTCTCAATGCGGGACGTCACCTGCAGCCATGCGACCAGCCTGCCCGGCATGCCTGGCAATGCCCCCGTGGCTTCATGCAGGTCCGTATGTGCAGTCCGGCCCGCTGCCCCATGCCCTTGTGGAAGGAAGGGAGGCCTGGAGCAGTCACTGGAGCTTCAGGTCACGGGGTGGAACGGGGGAGCCACAAACACTGGGAATCCGCTCCCGCTTGCCGCTCCCTCGGAGGAAAAAGCAGTGAGATTTTCGGGCGTCGCATGTCCCGCACTAGTTTGGCCGGTTCCCGTGTTCCCGGTCTCCCCCTGACACATGCACAGTATAAATCGAACAACCATCTGACGGGCGGGAGCGCGCGGCACACTGCACACTGTACAAAGAGGGGGCAGTGGAGCCAGGCTGGGTTTCTGGGGAGATCTTGGTTTTGCTGTGGCCTGCCCGTGCTGCTCATGCATACCCTGTGTCCCTGCCGCTCCCTCGTGTCCATGCTGCAGAGCACAACGCAAATCTGGTCACACATTTGGGGGGGGGGGGGGGGGCATTGGTGTATCGCCGCTGGCACCTGCAACATACAGCAAAAGACAGACTGAGATGGTACAGGTTGCAAAACTGCAGTTTCTCTGGAAACTTGGGGTTACCTCCCAACGGTGGTGGAAGTGAGTCCTGGTCCATTGGGGTAGTACCGTCCACCGATGTCCAGCCATTGTCTTGTGGTGCCAAGGAGCGGAACAATGGCTGCAGATCAATGGACTGGGCTTTTGCAATTCGGTACCGTCAATCCGCCGTTGACCGGCCACCGGGTTTGCGCTTGAGAGGGAGGGGGTCGCGAGGGGGGGGTTCAGGAGTGGGTAGAATGTATATAATCCGGAGCGGTCACTGGCGGTTGGAGACGCGGACGGGAGGCAATCTCCGGCCGGCACAGACCGACCACGGCGCCGTTGGGGTGGACAGAGGCGGTTGACAGGGGGAACCGTCACCCAAGGAGGGGCGGTTGCCGGTACCGTCAGGCACAAAGCAGAAGTGCAAAGCAAAAGTCAGAGAGGAAAGCTCTTGAGTGACATGTCATAGGCGCCTTTCGCCGCAGTAGAGAGGCCCAGACAAGCCCCCCCCCCCCCCCCCCTTCAAGCACAAGCCCGCCCGCTGTCGTCCTGCGGTACTGGGGAGCAAGACAAGGCCCCGTGGGCTGGTCTTGGCAATTCAGCAACACCAGTCCACCGATGCCCAGCCATCGTCCTGCGGTAATGCAGCAACACAGGGCAGTCCCCAGTCCGATGATGTCCAGACGGGCACGGGCTGTCCCCAACAAAAAGGTCCCCCTTGTCCTAACACGGGCCGGGTGCTGGTTCAGGGGGCAATCGTGCGGAAACACGGGGTCGCCGTGTTGGGACAGGCCCGTGCTACCGCGCGGCACGTGACGCGGAAGAGATGATGCGGACATAAGCCCAAGCCGACTTCTTTTTTCTCGACTTTCAAAGTGTGCGACTGTCGCCGAGTGGCTGAGAGTGCTATGAAAGTGCTCAGGTAAGATCCTGGAGTTTAGTGTCTCTGAGATCTGACAATGTCAAACCTCCAAAGGGCAATTGTGTTGATGGGGCTGCGCATTTCATCGATAGAACCCAACCCAACCCCTCAAAACATGACAATACAAAGCCACGGGCCACAGCACACACCCCAGAACACAAGAGCACACGGAAGGACACCTACACCAACACTTAGCCACCCCACTGACCCCTCCTGCGGCCTGCACAAGGCTACCACAGTCGCTATCGGATCGGAACCGCAAAAACGATGGTTCCAAAAAAGACCCAAAAGTGCCGATACAAGGGGTCGCCGTGTTTGGACAAGCCCGTGTTAGGACAAGGGGAGGGGGGGGTACGTTTATTTCATGACCGGACATGACCGCCGCGGTTTGAATGTGGAAAAGGAGGCCACATCTCAGACCAGAACTCGGAACAAGCCATACACGCTGCTTCTGCCCTGCGTCTTCCCCAGAAATGGCGAGGGGGGGGGGGTGCCGAAGCGAGCAGCTGGAGTGCACGACGAGTGAATAAAAATACAAGATCAAGGCTCGGGGCAGAGTGTCATGCCTGGCCACCGGCGCCATGAAGACGGGTAATGGCAAAAATGGTCCCGCACCATCTAAACAGGAACTCGGCCTCGGCTCTGTCTTGGCAGAGCCTCCTCCCGGTCTGTCTATGGGGGCGTTTGCGCACCGCGCGTGCACCGCGTCAGGTATTTGAACACCTTCTCCAGGAATTGGTCTCCTTTTGAAGCCCTTGGGAATACTGTCCCTCGGTGGGGGTTGCTGGGGGAGATTTATGGCAGAGGGCGTGGAGGCCCCTTTGGGCGAGCTCACGGGCAACCGGTGCAGCACCGGGCTGGAAGATGACACTCCACAGCCGCCCCTGTTCCCCTGCCAACAGGGGCACATTACAAAGCACATGGCACCAGTAAAAAAAAAACAGGCCCAAACGCTTATCGTGAACGTTTTTGGGCTCCTAACTGGACGCAGCAGCCTCTTTAGAGTGGGAGAGAAATTCAGAAGTGGCCCACAAGTGGGCCGGGTGGCTACATAACCGCTGCCGCCTGGGGGGTCCCCAACGCTTTACAGCGGGGGACAAAATCAGAGGTGGCCCACAAGTGGGCCGGGCGGTTACATGCCGCCTGGGGGGTCTCCAACACTTCAGACTGGAAGATGACACTCCACAGGCCTGGCAACAAGGGAACATCACAAAGCACATGGCAGAAGCAGAAAAAGGGCGCAAATGCATATCATAAACGTTTTTGGGCCCCTGACGCCTCCAAATTGCCTGAAACGGGCTGCGGAACAGCCCCGGCACACGCACCGCGCGCACACCGTGTCTCACACTCCCCCTATACCCAGGCCAGACAAGGGTGGCCCAACGTGTCTACGCCCCGTGGGCACGACCATTCGGCGCCTCAATCCACACCTACGACCCCGGGTATCCCCATGTCAGACCCACCTGGCCCGAGCGTCGCAGGTTCGGTGACCACAGACGTCTCGGCCCGTGGACGTCAGGGGCGGGTGCGCCATGCGCTCGCCCGCGTCCGGGGAAGTGCCGGGCGACTGGGGCGATCGGCAACCGGAGGGCACCGCCTTTGCAGCCGTGGACACCGCCACGTCCCGCAGGCCCGTCCTGCGCCGATGCCTGTCGCCCTGCATCGACCCCCCGCTGCGCGCGCGACACCCACAGCGCCTGGACAGAGAGGGAGCACACGACTCCCGTGCGCCTTGCGGACACACACTGACCCCACACAATCACCGTGCGCACATGCAATGTGAACGCTGCAGACAACGTGCGGATACGTACAATGACCACACGGACGGGCTGCGCAGAACAGCTTGGCCACGGCCTGTGCAGAAGGACCGAATGACCCCCACAACTGCACACAGCAGCTGGGCACGACCACCACACGCCCGCCATGGACCAGAGGTGGAGATGGTGCGTGGCACGAAAATCATGGGATATACCCCGGGGGGGGCGACCCCTCGGTTCTGGACGCCAACTACCCCCCAACTAACTGTTGGCCGGAGGCCCCTTGGGGGGCGGGGGGGGGGGGGGGGGGGGGGGCATGGGAGGGGGTCAAGGAGGGGCGAATGGGGGGGGGTCAAGGAGGGGCGAATGGGGGGGGGGTCTAGGAGGGGCGAATGGGGGGGGGGGTCTAGGACGGGCTTGGGAGGGGGGGGGTCCGGGAGGGTTCGTTGGGGAGGGGTGTCCAGGTGGGGCGAGTTGGGGTGGGGGGGGGGGATCCAGGTGGGGCAATTTGGGGTGGGGGGGGGGGGGGGCACAGGCTCCCCTGACCTCCCCTTGCCCTCCCTCTAACCATACCATCACCATAAACCTAACCCTAACCTTTGCAGCCAGCTAGTTTGGCCATGCCAGCCATGTTGATTGGGCTGAACAAGATGCCCCAAATTTCGTTCATGGCTGCTTTTGCCACATCATTGCTCTCCATTTTGGACCCCATCACTCACTCTGACCCTAGCCTAGGGTGAGAGCTAGGGTTAGGGTTAGGGTTAGGTGTCGGGATAGGAGTAGGCTGAGGGTTGGGGGTGGGCGTTAGAGTCAAGTTTGGGTTTAAGGATAGTGTTGGGGTGCAAATTGGATAAAATTTGCCTTAGGGCACCTTTGGTGTTCATGGAGCATCAGGCGCCTTTGGCGCCCATGGATGCCTGAGGGCAACACCTTTGGCAACTAATTGTTGGCCGAAGGCCCCTAGGGGGGGGAGGGGGGGCAGGGGTAGTTGGCGTCCTAGGACCCGCGGAGTCGCCCCCCCCGGGGGATATACCCATTTCGTTTTTGGGATACGCACAGCAGAGCAAATCTGAACTTGCAAGCAAGAATTTGTGGAACCTTTCCAAAAGTAAACACTTAAATTGGCTTTTCTTGCAGGGTCTGGATTTTGTGGAAATATTACACTTCCAAACGGCATTGTAGCAGAGCAAACCACAGGTTGCAAGCTAGAAGTGGTGGAACCTATACAAAATAACACAGGACACACACTCCGGCACCGTGGGAGATGCATGAAGACCATGAAAAAAAAAAAGGAATGAGGTCGCGGCGATCCCCCACAGGCCACATGCCATATCAACATGCACCCTGTCCCTTTGCAGCGGGGGCTGTAAGACGCGGCACCAGAGATAATTGCTTCATCGCGTCTGGGGAAGAGGAACGAAGGATGAGGGAACTGAGCGCGTAGGACTACAAATGAAGACAAAATGGGGATGCGAGGCGCCTTCAGGATTTGATTTGAAACTGCGATCCGACACTACCCTCAAGAAGGTCATTGCCTCGAGCCGCGCCAAAGGGTGGTGCTCGGCAGGGGATACTCCAGGACGGTGACCCGACGGTTCTCCTTTGATACTGCAGAGGTGCTTTGCTGGAAAACTGCGAAAGGCTGATTTTGCCGGGGGGGGGGGGGGAAGCCACCCTTCGAAGTTATGTCGGGGTGCTTAACATTGTTTGCACTTGGAGCGCTTTCATGCCCCTCTCAGAGGGCGCAACTCATATTGGCACAACATGGGCCGCCAAATGGCATGCCGCTGAACGACACAACCACACGGGAATGCACACATGTTCCGCATGAGCTGACCTCATGGGCAGAGTACCCTCCAGCTTGATCTCTGCGGCACAGCTGACCCGAGCAAATGGGTCCAGCCAACGGGCAGCACTGCACGAAAATAGTCACATTACCATCGTGTTTGGCTATTGCAGAGCTTTCCGCTTCGTGCAACAACATGTACTACGGGACCATGTCAGCCAAAGCCTGTGCGCTGGCCCAAAGCGGGGGGGCCATATGGCGGTTCGGTTATCCCCGGGACCGGAGGGGGTGAGGGGACGGCCCCTGGGGGCCTCCCTTGGGTGGCCCAGGCTTAGGCTGCAACCCCCTATCATTCAGAGCGGCGGGGCACCCCCCAGTGTCGCCGGGGGCTTCAGAACTGGATCCCATCGCTCGCCGGTCCCATCCCCTTGTTCGCCTTCACCCTCCATGTCCCCGTTCACGGGCGCGG
This sequence comes from Eutreptiella sp. 'Long Island Sound 2002', assembly GCA_964036045.1. Classification (NCBI taxonomy): domain Eukaryota; phylum Euglenozoa; class Euglenophyceae; order Eutreptiales; family Eutreptiaceae; genus Eutreptiella; species Eutreptiella sp. 'Long Island Sound 2002'. The sequence goes on from OZ038391.1 coordinate 24,393,823, forward strand.
GGCTCGGCGCCCACCCGGAGCACAGGTCTGCGTACGACGGGCTGAGCTGCACGACGACGTCCGCAGACGACACCTCTGCCACATGGCCATCGGGCCCGGACCCCCTTTCGTGGGTGTCTTCCGGGTCGATGTCGACGGGATTGGGGAGCCTCGGCGGCATCGAGTGGCCCGGGGCCATACGCACGTAGGCCAGGGACACCGCCCCAGAGGCGGTTTGCCAGTCCACGTCCTCGATCAGGAACTCCTCCATTGTGCTTAAGTGGGTGAGCACGCTGCAGAGGTGCTGCCCCGGAAGCTCCACCACCACCTGCCCGCTGCCGGGGGCAGAGAGGGGACGGGGGGAGCCGCGTGGGGAGGGCTTGAGGGGCTGGTCGGGCGACGGGCTGCGGTGGGCGGCGTCCGGCAGCTCGAGGGTGGCGATGTTGTCGATGCTGGCGTAGATTTGGCCGATGTCGGACGTGCCGAGGAGCGTGGACGTGATCTCGAAGGCCGTGTTCGGCCGGAACAGGACCTCGTCCTCCGGCGCGAACTTGGAGAACTTTGAGATTGCCCGCGCCGCGCGGCTGTTGAGGAAGAACAGCGTCCCGTCGTCCCCCTTCACGAACTCCTGCGCGACCGCCCGCGTGGCCGAGGCGCTGGAGAACGCGGCCCAGACCACCCGCTGGCCCTTCTGGTACTCCCGCTCCCGGAAGCGCACCCCGATCCCGCGGTAGAGGCGGCCCGTGTACGGCGGCAGCTGCTGGAGGGCCCGGTCCACGTGCCAGATCAGGGGCCGCCAGAAGGCGACCGCCGCATCGTCGTGCAGCCGCATGGCGCGGTTCATGGCGCTGTAGATCTGGTCCGTCTCCCCGTCCATCTCGTACGTGTACACGTAAATGGGCACAATGTGCAGCGGGCCAAGCGTCACCCGCTGGCGGCGCAGCTCGTGGACCTTCATCAGCGCGTCGCAGCCCATCGCCTGCAGCGCCCGGCCGTCGAACACCAGCCCGAGGGGGTTGTCGGGCAGGTGGCGGGTGAAGGGCAGGCACTCCCGCGCGCTGGCGTAGCCCGGCGCGTAGAAGGCCCCCCGCGCGCGGTCGCCGCCGGGGGCGGTCAGCCCGTCCGTGAGGCGGCTGTCGTTCCCGCGCCGGCGGGCCCGGGGGCCCCGCCGCGGGTCCGGGACCAGCACCCCCCGCATGGAGCCGTCGTAGGCAGGCGGCGAGGAAGTCGGACATGACCTCCGCACACCAGCCCGCGTGCGCCGGGGACGGCAGGTCGAGCGCGCGGCGGTCGTCGTCGGCGCACGGCAGGGCCCACAGGGCCGGGTCCAGGGCGGACTCCGCGACCAACAGCCGCAGGGTGGCGCTGTCCGGGACGCACCTCACCGCCCCCGTCCACGCCACAACGAAGGCCTCCTCCCACGTGGTAACGGCCGCGGGGTCTGTGGTGGTGCCCCACTGGCCGGTCTCGAGGTGGTGGATCAGGTTCTGGAACTGCGCGCGCATCCGCAGCCGCTGGGGGCCGTGATGGTGCCGCAGGTCGTGGAAGTCCAGGAGGACGTGCTGCTTGTCGAACTCCACCGTCAACTGCGCGGCGCCCCGCTTCAGCGCCTGGCAGATCTGCCGCTGGATCGCGTTGTTGTAGGTGTGCCACAGCCCCGGGCCGACGCAGTACTGCCATCGCAGGCAGTGGGGGTACTGAGTGTGGTACAGACCGATGACCTGCTGGACGATCTCCGCGTTCCCGGACGTCGCCGCGGCGTCCGCGAGGGAGACCGCGTGGGGAACGCGCCGCAGCCCCAGCTCGCCGGGCCGCAGCACCTGCACCGCGTCGGGATGCCCCGCAGGCTCGGGGGTGGGGCCTGCGAAAGGATCACATGGCGGCTCAGGGTCCCCCGGGCCGACGGGTTTGGGGGCCACGGAGGCGATCTCCGGGGGTCCGGCCTGGAGCCAGCTGTCCGCCGCGGTGCACGCGGCCTTCTGCTTGCCGAACGACGCGGCCTTGGCCTTCAAGGGGTTGCGGACCTGCGCCAGGAGGGCGTGGACCTTCGACTTCGAGGGCTGGAGGCCGCTCTGCGCCGGCACATCGACGACGTCGCCGTCCGCGGGGGGCCAGGTCAGCTCCACGCGGGTCTGCACCGCCCCGTTGCCCAAGTAGTCGGAGATGCACCAGCCGCTGCGGAAGTTCTCCCCCGACGGAGGGTCGTAGTAGTACAAGTAGTGGCCGTAGGCCTGCCCCACGTACAGGGCCGTCCCGTTGAACAGGACCCCCGGCAGCTGCACGTAGAGGTCCGGCTGCGGCCCCCGTGAATGCTCGACCAGGACACTGTACGCGGCGGCGCCGTCCTCCGGGCGCCTGTCGGGGCGGCCTTGGGCGTGGGGCAGCAGGCAGCTCAGGGCCGGCGCGTTGCCGGCGGCGGCGGCGCAGTGCAGGGCCGTGGGCGTGCCGGGCAGGGGGTAGTCCCAGAGGCCCGGGCATGCCGCCATCAGGGCCTGCACGCTGTCGTGGGCGTGGCGGGTGATTAACGTGGCGAGCAGGCGGGCGCGCTCCCCCTCCATGACGCCGTCGCGCCGGCTCCACTGCATCCCGTAACATGGCACCGCAACGGCCGTCTCGCAGTGGAACTCCCAGCAGCCGTGGTGGCAGCAGCGGCCGCGGGGCAGGCCCGGGTACGCCTCCGCGACCACCGGCGCGCGACAAATGGTGCAGCGCACGCACGCCGCGTGCGCTCTGCCGGGACGGGCGTCGGCCGAGGCGGGGAGGGGGGCCAAGGGGTTGCCTAGGAACCGCCAGCGGGAGGTCGGCCGCTGGCACTCGGGGCAGAGCGGGGGCGAGGGGTCGCGCAGGGCCCGGAGCGTGGCCAGCGCCAGCCCAAAGGCCCCCAGCCCGGCAATCAGCAGGCCGTACAGGGCGGTGGCGGCGGACGGGTAGGCGGGGTGCCGAAGCGCGCCGAGGACGACGTACCAGACCACCCCCAGCACCACCAAACACAGGGCCGCCCCAAGCCCCACCTGCACCCACGGGTTGGCCCAGCGCGGGTGTACAAGCCGCAGGCGGGAGCGCTGGGACTTGGTCCAGTATTCATAGGGCAGATGGCGTGCCGCCATCCGCCTGGCGTGCCAGTGGCTGACCCACCGGGGCGGGGAATGCCGCCTGGCCGTCGCCGGCGCCGTGGCGCGCGCGGCCCCGGGCGTCCTCTCGGGACCGCGCAGCGGCGCCGCGGCCCGTGGGGGGGGCTGCGTACCAGGCGGCCGGGCGGCGTACGACGTCCTCGCCGCCGGCTGCGTGCGCGCCCCGGGGCTGGTCCGGGTCCGGCGGCAGTCGCTGGCCCGCATCCCCCTGCGGCAGTGCCAGGACTACTGCACGCTGGAGGCCGCGTGTGTGCTGGCGGAGGTCAGCGGCTGCCGGGACAATCCTGCGCACTGCGGCGGCAGCTGCACCCTCGGGTACGTGGCGGCCGGGGCCGCGCCGGACGTCAGCGTCGCCGGGGACTGCGGCGGCCGCGGCGACCGGCGGGTGTCTGTAAAGCGCGGGCCCCGGCCGTGGCTCTTCCGGAACGCGAGCCGGTACTACATCAACCTGCCCCGGGACAACTGGTCGGCGTCCAAGTTCGAGGGCCGCCCGGCGCTGGTGACGGTGTGGGATAAGCTGCGCATTCAGGGCACGCCGGCCCGGGGGGCGACGTCGGTGCTGGTGGACGTGCTGGACGAGAGCTACAGCCACAACAACGGCCGGCGGCTGGCCTACAAGTGGGGCCTCGCGGTCGGGTGCGCGGCGCTGGGCGCCTTCCGGATCAGCCTCGCGGGCACGCCCTTCCGCCTGCAGGGCCACCAGCCGCTGGTGCGGGACGCGGTTGCGTGGGGGGCGTTCGGCGTGCGGGGGCTGGGCGGGGCGGCCAACTGTAGCCACGGGCAAACGGCGTGCGCCGGGGCCTGCGGGGGGCAGGCCATCATGTCGTGCGGGGAGTGCGTCCTGGGGCCGGACTTCAGCTACCGGCTGGTGACGCTGGAGGTGGGGGACCGGGGCTTTTTCGACGCCGCCTTCCCCGCGGACTGCGGCCCCCCGGCGCACCCCAGCGACCCCCACGTGTCCTACGGGCGCTGCGACACGACGTCGTCCGGCCGCTGTGCCCCGCGGTGCACGGCCCGGTACGCCGGGGACCTCGCGGCGGTGTGCGGCAGTGACGGGGGGTGGGCGTATCGCGGGCGATGCCGCGAGGCCCAGGCGTTCACAATGGGGTTCAACCTGTTCGGGCAGCTTGGGGTGGTGGGGGAGGAGGACCAGAGCGCCCCGCAGCCCCTCCTGGCGCCCAACGAGGCCCCGATCAGCGCCATTGCGGTCGGGGAGAGGCACACGGCGTTCATCGCCGGCGGGGTCCCGTACGTCCTGGGCTCCAATGATAAGGGGCAGCTGGGGCTGAGCGTAGGGGCCGGGCCGGGCCGCCACGCTGCCCCCCGGCGCGTTGCCCTGCCGCGCCCTAATCCGGTGGTGGCGGCGGCGGCCGGGCTGGCGCAGACCGGCTTTGTGCCGCAGGACGGGACGGCGTACGTCATGGGGGACAACCAAGTGGGGCAGCTGGGCCTTGGCAAAGGCGCGACGGCGCTGACCCCCGCGCGACTGCACTCCGACGGGGCCCCGGTCACTGCGTTGGCGATGGGGGCCTTCCACACGGCCATTCTGACGCGGGGCAGGCCTGCGGCGCTGCTGCGGGCCATGTGCGCGCGTGGGTGCCGCGGGCATGGCCACTGCTGCCATGACGTCGCCACCAGCGCGAACAAGACTGTGTCTTGCGTGCAGGCGTGCATGGTGCGGCAGCAGGGGGCCGGCCTCAGTGAGTGCCGTGCACAGGTGGCGGCCGTTGAAGCCACGGACCGCCCTCAGCTCGAGGTGGGGAGGTTGGCCGAGTCTGTATGCGAGGGGTGCGAGGTCCAGCCAGGCGGTGTCCACAATCGTTCGGGGGGCTGGATCGGATGCTCCATCGAGGTTCATGACTGCCCCCGCCTGCGGGTGTCGGTGCCGGAGGGCAGAACCGGGTGCAAGGGCGGCGTGTACGTGCCCAGTCCGGGGCATGACATGGAGGAGCACCTGGTGTACATCAAGCACCGCTCGCTGGAAGAGCACGCCTTCGGCACGCCCCTCTACCTCTACTGGTCGGCGCGGTACGGGGGCGACGATCTGCAGCCGGAGACCATCTTCGGCTACATCCCCGGCCCCGGCGGTGAAGGGCACTGGTGGTATGCGGGGCAATGGCACACCCACCCCAGTCGCGTGGATTGCCAGCAGGAGGACTGCTTCATGATGGGCTACGCAGCCCACGGGCAACTGGGGGACACTTTCCTGAGCGCGGAGCCCCGCTGGACACCCCTGCGTCTGATCTCACCGAACCACGAGCCAATCTCCGCCCTCGCCCTCGGGGAGCGCCACTCGATGTTTCTCGCCGGAGGCGAATGCTTCGTCATGGGGAGCAACGAGCACGGGCAGCTGGGGCTCGGCAAAGTGTTCGAGCGGACGCAGGCCCCCGTCAAGCTGCAGGCCCCCAATGGCTGGCCCATCACCGCCATCGCGGCCGGGCGGTAGCACAGCGCATTCGTCGCGGGAGGGCAGTTGTATGTCATGGGCTCCAACGAATTCGGGCAACTCGGGCTGCCCGGCGTGCCGTCCCACGCCGCCGCCCCCAAACCAGTGCCCACCGCGGCGCCGGTCACGATGCTCGGCCTCGGGGGCTTCAGCACCGCCTTCGTCGCCGGGCGGGAGTGCTTCGTGACGGGGGTCAAATCGAATGGGCAACTGGGGCTCGGGAGCCACGCCCCCCAGACCGCCCCGCGGCCGCTGGCCGCCCCGAACGGCAACGTGGTCACGGCCGTGGCCGTGGGCGCCCTGCACTCCGCCATTCTGGCGGACCGCACGCTCACCCCCAGCCCGACCCCCTCCGCCAGCGCCAGCGCCACGAGAACGGCCGAGGCCACCGGCACTGGGGCCGCCACGCGGACCGGCACGCCGAGCCCGACCCGGAGCCCCTCGGCCACGCCCTCGCGCACCGGCACCCCGTCGCGCTCCGCGTCGCGGTCGCGCAGCGCGACGCCGACGCCCAGGGGCTCTGCCAGTCGGACCGTCCGCCGGACCGCAAGCCAAAGCCCGACCCTCAGCGGCACCCAAACCCTCACCTCCTCCGCCACCGCAAGTCTCAGTCGGACCGCGACGAGCACGTCATCTCCTTCGCTGACTGGCACGCGCTCGGTCTCGGTCTCCGCATCGCGGACCCCCACGGGCAGTGCCACCCGCAGCCGCAGTGCCGCCCCCAGCCCAACGCCCACCGCCACCCGAAGCGGCAGCCGCACCCCTCCCCCCACCCTGTCCCTGACCGCCACTGCGTCGGCGTCCCCCAGCCCCACGCGGACGCCGGTTGCCACCGGGTCCTGGACCCCCACCGCCCTGCGGACCACGACCTGCTCCCCCACGCCCACCCGCAGCGGCGCGGTCACTTCCACCGGCACGCCCAGCCCGACCCCCAGGGCGACGTGCACCCCCACCAGCACCCCCACCCTCCCTCTGACTACGACTCAGAGCCCAACTGCCACTACGACGGCCACCGACAGCGGCACGTCCTCGCCAACGCCCAGCAGCCCTGCCACCACGACCTTGACCTCCACTTCGACCATCGCCTCCAGTAGCAGCGCCAGCCGTAGCCCGCCGCTCACCTCCTCCGACACCCCCACCGCCAGCCGCACTGCCACCCTCTCGCCCTCCCCCACAAGCCCGCAGACGGCCACCTCCTCCTCGACGCCCACCTTCAGCGCACTCGCCACCCCCAGCAGCACCCCAAGCCCCACGTCCAGGGCGACACGCACACTCACCACCAGTCCCGTCCTCACCCTGACTCCGACCCGAAGCCCCGCTGCGACGCCTACCCACAGCTGCACCCACTCCGCAACCCGCACCAGCCCCGTGACCGCTACCTTGACCTCCACACCGACCTCCACATCCACTGGCACCGTCAGCAGTAGCCCCCTGTTCACACCCTCGGGCACCCCCACGGCCGGGCCCACCGCCACCTGCTCGCCCTCCCCGACCCACCTGCAGACCACCACCTGCTCGTCGACGCCTAGCGGCTCGTCCACACCCACCCGCAGCAGTCTGTTCACCCCCACGCACACCCTCAGCCCCACGTGCAGAGCGACGGGCACACTCACTGGCACGCCGAGTGGTACGGCGACGGGTACCCGGCTCTTCACCCCCTCCGACACCCCCACTGCCAGTCCCACCCCCGCCCTCACTCGCACTGAGACCAGCACCCCAAGCGGCACATTCCGCGCTACCACCAGCGCTACCGTGAGCTTCAGCACCAGTAGCACCTGCACGGGCAGCCCCACTCAGACCCAGAGCGCAACGCAGACGCCAACGTCAACCCCCAGCGCCACCGTTCCGCAGACCTCGACCATGACGCCCTCAGGCACTCACACAGCCACCCCCAGCAGCACCAGCCCAGCGACGCCCAGCCCCGTCTCGACGCCCTCGGCGTCCCCCTCCGCCTCCCGACCCGCCACCACCACCCAGACTGCTCTCCCCACCGCCACGACAACCCACACACCCACCGCGGAACTGCCCCTCTGCAATGCCGGCGGGGCACGCAGGAGTGCCGGGGGCACGCAGATTGTGGCCGAAGGAGTGAAGTGCGTGCAGGCGGTGCAGATGCCGGCGGCGGGGTCGGGGATGCTGCGGACATGGAAGCTGCTGGTTCACATCCGGAGCCTTGATGGGACCGCGGCCATGCAGATCGTCTCCGGGTGTGTCACTGAGGGGCCCGGCTGTGTCCACACCTACACGGCCACTGATGCAGGACAGAGGTTTCTGGTGGAGCTGCGCGGCGGCGTCAGCCCCGAGGTGCTGTGGGTGTACGAACCTCCCGCCGCCGCTTCCAGCCGCCGCGTCAGCCAACCGAAAGTACCGGGTGGCCTGCGGGCGGCAGCTCCTCTCTCTGTGGAAGTCGTTGTTGTGTACGACGCGTCCACCATCAGCGTCGCCTTGGTCGCGATCGGTCTGCTGCTGGCCATCGCAGTCTGCATGGGAACCATACCAGCTGAAGTAGGCGCAGGTGGGCACCAGCGCGCAGCGGACCTTGCACTCGTCCGCGGTGGCGGCGTACTGCCGGCCCCCGAAGCCGTCGTGCATGTCCCCTGAGCCGTGGTACTCGAGGTCCGGGGTGAGGCACGGGGCGCGGCGGCAGAGCGCCTGGGCCCCCGGCGCCGGCGGGTCCGCGGGCGGCGGGTTCGGGTTGAACGACAGGCGCCCCCACGCGCCGGCGGTGTAGCGCAGGCTGCAGCCCCCGGGCGCGCCCTCCGAGGCGTCGATGTGCACGGGCCCTGGCAGCCCGAGCCTCTGGGCGGCGGTCTGACATTCCTCGGGGGACTGCACGGCGCTGCCGGCCCGGCACGGGAGGCCGCCGTCGAGCACCACGTGCGCCGGGGCCCCGGGGGCGCACAGGCACTGGCTCGTGGCCGAGCACGCGGCGGTGCTGTCGTGCCGGGGGTTCCAGTAGTGGCCCGCGGCGGCGGCGCTGGTCCAGTAGTGGCAGCCCCGGGGGACGCCCCCCCCCCGGCCCGGACGCCGCGGAAGGTGGACAGCGCCTCGCACTCCGCGCGCGGGACGGACACGTAGGCGCCGGCCGTGACGGCGACCGCGTTGGCGTACACCGCCCGCAGGCCCGCGACGGCCACGTCCCCCCGCGCCCCCGCGCCCGCGACCGCGCGGAGCCGGACCTGCGCCGGGGCGCCGGGGAGCGGCAGCACGACCTCCTGCCACGCGGCGTCCGCCGAGGGCTGCTGCGGGCCGGCCCGGCCCCACACCCGTGCCCACCCGCCGCCCGGGCCCCGGGTGGCGACCTCCAGCGCCCCCGCGTCGGCGCCGTACATGTGGTAGGCGAACGCCAGGCCCGCGTAACCCCGCGCGGCGACCGGCGACAGGAGGTCCGCGGGGCGGCCGGCGGGCGCCCCGCTGGCCTCCGCGTACCAGTACGGCCCGGCGCCGGGGCCCCCGGCCGGGCCGGTGCCCGGCGTCGGCGTCGCGCCGGGGCCCCAAAGCCGCCAGCCCGGCCGCTGCGGACTCGGGGCCCAGGACCCGGCGGGGTGCGCGACCCGCAGGGCCACGTCCGCCAGCGCCGCGGCGCCGCTCGGGCCGTCGACCACCGCCACAAAGAGGACCCGCAGAGCGCCGTCGGGGAAGGCGACGGAGACCGCCGCCCACGGGGCGGCGCCGGAGGTCCGCCGCGGCCCCGGCCCGCCCCACGCCCGCGCCCACGTCCCGTTGGCGGAGGCGGCCTCCACCGCGAGGGAGGCGATGTCCGGGCCCGACACGCGGAATCGGAACGAGACCGCCGCGTACGCCCCGGACGGCGACGCCGCGGACTGCAGCACCGCGGTGGCCGGGTCGCCGCCCCGGCCGGGGGCGTCCACACGCCAGTAGGAGCCGCCCGCGGCCGGCCTGGGGAGCGGCGGCGCCGTCGCGACGGGGCCCGGGGGCTGGTACCTCCAGCCCCGGGCCGCGCCCATGGCCTGCCAGTGGGACACCTCAGGGGACCCCACGGGATGTTGGTAGATGCTCCAGGCGGCGTCCGCGCTCCCTCCCGTCTGGGCCCCCCAGGCACAGCACCGACAGGGCCCCGGCCCGGGCACCGGGGCGCGCGGGGCCCACATGACGTAGCCCGGGCAGGCGGGATCCTCCGCGGCAAGCGCGAGGCACTCCTGCAACGAGCGCGCCCCAACGGCGCTCGTCGTCTGGGTACACTGGCGCCCGATGGCATGTGGGGCCGGGCCATCGCAGGGGGGCGGGCGGCCGTCGGGGCAGGCCTCCGCCGGCAGGCACGTCGTCGGGGCGGTGGGGTGGGCCACCAGGCACCGCTGGCACGGCCCGGTGAGGTCCGCCGCCCGGGGCTCCGCGCACAGCGCGTCGCTGCCGCAGGCCAGCAGCTCGAGCAGCGGCCCGCGGTCCGCGGCCGCGGCCGCGGCGGGGAGGCAGGCCGCGAAGGCGGAAGGCACAGGGGCGCACCGCGCGCAGTCCGCGGACAAGAACGGGGCCACACGGCGGGTGTAGCAGTCCGGGGCACCCCCGCATGCGATGGCTCTCTGCAGGTGCGCCATGTCCTCGTCGCGGCATCGGCATGCGGCACAGGAGCCCCCGCAGTCGACGTCGACCTCATCCCCGTTTTTGCGACCGTCGGTGCAGGTCGCAGGCAGGCAGAGGTGCGGATGGAACTCCCGCAAGGCCAAGCACCACGCGCATTCCGGCTGCAGCGGGGCGGCCGCCTGCGCCCGGCAGTGCCAGTGGCGGCACGCCTGCAGCCCCTCGATCAGCGCGGCTTCCTCGGAGGTACAGCCCGACCTCAGTGGCAGCCGGTAGCAGTAGTACATGTCTTCGGTCTGCATCAAGCACGTCACGCACGGGCCGGACAAGTGCTGCGACACCCGCATGATCCAGCAGCCGGTGTCTTCCCCGCAGGCCACCAGTTTGGGGAGGTGCGCCGCGTCGGCGCTGTTGCACTGACAGGCCCGGCAGGGGCCCCCGCAGTCTACCCCCTCCTCGCGCCCGTTCTTGACGCCATCGTAACACCGCGGCTGCCCGGGGCTCGGACTCGGGACACCCGCGTGCCACGGGACCACGAACAGAGCCGCGGGGTAGAACACGGCGCCGTGGTGATGGCCATCGGCGCCGCTGGCGACCCGCGCAAGACCGATGCCCTCGGTCGTCGCGGGGGAGTTGCAGCAGTCCGCCTGGTCGCGGAAGAACCCAACCTGCACGGCCCGCGACGTGAGGCGCCGTGCGTGGAACAGGAGGTGGAGGCCCCCGCCCACGGCGCACAACTTGTCCTCGGCCCAGCTGCGGGGCACGGCCCAGGGGTTGCTGGTGACGTCCAGCCCAGAGGCCTTGCTGCGGGCCGCCGCGTGCATGTCCCTGGGGGCACCGACACAGGGGTAGACCTCCGACGGCGCCCCTGACATGATCTGGGCCAGCGTCCGCCCTTTCTGGGCATCCTCCAGCTCAAAACGGCGCGACCGACCGTTCATCTCGAGCCGCACGGCGGCAGCCGGCGTTTGGAAGTAAGCCTCCGTCAGGCGGTTGCCACTGGGGTACTGCACCGCGGAGGGGGCCCACCACGCCGCACCCCACCACATGAAGGCCTCGTCGTCGGCCACGATTTCCACAGCCAGATCTGCGGCCGCAGGCTCTGATTGTGTGGGGGACGGCGATGGCGTTGGGATCGGCGTTGCCGTCGCCGTCGGCACGGCCGTCGCTGTTGGCAATGCCGTTATGGTGGGCAACGCCGTCACAGACGGCGTTGCGGTTGCCGTCTCGCAATTCGCACCGGAGAATCCGGCTCCACACGTGCAGGCCCCAGCATCGCATGTACCCCCATTGCGGCAGACCACACCCGCGCAGGGATCCGATGCCTCACCACCGCCACAAGCGCAGCACGCCTGCGAAGCATCCTTCCCACCGGTCGCGTAGTCTGCAAACGTCCCCCAGCTACGACTCCAGCCGTTTCCGAACCCCCGACTTGCGGTGCAGTACTTGTTTTCGCTGTACACTGCGCACTCCTCTCCCTCAGAATCCGCCCAACTGATTGGACTATCTGTACAACCCCCTGTCTCGCAATTCGCACCAGAGAATCCGGCTGCACAAGTGCAGGCCCCGGCATTGCATGTACCATTGTTGTGGCAGACCACACCCGCACAGGGGTCGGTGCCAGACCCCACGCACGTCCCCTTCATCGACGGGATCAAGTCAAAGAACGTCGGGGCGATACTCTGAACGAAGCACACGCCACTGGACGGCACGGCGATGTCCGAACAGACGGAGCAGTCTGAATCGAAGCAGTGGGACAAATGGAACGCGCCGGCACTATCACATCCGGCGTTCCCATACAATGTGACCTGCGAAACTCTGATTGACTGACATCCGGGGGTTGAGAAGGTCACAGACAGACTGGGCGAGCCTTGGCAATCAGGCAGTGTGTAGCCCTCGAGTAGTAACGAGAAGCTTGTGGTGCTGGTACTCGGGCTGGGGCTTGTAATGGGGAATGGGCTGGTACTGGGGCTGAGGCTTGCACTGACGATGGGGCTGGCACTGGGGCTGCAGCTTGCATTGGAGAGTGGGCTGGCACTGGGGCTGGCGCTTGCACTGACGATGGGGCTGGCACTGGGGCTGAGGCTTGCATTGGGGAGTGGGCTGGCACTGGGGCTGGTGCTTGTACTGACGATGGGGCTGGCACTGGGGCTGGCCCTTGTATTGGGGAGTGGGCTGGCACTGGGGCAGGGGCTTGCACTGACGATGGGGCTGGCACTGGGGCTGGCGCTTGTATTGGGGAGTGGGCTGGCACTGGGGCAGGGGCTTGCACTGACGATGGGGCTGGCACTGGGGCTGGCCCTTGTATTGGGGAGTGGGCTGGCACTGGGGCTGGTGCTTGTATTAGGGAGTGGGCTGGCACTGGGGCTGGCCCTTGTATTGGGGAGTGGGCTGGCACTGGGGCTGGCGCTTGCACTGACGATGGGGCTGGCACTGGGGCTGGCCCTTGTATTGGGGAGTGGGCTGGCACTGGGGCTGGCGCTTGCACTGACGATGGGGCTGGCAATGGGGCTGGCGCTTGTATTGGGGAGTGGGCTGGCACTGGGGCTGGCGCTTGCACTGACGATGGGGCTGGCAATGGGGCTGGCGCTTGCACTGACGATGGGGCTGGCACTGGGGCTGGCGCTTGTATTGGGGAGTGGGCTGGCACTGGGGCAGGGGCTTGCACTGACGATGGGGCTGGCACTGGGGCTGGCCCTTGTATTGGGGAGTGGGCTGGCACTGGGGCTGGCGCTTGCACTGACGATGGGGCTGGCAATGGGGCTGGCGCTTGTATTGGGGAGTGGGCTGGCACTGGGGCTGGCGCTTGCACTGACGATGGGGCTGGCAATGGGGCTGGCGCTTGCACTGACGATGGGGCTGGCACTGGGGTTGGCGCTTGCACTGATGATGGGGCTGGCACTAGGGCTGGCGCTTGTATTGGGGAGTGGGCTGGTACTGGGACTGCGGCCTGCACTGACGATGGGGCTGGCACTGGGGCTGGCGCTTGCACTGAGAATGGGGCTGGAACTGGGGCTGGCGCTTGCACTGACAATGGGGCTGGTACTGGGGCTGGCCCTTGTATTGGGGAGTGGGCTGGCACTGGGGCTGGCGCTTGCACTGACGATGGGGCTGGCACTGGGGCTGGCGCTTGTATTGGGGAGTGGGCTGGTACTGGGGCTGGCGCTTGTATTGGGGAGTGGGCTGGCACTGGGACTGGCGCTTGCACTAGCGATGGGGCTCGCACTGGGGCTGGCGCTTGCACTGACGATGGGGCTGGTACTGGGGCTGGCGCTTGCACTGACGATGGGGCTGGCACTGGGGCTGGCGCTTGCACTGACGATGGGGCTGGTACTGGGACTGGCGCTTGTATTAGGGGGTGGGCTGGCACTGGGGCTGGTGCTTGCACTGACGATGGGGCTGGTACTGGGACTGGGGCTTGCACTGACGATGGGGCTGGCACTGGGGCTGGCGCTTGTATTGGGGAGTGGGCTGGCACTGGGGCTGGCGCTTGCACTAGCGATGGGGCTGGCACTGGGGCTGGCGCTTGCACTGACGATGGGGCTGGCACTGGGGCTGGGGCTTGTATTGGGAAGTGGGCCGGCACTGGGGCTGGCGCTTGTATTGGGGAGTGGGCTGGCACTGGGGCTGGCGCTTGTATTGGGGAGTGGGCTGGCACTGGGGCTGGCGCTTGTATTGGGGAGTGGGCTGGCACTGGGACTGGCGCTTGTGTTGGGGAGTGGGCTGGCACTGGAGCTGGCACTTGCACTGACGATGGGGCTGGCACTGGGGCTGGCGCTTGCACTGACGATGGGGCTGGCACTGGGGCTGGCACTTGCACTGACGATGGGGCTGGCACTGGGGCTGGCGCTTGTATTAGGGAGTGGGCTGGCACTGGGACTGGCGCTTGCACTGACGATGGGGCTGGCACTGGGGCTGGCGCTTGTATTAGGGAGTGGGCTGGCACTGGGGCTGGCGCTTGTATTGGGGAGTGGGCTGGCACTGGGACTGGCGCTTGCACTGACGATGGGGCTGGCACTGGGGCTGGCACTTGTATTGGGGAGTGGGCTGGCACTGGGGCTGGCGCTTGTATTGGGGAGTGGGCTGGCACTGGGGCTGGCGCTTGTATTAGGGAGTGGGCTGGCACTGGGACTGGCGCTTGCACTGACGATGGGGCTGGCACTGGGGCTGGCACTTGTATTAGGGAGTGGGCTGGCACTGGGGCTGGCGCTTGTATTGGGGAGTGGGCTGGCACTGGGGCTGGCGCTTGTATTGGGGAGTGGGCTGGCACTGGGGCTGGCGCTTGTATTAGGGAGTGGGCTGGCACTGGGACTGGCGCTTGCACTGACGATGGGGCTGGTACTGGGGCTGGCGCTTGCACTGACGATGGGGCTGGCACTGGGGCTGGCACTTGCACTGACGATGGGGCTGGCACTGGGGCTGGCGCTTGTATTGGGGAGTGGGCTGGCACTGGGGCTGGCACTTGCACTGACGATGGGGCTGGCACTGGGGCTGGCGCTTGTATTGGGGAGTGGGCTGGCACTGGGACTGGCGCTTGTATTGGGGAGTGGGCTGGCACTGGGGCTGGCGCTTGCACTGACTATGGGGCTGGCACTGGGGCTGGCACTTGCACTGACGATGGGGCTGGTACTGGGGCTGGCGCTTGCACTGACGATGGGGCTGGCACTGGGGCTGGGGCTTGTATTGGGAAGTGGGCCGGCACTGGGGCTGGCGCTTGTATTGGGGAGTGGGCTGGCACTGGGGCTGGCGCTTGTATTGGGGAGTGGGCTGGCACTGGGGCTGGCGCTTGTATTGGGGAGTGGGCTGGCACTGGGACTGGCGCTTGTGTTGGGGAGTGGGCTGGCACTGGAGCTGGCACTTGCACTGACGATGGGGCTGGCACTGGGGCTGGCGCTTGCACTGACGATGGGGCTGGCACTGGGGCTGGCACTTGCACTGACGATGGGGCTGGCACTGGGGCTGGCGCTTGTATTAGGGAGTGGGCTGGCACTGGGACTGGCGCTTGCACTGACGATGGGGCTGGCACTGGGGCTGGCGCTTGTATTAGGGAGTGGGCTGGCACTGGGGCTGGCGCTTGTATTGGGGAGTGGGCTGGCACTGGGACTGGCGCTTGCACTGACGATGGGGCTGGCACTGGGGCTGGCACTTGTATTGGGGAGTGGGCTGGCACTGGGGCTGGCGCTTGTATTGGGGAGTGGGCTGGCACTGGGGCTGGCGCTTGTATTAGGGAGTGGGCTGGCACTGGGACTGGCGCTTGCACTGACGATGGGGCTGGCACTGGGGCTGGCACTTGTATTAGGGAGTGGGCTGGCACTGGGGCTGGCGCTTGTATTGGGGAGTGGGCTGGCACTGGGGCTGGCGCTTGTATTGGGGAGTGGGCTGGCACTGGGGCTGGCGCTTGTATTAGGGAGTGGGCTGGCACTGGGACTGGCGCTTGCACTGACGATGGGGCTGGTACTGGGGCTGGCGCTTGCACTGACGATGGGGCTGGCACTGGGGCTGGCACTTGCACTGACGATGGGGCTGGCACTGGGGCTGGCGCTTGTATTGGGGAGTGGGCTGGCACTGGGGCTGGCACTTGCACTGACGATGGGGCTGGCACTGGGGCTGGCGCTTGTATTGGGGAGTGGGCTGGCACTGGGACTGGCGCTTGTATTGGGGAGTGGGCTGGCACTGGGGCTGGCGCTTGCACTGACTATGGGGCTGGCACTGGGGCTGGCACTTGCACTGACGATGGGGCTGGTACTGGGGCTGGCGCTTGCACTGACGATGGGGCTGGCACTGGGGCTGGCACTTGCACTGACGATGGGGCTGGCACTGGGGCTGGCACTTGCACTGACGATGGGGCTGGCACTGGGGCTGGCGCTTGTATTGGGGAGTGGGCTGGCACTGGGGCTTGCGCTTGCACTGACGATGGGGCTGGTACTGGGACTGGCGCTTGCACTGACGATGGGGCTGGCACTGGGGCTGGCACTTGCACTGACGATGGGGCTGGCACTGGGGCTGGCGCTTGTATTGGGGAGTGGGCTGGCACTGGGGCTGGCGCTTGCACTAGCGATGGGGCTGGCACTGGGACTGGCGCTTGTATTAGGGAGTGGGCTGGCACTGGGGCTGGCCCTTGTATTGGGGAGTGGGCTGGCACTGGGGCTGGCGCTTGTATTAGGGAGTGGGCTGGCACTGGGGCTGGCACTTGCACTGACGATGGGGCTGGCACTGGGGCAGGCGCTTACACTGACGATGGGGCTGGCACTGGGGCTGGCACTTGCACTGACGATGGGGCTGGCACTGGGGCTGGCGCTTGTATTAGGGAGTGGGCTGGCACTGGGACTGGCGCTTGCACTGACGATGGGGCTGGCACTGGGGCTGGCGCTTGTATTAGGGAGTGGGCTGGCACTGGGGCTGGCGCTTGTATTGGGGAGTGGGCTGGCACTGGGACTGGCGCTTGCACTGACGATGGGGCTGGCACTGGGGCTGGCACTTGTATTGGGGAGTGGGCTGGCACTGGGGCTGGCGCTTGTATTGGGGAGTGGGCTGGCACTGGGGCTGGCGCTTGTATTAGGGAGTGGGCTGGCACTGGGACTGGCGCTTGCACTGACGATGGGGCTGGTACTGGGGCTGGCGCTTGCACTGACGATGGGGCTGGCACTGGGGCTGGCACTTGCACTGACGATGGGGCTGGCACTGGGGCTGGCGCTTGTATTGGGGAGTGGGCTGGCACTGGGGCTGGCACTTGCACTGACGATGGGGCTGGCACTGGGGCTGGCGCTTGTATTGGGGAGTGGGCTGGCACTGGGACTGGCGGTTGTATTAGGGAGTGGGCTGGCACTGGGACTGGCGCTTGCACTGACTATGGGGCTGGCACTGGGGCTGGCACTTGCACTGACGATGGGGCTGGTACTGGGGCTGGCGCTTGCACTGACGATGGGGCTGGCACTGGGGCTGGCACCTGCACTGACGATGGGGCTGGCACTGGGGCTGGCACTTGCACTGACGATGGGGCTGGCACTGGGGCTGGCGCTTGTATTGGGGAGTGGGCTGGCACTGGGGCTGGCACTAGCACTGACGATGGGGCTGGCACTGGGGCTGGCGCTTGTATTGGGGAGTGGGCTGGCACTGGGGCTGGCGCTTGCACTAGCGATGGGGCTGGCACTGGGGCTGGCGCTTGTATTGGGGAGTGGGCTGGCACTGGGGCTGGCACTTGCACTGACGATGGGGCTGGCACTGGGGCTGGCGCTTGTATTGGGGAGTGGGCTGGCACTGGGGCTGGCGCTTGCACTAGCGATGGGGCTGGCACTGGGGCTGGCGCTTGCACTGACGATGGGGCTGGTACTGGGACTGGCGCTTGTATTGGGGAGTGGGCTGGCACTGGGGCTGGCGCTTGCACTGACGATGGGGCTGGCACTGGGGCTGGCGCTTGCACTGACGATGGGGCTGGCACTGGGGCTGGCGCTTGTATTGGGGAGTGGGCTGGCACTGGGGCTGGCGCTTGCACTGACGATGGGGCTGGCACTGGGGCTGGCGCTTGCACTGACGATGGGGCTGGTACTGGGGCTGGCGCTTGTATTGGGGAGTGGGCTGGCACTGGGGCTGGCGCTTGCACTGACGATGGGGCTGGCACTGGGGCTGGCGCTTGCACTGACGATGGGGCTGGCACTGGGGCTGGCGCTTGTATTGGGGAGTGGGCTGGCACTGGGGCTGGCGCTTGCACTGACGATGGGGCTGGCACTGGGGCTGGCGCTTGCACTGACGATGGGGCTGGTACTGGGGCTGGCGCTTGTATTGGAGAGTGGGCTGGCACTGGGGCTGGCGCTTGCACTGACGATGGGGCTGGCACTGGGGCTGGCGCTTGTATTGGGGAGTGGGCTGGCACTGGGGCTGGTGCTTGCACTGACGATGGGGCTGGTACTGGGGCTGGCGCTTGCACTGACGATGGGGCTGGTACTGGACCTGGCGCTTGTATTGGGGAGTGGGCTGGCACTGGGGCTGGCGCTTGCACTGACGATGGGGCTGGCACTGGGGCTGGCGCTTGCACTGACGATGGGGCTGGCACTGGAACTGGCGCTTGCACTAGCGATGGGGCTGGCACTGGGGCTGGCGCTTGTATTGGGGAGTGGGCTGGCACTGGGGCTGGCGCTTGCACTGACGATGGGGCTGGCACTGGAACTGGCGCTTGCACTAGCGATGGGGCTGGCACTGGGGCTGGCGCTTGTATTGGGGAGTGGGCTGGCACTGGGGCTGGCGCTTGCACTGACGATTGGGCTGGCAATGGGGCTGGCGCTTGCACTGACGATGGGGCTGGCACTGGGGCTGGGGCTTGTATTGGGGAGTGGGCTGGCACTGGGGCTGGCGCTTGCACTGACGATGGGGCTGGCACTGGGGCTGGCGCTTGCACTGACGATGGGGCTGGCACTGGGGCTGGCGCTTGCACTGACGATGGGGCTGGTACTGGGACTGGCGCTTGTATTGGGGAGTGGGCTGGCACTGGGGCTGGCGCTTGCACTGACGATGGGGCTGGTACTGGGACTGGCGCTTGTATTGGGAAGTGGGCTGGCACTGGGGCTGGCGCTTGCACTGACGATGGGGCTGGCACTGGATCTGGCGCTTGCACTGGCAACGGGGATACACATGACCTCTAGCTCAAAATTTCCAGTATAGCCCCTGTACCCATGGACCATTATGTATGTCACGCCAGTAACTCCGACAGTGATGTCGTTACGCGTGCCGCAAGCGTCGTCCTGGCCAGCGACGCAGTTCAGATTCCCACAGGAGCCGTCATAAACGCTGATCTTTGAATCGTACGTCCCTGTGCACGTCTTCAGCCGCAGCTCGCCGACGAAATCGATTTCGTACCAGACATCCGGGGCGGTGTGCGGTGTCCCACACGTCCCGGGGATGGGGATGTGATACTTGCTGACGCCGTGCTGCCAGGAATGGTAGTGCCACAGCTGAAAATAGTGGCGGCCGCGCAGTCGTCGTTGGTCAGCGGACAGTCCGCGGTAATATCCGCTCTGATGTTCCAGGAGCGGCTGGAATACGCCCTCCAAGGCGGGGTGGCGTCCGTTGGGCAGAGGGTGTTCTCGTTTGGTTTGCTTGCCACCCCCGCATCCCCTGCGTCGTAGTCGGGGCCCACAAGCCAAGCCTGGTACGCGTCAGTCCGCCAATAGTAAAGGTATTCATTGTGAGAATTCGTGTAGACTGGTCTGTTGTGCTTGGCACCACCACAAACTCGCCCATCCTCGACCTCTGGACATCTTCGGCGCCTGCCAAAGTGATGTTGCTGCAGCAATCCACTGGACTTGATGTCGGAGATGGCGTGCCTGACGGCATTGATGAAGCGGTCATTGTCGGCAGGGCTGTTGTGGTTGGGAAGGT
Source organism: Eutreptiella sp. 'Long Island Sound 2002' (assembly GCA_964036045.1). Lineage (NCBI taxonomy): Eukaryota > Euglenozoa > Euglenophyceae > Eutreptiales > Eutreptiaceae > Eutreptiella > Eutreptiella sp. 'Long Island Sound 2002'. The sequence goes on from OZ038391.1 coordinate 24,413,290, forward strand.
TGTTGTGGTTGCTGTAGGCGGCGGAGTCTCCGTCGGCACCCCCGTTGCGGTCGACGTCGCGCTGCCGGATGCCTCACCACCGCCACAAGCGCAGCACGCCTGCGAAGCATCCTTCCCACCGGTCGCGTAGTCTGCAAACGTACCCCAGCTACTCCTCCAGCCGAGCCCGACCCCTCCGGTGGTGCAGTAGTTGTTTTCGCTGTACGCCGCGCAGGTGTATCCTCCGGCATCCGCCCAGTTGGTCGGGCTATCGGTGCAACCCCCTGTGTCCAGAACGCACGTCCCCTTCATCGACGGGATCACATCGAAGAACATCGGTGCAATGCTCTGAACGAAGCACACACCACTGGACGGCACGGAGCAGTCTGAATCGAAGCAGTGGGACAAATGGAACGCGCCGGCACTATCACATCCGGCGTTTGTGTAGATCGTGAAGCCCGAAACCGGAATCGACTGACATCCGGGGGCTGAGAAGGTCAGGGACAGCCCGGGCAAGCCTTCGCACCCGGACAGCGTGTAGCCCTCGAGTCGTAACGTGTGGTGGACCCCAAGGGTGGCCGTGGGCGCCGGAGTGGGGGTCGCGGTTGGGGGGCTCGTGTGCGTGGGGAGGCCCGTTGGGGTGGCGGTGAACGTCGTCGTGCCCTCCGGACGCGTGCAGTCCACCAGCAGATCGTCGAAGAGCACGACTGCGCCGTGGGCGTAGGAGCCCAGGCTGACCCAGTGCAGGGCCGGCCCGCCGTCGGCGACGCCGGCGTGCCACGTCAGCACCCGCCGCGCGGGACCCGCGGGGGCGGGGCCGACGGAGAAGGTGGTCTGCCGCGCGTCGTAGTCCCAGTCCATCGTCAGGTCGTACCACATGTCCGCCTCGAACACGGCCCCCGGGACCGGAATGGCGTTGGTCCCCATGACCGCCACGAGCTCCCCCTCCGTCACCCGCAGGCCCATGAGCGGGCGCGCGGCACTGGGGCCGCTGCGCTGCCACGCCATCAGCTCCGCCACCGTGCCCGACGCCGCAGTGGGGCCCGCCACGCGCACCCGCACCGACATGGTCCGCACGGTCATGTCGATGCCCATGTGGGCCCGCGCGGTGAGACGGTCGGCGCCGGGCCGCACCGCCATGCGCCCGTCGCCGACCGAGATGTCGCCGGTGTTCCATCCGCCGGTGAGAGCCCCGAAACCCGCCGCGAAATCCTCGCGGATCGCGCCGGTGCCGCATCGGTACGGGTACTCGCACAGGCGCCCGTAGTGCGACTTGCCGCAGCTGCAGGGCCATGCCATACTGCGCATGGTGCACCGGCCGTGGCCGCTACAGTCGGTCGGCGACGGCAGATGGCCGTCGCACGCGCCCACCGCGACCTCCACCCGGAAGTCGCACGCCCGCGTGGGGGCGCCGCCCGCCGCGGTCCACGTTGTTGCGATGGTGTGGGTGCCGAGTTGCGCCTGCGATGGGGTCCAGGACACGATCATTCGGTGTGCCGACCCGTTGACCCTGAGGCCATTGGGCACGTCGCTTTGGGCGCCTTGCGGCAGTGTGTAATTCACTGCCAACGGTGTCGGGGGCTCGGGGTCATAGTACGCGATGATGTTCACCGCAAATCGGGCGCCCGGCCGTACGGCGTACGCCCACGTGCCGTAGTTGTTCGTGCATCGGATCTGCGTCTGGGGGCCGTCCGCGCAGTCGTTGTGCAGCCACTCGACCGCCAGAATATCCGCAGCGCTGAGGGTGTCGCGCGCGCCCACCTGCCGGGGGCTGTCCATTGTGGCGCCGCCGCCATTGTGAAACGAGTAGGGTCTGTAGTGCATGACGCTGTCGTAGTCGTATGGGCCGAGCGCAAGGGCGTCGGCGTCGAGGTCGTAGTTATCGCGAGCGTCGCTCTGGACGTTGGCCGCGTGGTAGACGATCCACTGGTCGCGGTCCCACCGAGTGTGCGTGTGCAGGAGGCCAAGGGCGTGCCCCAGCTCGTGGACGACGCTGCGCACGCTGCAGTCCGGGGACAGCCACACGTTCTGCCTCCCCCCAACGCGCCCGACCGTCGCGCGGCACGCGCTGTCGTCCACGACCTCGACGTAGTCCGCGGGCCGCCCGGTCCGATCCTGCGTCACGTCGACGAACGCGACGCATACTTCAGCCTCCCAGTGCGCGATGGCCTGGGCCAGGCGCCCCCGCACCACCGCGTTGCTTGCGGCGACGACGTACGGGACGGTGATCTTGCCATTCCGGACGGGCCAGCGGCGCGCCGCCTGGGCGGAGGCCACGCCCTGTCCACGGAACTTGGGCTCGGTCGGCGCGCCCCCCACGAAAACCATGTCGCCCACGACCCGCGCCCCCGCCGGAAGGGTCTGGGAAGCGGGCGGCCGCCCGTGTGGGGGGGTCGAGGCGGCGGCCGGGAACTGCGCCACGTTTGACCCGGAGTCATCGGTGACGGACGTCTCCGGAGCGCAGCTGCACCAGGCCATTGCGGAGATCCAAAACATGAAAGCGAAGGCCCAGGGGCCCATCCGGAAACAATAGACGGACAAGAAGGTCCTGAGAGGGTGCGGCATGTGCGGTGCTCATTGGATGGCAAAATGTGCCGCTGCCCCACCCCCTTACCCTTCAGACAAGCGGCACTCCCGCACAGAAATGGATGGGCTCACCCATGAACCCCCACTTTCCATGCTTTGTACTCGTATCCGCCCGGATCCATGCCCAGGCAATCATTGAGAGGGGGCGGAGAGGGGGGGGGGGGGCTCTTGGGGTGGTGGCGTTGAATGACTGATTTCAGGATCTTCAGCAGCCCCTTGGGCATATGTACGCCTGCAAACCTCTGCCAGGGAGGTTGGTGACATCCTGTCTCCGGCCGCAGACCAAAACGGGGCAGGTTATTTACAAGTGTGTGTGTTCTTTTTCAGCCTACAGTCCTTGTGCCTCATGCACAATGGGAAGCTTACGGGTGCAGCAGTCTCCCACTGCTTAGACTGATTTCAGACTCAGGTAATCCTCTCAATATGTATCAGATCCGCTACCACAGCCATTGTGCGATCACCGTAGAACTGGACACAGCTCTGAACTGTGATTCCGAGAGGCTACCTCGGTTACCATACGGTGAGCAGGCCACACCAGCTCATCTTGGTCTGGGACACAAAAAAAGACTATCTGTGAGTGTGTGTTCCATGTTCGGCTTTGCAGTAATGAAAATGTTCATATGGGCAGACTTCAGCTGCACTCGGATGTGCGTAGGTCCGGTTGGGGGTTGTAATAATCTCTCAAGGTGACATCTCGGACCCGGACATGCGGATGCCCAGATACTGCCGTGACCGTGTATGCCCTGCCTCTGTACCCCGCCTCCTCCTTTGCACAAGAACAGCCTTATCTGCGTACCATGACCCCGTCACACTGCTGCTTCCCTGACTTCACCATACTTCCACAAGGGCAAAGAGTGTTATGCCGTGGGGTTGTTGCCGAAAGGGACAGGGGGTCCCAATGTTGAGGCCATGTTCGTCTGGCTGCCTCCAGTTCAATTGCTGAGCGATGGTGCGGGTGGATTGGTGGGAAGGGACCGGATGGGTCCATCAGCCCCACACTTGCAGGGGGGTCCTTAACAGGAGAACAAGAAAGGTGTTCTGTTACGCCTATGCTCTGAAAAAGGCGCGGATACCGACAGCAGTGGTGGGCAACCGCTGAGGGTAAAACTGCCCTCTGTGCAATGACACTTTTTGTCCCAAAAACAGCCAAAAAAAACGGTCATTTTTTCTTGAAACACCACCTAAAATGATTTAAAAAAAAAACAGCTTTTTAACGGCAACAACACTTGCAATCAGAAGCGTAAAATTACACAATGCAAACTCATTGGTGTTAGCACAGATTTGCGGGAAATGCGTTAGGAATCACCAAATGGTGTCTCTGCAATAACACTTTTTGTCCCAAGAAAGGGCGGAAATATGGTCATCTTGCCTTGAAACCATCTAAAATGATAGAAAAATGGGTTTTTCACGGCACCAACACATCATCACACCTCACAGCGTTCTGTGGACCAACCACGGTCCCAGGAGCCTCATCCCTTGTCTTGGAAGCCACAGCTGCGATCTTCGAACGGATATTCCCAATTAACAAGAACACCCGTGGAACTCAAGCCCCAATATGAAAGGTGGTGCTACTGTATACACCCAAAAGCACCTCCTGTTCTGTGTTGCAACTTTTGATCAACTCTTACCACCACTCCATGCAATTTGTGTGGGCATTTTGTGCACATCCCGTGGCCAAGTGATATAGATATATACCACCCTCTTGCAGCGGTGTGCTAGCCACTTAGCCTCTGTGCTACCCCCTTGGCCGCCCTTGCTCCTAACATTATGTGAAAAATGTACAAGATGAGCTTTTCATAACGTACGTGCAACTTCTTACCCTCTTTATTCCCTTACACTTTCAATTCCCCCCGTGGTTGAGTTGATGCGCCTATGCACTGTTGTTCTGTCTCCTCAAAGGGGCATGCACACGAGGGGGGGCGTACTAAAAAAAATTCAAGTAAAATTCGCCCCAAACATGGGGGTCCTAGTCGGCAGGCTGGAGCTAGAGGTTGGAAGCAGAGAGGGTGAAAAAAAAAATCACAAGTTTCATGCATGATTGAATTCTCCATAAAATTCGGAGTATTTTGAGCATAGGCACATGGGGTGAAAAACTGTTTGTGGCCCCTCCCATAGTAAAAAAAATCACCTTTCCTTTGCCTTCGGTGCCAACAACCAGCAGTTCTGTGCCACTTTGGGGGGGGGGGGGGGGGTGGAGGGGGGCGCGGAGGGGGGGGGGGATGGGGGGCGGGAGGTCGGCGTCAAGGGCCCGGGCCCGGCGCCCCCCCCCCGCCCGGGCGTGCATCCACAAGTACTGGAGTCACTACACTATCGTCATTGTCCATTGCCATGGTTGTGTCCAGGGAATCCGTGGGGAAGTGTTTGCCCGGCGCGCGCCTGGCGTGCTACTTTTCTATTGACTATCCCAACTTCAGCCCCAAATTTACGCTCTCATGGAAAAGCCCTCCAAGTAAACCACGTTGCACTGCACTCCGTACTACGTACTACGTAACCGATGCATTCTCGGGGGGTCCCTAACAAGGAAACAAAATCACAAGTGGCTGCCTCAACCCTGCCTTTTCGGGGGCCCAAATGAGGGCAAAAATGCTACATAACCCCTGCATGCTCGGGGGTTGCCAACAGAGGGGAAAAAATCACAAGGGGTTGCCTCACCCTGGCCTTCCCGAGGGCCTACAAGAGGGCATCTGCTACATAAACGCTGCATTCTCGGGGCTGCCCAACAAAGGGGACAATGTCAAAAGTGGCTACCTCACCCCTACGTTCTCGGGGGCCCAAATGAGGGCACAACTGCTCTGTAACCCCTACATTCTCGGGGGTCCCCAAACAAGAGGACAAAATCAGAAGTGGTGCCTCACCCGTGCCTTATCGAGGGCCCAAATGAGGGTGGAAATGCCACATAACCCCTGCATTCTCGGGGGTCCCTAACAAAGGGCACAAAGTCACAATTGGCTGCCTCCCCCATGCCTTCTCAGGGGCCCAAATGAGGGCAGAAATGCTACATACCCCGTGCATTCTTGGGGGTCCCTAACAAAAGGGGACAAAATGACAAGTGGCTGCCTCAACCCTGCCGTCTTGGGGGCCCAAACGAGGGCTACAATGCTACATAACCGTTGCATTGTCGGGGGTCCTTAACAAAGGGCACAAAATCAGAAGTGGTTGTGTCACAAATGCCATCTTGGGGGCCCAAATAAGGGCACACCTGCTCTGTAACCCCTACATTCTCGGGGGTCCCCAAACAAGAGGACAAAATCAGAAGTGGTGCCTCACCCGTGCCGTATCGAGGGCCCAAAAGAGGGTGGAAATGCCACATAACCCCTGCATTCTTGGGGGTCCCTAACAAAGGGGACAAAAGCAGAAGTGGCTGCCTCAACCATGCCGTCTTGGGGGTGCAAATGAGGGCAGAAATGCTATGTAACCCCTACATTCTCGGGGGTCCCCAAACAAGAGGACAAAATCAGAAGTGGTGCCTCACCCGTGCCGTATCGAGGGCCCAAAAGAGGGTGGAAATGCCACATAACCCCTGCATTCTTGGGGGTCCCTAACAAAGGGGACAAAAGCACAAGTGGCTGCCTCAACCATGCAGTCTTGGGGGTGCAAATGAAGGCAGAAATGCTACATAACCCCTGCATTCTCGGGGGTCCCTGACAAAGGGGACAAAAGCATAAGTGGCTGCCTCAACGATGCCGTCTTGGGGTGCAAATGAGGGCAGAAATGCTATGTAACCCAGCTTTCTCCGGGGGTCCCTAACAAGGAAACAAAATCACAAATGTCTGCCTCAACTGTGCCATCTTGGGGGCCCAAATGAGGGCAAAAATGCTACATAACCCTTGCATTCTCGGGGGGCGCCAACAGAGGGGACAAAATCACAAGTGGCTCCCTCACCCTGGCCTTCCCGAGGGCGTACAAGAGGGCATCTGCTACATAAACGCTGCATTCTCGGGGCTGCCCAACAAAGGGGACAATGTCAAAAGTGGCTACCTCACCCCTGCCTTCTCGGGGGCCCAAATGAGGGCACAACTGCTCTGTAACCCCTACATTCTCGGGGGTCCCCAAACAAGAGGACACAATCACTATTGGCTGCCTCCCCCGTGCCTTCTCAGGGGACCAAAAGAGGATGGAAATGCTACATAACCCTTGTATTCTTAGGGGTCCCTAACAAAGAGGACAAAAGCACAAGTGGCTGCCTCCCCAGGGCCTTCTGGGGGGCCCAAATGAGGGCAGAAATGCTACATAACCCCTGCAATCTTGGGGGTTCCTAACAAAGGGGACAAAATCACAAGTGGCTGCCTCACCCCTGCCATATTGGAGACCCAAACGAGGGCAAAAATGCTACATAACCGCTGCAATCTTGGGGGTCCCCAAACAAGGGAATAAAATCACAAGTGGTTGCCTCAGCCCTGCTGTCTTGGGGGCCCAAATGAGGGCACAAATGCTACATAACCGCCGCATTCTTGGAGTTCCCTAACAAAGGGAACAAAATCACCATTAGCTGCCTTGAGCCGGCCGTCTTGGGGGCCCAGTTAAGGGCAGAAATGCTGTATAACCGCTGCATTCTTGGGGGTCCCCAACAAGGGGGATAAAATCACAAATGGCTGCGCCAACCCTACCATCTTGGGGGCACAAAGGGCAGAAATGCTACACAACCCCGGCATTCTCGGGGGTCCCTAATAAAGGGCACAAAATCACAAGTGGCTGCCTCAACCCTACCATCTTGGGGGCGCAAAGGAGGGCAGAAATGCTACATAACCCCTGCATTCTCGGGGGTCCCTGACAAGGGGGAGAAAATCACAATTGGCTGCCTGAACCCTGCCATCTTGAGGGCCCAAATGAGGGCAGAAATGCTAAATAACCGCTGCATTCTCGGGGGTACCTAAAAGAGGGGACGAAATCACAAGTGGCGGCCTCAACCGTGCCGTCGTGGGGGCCCAAATGAGGGCAGAAATGCTACATAACCGCTGCATTCTCGGGGGTCCCTAACAAGAAGGACAAAATCACAATTGGCTTCCTCAACCCTGCCATCTTGGGGGCCCACTTAAGGGCACGAATGCTACATAACCCCTGCATTCTCGGGGGTACCTAAAAGAGGGGACAAAATCACAAGTGGCCGCCTCAACCCTGCCGTCTTGGGGGCCCAAATGAGGGGTAAAATGCTACATAACCCGTGCATTCTTGGGCGTCCCTAACAAAGGGGACAAAATCACAACTGGCTGCCTCAACCTTGCCTCCTTGGGGGCGCAAATGAGGGCAGAAATGCTACATAACCCCTACATTCTCGAGTGTCCCGAACAAAGGGGACAAAATCACAAGTGGCTGCCTCAACCATGCCGTCTTGGGGACCCAAATGAGGGCAGAAATGCTACATAACCCGTGCATTCTTGGGCGTCCCTAACAAAGGGGACAAAATCACAAGTGGCTGCCGCAACCCTACCGTCTTGGAGGCCCAAATGAGGGCAAAAATGCTACATAACTGCTGCATTCTTGGGGGTCCCTAACAAAGGGGACAAAATTACAAATGGTTGCCTCACCCCTACTGTCTTGGGGGCCCAAATGAGGGCTAAAATGCTACATAACCCCTGCGTTCTCGGGGTTGCCTAACAAGGGGGGCCAGTTCACAAACACCTGCCTCAACCGTGCCGACTTGGGGGCCCAAATGACGACACAAATGCTACGTAACCCTTGCATTGTTGGGAGTCCCTAACAAAGGGGACGAAATCACAATCAGCTGCCTCAACCCTACCTTGTTGGGGGCCCAAATGAGAGGAGAAATGCTACATGACCCCTACATTCTCGAGGGTCCCTAACAAAGGGGACAAAATCACAAGTGGCTACCTCAACCCTGCCGTCTTGGGGGCCCAAATGCGGGCAGAAATGCTACATAACCCCTGCATTCTCGGGGGTTCCTAAAATTGGGGCAAATTCACAATCAGCTGCCTCAACCCTACCTTGTTGGGGGCCCAAATGAGGGCACAAATGCTACACAACCCTTGCATTCTTGGGGGTCCCGAAGGAAGGGTAGAAAATCACAAGTGCTTGCCTCAACCCTGCCGTCTTGGGGGCCAAATGAGGGCAGAATTGCTACATAACCCCTGCATTCTTGGGGGTCCCTAACAAAGGGGACAAAATCACAAGTGGCTGCCTCAACCCTGCCGTCTTGCCCAATGAGGGCACAAATGCTACATAACCCCTGCATTCTCGAACAAAGGGGACAAAATCAGAAGTGGTTGCCCCAACCCTACCGTCTTGAGAGCCCAAACGAGGGCTAAAGTGCTACATAACCTCTGCATTCCCGGGGGTCCCTAACAAAGGGGACAAACTCACAAGTGGTTGCCTCCACCCTGTCGCCTTGGAGCCCCAATTAAGGGCAGAAATGCTACACAACACCTCCATTCTCGGGGGTCCCTAGCAAAGGGGACAAAATCACAATTGGCTGCCTCAGCCCTGCCGTCTTGGGGGCGCAAATGAGGGCAAAAATGCTACATAACCCCTCTATTCTCGGGTGTCCCTAACAAAGGGGACAAAGTCACAATTGGCTGCCTCACCCCTGCCGTCTTGGGGGCGCAAATGAGGGCAAAAATGCTACATAACCCCTGCATTCTCGGGGGTTCCTAAGAAAGGAAACAAAATCACAAGTGGCTGCCTCACCCGTGCCGTCTTGGGGGCCCAAATCAGGGCAGAAACGCTACATAACCCCTGTATTCTCGGGGGTCCCGAACAAAGGGGACAAAATCACAAGTGCTTGCCTCAACCTTGCCGTCTTGGGGGCCCGAATACGGGCAGAAATGCTACATGACCCCTGCATTATTGGGGGTTCCCAAACAAGGGGACAAAAACACGAGTGGTTGCCTCCACCCTGCCACCTTGGAGGCCCAAACGAGGGCGAAAATGCGACATAACCCCTCCATTCTCGGGGGTTCCTAAGAAAGGGGACAAAATCACAAGTGGCTACCTCACCCGTGCTGTCTTGGGGGCCCAAATAAGGGCACAAATGCTACATAACCCCTGTATTCTCGGGGGTCCCGAACAAAGGGGACAGAATCACAAGTGCTTGCCTCAACCTTGCCGTCTTGGGGGCCCAAATACGGGCAAAAATGCTACATGACGCCTGCATTCTCGAACAAAGGGGACAAAATCAGAAGTGGTTGCCCCAACCATACCGTCTTGAGAGCCCAAACGAGGGCTAAAATGCTACATAACCCCTGCATTCTCGGGGGTCCCTAACAAAGGGGACAAAATCACAAGTGGCTGCCTCCACCCTGTCGTCTTGGAGCCCCAATTAAGGGCAGAAATGCTGAATAACCCCTGCATTCTCGGGGGTCCCTAACAAAGGAGACATAATTACACGTGGCTGCCTCAATCGTGCCATCCTGGGGGCCCAAATGAGGGCAGAAATGCTACATAACCCCTCCATTCTCGAGTGTCCCTAACAAAGGGGACAAAGTCACAAGTGGCTGCCGCACCCCTGCCGCCTTGGGGGCGCACATGAGGGCAAAAATGCTACATAACACCTCCATTCTCGGGGGTTCCTAAAACAGGGGACAAAATCTCAAGTGGCTGCTTCACCCGTGCCGTCTTGGGGGCCCCAATGAGGGCAGAAATGCTACATAACCCCTGCATTCTCGGGGGTCCCCAAAAAAGGGGACAAAATCACAAGTGCTTGCCTCAACCCCGCCGTCTTGAGGGCCCAAAAGAGGGTGGAAATGCTACATGACCCCTGCATTCTTGGGGGTTCCCAAAGAAGGGGACAAAATCACGAGTGGCTGCCTCCACTCTGCCGCCTTGGAGGCCCAACCGAGGGCAAAAATGCAACATAACCCCTGCATTCTCGGGGGTTCCTAATAAAGGGGACAAAATCACAAGTGCTTGCCTCAACCCTGCCGTCTTGGGGGCCCACACGAGGGCAAAAATGCTACATAACCGCTGCGTTCTCGGGGGTTCTTAAGAAAGGGGATAAAATCACACGTGGCTGCCTCAACCATGCCGTCTTGGGGACCCAAATGAGGGCAGAAATGCTACATAACCCTTGTATTCTTGGGGGTCCCGAACAAAGGGGACAAAAGCACAAGTGGCTGTCTCAACCATGCCGTCTTGGGGGCGCAAATGAGGGCACAAATGCTACATAACCCCTACATTCTTGGGGGTCACTAACAACCCGGACAAAATCACAAGTGGCTGTGTCAACCTTACCGTCATGGAGGCCCAAATGAGGGAAGAAACGCTACGTAACCCCTACATTCTCGAGTGTCCGTATCTACCGTCTTGGAGGCCCAAATGAGGGCAAAAATGCTACATAACTGCTGCATTCTTGAGGGTCCCTAACAAAGGGGACGAAATCAGAAGTGGTTGACTCACCCCTGCTATCCTGGGGGCCCAAATGAGGGCTAAAATGCTACATAACCCCTGGATTCTCGGGGTTGCCTAACAAGGGGGGCCAATTCACAATCACCTGCCTCAACCGTGCCGTCTTGGGGGCCCAAATGACGACACAAATGCTACGTAACCCTTGAATTCTTGGGGGTCCCTAACAAAGGGGACGAAATCACAAATGGCTGCCTCAACCGTGCCATTTTGGGGGCGCAAATGAGAGCAGAAATGCTACATAACCCCTACATTCTCGAGGGTCCCTAACAAAGGGGACAAAATCACAAGTGGCTACCTCAACCCTGCCGTCTTGGGGGCCGAAATGAGGGCAGAAATTCTACAGAACCCCTGTATTCTCGGGGGTTCCTAACACTCGGGCAAATTCACAATCAGCTGCCTCAACCCTGCCTTGTTGGGGGCCCAAGCGAGGGCACAAATGCGACATAACCCTTGCATTCTTGGGGGTCCCGAAGGAAGGGTAGAAAATCACAAGTGCTTGCCTCAACCCTGCCGTCTTGGGGGCCCAAATGAGGGCAGAATTGCTACACAACCCCTGCATTGTCGGGGGTCCCTAACAAAGGGGACAAAAGCACACGTGGCTGCCTTAACGCTGCCGTCTTGGGGGCCCAAATGAGGGCAGAAATGCTACATAACCCCTGCATTCTCGGGGGTCCCTAACAAAGGAGACAAAAGCACACGTGGCTGCCTCAACCCTACCGTTTTGGGGGTGCAAATGAGGGCAGAAATGCTACATAACCCCTGCATTCTCGGGGGTGCCTAAAAAAGGGCACAAAATCAGAAGTGGCTGTGTCACTTGAGAGCCCAAACGAGGGCTAAAATGCTACATAACCCCTGCATTCTCGGGGGTCCCTATGAAAGGAGACAAGATCACAAGTGGCTTCCTCCACCCTGCCGTCTTGGAGCCCCAATTAAGGGCAGAAATGCTAGATAACCCGTGCATTCTTGGGCGTCACTAACAAAGGGGACAAAATCACAATTGGCTGCCTCAACGTTGTCGTCTTGGGGGCCCAGATGAGGGCAGAAATGCTGCATAACCCTTGCATTCTCGGGGGTCCCTAACAAAGGGGACAAAAACACACGTGACTGCCTCAACTGTGCTGTCTTGGGGGCCCAAATGAGGGCACAAATGCTACACAACACCTGCATTCTCGGGGGTCCCTAAAAAAGGGCACAAAATCACAGGTGGCTGTGTCAACCTTGCCGTCTTGGGGGCCCACTTAAGGGCAGAAATGCTACACAACCGCGACATTATCGGGGGTCCTTATCAAAGGGGACAAAATCACAAGTGGTTGTCCCACCCCAGCCGTCTTGGGGGCCCAAATGAGGGCAAAAATGCTACATAACCCCTGCATTCTCGGGGGTCCCTAACAAAGGGGACAAAATCACAACTGGCTGCCTCCACCCTGCCTTCTTGCAGCCCCAATTAAGGGCAGAAATGCTACAAACCCCTCCATTCTCGGGGGTCCCTAGCAAAGGGGACAAAATCACAATTGGCTGCCTCAGCCCTGCCGTCTTGGGGGCCCAAATGAGGGCACAAATGCTACATAACACCTCCATTCTCGGGTGTCCCTAACAAAGGGGACAAAGTCACAATTGGCTGCCTCACCCCTGCCGTCTTGGGGGCGCAAATGAGGGCAAAAATGCTACACAACCCCTGCATTCTCGGGGGTTCCTAAGAAAGGGGACAAAATCACAAGTGGTTGCCTCACCCGTGCCGTCTTGCTGGCCCAAATCAGGGCAGAAATGCTACATAACCCCTGTATTCTCGGGGGTCCCGAACAAAGGGGACAAAATCACAATTGGCTGCCTCAGCCCTGCCGTCTTGGGGGCGCAAAGGAGGGCCTCAACCGTGCCGACTTGGGGGCCCGAATACGGGCAGAAATGCTACATGACCCCTGCATTATTGGGGGTTCCCAAACAAGGGGACAAAATCACGAGTGGCTGCCTCCACTCTGCCACCTTGGAGGCCCAAACGAGGGCGAAAATGAGACATAACCCTTGCATTCTCGGGGGTTCCTAAGAAAGGGGACAAAATCACAAGTGGCTACCTCACCCGTGCTGTCTTGGGGCCCAAATAAGGGCAGAAATGCTACATAACCCCTGTATTCTCGGGGGTCCCGAACAAAGGGACATAATCACAAGTGCTTGCCTCAACCTTGCCGTCTTGGGGGCCCAAATACGGGCAAAAATGCTACATGACCCCTGCATTCTTGGGGGTTCCCAAATGAGGGGACAAAATCACGAGTGGCTGCCTCCACTCTGCCGTCTTGGGGGCCCACTTAAGGGCAGAGATGCTACATAACCCCTGCATTCTCGGGGGTTCCTAAGAAAGGGGACAAAATCACAATTGGCTGCCTCACCTCTGCCGTCTTGGGGGCCCAAATGAGGGCAGAAAAGCTACATAACCCCTGCATTCTCGGGCGTCCCTAACAAAGGGGACAAAATTACAAATGGTTGCCTCAACGTTGTCGTCTTGGAGGCCCAAATGAGGGCAAAAATGCTGCATAACCCCTGCATTCTCCGGGTCCATAACAAAGGGGACAAAATCACAATTCACTGCTTCACCTCTGCCGTCTTGGGGGCCCAAATGAGGGCACAAATGCTACATAACACCTGCATTCTTGGGGGTCCCTAAAAAAGGGCACAAAATCACAAGTGGATGTGTCAACCTTGCCGTCTTGGGGGCCCACTTAAGGGCAGAAATGGTACATAACCGCTGCATTCTCGGGGGTCCTTATCTAAGGGGACAAAATCACAAGTGGTTGTCTCACCCCACCCGTCTTGGAGGCCCAAACGAGGGCAAAAATGCTACATAACCGTTGCATTCGCGAAAAAAGGGGACAAAATCAGAAGTGGTTGCCTCAACCCTACCGTCTTGAGAGCCCAAACGAGGGTTAAGATGCTACATAACCCCTGCATTCTCAGGGGTCCCTAGCAAAGGGGACAAAATCACAAGTGGGTGCCTCACCGCTGCCATCTTGGGGGCCCAAATGAGGGCAAAACTGCTACATAACCCCTCCATTCTCGAGTGTCCCTGACAAAGGGGACAAAGTCAAAATTGGCTGCCTCACCCCTGCCGTTTCGGGGGCGCCAATGACGGCAGAAATGCTACATAACCCCCGCATTCTCGGGGCCTAGCAAAGGGGACAAAGTCACAATGGGCTGCCTCAGCCCTGCCATCTTGGGGGCCCAAATAAGGGCAAACCTGTTACATAACCCCTCCATTCTCGAGTGACCTTGACAAAGGGGACAAAGTCACAATTGGCTGCCTCACGCCTGCCATCTTGGGGGCGCAAAGGAGGGCAAAAATGCTACATAACCCCTGCATTATCAAGGGTTCCTAAGAAGAGGGACAAAATCACAAGTGGATGCCTCACCCGTGCCGTCTTGGGGGCCCAAATCAGGGCAGAAATGCTACATAACCCCTCCATTCTCAGAGGTTCCTAACAAAGGGGACAAAATCACAAGTGGCAGCCTCACCCCTGCCATCTTGGGGGCCCAAATGAGGGCAAAATTGTTACATAACCCCTCCACTCTCGAGTGACCTTGACAAAGGGGACAAAGGGGACATAACCCCTGCATTCTCGGGGGTTCCTAACAAAGGGGACAAAATCACAAGTGCTTGCCTCAACCCTGCCGTCTTGGGGGCCCACACGAGTGCAAAAATGCTACATAACCGCTGGATTCTCGGGGGTTCCTAATGAAGGGGACGAAATCACACGTGGCTGCCTCACCCGTGCTGTCTTGGGGGCCCCAATGAGGGCAGAAATGCTACATAACCCCTGCATTCTTGGGGGTCCCTGACAAAGGGGACAAAAACACACGTGGCTGCCTCAACTCTGCCGTCTTGGGGGCGCAAAGGAGGGCAAAAATGCCGCATAACCCTGGATTCTCGGGGGTCCCTAACAAAGGAGACAAAAACACACGTGGCTGCCTCAACCCTGCCGTCTTGGGGGCCCAAATGAGGGCACAAATGCTACATAACCCCTGCATCCTGGAGGGTCCCTAAAAAAGGGCACAAAATCACAGGTGGCTGTGTCAACCTTGCCGTCTTGGGGGCCCACTTAAGGGCAGAAAAGCTACACAACCGCGACATTCTCGGGGGTTCATATCAAAGGGGACAAAATCACAAGTGGTTGTCCCACCCCAGCCGTCTTGGGGGCCGAAATGAGGGCAAAAATGCTACATAACCCCTGCATTCTCGGGGGTCCCTAACAAAGGGGACAAAATCACAAGTGGCTGCCTCCACCCTGCCGTCTTGGAGCCCCAATGAAGGGCGGAAATGCTACATAACCCCTGCACTGCATTCTCGGGGGTCCCTAACAAAGGGCACAAAATCACAATGGGCTGCCTCAGCCCTGGCATCTTCGGTGCCCAAATGATGGCAAAACTGCTACATAACCCTTCCATTCTCGATTGTCCTTAACAAAGGGGACAAAGTCACAATTGGCTGCCTCACCCCTGCCGTCTTGGGGGCGCAAATGAGGGCAAAAATGCTAGATAACCCCTGCATTCTCGGGGGTTCCTGACAAAGGGGATAAAATCACACGTGGCTGCCTCACCTCTGCCGTCTTGGGGGCCCAAATGAGGGCAGAAATGCTACATAACCCCTGCATTCTTGGGGGTCCCTAACAAAGGGGACAAAAACCCACGTGGCTCACTCAACTGTGCCGTCTTGGGGGCCCAGATGAGGGCAGAAATGCTACATAATCCCGGCATTCTTGGGGGTGCCGAAACAAGGCGACAAAATCACAAGTGGTTGCCTCCACCCTTGGCCACAAAGTAGCCAAAATCACAATTGGTGGCCTAAACCCCGCCGTCCTGGAGGCCCAAATGCGGGCAGAAATTCTACATAACCTCTGCATTCTCGGGGGTCCCTAACCAAGGGGGACAAAATCACACGTGGCTGCGTCAAGCCTGCCCTTTTGGAGGCCCAAAAAAGGGCAAAAATGTTACATAACTGCTGCATTCTTGGGGGTCCCTAACAAAGGGGACAAAATCACAAGTGGCTGCCTCAACCGTGCCGTCTTGGAGGCCCAAATGAGGGCAGAATTGCTACATAACCATTGCATTCTTGGGGGTCCCTAACAAAGGGCAAAAAATCACAACTGCTTGCCTCAACCGTACCATCTTGGGGCCCCAAAAGACGGCAAAAATGCTACATAACCCGTGCATTCTTGGGCGTCCCTAACAAATGGGACAAAATCACAATGCGCTGCCTCCACCTTGCCATCTTGGAGCCCCTAACAAGGGCAGATTTGCTTCATAAACCCTGCATTCTTGGGGGTCCCTAACAAAGGCAACAAAATCACAAATGCTTGCCTCAACCCTGCCGTCTTGTGGGCCCAAATGAGGGCAGAAATGCTCCATAACCCTTGCATACTTGGGCGTCCCTAAGAAAGGGGACAAAATCACAAGTGACCGCCGCAACCCCTGCCGTCTCAAGGGCCCAAATGAGGGCAGAAATGCTACATAACCCACGCATTCTTGGGGGTACCTCACAAAGGCAACAAAATCACAAGTGGCTGCCTCACTGCTGCTGTCTTGGGGGCCCAAACGAGGTCGGGATCATGCTAATTAATTCATGGCCCTTGGGCTCATGGATGGGGGCAATGTCTATATATCGGTGGATAAATTCGACCCAGTCATGTAGAGGTGCGAGGGAATGAGAGGGCGGACAATCTTGCAAAAATGGGACATAAAGGTTGCTCCCTATTCACAAGCAGGTGCATAATCCCACTCTTTGTGGACACCAAGTGCAATGTTGCTACGGAGGACAGCGTCGTCCTGCGTGTTGGATACCGGGTGTGTCATGCCTGTCCGTGTTCAACTCACACCAATGGTGAGGGATGTAGAGCCCCGCTTTGCGCTAACCACACCATGCCCTATCGTAACTGAGACAAGCTCGCCCACATGGCCATGGGATTTTAACGCTCAGCCGGAATTCTACACGCCGTCACATGTTATTAGTGTCGTACACTTTTTTGGATTCCACATTTTCGGGGGCACATGAGCGCGGCAAGCATCTTTTTTGACCCGGGCCCCACTAGTGACCAATTCGGGGGTGCACTAAGGGCGCGTTGTCCCGCTATTTAGGCGTCTGACCGTACTTACCATCCATACTTTGAGATACTACGGGCATTATTATTGCCCCCAGTGTAGGTTTTGGCTTCTAATTTTGTCCCCTTGTTTGGGGACCCCCGAGAATGCAAGGGTTACATAGCATTTCCGCCCTCTATTGGGCCAATTGTGAATTTGTCCCCTTTGTTGGGGACCCCTAAGAATGCAAGGGTTACGCAGCAATTCCGCCCTCTTTTGCGTTCCCGAGAAGGCAGGGGTGAGGCAACCAATTGTGATTTTGTTCCCCTTTGTCGGGGCGGTTCTGTAGCATTTCTGCCTCATGCCACCCTCAGTTGATCGCGTTTGCTCGCCTTGCCGCTCTTGCAGCACAAACTAGAATAGCGTGCACGGGGGGGGGGGTACCACCACCCCGTCCCTGTATTGGTGTAAAAGCATCGACATGCGGAGGGCTTGTTGTGAGGTGGTGTAGCCCCGCCTATCTCCTGCTTGGGGGTCGGAGAGTGCCGCGTGGATGGGCCCTCGCAGGGTGTCCAATATGAGGCAGGCCAGAATGGAGTACATCCCTCTAGCTACGATGATGGGCCGGTAACTGCGGGCCGCCTCAGAGGGGCCAGGCTTGTAGATGATGGCTAGTCTGGCATGCGGCCAGTGGTGCGGTACGTAGCCGCTTTCCCCCACATGGCGCACCTCTATGTAAAGCCGAATTAAGGGCAGAAATACTGCATAACCGCTGCATACTCGGGGGTCCTTATCAAAGGGGACAAAATCACAAGCGGCTGGGTCACCCCTGCCGTCTTGGGGGCCCAAATGAAGGCAAAAATGCTACATAACCCCTGCATTCTCGAACAAAAGGGGACAAGATCAGAAGTGGTTGCCTGAACCCTACCGTCAACCACTAGTACAAGTGTGGCGCAGCGTAGTCCATGCCTGCCGCCTTGTTCTTGAGTTGGCGCACTGCTTTTGGGAAAGATTGCCAGGAGGGAGGATCGCAGCTTACTGTTCGGCCCAGTGTTAAGACTTGTGATGGAAGAGCCTTGGCCTCTTCCGGTTTCCATGGTGGATGTCCTGCGAAGTGTCGAAGATGTTCCGCGGCTAATGTCGTGTCGGGTTGCGGGCTGTTCATGCGGAAGGGGGTGATCAGCCACCATTTTAGGGCATTAAAGAAAGTAGAGCAGCCGCGTACCGCGCATTTTTGGAAGTGTTTCGGGTGTCGTTGAGCCCGTTTCATATTATTGGTCGCCCTGTGGTGCGCCCAAGCTTGTTGGGCCCTCTTGGAGGTAGGGTTGCGGTGCAACTCGTCAGCCACTTGTTGTTCGACCAGAGCCTGCATTGGTTGAGGACTGGGGTGCGCTTGTACAAGGCTACATGCTGCGGCAATGATGCGTCCGCCCTGTCCAACGGGTGCATGATGTGATCTTGGTCAGTCGAGTGTGCGTTGGACCATTGGGACATGTGACGTGAAAACTTGCGGAATAACGGGGAAGGCTAGTGGGAAACATTGCCAATGACTGGAAGCAGTGCCGGCCGCGGTCCCAATGCATTCGTCACTTTGACTCTGACCGCTTTGTGGTCACCCGCACGGGGGAAGTCGACAGCGCCCGCAGAGATGGGGGGGGGGATGAATGTCCGATGTCGCAGGAGAAAATAGGATAGCGCCCAAGCGGCGGCCCTAGCAATGTGTGGCACGATTTTCAGGGTCAGTGTTTGGCGCATGTGCACAAATTGGGTCCAGCAAGGCTTCGGATTCGAGGAGCGGGTGCCAGTACCTGGTTGACTGGGTGCATGATGAGATCCACTGAGGAATCGAAATTCCTGTATAGCAATAAAGGCAAGTTGTTCAACGATAATCTCCGCCGAGAGGTGCCCCCAGTGTCGCCGTGAGAGGAAAGGTGCCCCAACATTGAGTGTCCAGAAGGACACGTCTGGCCGGGGAGGGGGGCCGGGCCCAAGATAGGGGTGGACATTGTTGGACAGACATATCAGTCGCTGTGTCAGATCCCATAGAATCAGGCCCGGCAATCAAGGGCGCGCGAGTGTTTGAGATAAGGGTGCTGCATGCGGCTGAGTACAAGTATTGTGCACGTGCGGGGGTGTCCACATGGACAATCCCACGTGGATGAGTGTCAGCCATAGGACGTACTAGCCCGGCGGGTTAGAATAGTGCCACATGTTTCGGCGGTGTAGCACGCGCGGCCGGCGTTGTGGCGCGCTGCTACTTCGCCCAACGTAGCACCATGATGGTAGTTGAACCATATGTATCGGGTAACACATAACAGTGACCTGGCCGCTCGATGGCAGCGCACACAAGAGGAACAGGTAACGCAGGGAGTAAATCCATCGTGCTCCCCGGACGTCCCGTGCCTAGCGATGGAGGCGTGCAACGCCCAAATCATCGCGTCATTTATAATTGCATCGCGGCAGTTTCCTCTGGTAGCAGGGCGTCGTGAAATGCCAGTGCGGTGGCCGTCAGCCTGTGGTCCTCCGCCTGCACCGCCTCTTCGGCGCCCAAGGATCCGCCGACCTCGAATAGCCGCAGGTTTGGGTCCACATTGGTGTCGTCTACTTCGGGCAGTTGTCGGAACGAAGCTACGTCTTCATCAAGTGCGTCCCGGCCCGTCACGGTGGCTTCCCTGGCAGCCAGATCGAAAACCACACCATGAGCCAAAAATGAACTGGATGTGTGTTGGTATCCGATCCTGTAAGCCACCTTGCCCCGGAGATGTTGTCTTCCGCTCTTATTGGCATCTTCAACACTCTCAAACGCACCAAATTCCGCCGCACATAACCGGACGGCCTCTTGCCGGGCGGCCGTGGGTGCTTGGAGCAAGATTTCATTGGGATGTTCTAGCACAATCGGCGTATCGTGACCCGGTGCTCCGGACCCCGATTGACCGAACCAAACCCGTTCATCACAGTGTGCAGGCTTCAAAAACGGGCGGCTGCTTGTCTAGAGCCGCATGGCCCGTTTTGTGATCCGGATATCCGGCGAAATGTGGATGAGGGGCACATGCGGTGCACCCCGAGGAAAGAACTGTGTCACAAACATACATATGCGGTCTCTGTCGGCAGGCTCGTCAACTTCCAGAGCTCCGTAAATTTCTGCCTCCAAGTCCGCCGCACGTTGTACCGAAGAGACCGACGCGGTGTCTCCCTTCCAAGGTTTCGCCTGCTAGATCACGTGGAGGCATGCGGTGTCCGTTAGCTCGACAAACTTGGGTGGCGGCTCTTAACGTCGTAGGGGCTCAAGAAAGGCTGACGTCTATGGGCCCGGCCAGGTGTACTCGAACAATTGGAGGAACTCGTCAGATAGCGGCATTTGCCGCATACCCGAACAAGGAATCGTGGAGTGTCGCTTGGCGGCCGTTGTGCGGACTTCGCCACCATCATTCAGCCCACACATAAAGGTGTTTTGGGAATCGATGAATGCGGGCATCACCACTTGCCAGACTGTCGGAGGCATCTCCAGGATTGTCCTGGTGGCGCTAGGATTCGCAACATACGAGTGCCGGAGGTCGCTCAGGCGGATCCATTCAACATCCGACATGATGAGAATCGCCAGGTGGAACTCGTCCCAGAAAGATTGCCGCTGGCACTAGTTGGCGTTATCATCCCAACGGACCCAATGACCGGATTTACCCATGAGCAAATAACAGCACTTCCGTTGCAAGAGTCGGACCACGTGCCGACCGTCAAGTTGCAGTACCATGAGGGGGTCTATCACAGGGGCCTGCCGTGTGGTCAAGACTATCCACATTTGGACAGGCGGTTGAGACGTCTTGTGGTATTTCTGCACTGGTTTACAACGGCGGTAAGCATTGAGCGTTGGTTGCCTATCCAAGGGATCACGTTTCCGGGTGTCGTTGACGTGTTCCGGGTCGGGGTCATTGGACGTGGCACTGCCCAGAAAGCCGTTTGGCCAGACTGTAGGAGCCGTAGAGCATCAGGAGTCGGGGGGAGCAGTGCGCCTTGGCTAGGTATGGTGCATGCATCCCCCATTTCCACCTCCGATGGTTGGATCGCGTACATTGCGTGGAGCATGGTTGGCCGCGGAAATATTGCTTTTATGTTGACGTACCATTTGTCCTCAACTGTAATAACCAGTGGGCCTCTGATTTAACACGGGTTGTAAAGGGGCGTTGATCCTGGTTTTTCTAGCGGACTGCAGGAGGCTGTCCACCGCGTGGCGTGTCAAATCCTCAGTAGTCTTCCCTGGGGCTGTGTGGTCCTGCTCCGCTTGGAGTGATGCTGGAAGGGGCGGTCGTGCTAGACCACCAGGCGGAGCGCCGAGGTGTGTCAGAAGACCACGACCCTTGTTGGGGGTGAGGTAGGATGTGGACATGGCACCCTGAAACAAATCGATCATCCCTCCCCTACTCCGGATGAGCACATGTGCGGTGGCATCCCTAGTGATCCCGCACTGCTGGATGGTGATATGATCTATCGAGAACTGGGTAGTTCAGTTCGTTGTTAAAGACTAAGCGTGCGGAGGAATATTTAGACGGTCGCAAATGGCGTTCTTTAGTGAGGTGATCGACATACCGTCGCACACAAGTAGGATCTTGGAGAAGCCCTGGTATTTCACAAATATCGGCCATGACAGTGTCTCGTCGTCATCCAACATGTCGCTACCACCAGGCGAAGTTGGTGTACTTGGAATGGCAGCGATCACTTGGGCTATTGGGTGCTCGCCCTGACAGTTGGGATTCTGCCGCCGATTTTGTTCCCGCAGGGCCATCTGCAATGTGCTTTCTTGGAACAATTTCTCCACAAGCAGAAGAGATTGGTACAAATGGTGTGTGCACTCATGCACATGGGAGTTCACGTGCTCTTGTAGGGGGGTCCCCAAAAACAAAAGGGAGATGCAGTTCAATTCATAACTAGAGGTGTGTCCATTCTGAGTCCACGATGCTGTGCAACACGATCCGCATAGGGATAGGGTGATCCCCAGAGCGGGAAGGGGAGGCCGTGGAATCCCCCGCGGGTAGGTGTTCAGGACCAAAGTTTTCCGTGCAATACTCTAAGCTGAAGTCCTTGTTGTGCCCCTCTGCAACCAGCCCATCCATGGAACCGGGGGGCAGTAGTGAGTGGTGCCCTGTATGCACCACTGGCGCACATCGCCACGGGCATCCCTTGAGCCGCGGGTTGTAGGCACATAGCGTGCATAGTCGGTGCCGTGGGTGGCACGGCAATGGGTATAGAACTGCGTCATCATAGCAGAGAGGTCGGTATTTGAGATCGTGTTGTGGGCAGTCAGGAAGAAGAAGGTCTCTTCTGGGTTGGTGAGGTCCGGGCGGCTATAGGGGGTGGAAGTGCCGCGGGTCGATAAACCAGCTCTATAGGCAACCATCCCCATTCTCAGTCGTCTATTTTTGTGAGGCCTCGAGTCATAGATGCCTCCGCCATTATGGAGGGTGGTTGTTGCCCGCCCAGAATGGGGTCACAAGTGCTCAATGAGGGCACCATCATGGGATCCTCGGTATTGGCCCGGGGATGTGACGTTCCAGTGCTGATTGCCAGCTTGGGCGGCGAGTGGGCATTGTCGTGTTGGAGGAAAGGGATTCGTGTTCCTTGGTTGATTAGTGATAGCAAAACCCGTTGCCTCTTATGGAGCGGAGAGACCGGCGGTGGTGATTCCGGTGGTGTGTTGGTGAGTAGTAGAGGGGCCATGGTTGGTACTTGGCCAGATGGCAGCGCCACTTCCTGTGCTTCCATTGTTGTGTGCGGTACAGGAAAGGGGTGCCAATGCGCCGACCGGTAGTCGGTGGCTGCGGGCAATCCGGTCTCTGGGATGTCTACTTGCACCGGTGCGGCCAAGCAGGCTTCAGTGTCCCATGCCTGATTGCCACATGTACTGCAACGCGGCGAGTAGAAGTCGCTTAGGCCACAGCTTGGGCATTGGAGGTCTAAACATCCCGTGGGAGATCGTGGCAGTGGGGAGGCGGGGATTTCTGTGGTTCCTGATCGGAGACTGCCCGAGGTATTGGGGGCTTACGCAGTATCATTGCTGGGTAGGTGGGAGGTTCCATTGTGCTCCTCCTTGGGGAGTGTGAATGCAGCTCAAGTGGCACTGCTGTAACACGTGATGGTGGAGGGCCACTAGAGTGGAGATTTTGGTCTGAGCGGATGCCGTGCTTCCCAGAAAATGCGTAATGTCACCGATGGTGGTGTTGTCGTTCCATGGGTGTACCGGGCTATGTGATCCAAGTAGTGCCGGCGCTGCGGCACCGGTCTGCGGTCCTGGATCGGCCTTTATGTCAGCATAGTGTACCACGTCATGAACCCATCCTTTTGCTCGGGGAGGGGGGGGGGTCTACGCCTTATGGTGCGGGCGCGTGGCTGTGTATTAGCTCCCATAGTCCCGTTTTGGTCCGCAATGAGGGTCCTTCTGCTCCTTGTGTGTCGCCCAGGTGTTGGCGGAGATGTGTTTTGCGCGCGTTCCCTTGCGGTTCTTGTTGCTCGCTGGAGGGGGGTGGGGCATGTCGAGGAACATTGATGCCCACTCCACAGATGGCAAAACACGAAGAATACGATTGTGTGCCGGACTTGACATGCTTTCATGATGTGGGTCACTCGAGTCCTTGTATATTGCGAGACGACTTGGTGACACATGAGGAGAGAGTTAATGCGGTGCCATGGAGGCATTGGCCTGCCTGCGGCATACAGCGTGCAACACATTGGAGGGTGTGCATATGCATGCAATGTATGATGCGAGGTAGCACAGGTTGCGGATATCATGTCATGGGTGGGGGCTGCAAGGGCCACCATAGGATCGCAGGTGACTTCTTGAATATGCTCGGTTCTTCTTGGTGACGTGGTATGCGCCCGGTACCGATTAACCACGTGTGGTGGTTTTGGCCAGGCGACAGCTTGCAAACCCGCATCAAGAGAAATCAGCCCACTGAACGTCTCAGAGCTCGCATGCCCCAGGTGCCCAAAGTAGCAAGGTGTCCATAGCGAAAGGACGATTACTCGGAGGTTATTGGACACCACTGCCATAGAGGCAGACCTGGTGAGCGGAACCTTGGCACAGGGGGCGCTTGTGGCAAACGGACGATGCTTAGTTTCGTTACCTTGTGCGCGGTACGCCTCATCGTGTGGCGGCCGCGGCCGGAATGTGGGTGGCGGCGGCGGCGAGGTAGGGAACCCGTCCCACTGGTGATGGGCACGGGCGCCCCAAGTCACGGTGCTTACCAAAGCCGGGGAGACGTCACACTAGCGTTGGAGGCGGCACCTCTAGTTTACTCTTGTGACGACGAAAAGCAAGACGAAAGAAACGATACAGCCCATTGTGGGTGTGCTCACTTTGGTGAGCGCGAGTGCAATGGTTGAGGCACGTGTGGACATCATGGCGAGCAACATAGCGGACACAAGGGCGGTCCCACTCCCTTTAGGGGGACCAAGGGGAGGTTGTCCGCACGAACGCGCTCGATTGTATTTGTGAAGAGCGGGAGCTACTTGGTCATGGCGACCCCTGCGCGGAGGCTGGCGTGCCCCGGGCAGAGAACGTCGCCGCGGTGGGGGCGAGCTATGCGAGCGTCCTTGTGGGCGAGGCAGTTGGCAGAATCGGTGGGACGGGAACGGGGAGTAACGGCGGCGGGGGCAAAGGTGCACGTGCCGGGCGGGGTCGTCCCGGGAGTATGGGGAGGGCGGGAGGTCGGGGATGACCGGGCATGCCGTGTTGTCCTCCGTGTAGTGGGGGGTGGGAGGGGGCGCGTTAGGGGGTGGTGGTGGGGAGAGTGTGCGGATTGCGGGTAGGGGCGATGGTAGCCGCGTGTTGGGTGGCGGGGGTGGGGTTTGGTGCTCCGCTTGCGGGTCCATTTGGTCCACATCAATGGTCTCATGGTCCCCTCCGACTGCCCGCGTCGAGGGGCGCTGCCAAGGCCCCTTGGGGGGCGCCGCTGCTAGTGGCCCGGTGGCCGTGCCGTCGCAGGCATTGCTGCAGATGGGCAGCGGATGGCGGCGGGTGCACGGGTAGCTAATGACGCGGGTTTTTTTTTCCCATGAACAACAATAAGATGCCGCCCACTATTGGTAGACTGTAGACAAAGTCTGCTACAAATGGATGCAGTCTACTGATTGTAGATGCTGTCTGCATATCTCTCGGGGACGGTACTGAACCTGCCAACTTTCTGGGTTTTCGGGGGTCGGTGCCATTGTTGCCTCATTTGTGTCCACTGAGTGTCCCGTAGGTAGGGGTATGTGGGGTACATTTGGAAAGCCCTTGAATAGGGCTTTTCGGAGATGTATGGGTTGGGGGGGGGGGTCCGGAACCATATTTTTTCGAAAATTGGCCGTTACCGTTGACAGGTTGGGTTTTTTTTTGCCTGTTCTGATCCGGTTTCAGACAGACTGCACCGCACTCCTACCCCCATTACTCCAACATATGGGCATATAAGGGTCAAGTCATCCGGGTGGATTTGTTGCATTTGATGTGTAGAAGACATGTGCAACATGGGTCCCCCTAAGACCCCAATATGTTGATCACTTTGACCAATAACTACCTTGGACACCCGGGTGATGCGTGGTGCAACTTGCAGCATCAAGCTCACCAGAGTGCAAGAAATCAAAGATGGCAGAAATTCTCAAACAGGCTGTCAAGTTGGGACATGGGACCACAATATTTGGATTCAGCACGTCAAAATGCATCCATTTACCTCCTTTCACTTTGCTCCAACTCCACAGTGTGTCGGAGCACCCGGGGGAAAACCTGTGAGTTGGTGTCCCGCACGCGTGAGCGGAGCAGCCTGAGGCCCGAAAAACCTGAAACACCGAAAAGTTCGGCCTCGGTAGTCAAAAATATGGTCACCTATCCCCCCCCAACCCATACATTTCCGAAACGGCGTTTTCTCACAGATTTCAAAAAGTATACACATACCCCCCCCCCCCCCCCAGGTGACGACATGTTTGCACCAATAAGCAAAAGTTCTAGAAATTGCCGAAAAGTGCCAAAACCCAGAAAGTTGGCATGTTCTGAATGTCCCCGAGAGATATTGTAGACAGTACATTCGTTTTATTTGTTGTGGGGTGTGGAGGGCAAGAACCAGACATGAGGTTCGCAGCACACCGCAGCATGCTGTGCACAACAATCAAATGCCGGACATTGGCAGCAGTTTGAACATCACCAGTTGCAATCGAAGTGGTCTGCCAAGTGTAAACGAGATTTGTCTTCATTGAGAGGTGCAATGTGCAGAGCGCCCCGCACTATACCTTGGCATGTGCTGTGTGCCAGTTTTCTTGGCGCACAGGGGGTTGGCATGCATTGACCGTGTCCGCGCACCGGTTCTACCTCATGGCCGATCTTATGGGCTTCCCTTCTGGCGGGTGACTCACGCCGCATCCCATACTGCCCTGGACTGTCACACTCTGTATCTCGATTGGCCAATGAACAGGGGCACACACCGACTGTCTCCAGCGCTCCTCTGGCGTTCCTCTGCCTCAGTGTTCTGGTCAACGGCGCCCGGTCCCTCTCTGCCGGGGGCCGTTTCGCTTTGGGGTCCGGATGGGGCTGCAGGCGTTCCACGTTGATCGCCAGAACAGGTACATCCCTGCGGCCGGCGGCCTGGTTCACGCCACTTACGGCGGGGCGCTGCGAGGCGTGGGTCACGCCCCATCCCCGCCCCTCCGGGAGCCAAACAATGTGTCGTGGCTGTGGTCATCAGGATTGGGGGGGGGGGGGTAAGAACATGTGTAGAGTGGGTAATGACAGATATGGGTGTCGGTCTGAAACATGGTTAGGGGCTGCCCCACATTCCACAACGAGGGGCTTTTGACGTTGCAACATACATTCATCATTGCTGCCTCCTTCGCAGGAACCGGCCGGGACCGAAGGACAAGAAATGGTGGTGAAGGGCTCATGCACAGCGCCATCCACTGAAGTGCACTCTGACCCACCTGACACACACATCCCTGATGATTGTGTCATGCAATTTAGAGACAATATCCTCATGGCAACTGACATCGGAGAAGGACTGGGGCAGGGTGGTAGAATTGGTCAGAGGAGTGCTCCAGCGTGCCTGGGGATTGCCTGTGGTATGCCCCTGCATCACAGCCGACAACCCACAGTGCCAAGGGGCGTGCTGTGGCCAGGTATGCAAAGCGATGGGAGTTGTGTTCGCTAAGGATGAACAAAGAAATGGCATGGCGTTTGCTGAGCCATCTGCACTCACGGAACACTAGACCCTCCGCCTAGCAGAACCCCTACTGACCCCAACATGTGCGTATCCGGCGTACCTGGGTGCAATTTTCATGGGTGTCCTCAAAAATGGGCCACCATTCACCGACAGCTGGGCAGGGCAAATACTCAGTGCGGGTGCATGGCTCCAAGTTGCCGTTGCACAACCTTTCTGGTTTGTATCCGGCCGGCATCAGGTGTCATCAAAGTTCAAGCTCCATGAGGGGGTGGGATACAAAGGTTTTCGCGTCACTGCAATTGCTCGGCGGCATCCCCCATGCTGTGCACACAGAACATTGCGGGGTGGGCATGACTTGGCGCTAGTGTCCACGTTGGGTACCGTTGCAGCCTGCGGCAGTGAGTGCATGGGATGATTTTGTTGTGGAGCAGCAACAGCTCATCTGGTGGTATTGGGAAGACTTGGGGAGTGTTTGTTGGGAAGGAATCCAGGGCTAGGGCTACAGGTGGCGGGCACTGGCCCCAACCAGGTAGCATTGTGCAGTACTGTCTGTCCCCTGCAAAATTGAATCCCTCCAAGTTGCAGTCACCGCACACAACAACAGACAGACATGGGGCTTCAATCCACAACACGCGAGGGTCCTGCAGTTGGGGGGTGCGGTGTAATTCCTGGGTAGGCAGCGGGGCACCCAATAGAATTGCCCACAGGCGCCCCTGGTGGCATGGAAGGGGTCCATGTATACGCTGCGAAGTCTTCAGCCAGGACGGTCATCATCGTCTCGTCCGTCACGTCGTCATCATCCATATCAACCCAACGGGAATTCTGGTTTGCAATACAATTCTCAACCAGCGTCCTCATCAGGCGGCCGTTCTGGCTTCTTCGGTCTTCTGCTGTTGTGTGCTGCTCAATCAATGCGCCAAGCCGGCCGTCCAGCCCTGGCTGCAGGATGTAGTTGCGCTTCGTCATCTCTGAAAGGAAGATCTGAGACAGCTCCACTAGCGTATAATCCGCGAAGACAAAGGTGAAGCGGTCATTGAAGCGGGACCTCAGGCCCTCATTGGTCTCGAGGAATTTCTCCATGGACTGCGGATAGCCCGCCATCATGACCACCAAGTCGTCGCGGTGGTCCTCCATCTCTTTAACGAGGGTGTCGACGCACTCCCTCCCGAAGTTGGACTCCCCCTTCGGGTTGATGCTGTACGCCTCGTCGATGAACAGCACCCCCCCATACGCCTGCATGCACACCGACGACGTCTTCAGGGCCGTCTGCCCGCAGTGCCCCGCAATGAGGTCCTTCGCTGAGACCTCCATCAGGTGCCCCTTCGACAGGAGGCCAATGGCGTGCAGCAGCCGCGCCACAACCCGGGCCACCGTCGTTTTGCCGGTGCCCGCGGACCCAATGAACAGCATGTGGCACATCATCGTCATGTCTGACGGGGCTAGCCCGCGCTGGACCCGCCGCTGGTGGGCCTTCAGCATCGTGGCAATGGTGCGGATGCCGGCCTTCACGGAGGCCAGTCCCACGATGCGGTCCAATTCTGCGTCCAGACTGAACTCACTCGAGGCCGCGGAAGGAGAACCGTTGTTCTGCGGCTGAGACCCGGCCGCTTGGGATTGGATGACTGGCGTGGCATGGGCCGGCGGTGGCAGGAACGCATCACGGCCCTGGCGCGGCCTCGCCTTCTTCCCGCCCTCGTCCCCCGACTTCTGCATCTGGATGCTGCTCTGCAGCGAGGCCGTGAGCTCCCGGAGCTGCTTCTTCTTCTTCTTCCGCTGCACCTGTTTTATGGGGCTGTTGTGGTTCACCTGCCGCAGCTCTTCTTGCAGCTGCTGCTTCAACACCTTGATCTCCTCAATGAGGCCTGTGATATCTCGAGCCAGAGCCGCCTGACCAGCCATTTCGTTGACATCGGGGATGACAGGCACAGCATCAGGTGTTCTTTCTTGACCACATCCCTCGCACTCCTCGAGCCATCCGAAGTTCAGCCAATGGCAATTGTTGCACTCCCAATCTTCAGGGGACTCCCAGTCGTCTGGGTAGTGTTCTTCCGGTGGCTCGTCCTCCATGCAGGCCTGTGGCCGCCTGTGGAGCCCAGGCTACAATCGCAGAACCTATGCTCTAGCGGGTGAGCGATTGTGCCCTGCTTGCATTCAAACCGCAAAAAAAAATAGACACTCAGAAACTGACAGGCAGATACATTATGCAAATATACAATTGATTATTTTACCCTGTAGTGCTACCCAGCGAGGCCCGACGACCCCGACCAAAAAAGTATTCAACACCAAATACATCTAAACCACCACAGCTTTGGCTTAAAGATGATTCAGTTTTTGGCAAGATAGGCTAAAGCACCAAGATTGTGTATGGGGTACAAAGGTTTTAGATGTGCCAAACTATCACTCCTCTATGCCCAACAGAACCAAACGTCCGTATATTTGTGCCCATGTCTCTTCCGCACCGTAGGTGAAGTATGTCAGACCGTGCACGTCTGCCACGTGCATGTTCTCGCTTCATTCGCCCTAAACATGGAGAGGAAAAGAAAACACTCCCCCCAACACCTTTATCTTCCGAAATTGCCAACCATGTCTCCATCAGCATTGAACAGCATGGATTTTTACCCATATTTCTTGGGCATCTATCACGTCGTTGTTTGACAACGTCATGTTGTTTGTGTCCCCAAACTTTTCCACAAATTGTCAGGTTTTTTTGTTCACGTCAGTAGTAGTCCTGTGCTGCTGTTCATCGTAACACTGTTGAGCGTTTCAGGGAAGATAGGTGGAGATAAACCATTTCCCATGGTGGGGGAGTCCATTGGCTAGGAGACCATAGCCCTCCGGAAAATTTTTTTGCCTCTATGTGCGGAAGCCGAGATTCGATGCTAGCGGTCACATTTTTCATAATCTGGTGCCGAATTCAAATCATAGATTCGGACTGTGTCGTTTCTAGTTCCCACATTGTTATGAGCCTACCCAGCCTGCTGCATAATACCTCAAGTACCTTTGCCTGTCCTCTTCCGGCCTTTCGCTCTCTCTCCTTGCTTGTTGGCCCCCACCAGGGACTTGCTTGAGCGGGGGAGGGAGGGGGGGGGGGGGGGGAGCCCCCCCCCCCCTGCCGGAACGTACCCAATCCACAGGGAACAGAAAAATTATTGCAGAATGAACAACTCAGCACATGGAAATGTCATGTTGTCGGCCATAAACAAATAAAATTCATCATTGAATGGCAATGCAGGGTTCCCACATCTCACCAATACACAACAACTGCAACAAAGCAGGACATTCACCATCTCATGCCAAATGAGCCTCCATCGGTAGTGGAACTGGAATTGGAACCTGATGATGATGACGAACCTGAGTCACTGCCCAAGTGGGAGACATCAGACAAATTATCAGACAGTGCCTCGTCATCCACTGACTCCAGATCAGAGGGTACTTCAGCATCAGAAACATCTGTTTTCCGTCGATTGGTACCCTTGTCCTTACGCCTGCCGCGCAAATTGCGCACCCGTCTGGTTTTCCGAAATTCTGCTACCACAGCAAAAAGATCATATTCAGCCCATGGTGCACAATCACGAGCAATTATTAACAATTGCTCCATCATAAGCATATTCAGGTTGCGCCGGTCGGATGCGAGCAACATTGCGATCTCTTTGCTTTGTTTGTACCCACCAAGTTGCTTTCCTTCTAGTAGAACGGCCTTGTGACCCTGAAAGCGAATGTGACTAACATAGGCAAAGTGCAAATCTCCTTGCACCGATGCGAGCGAATTTACATTTTGCACAGCCTTTAGCACTACGTGCACCTGTGTTTCAGCCCACTCTGTGGTTGTCAGGAATCGGTCACACTCTTGTGCTGTCACTACAGGTACGGGTTGTGCAGTGGACTGCTGCTCACCCAACTCAAAGGGCAGTTGCATTTCAGCGAGTGTGGCTGCATCTACACCTTCCACAGCCTCCACAAATTTCTGTTGCAAGTCATGTGGCACAACCTTTTGGATGCGGAACGCAAGCCTTTGGTAGTGGTTATGCAGGTCCAATGGTGAGCCAGTCATTGGTTTTGCAACCTTCTTTACACTATCCACCAACTTGTGCCAAGGCACCTCTGGCGCAGTTTCTGGTGTTGTTGGCGTGGACACAGTTGCCCGGACGAGTCGCACTTTCCTTGGTGTGATTGTGGTGCTGCGTGGTGTCTCAGGTTCAGGGCAGTGCAGGGCTGTGGGAGCTGTAAAGGACAAAAAATACGCATGAGCCAAGTGGCTCCGTGCGCGTGGCAGCTGTGCTGCCCCTCATGCGCAAACAGTTGCCTGCATGCATCGCATAAAATTCATACTGCAGGCAACACACTTCGCGGTCGCGTGTGGCCATTTTTTGTGCCACAGGGACAAACTCGCACAGTGTGGCCATTGGTACGCTCAAAAAAAGTGTGGCACATGCCTTTTGTGCCTCGTTGTAGGCTTCCTGTCTTTTCTCACTACTGGTGGTCCTATAGTTTAACCTAAAATAGAGCAGCGCGTCAATTACGTCTTCGCGTTTTGCGCGTGACGATGGCTGGACCGGGGAGCTGAAATACACTGACAACGAGCGTTGGGGCATGGTGGTCTGCAAGGCAAGGTACATGGAGCAACACGTACACAGTATATGACATGCGCCGAAGGGGGCGAAAATTTTGTCCCATGACTAAAACAAGTTCCCAAAACCCAGGTTTTCAGGTGCCCTCAAGCCGAGGGGGGAGGGGGGGAGGGGGTCCAGGGGGGGAGGGGAGGGGGTAAAGGGGGGAGCCCCCCCCCCCCCCCTGCCGGAATGAAAATTAAAGCAAGTCCCTGGCCCCCGACCCTCCCCCTTTCGAAGCCTGAGACCAGGTTATGCAGTAGGAGACTGCCATGCCCGTTGGCTGAATTTGAGAGAAATTGAGGAAACCCGCTAGTTCACAGCAGATGGGGGGAGGGGGGGGATGCAAACCCAAAAATGCCATGGAAAGAGCACATCCACAGTCTACACCATCATCACATTCCCTGGTACGGTCAGGTGCGTGCACATGTAGGGTACACATATCAGACGGGATGCATGCAACAAAATATAGACCAAAATCCACACCAAATCAGACTGCAAATCTGCACAAAGTTCACAAGCAGGAGACGACCATCGGTGAGCCGCTGCCAAGGCGGCCCTTAAGACAAAAAAAAAGTGTTCATGTACACAAGTTTTCCAAAAACGCCCGCGGGCACTCCATTTCAACATTTGTTCCGAGCCCTATATGTCTTTAACCATGGGTTCCCAGTTGCTCAACCATTGGTTCCCATCCCGTCATGGGTGCAATTTTTGAAGCATTTGTTCCTACCCCCAAATGTGTTCAAAGATGGCTTCCCAACCCTACCTGACACCATGCATATTTCAAAACGAATAAGATCACACTTTTTTTTGCATCCCATGAAGTGCCACAGCGTTCCGCGACGTGAATGTTCCATCGCCAGGGGCACGGGTGACGATCCCTACACCTGGTACAGCTGCTGAAAATGCGCCATAACCCGCCCCATAGAGTCACCCTTTGCCCCTCTCGCGCTAAAACGATGATTATTGCAAATAGCGCGGAACTCAACATGAGTCCCTAACCCCTACTCAAGGGGCCACGTAACAAAGCGTGGATTGAGAGTCCCCAACCCCAACTCAAGGGGCAACACGACAAAGCGTGGAGTGTGAGCCCCTAACCCCAACTCAAGGGGCAACACAACAAAGCGTGCATTGTGAGTCCCTAACCCCAACTCAAGGGGCAACACAGCAAAGCGTGGATTGTGAGTCCCTAACCCCAACTCAAAGGACCACACAACAAAGCGTGGATTGTGAGTCCCTAACCACTACTCAGGGGGCCACGTAACAAAGCGTGGATTGTGAGTCCCTAGCCCCAACTCAAGGAGCAACACAACAAAGCGTGGATTGTGAGTCCCTAACCCCAACTCAAGGGGCCACACAACAAAGCGTGGATTGTGAGTCCCTAACCACTACTCAAGGGGCCACGTAACAAAGCGTGGATTGAGAGTCCCTAACCCCAACTCAAGGGGCCACGCAACAAAGCGTGGATTGTGAGTCCCTAACCCCAACCCAAGGGGCCACACAACAAAGCGTGGATTGTGAGTCCCTAACCCCAACTCAAGGGGCCACGTAACAAAGCGTGGATTGAGAGTCCCTAACCCCAACTCAAGGGGCCACACAACAAAGCGTGGATTGAGAGTCCCTAACCCCAACTCAAGGGGCAACACAAGAAAGCGTGGATTGAGAGTCCCTAACCCCAACTCAAAGGGCGACACAACAAACCGTGAATTGAGAGTCCTTAACCGCTACTCAAGGGGCCACGTAACAAAGGGTGGATAGTGAGTCCCTAACCCCAACTCAAGGGGCAACACAACAAAGCGTGGATTGAGAGTCCCTAACCCCAACTGAAGGGGCCACACAACAAAGCGTGGATTGTGAGTCCCTAACCCCAACTCAAGGGGCCACACAACAAAGCGTGGATTGAAAGTCCCCAACCCCAACTCAAGGGGCAACACAACAAAGCGTGGATTGTGAGTCCCTAACCCGAACCCAAGGGGCCACACAACAAATCCTGGATTGTGAGTCCCTAACCCCAACTCAAGGGGCCGCGTACCAAAGCATGCGCATGGCAACGCATGCTTCCATGGATGACCCCAAATCAAGGGGCAACAAAAGAATGCGTGGATTGTGAGTCCCTAACCCCAACTCAAGGGGCCACACAACAAAGCGTGGATTGAGAGTCACTAACCCCAACTCGAGCGGCAACACAACAAAGCGTGGATTGTGAGTCCCTAACCCCAACCCAAGGGGCCACACAACAAAGCGTGGGTTGAGAGTCCCTAACCCCAACTCAAGGGGCCACACAACAAAGCGTGGATTGTGAGTCCCTAACCCCGACTCAAGGGGCCACACAGCAAAGCGTGGATTGTGAGTCCCTAACCCTAACTCAAGGGGCCACCCAACAGAGCGTGGATTGTGAGTCCCTAACCCCAACTCAAGGGGCCACACAACAAAGAGTGGATTGAGAGTCCCTAACCCTAAGGCTAGGGGCCACACAACAAAGCGTGGATTGTGAGTCCCCCACCCCTTCTCAAGGGGCCACGCAACAAAGCGTGGATTGTGAGTCCCGAACCCCAACTCAAGGGGCAACACAACAAAGCGTGGATTGTGAGTCCCTACCCCAACGCAAGGGGCAACACAACAAAGCGTGGATTGTGAGTCCCTAACCCCAACTCAAGGGGCAACACAACAAAGCGTGGATTGTGAGTCCCTAACCCCAACTCAAGGGGCCACGCAACAAAGCGTGGATTCTGAGTCCCTAACCCCAACTGAAGGGGCCACACAACAAAGCGTGGATTGAAAGTCCCCAACCCCAACTCAAGGGGCCACACAACAAAGCGTGGATTGTGAGTCCCTAACCCCAACTCAAGGGGCCCCACAACAAAGTGTGGATTGTGAGTCCCCAACCCCAACTCAAGGGGCCATGCAACAAAGCGTGCATTGTGAGTCCCTAACCCCGACGCAAGGGGCCACACAACAAAGAGTGGATTGAGAGTCCCTAACCCCAATTCAAGGGCCACACAACAAAGTCTGGATTGTGAGTCCCTAACCCCAACTCAGGGGGCAACACAACAAAGCGTGGATTGAGAGTCCCTAACCCCAACTCAAGGGGCCACACAACAAGGCGTGGATTGTGAGTCCCTACCCCGATTCAAGGGGCAACACAACAAAGCGTGGATTGTGAGTCCCTAACCCCAACTCAAGGGGCAACACAACAAAGCTTGGATTGTGAGTCCCTAACCCCAACTCAAGGGGCCACACAACAAAGTGTGGATTGTGAGTCCCTAACCCCAACTCAGGGGGCAACACAACAAAGCGTGGATTGAGAGTCCCTAACCCCAACTCAAGGGGCCACACAACAAGGCGTGGATTGTGAGTCCCTACCCCGATTCAAGGGGCAACACAACAAAGCGTGCATTGTGAGTCCCTAACCCCAACTCAAGGGGCAACACAACAAAGCGTGGATTGTGAGTCCCTAACCCCAACTCAAGGGGCCACACAACAAAGCGTGGATTGTGAGTCCCTAACGCCAATTCAAGGGGCCACACAACACAGAGTGGATTGTGAGTCCCTAACCCCAACTCAAGGGGCCACACAACAAAGCGTGGATTGTGACTCCCCAACCCCAACTCAAGGGGCCACACAACAAAGCGTGGATTGTGAGTCCCTAACCCCAACTCAAGGGGCCACACAACAAAGCGTGGATTGAAAGTCCCCAACCCCAACCTAAGGGGCCACACAACAAAGTGTGGATTGTGAGTCACTAACCCCAACCCGAGGGGCAACACAACAAAGCGTGGATTGTGAGTCCCTAACCCCAACTCAAGGGGCCACGTAAAAAAAGCGTGGATTGTGAGTCCCGAACCCCTACTCAAGGGGCCACACAACAAAGCGTGGATTGAGAGTCCTGAACCCCAGCCCAAGGGGCCACACAACAAAGCGTGGATCATGAGACCCTAACCCCAACTCGAGGGGCCACACAACAAAGTGTGGATTGTGAGTCCCTAACCCCAACGCAAGGGGCCACACAACAAAGCGTGGATTGAGAGTCCCTAACCCCAACTCAAGGGGCCACACGACAAAGTCTGGTTTGTGAGTCCCTAACCCCAACTCAAGGGGCAACACAACAAAGCGTGGATTGTGAGTCCCTAACCCCAACCCAAGGGAAAACACAACAAAGCGTGGATTGTGAGTCCCTAACCCCAACCCAAGGGAAAACACAACAAAGCGTGGATTGTGAGTCCCTAGCCCCAACCCAAGGGGCCACACAACAAAGCGTGGATTGTGAGTCCCTAACCCCAACCCAAGGGGCCACACAACAAAGCGTGGATTGTGAGTCCCTAACCCCAACTCAAGGGGCCACGCAACAAAGCGTGGATTGTGAGTCCCTAACCGCAACTCAAGGGGCCACACAGCAAAGCGCGGATTGTGAGTCCCTAACCCCAACCCAAGGGGCCACACAACAAAGCGTGGATTGTGAGTCCCGAACCCCAACTCAAGGGGCTCGGGAACAACACGTGGATCGTGAGTCCCTAACCCCAACTCAAGGGGCCACACAACAAAGCGTGGGTTGAGAGTCCCTAACCCCTACTCAAGGGGCCACGTAACAAAGCGTGGATTGTGAGTCCCTAACCCCAACCCAAGGGGCCGGACAACAAGGCGTGTATTGTGAGTCCCTAACCCCAACTCAAAGGGCCACACAACAAAGCGTGGATTGTGAGTCCCTAACCCCAACTCGAGGGGCCACACAACAAAGCGTGGATTGAGAGTCCGTAACCCCAACTCAAGGGGCCACACAACAAAGTGTGGATTGTGAGTCCCCAACCCCAACTCAAGGGGCCACGTAACAAAGCGTGGATTGTGAGTCCCTAACCCGAACTCAAAACCCCACACAATAAAGCGTGGATTGAGAGTCACTAACCCCAACCCAAGGGGCCACACAACAAAGCGTGGATTGTGAGTCCCTAACCCCAACCCAAGGGGCCACACAACAA
Source organism: Eutreptiella sp. 'Long Island Sound 2002' (assembly GCA_964036045.1). Lineage (NCBI taxonomy): Eukaryota > Euglenozoa > Euglenophyceae > Eutreptiales > Eutreptiaceae > Eutreptiella > Eutreptiella sp. 'Long Island Sound 2002'. The sequence continues at coordinate 24,450,025 of OZ038391.1, forward strand.
AGCGTGGATTGTGAGTCCCTAACCCCAACTCGAAGGGCAACACAACAAAGCGTGGATTGTGAGTCCCTAACCCCAACCCAAGGGGCCACACAACAAAGCGCGGATTGAGAGTCCCTAACCCCAACTCAAGGGGCCACGCAACAAAGCGTGGATTGACAGTCCCTAACCCCAACTCAAGGGGCCACACAACAAAGCGTGGATTGTGAGTCCCTAACCCCAACTCAAGGGGCCACAGAATAAAGCGTGGATTGTGAATCCCTAACCCCAAATCAAGGGGCAACAAAAGGAAGCGTGGAGTGTGAGTCCCTAACCCCAACTCAAGGGGCCACACAACAAAGCGTGGATTGTGAGTTACTAACCCCAATTCGAGCGGCAACACAACAAAGCGTGGATTGAGAGTCCCTAACCCCAACCCAAGGGGCCACACAACAAAGCGTGGGTTGAGAGTCCCTAACCCCAACTCGAGGGGCCACACAACAAAGCGTGGATTGTGAGTCTCTAACCCCAACCCAAGGGGCCACACAACAAAGCGTGAATTGTGAGTCCCTAACCCCAACTCAAGGGGCCACACAACAAAGCGTGGATTGAGAGTCCTGAACCCCGACTCAAGGGGCCACGCAACATATTGTGCATTGTGAGTCCCTAACCCCAACTCAAGGGACCACACAACAGAGCGTGGATTGTGAGTCCCTAACCCCAACTCAAGGGGCCACACAACAAAGAGTGGATTGAGAGTCCCTAACCCTAACTCAAGGGGCCACACAACAAAGCGTGGATTGTGAGTCCCCCACCCCTTCTCAAGGGGCCACGCAACAAAGCGTGGATTGTGAGTCCCGAACCCCAACCCAAGGGGCAACACAACAAAGCGTGGATTGTGAGTCCCTAACCCCAACTCAAGGGGCAACACAACAAAGCGTGGATTGTGAGTCCCTAACCCCAACTCAAGGGGCCACACAACAAAGCGTGGATTGTGAGTCCCTAACCCCAACTCAAGGGGCCACACAACACAGTGTGGATTGTGAGTCCCTAACCCCAACTCAAGGGGCCACACAACAAAGAGTGGATTGAGAGTCCCTAACCCTAACTCAAGGGGCCAGACAACAAAGCGTGGATTGTGAGTCCCCCACCCCTTCTCAAGGGGCCACGCAACAAAGCGTGGATTGTGAGTCCCGAACCCCAACCCAAGGGGCAACACAACAAAGCGTGGATTGAGAGTCCCTAACCCCAACTCAAGGGGCCACACAACAAAGCGTGGATTGAAAGTCCCCAACCCCAACTCAAGGGGCCACACAACACAGCGTGGATTGTGAGTCCCTAACCCCAACTCAAGGGGCCCCACAACAAAGTGTGGATTGTGAGTCCCCAACCCCAACTCAAGGGGCCACGCAACAAAGCTTGCATTGTGAGTCCCTGACCCCAACGCAAGGGGCCACACAACAAAGAGTGGATTGAGAGTCCCTAACCCCAACTCAAGGGCCACACAACAAAGTCTGGATTGTGAGTCCCTAACCCCAACTCGAGGGGCCACACAACAAAGCGTGGATTGTGAGTCCCTAGCCCCGACCCAAGGGGCCACACAACAAAGCGTGGATTCTGAGTCCCTAGCCCCAACCCAAGGGGCCACACAACAAAGCGTGGATTGAGAGTCCCTAACCCTAACTCAAGGGGCCACACAACAAGGCGTGGATTGTGAGTCCCCAACCCCAACTCAAGGGGCCACGCAACAGAGCGTGGATCATGAGTCCCTAACCCCAACTCGAGGGGCCACACAACAAAGCGTGGATGGTGAGTCCCTAACCCCAACTCAAGGGGCCACACAACAAAGCGTGGATTGTGAATCCCTAACCCCAAATCAAGGGGCAACAAAAGAAAGCGTGGATTGTGAGTCCCTAACCCCAACTCAAGGGGCCGCACAACAAAGCGTGGATTGTGAGTCCCCAACCCCAACTCAAGGGGCCACACAACAAAGCGTGGATTGTGAGTCCCTAACCCCAACTCAAGGGGCCGAACAACAAAGCGTGGATTGAAAGTCCCCAACCCCAACTCAAGGGGCCACACAACAAAGTGTGGATTGTGAGTCACTAACCCCAACCCGAGGGGCAACACAACAAAGCGTGGATTGTGAGTCCCAAACCCCAACTCAAGGGGCCACGTAAAAAAAGCGTGGATTGTGAGTCCCGAACCCCTACTCAAGGGGCCACACAACAAAGCGTGGATTGAGAGTCCTGAACCCCAGCCCAAGGGGCCACACAACAAAGCGTGGATCATGAGACCCTAACCCCAACTCGAGGGGCCACACAACAAAGCGTGCATTGTGAGTCCCTAACCCCAACGCAAGGGGCCACACAACAAAGCGTGGATTGAGAGTCCCTAACCCCAACTCAAGGGGCCACACAACAAAGTCTGGTTTGTGAGTCCCTAACCCCAACTCAAGGGGCCACACAACAAAGCGTGGATTGAGAGTCCCTAACCCCAACTCAAGGGGCCACACAACAAAGCGTGGATTGTGAGTCCCTAACCCCAACTCAAGGGGCAACACAACAAAGCGTGGATTGTGAGTCCCTAACCCCAACTCAAGGGGCAACACAACAAAGCGTGGATTGTGAGTCGCTAACCCCAACTGAAGGGAAAACACAACAAAGCGTGGATTGTGAGTCCCTAGCCCCAACCCAAGGGGCCACACAACAAAGCGTGGATTCTGAGTCCCCAGCCCCAACCCAAGGGGCCACACAACAAAGCGTGGATTGAGAGTCCCTAACCCCAACTCAAGGGGCGACACAACAAGGCGTGGCTTGTGAGTCCCCAACCCCAACTCAAGGGGCCACGCAACAAAGCGTGGATTGTGAGTCCCTAACCCCAACTTAAGGGGCAACACAACAAAGCGTGGATTGTGAGTCCCTAACCCCAACTCAAGGGGCCACACAACAAAGCGTGGATTGTGAGTCCCTAACCCCAACTTAAGGGGCCACACAACAAAGCGTGGATTGAGAGTCCCTAACCCCAACTCAAGGGGCCACACAACAAAGCGTGCATTGTGAGTCCCCAACCCCAACTCAAGGGGCCACACAACAAAGCGTGGATTGTGAGTCCCTAACCCCAACTCAAGGGGCCACACAACAAAGCGTGGATTGAAAGTCCCCAACCCCAACTCAAGGGGCCACACAACAAAGCGTGGATTGTGAGTCCCTAACCCCAACTCAAGGGGCCCCACAACAAAGCGTGGATTGTGAGTCCCTAACCCCAACTCAAGGGGCCATGCAACAAAGCGTGCATTGTGAGTCCCTAACCCCAACGCAAGGGGCCACACAACAAAGCGTGGATTGAGAGTCCCTAACCCCAACTCAAGGGGCCACACAACAAAGCGTGGATTGTGAGTCCCTAACCCCAACTCAAGGGGCAACACAACAAAGCGTGGATTGTGAGTCCCTAACCCCGATTCAAGGGGCAACACAACAAAGCGTGGATTGTGAGTCCCCAACCCCAACTGAAGGGAAAACACAACAAAGCGTGGATTCTGAGTCCCTAGCCCCAACCCAAGGGGCCACACAACAAAGCGTGGATTCTGAGTCCCTAGCCCCAACCCAAGGGGCCACACAACAAAGCGTGGATTGAGAGTCCCTGACCCCAACTCAAGGGGCCACACAACAAAGCGTGGATTGTGAGTCCCCAACCCCAACTCAAGGGGCCACGCAACAAAGCGTGGATTGTGAGTCCCTAACCCCAACTTAAGGGGCCACACAACAAAGCGTGGATTGTGAGTCCCTAACCCCAACTCAAGGGGCCACGCAACAAAGCGTGCATTGTGAGTCCCTAACCCCAACTTAAGGGGCCACACAACAAAGCGTGGATTGAGAGTCCCTAACCCCAAATCAAGGGGCCACACAACAAAGCGTGGATTGTGAGTCCCCAACCCCAACTCAAGGGGCCACGCAACAAAGCGTGGATTGTGAGTCCCTAACCCCAACTTAAGGGGCCACACAACAAAGCGTGGATTGTGAGTCCCTAACCCCAAGTCAAGGGGCCACGCAACAAAGCGTGGATTGTGAGTCCCTAACCCCAACTTAAGGGGCCACACAACAAAGCGTGGATTGAGAGTCCCTAACCCCAACTCAAGGGGCCACACAACAAAGCGTGGATGGTGAGCCCCTAACCCCAACCCAAGGGGCCACACAACAAAGCGTGGATTGAGAGTCCCTCACCCAACTCAAGGGGCCGGGCAACAAAGCGTGGATTGTGAGTCCCTAACCCCCGTCCGGGCTGCCGGGCCGCCTGACGGTCCCTAGCCCCTGGGTTACGACTCTCGGTAGCTCAGGTGGACGCGCGCAGACGAGAGCAGGGCAGAGCGCGCACAGGGCAGGCCAAAGGGCGTCGTTACGGAAGCATTGGCCAACATGTGTTCGCGCGGGCTCTGCCGCTGGCCCGCGGCTG